>CM035408.1:18987587-19010087 GCA_020310875.1 Ceratopteris richardii | reverse complement strand
TTTATATCCAATTGACTTAGAGTCCATCCTTTTGAAGCTGCAATAGCAATGATTGTCCTTATAGTTGACATCTTAGCTACAGGACTAAATGTCTCATCATAATCTATGCCATAAGTTTGGGCATAGCCTTTCACCACCATTCTAGCTTTGTATCTCGCTATACTTCCATCTGCAAGCTTCTTCACTTTATAAACCCATTTATTTCCAATTACTTTCTTACCATTTGGTTTAGGAACAAGTTCCCATGTCTTGTTCTCCTCCAGTGCATTGAATTCTTCCTTCATTGCTTCTTCCCATTGCTTCTTCCCATTGCTTCTTACCTTTAGCTTCATCATAGTTCTAAGGTTCTTCATCATCTTTGACCATATATGCATAGTTCTTCTGAGTTATGTAAGAAGTATCATAAGAATACCTTTCTGGTTGTCTTCTTGTCTTGCTTGACCTTCTTGGTTCACATTCTTCATAAGTGTTTGGATACACTTCTTCATCAAATATAGGAGCTTCTTCATTTCTTCTTGTTAATCCACTTTTGGATGTATTTGCTTGCATATAGTCTTCATCTCTATTTACCTGCACAATTGATTTTCCTTTCTCACATCTTCTTACCTCTTCTTCAAATTCTTCAGCTGTATGACTTTGATCTGCATACCAACTTTTCAGTTCATCAAATGTAACATCTCTAGAAACAAGAAGTTGTTTGTTTAGAGGTGTTAAGTCGGATACTAGCCGTTGGCCGGATACATTGCTTCTAAATCTGGATTTAGAGTACTTTAGTCTAATGTGATACTTAAAAGCACTTTACTTCGCAGTCACGTGGGTTCTTGGGAGTGGTAGGGGTCTGCTAGGCAGAGGCCCTGTACTATTTTCCCAAACTCTCATATAAGCATTAAATACGCTGCCACGTCTTAGCTCAGTACTGAACATTGTTAATTACTCAACCTATTGAACATTAGAAATCCCGGACTGGGTCTGCTATAGTGAAAAGCAGTAATCCGATCTGACTTAAACTACTCCGCTATTTTACTCATTCACCGGATTTACTCAAGATGTACCTCTTCTTGTTTTGGGGTTACACCGAACATTATACCCAAGATATAGAACTTGTGGTATGCCGAAAATAGCCGAATCGTAACCATCGTATCACTAGTCCCCAAGGGCTCACAGGCCCTTCCAGATACAAATCCTTCTGGGAACAGAAGTTTCAGAAACACAGATTATTATACCGACTTCGAGTACTTCGCAGAACCTTAACAAACCCGCAGTGATATTACTCCATACTGCCTACTTCGTCTACATATGCTAGCCACACTTAACAATGCTCAACGTCACGCTGAACAACTTCGTAACACAGTGCCACTTGTTCGTAACTACCCTTTAAGATATGAATAACTACTAAGCAAACGCAGCAGAACAGAACATACAGATCCGAAATAGACACTTACAATACACTGCGCTTCCCAGATTGGGTGCTTCACACTAGAATAAAAGATACACTCAATCGGCAGACCCGAATCGAAGATAACTAAAGCAAGACCCTGCAAACCCCGAATGGGTATTCTCACAATCAGACTAGAAGATACACTTAACCAAACACAGTAGTTCCCCAAAATGGGCGCATTCACAGACAGAATCGACACTACAAATCCCGAATTGGGCGTACTCACAGACAGAACTGAAGATGTACTTAACAAACAGAATCGACTAGACGATACACCTTAACAGGACACAGCAGTTCCAAAAAGGGGCGTCTTCTTCCATTCTCTTCTCATTTCCTTATATAGAGGATTTTACAGTGGTGCGCGAATCTCTGCGCGTTTCTCAAAAGGCTCTTGCTATTTAAGGCGCCTGTCCTAGTACAAGTGTCCTTATTCGGCGGCCGTCTAACACTGGCATGCCCGGTGGACTCGAACCCGCAGGTTCCTATGTTTCGGCGACTAGACCTTCTAAGTACATACTTCGGGCGAGCCTAAATGTTCGGGTAATTTTCTTTTTGATTGTTTCGATCATCTGAACTAAGGTGGTGGGTTCTAGTAATTGGGCGTCCGTTCTAACGGAGCTCAGGGCGATGGCTTGGTTTAACAAAATTTCGGCTTGGGTTTGCAGGAAAGCCTCTTGTAAGTAAAATTCGTTAGCTAATGCCGCATCTCGGGCTGTCTATATTTCGGTCAGTTTGGTCTGCATCTCTGTAATACACTCCTTCTGGTTGCGCATTTGGTTGTCTAGGCGTTCAAACTGCTGGGTTTGGAAATCGAGAGTTTTCCGATACGCATCTCGTTCTCTGCGCGTCTTGTCGATATCTTTTAGGTATTGGCCTTCCCGTATCAATTGGCGTTTTAGGATACGGTTAACCTCATCTGCACATTCTTGGGCTTGTCGTAACTGTTCTTGGGCTTGTTGGGCTTCTTTCTGTTGGTCCTGATTCTTCTTGATGGCCTCCTGCAATTGAATTTTTGTTTCTGCGACCAACTCTTCGAGAGAGGCGTTGATATCTTCGTGTTCGTGGAGGGTGGTCTTCAGGGCTCGGATTTCTTCATGTGCGGCGTGTAGTAGTCGTTCTTTGGCTGCAACTTGCTCGAGGGCTGCATCTCTTTGCTGTACTAGAGTCTGTTCTGCCGAAAATTTTGCTTGTAGTTCTGCTAACTATGTCTGTAGCTGATGATTCTCAGTCTTTATGGCTTCGATTTCTTCCTGGAGGGGGGTGATGTCGGCTTCCAGGATGTCGACCTTATGTTGGTATTCTGCCTTCAGATTGTCCGTGGCTTCCTGAAACTGTGCTGGCAGCTGGTGTGATAAATGCATGAGGAACTGCCCCATGGAGGCTAGTTCCGAGAATACGTTGTGTGGTGGTGGTGGTTGACAAGGCTGAGAGGACGTATCGGTGAGTAGGTTCTGGGAGTTTGGCGGAGAGTAGTTAGGGGAGGAAGAGGAGGATGGTGTAGGTTCAGAACTGGGTTGGCGGGGTGGTTCCGGTGGGAGGTCGGGGTTGACAGGTGGTGTGGGAAGAACAGTGTCAGTCGTGGTTACCTTGGCAATTGTCGGTTGTTTGGTTTCTGTATGATTGATGGCTGCGATGAGATTATCCAGTGCTTTTGTGGCGGATTCCGGTTCGTCCTGTTGATGCTCGGATTCTTTTTCGGTGGACACTATCTCTGTCTCTGCTTGGTTTTGCTGGTCTTGTTGCTCCGTCGAGGTGTCGTTGTGTATTGAAGTGGCGGTGTCGTGGTATGTTTCTTCTTGTTTGTCCTCTTCGGTGTCTTGTTTCTTTCCGGCGGATCCTTGGACTTCGCTTTCTGAAGAGCTGATCCGGATTCGCTTAGTGCGGAAGAGTTGATTGATCTCTTCGTCTTCTTCTTCAGTTTCATCGAGCGGTTGTGCTGATTCTTCGTGCCTAAGTGCTGGGCCTGTGGGTGGGGGTTGTGCGGCGAGAATGGTTGGGAAGAGGAATGAGATGATGTGGGGAAGGCGAGAGCGCGGAGAGGTGCCCTTTTGAAGTTGTTTTACTATAGCTACGCATTCCTTATGGATTCGTTGGAAGAAGTAAGAGGCAAAGTTCACGGGTTCGCGGGCGGCTAACTCCAAGGCGGAATAGAAGGGGCGAGAGATGCCGTATGTTCGTTTTTGCAGGTTGAGGATTGCTACGAGGAACTGTAGAGCGGATCGTTTGGGTTCCGGGCGGCAGAGAATGGCATATTCGTTTGATGAGGAGCGGGGGAAGAGTTCGGTCATGCGAGCGACAGGGAGGCTAGGGCCATTTTCGCGGCCTTGCGGGGTGAGGCGGTAGGCTGCAGAGAAGGCTTGGAAGGTGATGACGGTTCTATATGGGAGGGAAGGGAAGACCCACTGTCGTTCGGTGATGGGGAATTGGGCGATGGCGTGGATGATCTGCGCGGAGAAGGGATGGGCTTCGACTGAGTGCCAAGGCAATTCAGCGAAGTTGGCCAACCCTCTACAACGCAGATATTCGCCTACGTCTATAGGGATACCATCACTGAAAGCAGCGTAGTTGGCTAGCGCTTCCATGGTGTTTACGAGCACACTTACAGTCAACACAGGGGGCAGGGATAATACGTATAATCTCGAGAACACAATAGCGTTTTTGGCGCAACCGAGGGGGTTAAATAAGGAGGACACGGTGGGGGTGGGAAGGGGGGGGGTGGGTATCATTGTGCGGTGTGGGAATGATACTGTTTGCATGCTGGCGTGCGTACTTGAGTGACCGGTAGGGAGGGGCGGCTGGTAGCATAAAGATTTGTACAAAACACGACTAAAAAGGGAGAAAAAGAAAAACGCAAAAATTTATACAAAACGCGGTTCGCCGCCGAATAATTTAATGCGTACTAGTAGTGGGATAATATGGCCGCAGCTTCGACCCATTGATTACCTTTGGAAGTGGATTTCCGATCAACGTAGTCAACCGAAAAGTTGCCGGACCGATTTGTTCTGAGATTTTGAAAGGGCCAAACCATCGTAGTTTGAATTTTCCTGCTGCTCTATTTGATTTTGCGTTATAGAAGAGTACAAGCTGGCCTACCGAAAAGATTGGAGTTTTCAAATATCGATCGTGTGTCTTGGCTTGTCTGAGTTGTACTTCGCGCATGGTTAAAAAGCTGAGCCATCGGTGCTCATCAAGTTCCCTGAGTGCATCCATTCGGGCTATCAGTGAATTTTCCGGTAGCATCTTCTGAGTGATCGCTACACGCAGGCTTGGGATGACTATTTCCATGGGTGCTATTGCTTCTAAGCCATAAGCTAGTTTGAAAGGTGTCAAGCCTGTTGTTACCTTATATGTAGTCCGGTATGCCCATAAGACTGCAAGTAGAAATTGATCCCATCTTTCCGATGCTTCCATGATTAGTTTCCGGAGGATATTCAGTAGTGATTTGTTTGTACTTTCGGCCAAACCATTGGCACGAGGGTAGTACGACGATCTGAGTTTGTGTGTCACTTGGAAGGATTGGGTGAGTACCTTCATTAATTGATTTACAAAGTGAGTTCCTTGATCTGAGACGATTTCCAGTGGTAAGCCGAAACGTGGAAAGACATCATTCAACAGACATTTTGCTACTGCCACCGCTGTGGCCGATCGTAAAGCCCATGCTTCGACCCATCTTGTTGCGTAGTCTGTACAGGTGAGTATATATCTGTTGTTACTGAAGACTGCTGGAGGTGTAATTGGGCCTATAAAATCTAATCCCCATTTCTGAAATGGTTCTAATGGCAGAATTGGCTGTAAGGGAAAGAAGTGCCGTTGTAGCGGTTGTCCAGACCTTGGACAGTTATCGCAGTGTTTGACAAATTGGGCCACGTCTCTGTACATAGTGGGCCACCAGAGACCACTCTGCAGAATTTTTCGGTGAGTCAAATCTGTGGCAAAGTGACCACCAGTAGGTGTCGAGTGAGCCAGTGTGATAACTGAGTTAATTTCATGCGGAGGAACACAACGAAGTAAGATTCCGGTGAGGTCTACATAATAGAGTTCTCCAGCAACTAACCGAAATCGGCGGCTAAAGACTGCAATTTTTCTGCGTACTGGTCTTGAAACTTGAGATGGAAGGCATCCATCAGTGAGAAAGGTCAAGATCTGATCATAATATGAAAATGGAATAGGCGGGTCTACAGATTCTTCGGTAATTGGTTCCGATACATAAATTGCGGGTGTTGTGTCATCTATACCCACCGGAGATTCGCCGGAATCTAAACGGGATAAAAAGTCTGCTAAGGCATGTGCATTTCTGGGTCGGTGAATAACGTCATAGTCGAATTCTTGTAAAAGTAGCACCCATCGTGCTAAGCGTCCGCCTAAATGTTGTTGTCTTACTAAATAGACGAGGGCAGCATGGTCCACATGGAATGTAAATTTTCGGCCTAGCAAGTAATGTCTAAATTTTTTACCGAGTATACGAGTCCTAGACATTCTCTTTCTGTTACAGAGTAGTTTTTCTCAGCAGGGGCTAACCTTCGACTTGCGTAATACACTGGTCTGAACCATTTATCAATTTGTTGCATCAATACACTTCCTATTGCTATATCTGAAGCATCAACAAATATGTGAAATGGGTGATCCCAGTCCGGTGGTTGCAAAATAGGAACTTGTGTTAATAAATGCTTTAAACGATCAAAGGCTATCTGGCATTCTTGGGTCCATTCAAATTGTCGAGGTGTTTTACTGATTAGCTTGTTTAGTGGTATTGCCAGATGAGCAAGCCACCGTAAGTGTCTTCCATGCCACTGTACTTGGCCCATAAAGCGCATAACTTCTTTTGGAGAAACTGGCATCGAAGCTTCTAATACTGCCGAAATCTTATCTGGATCGACTTGGATACCTTGTGCAGATACAATGTGGCCAAGTAACTTGCCACATGAGACCGCAAACACTGATTTGTTTGGATTCAAACAGAGTCTATACTCTCTGCATTTTTGAAAGCAGCACCGTAAATGAAAGAGATGTGCTATCATCTTACCGAAAATTGAAAAATCATCGAGGTATACTTGCATAAACGAAGTAAGATAAGGAGAAAATATTTCCTGCATGCATCTTTGAAATGTACTTGGTGCGTTTCTCAATCCAAACCACATCACCGTACAAGCAAAAACACCCCAATTGGTAATGAATGCGGTTTTTGGTATATCTGCTTCAGCCATTCTAATCTGATTGTAACCGCTGTATCCATCTAAGAATGAATACATTTCGTGGCCTGCTACCCTATCAAGCATGGTATCCAGAAAGGGGATCGGGAAAGGATCCGGTACTGTTGCTGCGTTTAATTTCCGGTAGTCTACACAGATTCGTAGTTGCTTATTTTTCTTTGGCACGATCACAATTGGTGAAATCCATTCAGCATGTTCTACTGGTACGATGAATCCAACTTTTAATAATCTATCAAGTTCGGCTTTTACCTGTGATGCATAATTGGGATTCATCCGATAGCTGGGCTACCTATTTGGTTTAGCTTCAGGCTTCAGCATGACTCTGTGCTGATAGATGCGCAGATCTAACCCCTTCATATCTTTATAATCCCATGCAAAGACGTCTGAGAATTCGCGAAGAAGTCGAATTAAGTCGGTTTTAAATGATTCCGGTAAGTTTTGCCTTATCTTTACAGGTCGTGGATGCTCTTCATCTCCTAGATCGTACGTGGTCAACTGGTCTTCTGGGACATAAAACTGTTGCGGTTTCCCTGCATCGTCCGTTGACTTGAACAGTGATTGTAATTCATCATCATGTGTGGGGACACTACCTTCATGCTTAATTGTATTAGTGATAGGTGTGATTGTACATACCGAGGTGTTCCAATTATCTATCACAGACTGTAGATCAACAGTCCCTACAGACATTAAATCAGCATTACTCTTCAGAAATTCCTCTTCCTCATCATCTGATAGTCCATCTAACATGTTGACTGGTTCAGAAAAATATGGTCTAGCGTGAAGCTCGCATGGTTGTATAGCATCCAATTTTACTACATATCTACGGTTGGAATCCTTGAACGTAAGCTCTTGTGCGGACCAGTCCTGTATTACCTTCGCATGCTTCAGCCAAGGTCGGCCGAAAAGAAGGTTGTAGTCCAAAGTAGATTCTGGCAAATCTAGTATAACAAAGGTCATTCTAAAGGTCGTATCTTGTAAAGTGATGGGTACATTTCGCACAAGTCCTACAGGGTGGACTCTAGATTGATCTGCCATTTTAACAAAAAATTGCACTGGTTCAATTTCGGTCCATCCTAACCCTTTGCATAAAGATGCTGTTGCAATGTTCACACCAGATCCTCCATCAATCAATACCTGCGTAATTTTATGATTCTTGTACCATACTGTAATCAAGGGAACCGAATGATCAACGGTAGAATCAGGTTCCGGTTGAACTGCTGCTGTTGCCGGAATACAAGAAGGCACCGGACTGAACTGTTGCTGGAACTGTTGTCGAATCCCAGGTACTAATGCCAGAAGTTGGCCGAGAGGCAAAGTAATAGATGCCTTGGATAAAATTTCCCAAGCTTGTTGAGGTTGGTTGTCCTGCTCCTTTGATCTTGAGGTTTCCGGTGGTGTAGAAGTTTCTACTGTTATGTCTATTACTGATGATGGCCCCGCTGTTGTTTCCTTTTGGTGCGTTCCTTCCTTTGATGAAGCCTGAGTCACCGGAATAGGTTCTGGGAACACTGGTGGTTCTGTTGCTGTCCAACGACTAGCCTTGTTATACATCCTATGTTGTTCTCGTATCCCTGGTTCGAATACTTCTGCTGCTGTCTGTAGCTGTTTACCTGATCTGGTCTGTACTGTAGCAGCTTGCGTTTCTACTGGTGTAATTTGTACCATGTTGGCCATTGGGTTTTGCCGCTCCTTCTTCCTTTGATCGTACTCAGCTGCATCTTTACAAAATCTTCTGATGTGTCCGTATTCACCACAAAAATGACATCGTGGCGGTGGTAAATTGGGATTTTCCGGTGGTGGTTCGTTCTGCCAGCGGTTTGCATTATAGTTATTGTTCCTCTGTCCTCGGTAGTTTCGATATCCTTGCGGTTGATTGTTTCTCAGTTGCGGAGGTACATAGTGATTCGTTGCCTGTCCATGTTCTTGAATAACAACATTGACTGTTGCTGTTCCCCGTAATCTGGCATTGTAAACACAATTTCCGGTGGGGTGTCCGGCAATGTTGCAGATAGCGCAGAACGGTTGATTTAGTGCACAATTGGCACTAGTATGCCCTGAATTCTGGCATGTGATACAGTACACTTGTCTGGTTATATCTTCATTCATAGTTTTGTTCGTTTTTAACCACTCCAGATCTTTCGTAAATCCACCGACCTTGGATTCTAATTGCAGAGCCATGGCGATGACTGCATCCAGCGTCATAGCTCCCACGCATCTTATGATCATGATCTGCTTCAATTGCGGAGTTAAACCATTGATAAACCACTGAGTGATGACATCATCCGGTAAGTTAGCGTGTGCCTGTGGTATCTGTCGCAAGTGTGTTCTAAAGAGTGTAGCATACTCTTGGACAGTCTGATTCGCCTTCTGTCGGTTGTTCTGTAAATAATCAAATATTTCGGCGGGATTCTTCTTTAACCTGAATCGTTGTAAAAAAGCTTCTCGAACTACGTCATAGGTGCCGAAATGATTAATATCGTATTCCGTAAGCCATCTAGCTGCTTCATTTACCAGTGTTGATTGAAAAACAATGGCCTTATACGCCTGATCCGGTGGATGGTTAAGAACTGCATAACTTATCTCGAAGGTGCGTACGTGAGCATCCGGATCATCTCCTGGGAATCCCCCGAATTTCGTATATGTTACATCTGTTGGAGGCGGCCTTGGTTGACCTAACTGTTGTTGCTGTTGTTGCCCGTTCATCGTGAGTGTCTCCGGTCCTTCTTCTGTATTTTGAGGTTGGTTAGATGAACTATCGAAACTTTTGTCGCCGGATGGCGTGCCTTCCGGTATGCTATTTTCACTTAGAATGCACCGCACTTCTGCTTCAAAGAGTTTTCCTTCCTTCTGGATATCCAATATCTGAAATCTTTCTTCCACGCACGCTGGTCGGGCGGAAGATTCCGCGAAAAAGGCTAAACCTTTGCCAGCGATCGGTGATTCTATCATCGGAATCTCACCGGAAGGAGCCAAAATTATGCCAGAATGCAGTGTTTTTTCGCTCTTATCGATCTCTTTTCCTAAAGTGTGCCTGATCGTATATAATTCCGAGTTAAGACTAGTCTCTAACGGCGTGTTGGTAGATTCTGAAATTGCTATATCTTCGATAGGCTGGGTCGAAGTAGCACCAGAATGTACCAAAGGCGTTGATTGTTCCACCGGAATATGACCGGAATTAATCGTGACGTTCTCAGTTTTTCTGACCACTGGGTCAGATTTGGTTAGATCTTCTCCTTCCAAGGCTATCTTTATCGCTTTACTCGCTTCAGTCTTACAGTTCTTAGGATATGTTTCACCGGATCGAGTAATCGGCATGTATCATTACAGAGTAACCCTATCTGAGCAGTTTGGCAACAATCTGGGTCTGTTGCTTCTGCTAGTTAGTCGAATGTGAACTAAACGTTTACTTCTGACAACAACTAGTACTTTAGTGCCACTTTCCCACAAGTAACTCGTAATCAAATGCTACTTTACCGCAGGGATTGGTAAACAGTTGCCACTTTCCCACAGACGGCGCCAAATGTTAAGTCGGATACTAGCCGTTGGCCGGATACATTGCTTCTAAATCTGGATTTAGAGTACTTTAGTCTAATGTGATACTTAAAAGCACTTTACTTCGCAGTCACGTGGGTTCTTGGGAGTGGTAGGCGTCTGCTAGGCAGAGGCCCTGTACTATTTTCCCAAACTCTCATATAAGCATTAAATACGCTGCCACGTCTTAGCTCAGTACTGAACACTGTTAATTACTCGACCTATTGAACGTTAGAAATCCCGGACTGGGTCTGCTATAGTGAAAAGCAGTAATCCGATCTGACTTAAACTACTCGGCTATTTTACTCATTCACCGGATTTACTCAAGATGTACCTCTTCTTGTTTTGGGGTTACACCGAACATTATACCCAAGATATAGAACTTGTGGTATGCCAAAAATAGCCGAATCGTAACCATCTTATCACTAGTCCCCAAGGGCTCACAGGCCCTTCCAGATACAAATCCTTCTGGGAACAGAAGTCTCAGAAACATAGATTATTATACCGACTTCGAGTACTTCGCAGAACCTTAACAAACCCGCAGTGATATTACTCCATACTGCCTACTTCGTCTACATATGCTAGCCACACTTAACAATGCTCAACGTCACGCTGAACAACTTCGTAACACAGTGCCACTTGTTCGTAACTACCCTTTAAGATATGAACAACTACTAAGCAAACGCAGCAGAACAGAACATACAGATCCGAAATAGACACTTACAATACACTGCGCTTCCCAGATTGGGTGCTTCACACTAGAATAAAAGATACACTCAATCGGCAGACCCGAATCGAAGCTAACTAAAGCAAGACCCTGCAAACCCCGAATGTGTATTCTCACAATCAGACTAGAAGATACACTTAACCAAACACAGCAGTTCCCCAAAATGGGCGCATTCACAGACAGAATCGACACTACAAATCCCGAATTGGGCGTACTCACAGACAGAACTGAAGATGTACTTAACAAACAGAATCGACTAGACGATACACCTTAACAGGACACAGCAGTTCCAAAAAGGGGCGTCTTCTTCCATTCTCTTCTCATTTCCTTATATAGAGGATTTTACAGTGGTGCGCGAATCTCTGCGCGTTTCTCAAAAGGCTCTTGCTATTTAAGGCACCTGTCTAGTACAACTGTCCTTATTCGGCGGCCGTCTAACAGAGGATTCCACAACCTATAACCCATCTGCTTTTCATCATAACCAATGAACACATATTTTTCTACCTTTGGTTCAAGTTTATGTCTAAGTTGTGATGGCACATAAGCATATGCAATTGATCCAAACACTCTACAATGATCTAGTGTTGGTTTCTTACCCCACCAAGCTTCATATGGAGTCATTCCATTGAGAGCTTCACATGGTAATCTATTCACAAGATATGTAGCTGTATTTACAGCCTCAGCCCAACGATAATTTGGACAATTCTTCTCCTTCAGCATAGCTCTAGCAAACTCAACTAAAGTCTTGTTTCTTCTTTCTGCTACACCATTTTGTTGTGGTGTATACCTGCAGGTTATTTCCCTCTTAATACGTGCATTCCAAAGACAATCATTGAACTCTTGGGAGAAGTATTCTCCCCCTCCATCAGACCTCAGTCTCTTAAGCTTTTGACCTGTGACTCTCTCTGCATATGCATGAAAATGCTTGAAAGCTCCAAACACTTCTGATCTTTCCTTCAAAACATATAAAGTTATCCATCTTGTGGCATTATCAATGAAAAGAACATAATACCTTGAGCCACTGATAGATCCTTCTTTTGTTGGTCCCCATACATCTGTATGAATGAGCTAAAGTACTCCATCATGTTTGAATCCTTTCTTCTGAAATGGTAACCTATGTGCTTTACCCATTTGACATGCTTCAAACCATATGTTGACTCTGCACATTTGGTAATCCTAGTACAGACTGATTTTCAACCATAGCTTTAATTCCTCTTTCATTGAAATGACCTAATCTCTTATGCCAGAGATCAAGTTCTGTAATCATTCCTTCACCATGTGTGAGCAAAGCTTGACCAATGTTCCCTTGTACTCTTAAAGTAAAGAGTCTTCCTTCTTTCTTACCAGAGACAATCTGATTATATCCATTCTCTGGATCTTCAACAAATACTCCTTCATTTGTAAACCTGACTTGAAAACCTTTTTCAACTATCTGTCCCACACTAATCAAGTTGTTAGGTATTGTAGGAACATACAAAACATTGGTTAGCAAATCTGCTCCACTCTTACATTTCACTTTTCCAATTGAATGTACACTATGTCTTGTATTATCACCTGTTTGAACTGTATGACTAGAAATGCCTTTTTCCAATTCTGACATCAATTTTATGTTTCCTGACAAATGATTAGAACATCCACAGTCAATGTAAAATACCTTTAGATCTTCTTTATTTGATGTGCTGATTGAGTTCATCATCAATGATGTATGAGCTTCATTCTGTGTGTCATTTGCATAATTGTAGTAGGTGGTGTTGTAGGATTGATTCTGTCCCCAACTTCTTCCTCCACCTCTACCATAGCCTCCTCTTTGATTTTGTCTACCTCTTTGAAAATTACTTTGATATCTTCCACCTCTACCTCTGCTATTGTTATTCTGATTTTGTTTTGATCCTTGCTGATTGTGCCAACAATCATGAGCCAAATGATTACTCAATCCACAGATCCAACAAGCCTTCTTGTTGTTATTCTGATTACCTCTTCCTCTTCCAAAAGCTCTTGGTCTTCCTCTGCCAATGCCTTTACCTCTTGCATAATAAACTTGAGAACTCGACTCCTCTTCATCCTTTGCTTTACCTTTATCTCCTTTCTTCTTGTTCTTCATGTACATTGTAGAACTTTGTCCTTTATCTCCATCTCCCTTCAAGTCTTGCTCAAATGTGAGCATCAAACCAAGCAACTGGTTCAAATGTGGAACATAATGGTTTAATGAAAGTTTTGTTGAAAAGACAAAAGGTTTCCACCTTTCATCTCCTCTCAAACCTGCAAGTAGTTGAGCAATCAATCTGTGATCTTCAACATCTTCATCTATGGATCCAAGACTATCTGCAAGATCCTTCATCTTAGTGACATAATCACTAATACTTTGACTTGGCTTCTTCTTGAATGTTGTAAACTCTGACCATAGACTTGCTTTCCGTGCTTTAGTAATGCTTTGGAAATGATACTCCAATGCATTCCATATATCTTTAGATGATTCCAATCCTCTGATGTGTGGTAGCAAATGATCAGAGATTCTATTGTAGATGTAGGCTTTTGCACTTGCATCCTTCTTCTGCCAATGCTTTAAAGCATCAAGTTCTTCTTTCTTTGGTCGACTTTCATCTTCAAATACTGGCTTCTCTTCTTCACCTGTTACATATACCATGAGATCCTTACTCATAACTAAGGCTTCCATTCTCATTACCCATGCGGGATAATTATCTATGTCCATTTTGTCAATGGAGATATGATCTGCCATACTCCTTTGCTTCTGCTACAACCTGTGAGCTTAAAGGATAAAGGATAATACCTTTTGGAGTTCTTTGTGTATGAAGATACTTTTGAAGTAACCTTTTGATGCCTTGTGTCTTCAAATGCTTCACCTTTCAAACTTTAATGGAAAACTTTCCAAAACTTCTCGTACCTTTTCCGCCTTTTGCTCTTTAGGACCTTTCTGCTCTGATACCACTTGTTGATGTATGAAACACCACAAGAAATGAATTAATGTGACACTAGAACACCTCTATGGTCACCATTAACTCATTACCACTCCAAACTTTGAGAAATGATAGTCTAAACTGAGAACTTTGCTTCTACAAAAATTCCTAGTCACTGAAATAACATACCTTTAGTATTTTGCTAATTTCTCTTAGCACAAATATTATTTCTCCAAGATCTTTTGAAGGATGAAAGTAGAAGCGTAGAGCTTTCCAACAAGCTATTATATGCAAGAAACGGATCTCTAGAACTCAAGATATAGCCTTCACAAAATGACCCTGTATGACTTCCAAAAGTGGAAATTTTGCCTGTTTTAATAAAGATCACTGTCTAAAAATGAAAATTCGATGCTTAGCATTGACTTGCAACCAAAAGTCGATGCCAGGCATTGACTTTCAGCTTTTTTAACCACTTTTTCAGTTCCTGAACTGGCCGATTGAACACAGACATGAACAAGACCACTTTTATGTTAGAAGTCGATGCCAGGCATCAACTTGCTCTACAAAATTCATGTTTTTTAGAACATTCAACAACAGGTAACACTCAAAGAATGAAAACAATGACTTATCAGCACAAACTTGATGCTAGGAATCGACTTGCTTCGAAAACTTCAACTTCTGAAATCATTTCACACAAGACAAACTCTGGAGATGGAAGAAGAAGACTTATACAGAAGTTTAATAAACTCTTTCCATAACTATGAAACCTCACAAATGCACAAGTGGTTTCTCATGCAGAGAAGCCCGACTATTCTCAGTCATACAAAAATGAGTACTAACTCACTTTCTCATTGTCTTCCTATTCGCGTCAATTGATACAAACTAGCTTATATAGTTTTTCTCAGTCTCGTGACTTTCAAAAAACTTCTATAACTAAAGTGAACTAACTTTACAAATATAATACAGTTGTGAATTTGTCCCTTCACATAGGCATGTGATTTTCTACTAAAGCTTTAACCTTCAAATATATGTCCACTTAGTGATTGTTTCTCCAACAGATAGATAGGTAGATAGATAGGTACATGGATAGGTAGGTAGATAGATAGATAGATAGATAGATAGATAGATAGATAGGTAGATAGATAGATAGATAGGTAGATAGATAGGTAGATAGATAGGTAGATAGATAGGCAGATAGAAATGTAGATAGATAGATAGATATATAGATACATAGATAGATATATAGATAGATAGATAGATAGATAGATAGATAGATAGATAGATTGATAGATAAGTAGATAGATAGATAGATAGATAGATAGATAGATAGATAGATAGATAGATAGATAGATAGATAGATAGATAGATAGAGAGAGAGATATATGGATGGATGGATGGATGGATGGATGGATGGATGGATGGATAGATAGACAGATAGATAGATAGATAGATAGAGAGAGAGAGACAGACAGACAAACACAAAGATAGATAGACAAAGAGACATGTAGACAGATAGATAGATAGATAGATAGATAGATATATAGATAGATAGATAGATAGATAGATAGATAGATAGATAGATAGATAGATAGATAGATAGATAGATAGATAGATAGATAGATAGATAGATAGATAGATAGATAGATACATAGATAGATGTCAGACATTGATCCACAAGTTGATCCCTATACTCATGCATGGACCTAAAGATGGGATCACACCAAACCGAACTCAAGACCTATGGAAGACTAAAAACCTTCATATCATTGCTGGAAGTTTGTATCATCAAGACTCAAATGGATTACTCATGAGATGTGTAGAAGAAGAGGAACAAGAAATGTGGCTTCGAAAAGCACATGTAAATCAATGGAAAACTCATCTAAATGCAAACGGAACATGGCAAACACTACGGAGATTGGGGATATATTGGCCAACCATGCAGAGGGATGTGCATAACTATGTATCAGCCTGCCCAACGTGTCAAGAACGGAATCCAAAAGAGAAATCCACTCTATGCTACTCCACTGTAGCACCAAGATGGAGCATGCCTCTGGTGAAGTTCTTAAAGACCCAAGAGTACCTAGAAGGAGCCACTCTAGCAAGAAAACGAGCACTGGTAGAACAAAGTAAGGACTATGCTCTTATTGGAAAACAACTCTTCAAACGAGGAAGAGATAATCATTTGCAAATGTGCATTCATGAAGACGAGTATCTTGCTGTTTTAGAGATGGCACATACAGGAGCTGCAGGAGGACATTTCTCTGCAGATAAGACAACAAAAATGATTCTCTTTGCTGGTATGTGGTGGCCAACTCTACATCAGGATGCAGCCACATATGTTCAACGATGTGATACCTGTCAACGAACGAAATATCCAATTAGAAGAGATGAAATGCCATTAAAACCCATGATGAGTGCCAAAGCTTTTACTAAATGGGGAATAGACTTCATAGGACCTATTAGCCCCCCAGCTAAAGGATCTCATGCCGAATACATAATTGTAGCCACCGATTATTTGACCAAATGGGTTGAAGCCAAAGCAACCAAGAAAAATGACGCAAGAACTACGGCCAAGTTTCTCTTTGAGAACGTTTTCACTAGATTTGGACTACGGATAGAAATTGTGAGTGATAGAGGTACGCATTTTGTTAATGAAGTAATAGAAGCCTTACTGAATGAATTCTTGGTAATTCATAAGAAATCAGCCCCTTATCACCCACAAGCCAATGGACAAGCCAAAAGTTCCAATAAAATCTTATGCACAGTTCTCACAAAAAATGTGAACAATGGTAGATCTGATTGGGATAAACAATTACATCATGCTTTATGGGCATTCAGAGTCGCCTACAAAACTGCCATAGGCACTACTCTGTTTAACTTAGTGTATGGACATAATGCTATTTTACCAATTGATTTCTTAATACCCACTCTCAGAGTAGCAACAACATATGAGTGGATGGGACATGAACTCTCTGCTCAATTGGATCAAATAGAGAAGCTTCATGAAACTAGGTTACAAGCAGTAGCAGGGATTTATGCTGCTAAAAGGCGACAGAAGGAATATTTTGATGCTCATATTAAAGACAAAAATTTGAAGGAAGGAGATTTAGTTTTGGTATATACTCTCAAACAACATGCTAAGAAGTTGCAGAAGAGAGGATATGGCCCGTTGATCATCAATCGTATATCCACAAGTGGAGCCATCAGCATAGCAACTCTAGATGGAGAAGTATTACCAAACTATATCAGTGGGTGTCGAGTGAAAAAATATCTAGAACCATTGACTCAAGAAACAATGTCACGATTAATCAAGGGCAAGAATAGACGCGTCGAGGAAGAAAGGATACGAGAAGAAGCGAGACAAGAAGCACTGGGACGAATCAAGAAACGGAAAGAGTGGATGAGAGAGAGAGATGAGAGATACCGACTAGGAGAAGAACTCATCCCAATGGCTAATTTTAGAGCCACTGAAAATCTAGGTCAACAAAGGACACAACCGTATTTGAATTTGGGAGCCGAAAAATGGAGTACCACTTAGTGGATGCTCTCATTGACACAGGAGCAGCTATAAGCTGCATCAAGTATTCATTGTCACAAACACTCAAAGAGGAATTACGTCCATCAAAGGCACATCTGATTGGAATAGGAGGAAAGATCACCACGTGTATAGGAGAGATTACCTTACCTCTACACCTTGGCAACAACACTATGGAACAAAAACTCTTAGTATGTCACGATCACGACTTATTGGAAGAGCTAGTGCTAGGTCAAGACTGGATATACGAATATGAAGTGACTATCCAATTGGCTTTAGGATACATCTTAGCCAAGATAGGACATCGTGAAGTATTCAGCCTGCTAGACGAACGACCAATCAAAGCTGCAAGTATAGAGCCAAAAATTCACTCTAATGAACACAGTCATGAATGTATGTTCACTAGCACTATGGAAACCCCTTCATCAAGTGTTTCATGTGAGGACACACCGAATTCTGCTTGCACACCGTCTTCTAATCTAGCAAGTCACCAGAGTACCATTCAATCTGGAACCAACCATAGTGAAGCACCATGCACAAGAGAGACTAGTTCTCAGGATCATCACAAGTCTGTACCTATTAGAATATACCCCATTCCTTACACTCGACAAGCTTGGATAAGGAAGGATCAAGTAGCTACATATCTTCTGCAACAGAAACACCAGCAACATCAGAACAATCCATTGCAAAAGGAGACAAATGACTTTGGACGCCGAGATCAACAACGAATTGCTAGACGGTGGATTCCAAAGAGAGTAATAGCCGCCCAGTCAGACCGAACACAAATATGGATTCCCAAGTCATGCGCTCAAAGGAAAATCATCAAGAAGGAAGAGTCAAGGCTCAAGAAAAACCAGTATGCTCCAAAGGCAAGACAACCAAAGATGAACAACTGCAGGACAGAGAAGGAGTATACATTTGCACCAAAAACTATTCCAAGGTTCAAACATCAACAAAAGCAGACGTACAACATAAGAAGACCCATATTCATTAGGAATGTTGAAAATACAATTCATCCCAACAGAGTGAAGCAGATTTGGATGCCGAAAAGCACGACGAGCTGCATGCATCAAACAAATACTCCAAGTTGCACACATTGGGAGTTAACAGAATCCAAAGTATGCATGATAGGGCCACATTACAAGGCCACGCATTCGGCACAATATTCTTCTATGTCAGGATAGTGAAGCACATTTCCCTCTTGGGAAATAGGAGAGCACTTGTACATAATTTAAAGAAAATTACTAAAAAATTTAATAAACGCTTCGGCTATGAACTCACTTTTCTGTTTTTCTTTCAGACAAAAACATAAAAATACCTAAAAATATGAAAAATCCCAGGTATTACCTTTCTCACACCCACGGGGAAGGGACAACACTATTCACTCGGAGCATTGTCAAGCTTATGAAAGACAAATGAAGGAGGATTTCTGATACTATATGGCCACTAATTCATACTCTATATTGAGTGCAGATGGCATCCACTAATTCCAAAGTGACTCAAGAGGAAGAGGTTCAGCTTCTTCCACTAGAATCCATAACAAAAGCAAGAGGCCATTGGTTCCTGGATGACCAACTGGTGTCGGACCTCATTTTTATGGCTACTATCAAGATTATGGATAGGGATCACTATTTCCCTATTATGTCGCAAGACTTCAAGACTATCATAGAAGGATTACCTCGCATGTTGGATGTCTGGACACAAGCAGGAATAGAGGCATTTCTAAAACTGCCTATTTATTTGCCAAATTTTCAAAGATGCACGCAAGTGATGAACACACTTCAGCCTACAGCGAATAGGATATCAGTTCCTGAGGCACGAGTATTGGACAAAGTGTACCTGGAAAACCATTCAATTCACTCATGAGTTAATCAACAAAGCTTTCGGATGGAATCAAGAAGGAATCACCAATGTCAAGGAGGAATGTCATGATCCAAAAAAGAGATCCTTTTTGGACATTAACAGAACTGATATCGAAGATGTTGTTCGCTTAGTGCACTAGCATTTCTGTTTCCCAAGCATGCATAGATACACGGCACCTCAAAAGATTGTTGTACAACTACTATCTCATGCAATGAAACAAGTTGGAAATAAAGTGAATATGACTCCTTATGTCCAAGACCGACTATTTGAAGCAAAGAAGAAGTGGGGTCAGAAAAAGTTTCTAAATAGCAGTTCTGCTTTGACCTTACTTATCTATGAGGCACTTGATATGAAAAACTGTCTGCGTGAAATGCCAACCTCAGCAAAGTTAGCCAAATATGCCAAATCAGCTACGGTCCCAAAGAAAAAGAAAACAGTCATTGCTGTTGACGAAGTGGGAACCAGCTCTCAGAAACCTATGAGAGGAACTAAACGTCTAAGAGAGGAAGAAGCTCAGGAAACACCCACTTCAAAGAGGACACATACTTTGCCAAAGATTCCTGTAGCCCAAATACCAATCACCAAGAGAGACCTCTCCGCAGCCCTAGAAGAGACACATCAGTACATGCAAGGGCAAGTAAATCTAAATGTTCAAGGTCATCATTACAGACAAGCAAGTCAAGAGAAGCAACAATGGAGTAAAGAAAAGACCCCAGAACAAGCCGCCAGATACAAAGCACTGGGCTTAGAAGACTCGAGTTCCAATGGAGAATCTAGTCCTGAGAAAGATACTTTGGACACAGACATAAGGACAGAAACTCACGAGGAAGAATGGACAGAGATTAATCAAGTGGAAGTTACGCCAGACAACCAACAGGGACAAGCCAAGAGCCAAGAACTCAAGGAACCAGAGCACGTCATTCAATTGAATGATACAACAAAGATTAGTATCAAAGAAACTACATTATCGAATAAAGAAGTAATGCAACCTATCAAGGAAGAAATGCAAACTCCAGTGAACAAAGAGTCAGACCTACACAAAAATGAAGAGAAAATAGTAATTGAAGTACCAGAGGACACTCCTCAAGGCAAAATCAACCACATGGAGGCTGAGCCAAGGATACAACTCCACATTAGGCAGCCCCATGACACTACATTACACGTAGCACAAGGAAAAGATGTGACAACAGGAGCAGAACCGAGTATTCCTAAAACATGGTTAAATGTGGATGTCACAGAATTAAAGCTTGTGGTCAAGCAGATGATACAAACGACCATGGATACACAACAACAGATGATGGATACAGATGCAGACTACGACAAAGCTGTGAGGGAAAAGAATCAGTTCCAAATTATGAGTGAACAACTATCTGCACAATTAATCCAGGCACAAAAAGAGGTTGCTGTCAAAGAAACGGAATTACTTGAGGTAAAATCACAATGTGACACATTGATGACCCAACATCACCAACTCCAGGCACAGCTGACAAACCTACAAAAATTACATGAAGCAAGCGAAGCAGACAAAGAGCGAATTAAAGCTAGGAGTCACCTGCTCGAAACACAACTGAAGGTATATATGGAAGAGAATGACACTTTACGAACTAGAAATAAAGAACTCATGAAGTCATTGCTATACGATCAACCCATAGAAAAACAAGAGACAACGGATATTGATCAGGAAGAATTAAAAGCTCAAATCGAGAAATATGCAGAATTGCTGAAACAAGAGCAAGAATTGAGAGGAGAATGGGAGCGTAAGTACATTCAAGAAACAATGAGCTAAAAAAGCAGTTGAATACAGCCCATGGGAAACTTGCAACAAGTTACAACGAAAACATGGACAATATAGCAGAAATTGGCAATGAACTGCTTGCAGCGAAGGAAGCGCTCAGAGCAGCAATGCAAGAAGTGAAAGAAAAGAATAAACGCATAGCACAATTAGAGATCCAAGTCAAACAGAAAGCACCAATTGGGACACCAGTAGAGCCAACAAAAGAGAATCCTACTGACGAGGTAGAGGTACGTCCTCTATCTCCCCCGATTTATAATTCTCCAATACACGAACAGATGGAGGGCATACATGATGATCATCCAATGCCATATACTGCAGAAATAACTCAGAAGGAATGGGCACTAGTGGTGTCCCGATTGACAGAAAGTTTTGAAAACGAAGTCATCAAAGTCATGAAAGAAGCAAAGATTAAAGGTAAAGACTTAGAGAAGATAATGAAGCCTTTCAACATTCCGTACGGATTATTGAAAGAGAAAACAAGACAATATATAAAGAAGATTACAAAGACAAGTCCAGACGAGCAGCTAAACTTTAAACATGACACATTCACTTACACTCAAGAAGAATTTGAAGCTGCACAACCTGTTTGGAGAAGAAAGTTTTTGGAGAAACATCCTACACTACGGGTGCATTGGCAAGCAGCACCATATTTCCTACAGGTAAACCCTTCATTTTGTCCTATACCACGTCGAAGAGAAACCAGGGAATTTTTGGACATGCAAAAAAATGGTGCTATAAATAAACATTGGCTGAATTACCCTCTGCTTCCAAGTCCACCACATAATTATCTACCTACGGAAGAGTACATGGTAAAAACCATTGAATTTTGGCTGCAAAGTTATGCAACAGTACCCGATTTAACTGTAAAGATGACAAATAAAATACTCAGTATGATACTTACAGTATTGAAGGTCTTCAAACACGCGGCCTATACATTTTTGAATTTCATTGGTATTAATCAGGGAACAGAGATCCTCATTTTTTATCTGTCTGTTATGCCTAGCCGACCAACCATAATGGCTTATTATTCTAGGCTCATGTTCTTGCCAAGTACATATATGCAAACATTCGAGGAAGCATTTTTTACAGGATTTTTTGAGATAGATTCCGAAATCTTTTTAAAGATGTCATCTAATTTGAATGCCAGATTAGTGGCATATGAACTGAGCTTCTTTGCCGACCACAGAGAGCCACCTAACGATGGCGTAAAGGCAGAACAGTGGAAACAGTTAATGGTACGTGAAGCCAATCTGCTTAATTACACAGAGCAAAAAATATATAGAACATACGCCCGTCGCTTGTCAAAGCCTGTTGGGGACGACAGAGTTCACGAGGGGGGCAGTGTTCAAGGAGAATTAAGCAAAAAGAAGAAAAGAAGAAGACAACGAAAGAAGCTTCACTAGAAAGATCATATCTGAAGACATATCTCTGCAAGAAGCCCCGTAGGGGCACATATCAAGGAAAAAGCACGTAGGTGGAAGGAGGG
>CM035408.1:18970087-18980087 GCA_020310875.1 Ceratopteris richardii | reverse complement strand
TAGAAGAGAAGGAAGGATGTTCACTTTGGACATCCAACATCCACATGGAAAGGTCATGTACATTCAATGTGGGAACAAGAAGATTTCAGAGCTGGACTGTTGAGAAAAGGGGAACAACAGACCCTAACCGCCTCACATGGAAGTGAGAGGCTCTTCCAAGAGGAGTTGCAAGAAGTGTAAGCAACGCACACACATCCACGTCCATGATCAATGGCACCATGGCCAACGTCAAAAGGAACAAGGGAGGGCAATGCTCACACACAAGACAACCCCAAGTGCCAAACCCACACACATGGATCAACGCCTAGCACACAAGGAGAAATGTGGAAGCCAAATGAACCTTCTTTCCATTAGCATGGAGGCCAAGGGCATGGCCAATGGACCTCTCTTTTACAAATGAGGCTCTTCTTTATATAGAGAAGAAGAGAGGCATATGTGAATAAAACATGTGGTCAAAAGACCACATGTGCTAAATCAAAAAGAGAATCTCATGTGATATGGGAATTTCAAAAAGATAACTACCTAGAGAGAGAGGGAGCGCATGGATTTCTATGTGGGTTTTTCTTGTGTTTGTTCAAAAAGGAGTTGTTCAAAAAGGAGTTTTCAAGGAAAGGCTTCAATACCATAGACTTGAGGAATTATCAAAAAAGGGGTTTTAGGAGAGTGTTCATATGGACATCTCCTAATTTACAAAAAGAAGGTACTTTCATGAGGACTAAAGGATGCCATAGCATGAGAAAAATTATGGGCAACCCTTAGAGCAACACTCCTCCCCATCCTATCAAAAGGAACAAGGGAGGGCAATGCTCACACACAAGACAACCTCAAGTGCCAAACCCACACACATGGATCAACGCCTAGCACACAAGGAGAAATGTGGAAGCCAAATGAACCTTCTTTCCATTAGCATGGAGGCCAAGGGCATGGCCAAGGGACCTCCCTTTTACAAATGAGGCTCTTCTTTATATAGAGAAGAAGAGAGGCATATGTGAATAAAACATGTGGTCAAAAGACCACATGTGCTAAATCAAAAAGAGAATCTCATGTGATATGGGAATTTCAAAAAGATAACTACCTAGAGAGAGAGGGAGCGCATGGATTTCTACGTGGGTTTTTCTTGTGTTTGTTCAAAAAGGAGTTGTTCAAAAAGGAGTTTTCAAGGAAAGGCTTCAATACCATAGACTTGAGGAATTATCAAAAAAGGGGTTTTAGGAGAGTGTTCATATGGACATCTCCTAATTTACAAAAAGAAGGTACTTTCATGAGGACTAAAGGATGCCATAGCATGAGAAAAATTATGGGCAACCCTTAGAGCAACACTCCTCCCCATCCTAGACTTTGTCGTCCTCGACAAAGCTAAGAGAAGAGCATACATAGCTGAACCGACCCAAGGTAGAGTCTTTCAAGTCTGAAAATCTTCAAGTCTTCAAAATCTGTAATTCTTTAGTCTGCAAGCAAGTCTTCAGTCTTTACTTCAATCTGCAAATCATCGATCTTCAGAGCTGGGCGACACAATCCCCTTGGGGGGCAGTCAGCCAAGCATGCATCCCTTTATGTAGTCCCATGTTGGACTAATAGAGCCTCACCCAAGATCCTGAAATTAAACATACAAAACACCAGTAGACTGTTTCTGAAAAGAGGTAGAATATAGCATTTAGTTCAATTGGTAGTTTCCACTTCAGGGGACATTAAGTCTTATAGGACTAGCTTAAGTCCACATAGAGAGCTAGCTATTCCTGCATTTTGCAAATTAAAGCACCAAAAGCCAAGAACTCAAGTGGCAATCCTTATGACTTATATTTGTGACATGTCACCACTATTTAAGCACAATCACTTAGTTTATATGACAACCAATGAGCAATAGGTGAGCATGGATGAGAGCAAAATACAACATTCAGTGACTAAGGCCATGTGTATCTTTGGCTAAGTAGACATGCTTGGACAAAGGTTAACTAACTTTTAAGTCATCCAGAGCGATTTCTATGAATCATGGTGTCTCATCATTTAACGGGCAAAAAGGATGAATGCAATCACTGTTCCTAGTGCCTGGAATGTTAGTTATAAGCAAGCCATTTCATTGTAAAGAGATGCAATGAGTAATTAGCCTGTAATCGAGTGAGCGCATTGCAAAGTAAGTTAATTCAGAATTGATAAAACATGTAGGCCCAATCCTATAGGGTCGGATATGAGATTTCAAAATGATCATTAAACCTGGGAGTATTCAAAAACACATTATTCACAAGAGAGCATCTATAGGAGTCAAAAATGGACCAATGGTAAGTGCTGTGTGTGTTGGCCTATACTGCATTAAGGGAGCATTGTAAAACCAGAGCATTTCTTCCCTGGCAAAAAACAAGCATTCGGATTCTTGTGACCGTGTTTCCAGCTTTTTTGGAACAAGATATTCTTCCGACATTTTCCCGATAAAATTGAACAGTGTGTCCAACAAAAGACAGTTAACAAAGAACCTCTCTATATGCAAAATTTAGAATTTCTTTCAGGTGTTGTTTTTGGTCAACTTCCCTTCCCCCCCAAAGCATCTTAAGTGTCACTACTCTACCAGAAGCTACAACTGATGGCTTTAGCAATCATGATCAAACACTAGTACATAGTTATACCCATAGTGCAAAATTTAGAAACATTCTGGCATATTAATGAATTATGGAATCATGCTCTAAAGTAGAACGAATATAGAGCCACAGATTAAAACAAGTATTTAGAGAATTTGTCACCAAACTTGACAAATCATAAAACTTTTTCTAGTGTCATGAACTTTTCCGTCAGAACCCAAGTTGCACTAAAACAGGTAGTGTTTTGATGTGAAATAAGAGAGGAACTGATAAGCCATAACCCTGCATCATAGATTGAATCTTGAGGATGGCATGCAAGATGTATATCAGTGTATCTTTGAAAACAGTAACAAGTGTGAGGATGCTTCTAACTCTTGAAGAGAATAGCCCCCGTACTAGGCTATACCTGCAACCTGTTCCTATTTCAACCGAGTCATTTAAATCATCTGAAATTATTGAAGCTTACCAGTATCACATGAATATGAACACTATGGGTCCATCACACACCGCCCACAGTGTGTAGCACAATCCCAGAAACCTCCCACCATAAGCTTTGGGACCAACAACTTCCCATGCTCCCAAAAATTGAGAGATTTCTAAGCATAATATAGCTCCATGTAGAGAAATTTGTGTGTAGTTTAAACAGTTCCCTAACTGATAAGTCAAAGAAACTTCCCACCGACAGCATTGTCTGCTAATTCCTTCAGATCAGTTTGTATACCTTTCAGGAGGGACCGAATGAAAACACCTTCAAGAAGCAATCTTCAAGATTTATTAAGCTACAATCAACCTTATCCACAGCTCCAAAATGACTGGGGCACATCTCCAACCTATGTGTAGTCACTGTAGGATTCCAGAACCTGTACACACTTCCAAAACATAGCCAAGAAATACTATTATGTTTACTAAACTGAGCACACATTATCTCAAGCATACTCTGCCAGTGGCAGTTTAAATAACTCAGTCAAGGATACACTCCGTCAGACTATCAAGAGCTGAGAAACTTCTAGCTTGACATCCAAGTCCAAGTTCCATACTTCAAATATCGAGAATCATCATCTCCTTATGTAGTCAAAACTCCCAATTTTATTGAGATCACTAAAGGTAAATTTGTTTGGGCATAAACATGTGAACAGCTAAGACTGGAATGGTGCCACAGATCTTTCAATGTTTCCACCCATATTCAAAGAAGACAAAACAACAATGATCCCTTTACCAAATTTCCCTATAGGGAAACACTAAGAACTTGAAGTTACACAAAGGAGCATTTGAAAATCGATAGATCATGAAGTGAATACAAGAAAATAGAGCCCCTATGAATCTATTGTGCAAGGTTATAACTTCAAAAGGGAAACAAATATGATTTATCCATGTTATTTCATTAGCCTCCAAGCATTAACAAGAGTGATAATACACGAGGAGTCCTCATAAGGTGTGACAGTAGACCCGAGTGAGTTGATACTTTTTATGGGCACATCAGTCAACATTAAGTATGCATGTATACCAACTAGTCCACCATTTGGATTTCTAATAATCGATGTTCTTGGTGAATGATGAGAGGCATCACCATTTGTTCAATACATCTGAATTTTGGTCAGGTATGTCAGATAGAAGGAAATGTCCAGACCCAACATGCTAGTGGCTAGGTTGCATAGCTACACCCTACTACCTTCACCTCTTAAGTGGAATTACTTACCACAATCTTTAATGAGTTACGTCCAAATAGAAGGTCATCCTAGGACACCAAGTCTTTTCCTCCATAAAAAATCGATTAGAATCATATGTCATATATCTGTTTATCCCAAACGTTACCAAGAAAGTTACACTATGTGTAGTGTAAAACAAAGTCATGTGCCTTTATTACAAATAGCCACTGATTACTGCTTGTGCCCCTATCAGCATGTTAGAAACCCATCATTCGTGTAAAGCTTGTGAATGTGCACGCATATCAGACAAACCCTTTAATAGATTACATATTTCTACCTTTGTGAATGTGAGTATGCCAAATACCAGAGGGGAAAACATTATGGTTTCTTTGCTGACATTCAAAGGTTATTGCAACAAAAGATATTTCTTGGCTTCATGGCCCCTGCTGCATTAGCACAAACCCTAGCGAATAGCAAGTCATAAAACTTTAGAGTTCAAATTCAATCATCGAATGTAATAATCCCATTTACATGATAAAAGGATCAGCACACCTGATCAGTCGTGAAGTAACTGCTAGGCCAACCTTAGGATGATCTTGGCTTCATCATAGGTAATTTGACATATAGCGATTATAGACAAAATTTGTATCATAGAGAGTTTAATACATCAAAACAAAATAATCTGTGTCACACAGTTTAGTGCTACAATCAGAACCAATGCTTCAAGACTTTACTGACTCAAACCTTGATTCCTTTCGAAGATCATCCGATTCGAATCTCCAGCATCAAGAAAGCCAATGGATGCACATCTTGAAGCATAACATACCCCGTGGGCAGCAGCCAAGTAGATTTCTTCTTCAACAGCATCGAGCAGGTAAGGCGATATAGCACCCCAAATCAAAAAAGCTCCACCGAAACCCAGCCCAACCATAAAGATTCCCTACCATCTACATCGAGGGTACCGACATGCAGACATCAACCACAAGGTTGGAGTAAACAAAAAACAAGTTACACCCATAGAACAGATACTCCTTATTATTCTGAAAGAGCTCCCTAAATCGTCAGAAGCAACAACATCTCCTGGTCCTTGGAAGAAAAGCCCAGGTTGAGCGAATGCAAAACAGAAGAGATATGGGTACATGAATAAGCATGTGTACTGGCAATAGAAGCCCTTGAGATCACCAAAGGGTCGACAGCTAGCTTATTACTACACAAGATGCTTGGTAAGGAAATATTCGATCAGAGGAATTGTTCGGCCTGCTCTGGCAGATTGTGGTTCAACGCTTGCCGCCTTCTTGACATGCATCAATGAGAGGAGAGACTAGTGTGGGTACTCCTGCAGACTTCAGAGGACAGAACAAGTAGGGAGGTATAGGGGCGGAAGCTTCCCCAAACACAAAAGAATACCTGTCATGCAAAAAACTCGGAAAGCCCATGTAGATGACACGCAACAACCGAAATGACATCACATGGACATGCGCAACATCTGCCTATACTTTCCGTTGTGAAGCAAAACTAGGAAGATGGAGCGTGAATAATGCTTGACCCCATCCATCATTCATATGAGGGAGAATATGCTAGTAAGGGCAGAAAAGAAGCAATGCAGGCAAGCTGGAAGCCCGAGAATCATTCCCCCCTGCCCAGCAACATCTGCCGACAGTGAAACCAAAAGGCAAAGGTATACCGAGAAAACCACAGACGCTGCACCGAACGGGTTTCCAGACAAACTAGTTGTATAGCAGACGCCAAGGCAACCAAAATACACATATATTAAGGATAGCTCCCGAGGGCTTTCATTCATGCTCCAAAGGAGAGCAGACGTAGAAGCTTCTGCGAAGCTCAAATCAGCAGTAGTTCCGAGATCGTGAAAAAAAATACGGAAAGAGAAATCCTTAGGGTTGCAAGGATGAAATCAGACTCAAGCAGGAGCCAGGACCCCTAGCTCTGAGGTGAGCAAGCAGAGTAATACGCAGAAAGCTTCACCCCGCCATTGCCCTGAGCTCGTGTCTCAACCCAAAAGGAAGGAAACTGAAGTTCGCCCCCCCATTTACCTCACGCATGAGAATGTGAGAGTTAACGCTACCTGTATGACAATTAATGTTCTACCGAACCATCACAATCGCATTGAATTCATATGGACAAGGCAGTGATCAGAGAGAATTCGCGTATATCCCAGTCACACATGTGCTCCTTTTTCTCTCTCTTTTTTTTTTGTTATTGAAGGAGTGAATTTCAATAGCCCAATACTAACTTATAACCACATAGTTACGTGTAGTTCGAAATGTTGGGAATTCGAAGATTCCTTGCTACTATTTGTGAGTAGTGAAAATATTCAGAGTGAAAGAGGGAAAAGGCCAAGAGAGTGTGTGCCCCCTCTCTCTCCAATCAAAGCCATCACTGAAAAAGAGGTGGCAGAGATGAGAGTGATGCTAGAGTGAGTGTGAGAGAGTGTGTATTTGTGAGAAAAGAGAAAGAGAAGGGGGTTAGGAGATGTTTTTTTGTGCAACAAACAAGAAATTAACTAAAACTTACTCAAAAATTAAAAGAAAGAGGTACCCTAGGCCAACCGAAGGCCACACGGATCCACAACTCAATCCAAGTGTGAGGTGCATCCACAAAGTGTAGGCCCGGCAAGCTTGAAAAAACCCAACGGCTAAAGGCCGACGTCCCCGGCAATGGCGCCAAAATGTTGAGAAAAGGGGAACAATAGACCCTAACCGCCTCACATGGAAGTGAGAGGCTCTTCCAAGAGGAGTTGCAAGAAGTGTAAGCAACGCACACACATCCACATCCATGATCAATGGCACCATGGCCAACGTCAAAAGGAACAAGGGAGGGCAATGCTCACACACAAGACAACCCCAAGTGCCAAACCCACACACATGGATCAACGCCTAGCACACAAGGAGAAATGTGGAAGACAAATGAACCTTCTTTCCATTAGCATGGAGGCCAAGGGCATGGCCAAGGGACCTCCCTTTTACAAATGAGGCTCTTCTTTATATAGAGAAGAAGAGAGGCATATGTGAATAAAACATGTGGTCAAAAGACCACATGTGCTAAATCAAAAAGAGAATCTCATGTGATATGGGAATTTCAAAAAGATAACTACCTAGAGAGAGAGGGAGCGCATGGATTTCTACGTGGGTTTTTCTTGTGCTTGTTCAAAAAGGAGTTGTTCAAAAAGGAGTTTTCAAGGAAAGGCTTCAATACCATAGACTTGAGGAATTATCAAAAAAGGGGTTTTAGGAGAGTGTTCATATGGACATCTCCTAATTTACAAAAAGAAGGTACTTTCATGAGGACTAAAGGATGCCATAGCATGAGAAAAATTATGGGCAACCCTTAGAGCAACATGGACTTATGGCACAAAAGAATAGGACACATCAACATTCCAAAGCTGAAGGACATGAACAAACATGAAGTGGTAAGAGGTCTTCCAAAATTTAATAGCATTGGACTACATGAGTTATGTGAAGCTTGTCAACTAGGAAAGAAAACGAGGCAGCCATTCAAGAGGAGCAATTATGTGGCCCCAAATGTCTTGGACTTGATACATACGGATGTATGGGGACCAACCCAAGAGGCCTCAATGGCTGGTAATAGATTTTTTGTCACTTTCATTGATGATCACTCGAGAAAGGTATGGCTGTTTTGTATGAAGCAAAAATCAGAGGTGTTTTCTATATCCAAAAGATTCAAAGTTGAAGTTGAAAAAGAAACAGGAAGGCCTATCAAAACCTTAAGGTCCGATGGTGGAGGAGAATACTTCTCCAAAGAATTTTCAGATTTTCTACAAGAGAATGGGATCAAAAGGCAATTCACTTGTAGGTATACACCACAACAAAATGGAGTAGCTGAGAGGAAAAATAGGCAAATTACTGAAATTGCAAGATGCATGCTCAACGAGATGAAGGTACCATTGTACTATTGGGCTAAAGCTACCACAACCGCCATTTACTTGATGAATAGGTGCAAAACATCGGGAATACATCACTTGACTCTAGAAGAGGTATATTCCGGTAAGAAACCTGATCTTACACACTTCAAAGTGTTTGGATGTGTTTGCTTTGTTCACATTCCACAAGAAGTTAGAACAAAGATGGAACCAAGATCAGAAAAATACATTTTCATCGGCTACTCGACGGAGCAAAAAGGATACAAGTGTTACAACCCTAGAACAAAGGAATTAAGAGTCTCGCGAGATGTGGTCTTTGATGAACTAAGACCATGGTATGAAGATAAAGGAAAGGAAAAGATTCTTGAAGAAGATTGTGATGATTATGCAGGAACAAATCAAAGAGAAATTCAACAATCAAGCATAAAGCTTTCAGGTCCAGAGGCATCTACATCAAATGAAGAATGTTCAACATGGAGGGGGAGCCATTCTTTGTTTCCAAATTTAGCTCATAGTAGAGCCGAAGAAGCAAGTGCTACTCCAAACAGTGAGGTAGATGCAAGTGAAGAAGAATATGAAGAGGTAATCACTCCGATGGTAAAGATGAATAGGTTAAAGAAGTAACTTTCTAAAGGCAATGAAAGAAGATCTTCAAGGACAAGGTATCCAGCTCAAAGGTTGAGTTATGGTAGTTCTATGGCGACACATTTTGCATACATGATGCAGGTTATCAAAGACAAAGAGCTTGAGACATATGAAGAAGCTTGCACACAAAAGGAATGGAAACAAGCTATGAAAGAGGAGATCAAAGCTCTCAAAGATAATCACACATGGGAGCTAGTGCCAAAGAAAGAAGGTATGAAGATTGTTCCAAACAAATGGGTGTTTAAAGTAAAGAGGAATGCTGATGGTTCACTAGCTAGATATAAAGCTAGATTAGTTGCCAAAGGATTTAAACAAACACAAGGCATAGATTATGATGAAGTTTTCAGCCTTGTTGCAAAGATGGGAACTATCAGAACCTTAATAGCAATTGGTACTTCAAGGAGATGGCCACTATATCAACTCGACATAAAAAATGCTTTTCTTAATGGAGAACTACGAGAAGAGGTATACATGAGTCAACCGATTGGATTTGAAGATGAAAACCATCCAAATTTTATTTGCAGGTTGAATAAGGCACTTTATGGCGTGAAGCAAGCACCAAGAGCATGGAATCAGAGATTGGTAGAATATCTAACTAAGTGTGGATACAACCCAAGTAGTGCAGATCCTTCTTTGTACATGAAGAAGGAAGAAACTAGAGAGGTATATATTTGCATATACGTCGATGACCTCATGATAACACGAAATGATGTTACATGGATTCAAGATATCAAAAGGAAGCTTGGTAAGGAGTTTAAAATTTCAGATCTTGGAGAGCTGAAATGTTTTTTAAGAATTGAAGTTATTTATGGAAAGAGTGGCATCTACTTGATGCAAACAAAGTACTTGTTGGATGTTCTTTTCAGATTTGGAATGAGTGGATGCAAACCACTCACTCAACCCATGGACACAAATACAAAGATTTGTTCAAATGATGGAGAACCATTGGAAGATGTAACGACATATAGAAGCATTGTAGGATCATTAATCTATGCAAACATTACAAGACCTGATTTGTCTTATGTTGTTGGTGTACTTTCTCAGTTTATGCAAGCCTCGACAACTGAACACTTAAATTCAGCCAAGAGAGTGCTGAGATACATAAAGCATACAGTTAATCATGCTTTGTTTTACAAGTTTGATGAAGAATTGTAGGTCAAAGGCTTTAGCGATGCTGATTGGGCAGGTTCAAAGGAAGATAGGAGATCAACCTCAGGTTATGTGTTCATGATAGGAAGCAA
>CM035408.1:18960087-18965087 GCA_020310875.1 Ceratopteris richardii | reverse complement strand
CTAATGACTCTCTCATGTATTTCTTCACATCATTGAATTATATACATAAGGTTCTAGACTTATCCCATGTCTATTACATTACTCCTTATCATCCTAAGGATTATCTATACTCAAATTACAAAAATTTCCAACTGTAATGTACATATGTATACAAGCTTCACTTCTGGGATCCCTTCACTTTCTCAAAAGTCTTCTTCCACTTCAATCTGATCATAGACTTGCTTCAAGCTCTTTGTAATCATCAATTTGTGATTGTGTTGTTCCAACAGCTCCCCCTCAATCACTAATTGTGATTATTCGATTTTACTTCACTCCTTCCATCTCTTTGAATCTCTGTAGCTTAGGTCCATCCAAGCTTTTTGTTAACATATCTGCAATTTGTTCTTTGTTGGAGTATACAACACTTCAATCTCTCAATGAACTCATATTGTCTCCAAAAATAATTGGAGTACTCTGATCAGTTCCAAAACTCTTCAATAAGGTCTTTAACCATATTACTTCCTTTGCAGCCTCTACCATTCCTTTATACTCAGCTTCTGTGGATGACAAAGCAACTGTATGTTGCTTCTTTGAGCACCAAGAAACTAGTTTATCTCCAATATAATAGAGATATCCATGAGTAGACCTTCTATCATCTGAATCACTTGCCCAATCTGCATCACTAAACACTTTGATTCTTGTATCAAAAGTAAATCCATAATACAGACCTTCACTTAGGGTTCCTTTGATATATCTGAGTACCCTTTGAGCTGCAATCCAATGAGTCTTCTTTGGACAATGCATAAATTGTGATAACACACCTACTGCATATGATAGATCTGGCCTTGTCAAGGTAGCATAGATTAAACTATGTACCAAACTCTGATATTTCTTCATGTCATTAAACTCTTCACCTCCATACCTGCTCAATTTATGATTTACCTCCAATGGTGTGGTTGAAAACTTGCAATCCTCCATGTTGAACTTGACCAAAAGATTCTTCAAGTATCTCTCTTGTGTAACATATACTCCATGTTGAGTATATACAATCTGCATTCCTAAGAAATAAGATAAGTTTCCCAAATCACTTATATTTAAACTCCTTCTCTATTTGTTTCTTAAGCTCATTGATTCCTTGAGCATCTGTCCTGTGACAATCATATCATCAACATAAATACACATGTATATGTATCCATTTTCACTTGCTTTCACTAGCAAGCTACTATCTGCCTTTGATGCTTGAAATCCACATTCATTCAAGAACTTAACAAGCTTGTAATTCCATGCTCTTGGGGCCTGCTTCAATCCATACAAAGCTCTCTTGAGCTTACACACATAATCTGATCCAATTGAATCCATGAAGCCTTTTGGTTGCTCCATGTATACTTCATCTGCAATGTATCCATTCAGGAATGCATTCTTCACATCTAATTGTGATAACTTCCATCCTTTACAAGCAGCAATAGCAATCAATGATCTAATTGTAGACATCTTAGCAACAGGACTAAAGGTTTCATCATAATCTACCCCATAAGTTTGGGCATAACCTTTGACCACAAGTCTAGCCTTGTATCTAGACACTTTACCATCTGCAAACCTTTTTGTTTTATACACCCACTTACATCCAATGACTTTCTGATTCTTTGGTCTAGGCACCAACTCCCATGTTTCATTTTCAAGTAGAGCATCATACTCTTCTTGCATTTCCTTCTCCCAATTCTGTTTACCTTTAGCTTCTTCATATGTGATTGGATCCTCTTCTGTTTTCACAATGTAAGCATAATCTTTTGTTGGCTCTTTTCTTTCTCTCAAAGATCTTCTGACCTCTGCACTTCTTGAAGTCTCAGCCACATTTGATTCTGGATCAAATCTTGGCCCATCTTCAACATTATCCTGCAATTTACTTTTATAATCAACATCATCAATATCTTCTTCATACACACTTACTTTTGTCTTCCCTTTCCTTTGTATTTCTTCAACACCTGCATAATCATTTGTTGACCCTGTACACCATGTGCTTTGCTCATCAAATGTAACATCTTTGGTCACAAGAAATTGCTTTGTGGATGGAATCCACAATCTGTAACCCATCTGTCTATCATCATACCCAATAAACACATACTTCTCTGCTTTGGGTTCTAGCTTATGTCTCGATTGTGAAGGAACATAAGCATATGCTAAACATCCAAATACCTTACAATGATCAAGAGTAGGTTTCTTACCACACCATGCTTCATAAGGAGTTCTTCCATCCAAAGCTTTACAAGGTAACCTATTCACAAGGTATGTTGCAGTGTTGATAGCTTCTGCCCATAAGTAATTTGGACAATTCTTTTCCTTCATCATTGCTCTTGCAAATTCTACAAGAGTTCTATTTCTTCTTTCTGCAATTTCATTTTGTTGAGGGGATTACCTGCAAGTTACTTCTCTTTTTATACCTGCATTCCATAAATAATCATCAAAATCTTTCGAGAAATAATCTCCCCCTCCATCTGATCTCAACCTCTTGAGCTTTTGTCTTGTAATCCTTTCTGCATAAGCATGATAATGCTTGAATGTCTTGAACACTTCTGATTTGTCCTTGATTACATATAAAGTAATCCATTTATGCTATAGTCCCTTGAAGGACCCCACACATCTGTATGAATCAATTCAAGCATATTTGAATACTTGCACCCTGATTTATTGTATGAACTTTTGTGTGCTTTACCTATTAATTGACAAGCTTCACACTTGTACACCATGTGTTGCCCTTCAATATTTGGCAAACCAAGCACCACATCATTCTTTGACATTTCCTTTATGGCTCTCTCATTGAAATGACCTAGACTTTTATGCCATAGGTCTAACTCAGACATCTTTTGACTTCCATAAGTAAATAAAGCATGTCCACATTACCTTGGACTTTGAGAGTAAACCGCCTTCCTTCCTTTCTACCTGCAATGATGTTTCTATACCCCTGATTTGGATCTTGCACATAAACACCATCATTTGTGAATCTGACTTCATATCCCTTCTCCACAATTTTCCCTACACTTATCAAGTTTTTAGGAATAGTAGGAACATAAAGTACCTTGCTCAAGAGTGTACTTCCATTCTTTGTCTTCACTGATCCAATGCTTTCCACCTTATGCTTAGTGTTGTCACCTGTTTGAATTGTATGTCCATTCACCTTTGCTTCCATATCAGTCATCAATGATATATTGCCACTCAGATGATTGCTACATCCTGAGTCAATATAAAACACCCTTTGATCTTCCCCTACTGCTTCATGAGTTGCATTCAAGATGAGAGTCATGTCATCCTTCTCATCTGATGCATAATTATAATAATTGTTGTTATAGGACTGAGGTTGAAAACTTCTTCCACCTCCTCTAGCATATGATGTCCTACCACCTCTTCCTCTGAAGTTGCCTCTTTGATTTCTGCCTCCTCTACCTCTTTGATTGAAGCTCTGGTTATTGCTTCCACCATTTCGATTGTTATACCAACAATCATTTTCCAAATGATTGGTTCTGCCACAAATCCAACAAGATTTAGTATTATCTTTGTTCTTACCTCCTCTTCCTTTACCTCTGAAATTCATCTTTCCTTTTGTAAAGTTAGCTTGACTTGAAGTTCCTTCATGATCAGTTGACTGCTCCCCTTTGCCATTCTTTTTCTTGTCCTTGGAGTACATAGCTTGACTTGCACTCCTATCATTGTCTCCTTTAATGTCCTGCTCAAAAGTAGCATGTGTCCTAGCAATTGATTAAGGTCAGGAGTAAAGTGATCAAGTGACAGTTCTATGGACAATATGAAAGGCTTCCACTTCTCATCTCCTCTCAGACCTGTAAGTATTTGCCTTAGCAACTTCTCCTCTTCAATGTCTTCATCTACTGCTCCCAAGCTATCTGCAATATCCTTCATTCTTGCCACATAATGAGGAATTGATTGTGAGCTCTTCTTCTTGAAAGTTGTAAACTCTGCTCATAATGAGGACTTCCTAGACTTGGTTGTGTTTTGGAAATGCTCTTCCAAAGCATTCCACACATCTGTTGCACTTTCTAATCCTCTGATGTGAGGTAGAAGATAATCATTTACAGCCATGTAAATGATGCTCCTAGCTTGAGCATTCTTTCTCATCCAATTCTTCAAACCTGTAAGTTCCTCCCTAGTTGGAACACTAGGATCTTCAAACTCAGGCTTTTCTTCTTCTCCTGTAATGAATGCCATCACATCTTTGCTCATGAGTTGTGCCTCCATCCTCATGGACCAAGCTGGATAGTTCTCCCTATCTAGCTTATCAATCTGCAAGCTTTCTCCCATCTCTGATCTTCTGTGTCTGCAATTACTATGATTTATGATAATAAAGTGTACCTTTGATATGAAGCTTTAATCCTTCTTGATCCTTTGAACTCGTGCTTTGTACTTCTACATGTTATCTCAAAGAATTTGGCTTTGTCCACCTTCAATTAGAAGGAACTTCAATATCTTCCATAGTCGAGACTTCCAATGCGATTTCTTCACTTGTATTGCACCTTCAGATCTGATACCACTGTTGGAGACCTCTTAATCTCCAAAGGTCTGATCTATACTAATCTAAGAACACTTCTATATCAGTTATGGATCAAAGTTTACACAAATATTGTCTTCCTTTATCAAAACTTTCACTAGTTCTTCTCTGAGTGAAGAAATTCCTTCCTCAAAAAGTCTGCTTCAGAAATTGACTTTATAACTTGCAAATATCTTCAGCTTTCTTCAAATCAATGATACACATATCTTCACACTACCTTTGTGCAATCATATGAACCATCAATCCTTCAAAAGAATCATTAAACCTTTCATTTGATTCTTAAGATCAAAAGTATGTTAGAAACTCTCTTCTTGAACAAGCGAATTTGACATAGGTAACTTCTAAGGTTGATTTCTCACAACACACATCCCGTTTTGCTAAATGCTTTTAGCCATAGCTTCCTTACCTTCTAACTTATATTTTGAGTGCTCAATCATAAAAAACATTACACTATGCACTGATATCT
>CM035408.1:18677587-18950087 GCA_020310875.1 Ceratopteris richardii | reverse complement strand
CTAGCAATGGGTATAAACAAATTGTTTCAGGGAAGAAAGAAGGAAGACTTTTCACATTGAAGATTCAAGGTAATGTTGGTCATGCCTTGTTCACTTATGGAGGACATAAGATCTCTGAGTTAGATCTTTGGCACAAAAGGCTTGGACATTTCAATGAAAGAGGTATAAAAGATATGGTTAACAATGGTTCAGTGCTTGGATTGCCTAATGTTGCAGGTCAACATATGACATATAGAAGTGAGGCATGTCAATTAGGTAAGGCTCATAAGCAATCATACAATAAGCATGATTTCATGTATTCAGAGAAGCTTGAGTTGGTACACACAGATGTGTGGGGACCATCAAAGGATTTCAAATATAAATGGTTCAAGATATTATGTGATTTATGTTGATGATGCTACTAGGTGGATCACTATCTATGTGATCAAAGATAAATTAGAGGTATTTAATACATTCAAACTTTATCATGTGTATGCAAAAAGAATCACATGTCAAAAGTTGAAGAGACTAAGGTCAGATGGAGGGGGAGAGTATTTCTCTAATGAGTTTAGTGATTACTTATGGAATGCAGGTATAAAAAGGGAAGTTACTTGCAGGATACTCTCCTCAACAAAATGGTGTAGTAGAAAGGAGAAATAGAACTCTTGTTGAGTTTGCAAGATCCATGATGAAGGAGAAAAATTGTCCAAATTATTTATGGGCTGAAGCTGTAAATACAGCTACATATTTGGTCAATAGGTTACCATGTAAAGCTTTGCAGGGTATGACACCATATGAGGCATGGTGGAGTAAGAGACCTACCTTAGATCATTGCAAAGTGTTTGGATGTTTAGCCTATGCATATGTGCCATCTCAATTGAGGCATAAATTGGAACCTAAAGCTGAAAAGTATGTGTTCATTGGATATGATGATAAGCAGATGGGATATAGGTTGTGGAGTCCATCCACAAAATAGTTCCTTGTATTAAAGGATGTTACATTTGATGAGCAAGGTACTTGGTATGTAGGTACAATCAATATTCATGCAGGTGATGAAGAAGTTGTGCATCAGAAGAAAGGTAAATCAAAGGTTCAAATATTTGATGAAGAAGAGAACAATGAAGTACAAGTTGAAGTTGAAGAAGTGCCAAGATTTGATCCAGAATGTGATGAACCAGAAACCTCAAGAAGTGGAGAACTTAGAAGGTCATCAAGACACAAATGGCAACCTACAAGGTATAGCTATGACACTTCTTTTTTGACTACTAAAGACTATGCTTATATGGTGAGAGCAGATGAAGACCCTTCTACATATGAAGAGGCAAAAGGTAAGGAAAATTGGGAGAAAGCTATGCAGGAAGAGTATGATGCATTGATGGAGAATGACACATGGATTTGGTTCCTAAACCAAATAGTCAGAAGATCATTGGATGCAAATGGGTCTATAAAGCAAAGAGGTATGCAGATGGAAGTGTGTCTAGATATAAAGCTAGACTTGTTGTGAAAGGGTTTGCTCATACATATGGAATAGAATATGATGAGACCTATAGTCCTGTGGCAAAGATGACAACCATCAGGACACTCATAGCCATTGCTGCATGCAAAGGTTGGAGATTATGTCAATTAGATGTGAAGAATGCTTTTCCTAATGATTATATTTCAGATGATGTTTTTATAGAGCAACCACAAGGATTCAGAGATGAAGGGTATTCAGAATATGTATGCAAGCTCAAGAGAGCTTTGTATGGTTTGAAGCAGGCCCCAAGGGCATGGAATTATAGAATTGTGAAGTTCTTGAAGGAACTTGGTTTTCAAGTATCTAAAGCAGATAGTAGCTTGCTTGTCAAAGCAAGTGATGATGGCTTCATTTACATGTCCATATATGTTGATGATATAATTCTTATAGGTACATATGAGAAGGGCATACAAAGCCTAAAGAAGCAACATACAGTTTCTTTATCATCTACAGAAGCAGAGTATAAAGGTATGGTTGAAGCTGCAAAGGAAGTCATATGGTTGAAGACTCTCATGAAGAGTTTTGACATCATTCAAAGTACACCCACTATTCATGGAGATAAAATGAGTTCATTGTATCTAGCTGCTAATCCTGTTTTTCATGCCAGGACTAAACACATTGAGATTCAGTATCACTTCTTAAGAGAGAAGGTGATTGATAAGGAGATTGAAGTCATATATACTTCAACAAAAGATCACATTGCTGATATGTTAACCAAAAGCTTGGATGGACCAAAGCCACAAAGATTCAAAGACATGGCAGGTATAAAGAAGATAGAGAAAACCTCAATTGATGATTGAGGGGGAGTTGTTGGTGCAAGTCAACCACCAATTGATGTTTTGGATAAAGACTTGAAGTCAAAGAATGAAGAAAAGATTGGTTTATGAAGCTTGAATATAGTACATGATCAGAAGATGAAGACTTGTATACATATGTACATTAGTTTGTAGTTATCTCACATATACCTTTTGTATGGTCAACTGCCTGACATTCTTTATGAATGCGAAAAAAGTAGAACATCACCCAATTCACCTGTGTAGGGGCCACCATGTCACTAACGGAATACATCAAATGCAAAATGCCATAGTTACTTCTGGAGGTTAATGGTAACAACAAGAAGTTGGAGGGCATGGTACTCCGATGGTGAGTGGCACATGATGGTGTATTCATTGGATGATTTATGGGGAAAGATCTGATTCATTGTCTCTAAGGGTAAAATGGGTGACATCAGTCCAACTTGTGTTATGAAAATGGAGATGGGAGACAATAGTGTCAAATGTGATGCAAGTCATACAAAATGACTTTGCAACAGGCCAAGGCACAATAGAGGTCGAATAGTTGGCAATGGCATGGGCAAGGCTCATGGAGAGGGGGTGTGTCGACACTGTGTGCCATGACAACTCGACAAAAACGAGCAAGCCACATACACAAAAGTACTCGACGAGCTCAGTGGCCATGCCGTCGCCGAATCTAGTGAGGTGCAACAAGGGTTCCATCAAGGCAAAGGGCACACGATGCACGGACACACTACAGAAAACACACGATACATAGGGAGCACAAAGCACACACATATTATACATCATAAAGGAAAGATAGAAAAATCTAAGAATAAATAGGTCAACCGAAAGAAGGCCGGATCAATTGGTGCCATAATACGATAGAGACCAATGAGAGGTCCTAATTGAATTACCGATGGATAATAAAACATACGAAATTGATGGCCAATAGAAACCTCAAAACAATATTATGTGGTAGGTGGAAAAAAAGGATGCAACTTGGATCCATTCACTGGATTGGCAATCATCTCTCTAGTGAGAGTCTCTAACAGGAAGGTTGTTCGACCCAACTTTGTTGCAATGCGATACGGTCCAAACCACCAAAGTTTAAACTTTTCAGCTCCTCTGTCAGATGTGAAATTTTAAAATAGAACTAATTGTCCTTCTTCAAAGACAGTGTCTGCAAGAAGTGATCATCTGTTTGGGCTTGCTAGGGTTGGACTTATTGCATTAACAGGAAGCTTTCAAAATGCTGTTCATTGAGTGATCGTAAATCATCCAATCAAGCATAAAAAGAGACCGCAGGTAAAATTTTTTGATCAATGGCAACTCGTAGGCTGGGCACTACCAGTTCCATAGGGGCAATTGCGTCTAGTCCATAAGCTAACTTAAAAGGTATATACCTAGTATAGACCTTATACATCGTCAGATAGGCCCAAAGGATAGAGGGGAGTAATTGATCCCATTGTTCAGGAAAATCCATGATCAGTTTCTTAAGCTTAGTGAGCAAAGTTTTATTCCTACTCTTGACCAGACCATTAGCGCGAGGGTAGTATGGCGTATAGAGTTTATGAATGATATTAAAGGAATGGATTAAAGAGTAAATTAAGGTGTTGGCAAAATGTATGCCGTGGTTAGAAACAATTTCCAAACGTAAACCAAACCTAGGAAAGACGTCACAGGGAAGGCATTTGGTTATGACTTGAGCCGTAAGAGAATGAATAGCCCAGACCTTACCCCATCTAGTGGCATAATCAATACATGTTAAAATATAACGACTAGTAGTCAAGATAGCCATTGGAGTGATAGGCCCCATGAAGTTTAACCCCCACTTTTGGAAGGGTTCCAGTGGTAAGAGGGGCTATAAGGGAAAATCATGCGGATGCAATGGTTTTTCGGTGCATTGACAAGCATCACAGTGTTTGACATAAGCATGGATATCTCTTTGCATAGTGGGCCAAAATAATCCTTTCTATAAAATCTTCTGATACACTAGATCCACAGAGAAACGACCACCAAAAGGTGTAGAGTGAGCCATTACAATCATCGATGGAATTTCATGTGTAGGGATACACCGGAGCTAGACAATCAAAGGGTCAACATAATAAAGATGGCTCACAGTGATACGAAAATGTCTACGGTAGATGGCTAACTTTGTCGAGCCATATGTGAGATAGAATTGGGTGGACAACCCGTGGTGAGGAAGATCATGAGCATATCATAATATGAATCAGCAATAGGCAATGGAACGGATGATGCACAAGGAGCTGTAGTCGTATATATGGCAGATCAAGAATCATCAATGCCGATCGAAGCTTCATTGGAGTCCAAACGGGATAGGAAATCTACAATAGCATGTGAGGAGCCAAGATGGTGGACAACATTGTAATCAGACTCTTGTGAAATTAAGACACAAAGAGCGAAGTGACCTCCCAAATTCTATTGACGAACTAAGTATATTAGAGTGGAATGGTCCACATGAAATGTAAACTTAGGATCCAGTAAGTAGTGCAAAAATTTTTAATGGAATAAATCAACCCTAAGCATTCCTGCTCGGTGACTGAGTAATTACATTCGGGAGGAGCGGGACATTGACTAACATAATATATGGGATGGTACCACTTGTCTTGGTGTTTCACTAAGACACTACCAATGGAAATATCAAAAACATTGAAGAAAACATGTAAGGGTAATTCCTAGTTAGGTGCCTACAGGATCGGAGCCTCCATAAGAAGCATTTTTAAGCACTCAAAACTAGTCTGACACTCATCAGTCTAATGGAACTCTCAAGGAGACATGGTGGTCAATCGAGTGAGGGGTATGGTTAGATGGGCCAGCCACTGAAGATGATAACCATGCCAATGAATTTGGCCTAGAAAGCCCATAACTTCTTTGGGAGTTTTGGGTGGCAGAGCATTCAAAATGACTTGCACTTTGTCAGGTTCAACCTATATACCTTGTTTGGAAATGATATGTCCCAAGAGTTTGCCACATGCAATGACAAAAATAAATTTCTAGGGATTCAGACACAAGTGATACTCCCTACACTTAAGAAAACAATAGCGCAGGTGTTCAAAGTGAGCATTAGTGTCATCGGACAAGGAAAAATCATCGAGATAAACTCGCATAAAATTGGTCAGGTACAGGGAAAAGATTTCTTGCATGCATTGTTGAAAGGTATTGGGTGTGTTACACAGAACCAACCATATAATCATACACATATAAACCGCCCAATTAGTGAAATGCAGTCTTGGGTACGTCAGCCTTGACCATCCAAACTTGATTATAGCCGCTATATCCATCTAGGAATGAATACATTTTGCATCCAACTGTTGACGACATGGTTGCTCCTACTTCATCTACATTTGTATCTGCATGAGTGCATCTCCATTTTGTATCCAGGAGGCACTCCATTTCTAGTCTATTTCCATTTTATATTTTATTTCCTTTGTATTTGGGTACCTTGCCATGTGCTTCTACCCGTTGTATTCATTCTCCTTTCAGGAGACTTATCCCACATATGATGTACTTTTGAGAGCCCCTCCCAAATCTATATAAGGAGGGCCTCTCCCCTCATTTGTACTTGGTTAGAAGCTTCAGGAGCTTACTCCATGCTCTTGGCAAGCTCATTTCTAATCCACATGAGTTTACCCATTTCATGGTCTACTCATTTTGTGTCCCACACATTCTTTGTTTTGTGAGAGTACTTTACTTTTCATTTTGCTTCCGCATGCATACTCTCTACATGGTATCAGAGTGCTAGGTGGAGGTCTTGGTGGTGTGTTTGGCGGTCATTTTGTTGGTGGTGGTGCTTGAGTGTTGGTGGTCTATCTCTCTCCTCATTGAGAGAAGCTTTTGCCATCAATTTTATGCTCTTTGGGTCTCATTTTGCCCATTTGCCCACCCTCCCACCCCTTCTTTCTCATCATTTTGGACCCCCTTTATCCCCATTTTCCATCCCTCTCACCCACCCTCTCTTATGGCAACATTTATTGCTTTACTTCATTTCTGTGTTCATGAAGTGGAATTGATATTAAGTCTCATCATCATTGATAGTGTTTTAAACACTATTTTGAATCCTTTCTAGTGGTATTCATTATTGTGGTGATATATTTCAATAGCATATAGTTCTGATCCATCCATTCTTCTTTGTCATTTCTCCATTAGACCATGCACTTAGGTCGGACTCATACTTGCCACTACCGTGTTATGAGAACACCCGCGTCGACCAAAGCTTGTGGATGAAGCTAAGTTATACCCTACTTATGCTCACACAAGCCAACCGCGTCACACAAGCCAACCGCGTCACACAAGCCAACCGCGTAGCACTCTGAAGAAAATCTAAGCTGATAGTGGAGCTCAACGTGGACACTGACACAGAGAGAGAGGGGGAGAGAGAGAGAGAGAGAGAGAGAGAGAGAGAGAGAGAGAGAGAGAGAGAGAGAGAGAGAGAGAGAGAGAGAGAGAGAGAGAGAGAGAGAGAGAGAGAGAGAGAGAATGAACTCTTTGTAGCTATGTGCAAAGCTCTCTTTGCGCAGAAGTTAACACCATCCGAGGCAAGGCACGAAGCTAACCATAATTGCGGTGCAGTCGACAGGAGGAAAAGCATCTAATTCAAGGGGCTTCATCCATCCAAGCTTCTTGAAAAATGTAGTGCAGTCCCCATCCACTCTCTTCATAAGTTTCCTCTGCACACCGTATCCAAACTTCCTGTTGCTGTGTGTGCGCCATAGGCGGTTAATTGTCTGCAAATCTGCAATGGGCATGAACTTCACCTCGGAGAAGAATACATACTTTCGTCTTACTGCATTCTCCCTTGCGAGCACAATATTAGCCTTCGTGTCTCCTCGTCAGCAAGCTCCCACTCACCATTGGCGAGGAGACTCTAAAGTTTATAATAGGAAATGCCCAGATCAGACTCTAACACAACCTGGCTAGGGCTTGTCGCCGAGGCTACAGAAACTTGAATCTTCTGTTTTCCATGCAGATTCCAAACCCTTGTAGACTTGATAAGAGAGCAGCAGAGACGAATGTTATTGGGAAGAAAGACAATCGATTTTCTAGAGCTATCGAGTCTCCCGTTTACCTGGTGCAAGCCCTCTATGGATTTAAGCGCACAGTCTACAATTGAACACCGTGGGAACTTGGGAGTAGTCAGTGCATCTGGCTCGATCTATCCAAGTATGGAATGTCTCTGAGTGCACCCGCCACGGCCAGCTTCTCGGCCATACTAATTGCATGCCAACTAAGGTTGCAGAGCCCAAAATTGGTGCTGACAGGCTGTTCTGCGTGGCATAAGCTCGCAGATCTTCTATTGGCGACTGGAGATAAGGTGTGAATCTCGCCATGTGAACATAGATCAAATACATTTCACTTCACCTCACAGCTCCGACCGGCCCACACACTTGCGTTATTCAATGTGAAGTAGATGAAATGTACACACTTTGGCCCAGACATGCAATGTATTTTCTCCTTCTTTTTTTCCATGCTATAATCATAGAAAATGTAGCGCTTCCAGAATCCAGATGGCTGCGTTGTCCCAACTAGATCTAAAAATCAAATAAGGTTAATGTAAGGCAAAGAGACTTATTTGCAAAATTCACACATTCGCATCATTCATATTTTGCTTCGATTCCCTCACTCCACACCTTTGAACATATCTTGTATCACACGATACCCCTTCAAGGTTTCCTATTCACCTCAACCCTTTGATGAGAAATATTTTACTCCCTATTAGCACTCGGTGCTAACTTTTGTAACTCCCATATACGAAGAAGGTGTTTTGTGTGTGCATACTTGTGGGTTGGAGGCTACTCTAAGCCCACCCACAAGATCTCTCCAAGTGTCTAAGCCTACTCTAAGGCTCAATTGGTGTGCAACGGGCTAATCTAAGCCCCCTCCTCTCGCGTCGACTTCTCTTGGTGTTGTACAAGTGCAGGGCTACTCTAAGCCCCCCCCCCCCCAAGAATTTTTAGTTTGGTGTCCAGTTGTTCATTTCAAGCTTAGCAATTATTTTGAAGCAGTATTTTCGGAAAGTATCTTTGATAGTGTTTCTAAACACTTTATCCTCAAAGCTTTGTAATGACCAAAAGTGAAGGTAGCTCATCATCTATGTCTAACTTCTTACCCTCTTTCACCCCTATTTTTATGCCTAAGGATGAACGCCTCAATGGACAAAATTATAATCTATGGAAAAATGTCATGCGCGCATATCTCTACACGAATCTCTTGCATGAGGTAGGAGAGGGGTCAGACCCCGAACCCAATAGGGATACCAACTTAGACAATTGGCATGTGTGGAATATCAAGGACAAAAGAGCTTTAGATCAGCTGTTACTTGCCTGCGACGAACTGACAAAAGGCCATATTACGGCTTGCAATGTGAACAGAGATGGTGGATGCAATCCAAAGATGATTAGGTGCTGCTACAACCAGCTTCACATCAGCCAACTGAGACTTCAGAGTTGATTAGTAGACCCTTTAAGCTTCCTAAATCCACCAAAATATCAGCCAAGTACTTTGGAACATGTATCCCAAAAGTTTAAGTCAAGATAGACTAGTTGCGAAATGACTAGCTCCCAAAACTTGCTATTTTTGGACATACACCTGCTGGAAAAAATGAACAGTGCTCTCAACCTGGTGGGAATTAGAAACATTCCTTTTGGGCATAGAAAATAGACTTAGCAAGCTTCACAATCCAAGTTAAAACACTTCAAATGATTGACTGAGCACTGAGAACAAGATTTATCAATTTCTGGAACATGCCCACCATTCTCGGGGCTCTGCAAAGATAGACCAGTAAGTAGTAAAATGCAGATATCTCCAAAAGTATTAATCCAATGACCTTGAAAATTTATATGCAAAAAGTAGACAGTACGATCTATCCAACTCAAGTTAAATCACTGAAAAAAATCCAGTATAACTCGAGATATGACCTTCTGAAGGTACTGCTCTAAGTGAGTATAGCAGAGAACAAAACAGAGAAGTAAATGATGATAAATGTATAGATTCACATATGATTACAACCATATTGGCAATGAATCTTTGCACAATGGGAGTAGAATGATAGAGCTATGGAGTAAGCTCTTCAATCTCTACAAAATGACATCAAGTGGTCATGTACAAGGCTTGCTAATCGCCTCTTCCTTCTTGCTCCTTTTATAGCTATTCTTGGAGGGAGTTTTGAATTCGAATTCGAATGGCTCCACCTAAAAGTGATCCCCAAAGTTAGGAGAGATTCCCTCAGCTCTAAATTTCGTGGTTTTAGGTAGTTAGAGCCACGAATTTGCTTTTACATCATGGATGAGGTAAGCCATCCTTTTCCTTTTTTCTTTTTCCATTTACAAGAGATAAAATGTACTCTTTTACAAGAGGTGTTCACATGTCTACTCATGTGACTTACAAATGAGGATAATATCAAGCATATCAAGCATGTAGGTTTGGGCAAAATGCACCAATAGCTCCCCCTCAAGCCTAACATGCTTGGCCTTCAAATAAGTCTTCAATTGTCCTTGATTTCCTGCAAGCCAATCATCAACTTGAATCTACTTAACTTCATACCATCAAGAGCTTTCGTCAACATGTCTGCACATTGCATATCTGTAGAGACATAGGATAGTTGAATATCCTTGCTCAATAGCTTCTCCCTTACATAATGCTAGTGGACTTCAATATGCTTGGTTCTAGCATGGTATACCGGATTAGCTGCTAGATGTAGTGAGCTTGTGTTGTCACCATAAATATGAGGTGTTGAAGAATGAAGTCCAAGATCTGTGTACAAAGACTTTAACCACATGATTTCTTGAGTTGCATTAGCCAAACCTCTATATTCAGCTTCGGTAGAAGATAATGCCATGGTTGGTTGCTTCTTCAATGACCAAGAAATGATTTTTGAACCTGCAAATGATATATACCCAGATGTGCTTCTTCTATCATCTCTAGATCCGGCCCAATCTGCATCTGAGTAGACCTTTAGCTCAATATTTGAAGTATATGAATAGAACAAACCTTCATTCATGGTCCCCTTTAGGTACTTGAGGACTCGCTTGGCCGCTTCCATATGTGGTCTTCTCGCCTTATGCATAAACTGACTCAATATGCTAACACTATAGCATATATCCACCCTTGTGAGTGTTGCATAGTTCAAACTTCCAACCAAGCTTTGATAGCTTGTGATGTCTTCAATCGGCTCTCCTTCATAAGCACTAAGCTTATGATTTTGCTCCATAGGTGTACCTGCACACTTGGTATTTTCCATCTTGAACTTGACGAGCATGTCATGGACATACTTCCTTTGTGTGATGTATATATCTAAATCTGTGTAGATCAACTCCAATCCAAGAAAATAAGTGAGTGGTCCGAGGTCACTTATTTTGAACTCCTCCTTCATTTGACTCTTTACCTGTTTGATTCCTTCAAGATCATTGCCTGTGATAATAATATCATCAACATACACACATAAATAGATCACTTTAGATCCATTCCTCTTTATGAACAAAGAGGTATCCGCCTTGCTAGCTTTGAATCCTTGGTCCTGCAAATAAGTCACCAATATGAAATTCCAAGCTCTTGGAGCTTGCTTCAATCCATACAAAGCTTTCTTTAGTTTGCATACATAGTTAGGATGATGTGCATCCTCATATCCAGGAGGTTGTGCCATATACACTTCCTCAAAAATCCATCCATTCAAGAAAGCATTCTTTACATCAAGTTGATAAAGATTCCAATTTCTAGATGCAGCAAGACTAATGAGAACCCTAATTGCAGGCATTTTTGCAACAGGAGAGAAAGTCTCCTCATAATCAATACCATGGGTTTGAGCAAACCCTTTAGCAACTAACCTTGCTTTGTGTCTATTTATACTTCCATCTGGATCCTCTTGATTTTGTATATCCATCGAGATCCGATTATCTTCATAGATGGCTTGTTAGGTACAAGCTCCCAAGTGTCATTCTCATTCAAGGCTTCCATTTCTTCATCCATTGCATCTCTCCAAGCTTTCTTGCTTTGTGCTTCTTCAAATGTGGTAGGTTCTTCATTGGTTGAATCCTTTGCAATGTAGATTGAGTGCTTGGTGACCAAAGAAGTATCATAACCAAACCTCTCTGGTTTCTTCTTCTCCCTTGAAGACCTTCTAAGTGGTTGATGTGAGCTCTCGGGTCCATATGTAGCATCCTGCATCTTTGCTTTACCTTTGTTCTTCCATAGCTTTAGTCTTTCCAAGTCTTCTAGGTCAATCTCCAAATCACTTTCTTCAAGCTGCTTTGGTTCCTTTGGTTGAAGTGATGGAAAGTCTTCATCCAAGTCATACAGCAGCTTCACTTTCCCGTCATCATCAAACCATGATTTGTTTTCATAAAAAAATTCATCTCTACTCATAGAAAATCCTTTATTGGTTGGATTGTACAATCTATATCCTTTTTGGTTTTGATCATAACCAATGAATACACACTTCTCTGCCTTGGGATCCAATTTCCCTCTTACTTGAGAAGGAATGTGAGCATAGGCTAAGCATCCAAAGATTTTACAATGCTGTAGACTAGGTCTTCTTCCATTCCACACTTCATATGGAGTGGTTCCATCTAAAGACTTAGATGGAAGTCTATTTATGAGATATGTGGCTGTAGACACAGCCTCTGCCCATAGGTAGTTTGGCAATCCCTTTTCGTTGAGCATGGACCTTGCTGCTTCGACAATAGCTCTGTTCCTCCTCTCTGCTACACCATTGAGTTCGGGTGTATACCTTGTAGTGACTTCCCTTTTAATGCCTCTTTCATGCAAGAAGGCATCAAATTCAGAAGAGAAGTATTCTCCTCCACCATCTGATCTGAGTCTTTTTAAAGTCCTACCTGTTTGGTTTTCAACAAGAGCAATATACTTCTTAAAGCAATTAAACACTTCATCCTTGTGCTTCATGAAAAACAGAATGGTCCACCTGCTACAATCATCTATGAGAGACACATAATATCTTGAGCCTGATATAGATACTAGATCCAAAGGATTTTGATACATATATCCTGTCTTATTGAAAGGTTGTCTATGAGCCTTGCCGAGTTGACAAGCTTCACACTTATAAATCATGTGTTGCCTTGTGATATTAGGCAAACCAAGTACACTTTGGTCCCTGCAAGTCTGTTTGAGTGTCCTCTCACCAATGTGAGCAAGTCTTTTGTGCCATATTTCCAACTCTGTTAGAGTTTGAGATCCATAGCTAAACAAAGCTATGTTCTTTGTATCTTCCACTTCAAAAGTGAAAAGCCTTCCTATCTTTTCTCCTTTGGCGATCCTTCGAAAGCCTTGCCTTGGGTCTTCAACATATGCTCCAAATCGATTGAATCTAACCTGCAATCCTTTTTCAACAATCTGTCCAACACTTTTAAAATTTTTGGTAATTGTAGGGACATACAAGAATTTGCTTAAGAGGTTCATATTCCCATCTGATGTCTTCACATTACCTATCTTCTCCACTGAGTGCTTCGTGTCATCTCCTGTCTGCACTTCATGCTTGTTATGAGGATCTTCCAAATCAGAAAGTAAAGCCACATTTCCTGCTACATGGTTCGAGCATCCCGAATCAATGTAAAATATGTGATCATCATCCTTACCCTTCTTCGCTGATAGATTCATAATCAATAATGAATCTTCTTGACTTTGGTCCTCTGCATAGTTATTGTAATCTCTTCTTCCTCTATGGCCACTTTGATAGTTGTTGTTGTTGTTGTAATTGTTGTTGTAGTAGTTGTTGTTGTTGTAGCCTCCATTGTATCTACCTCTATTTGATCCATAGCCACCTCTATTGAATCCTCTTCCTCTTGAGTTCCTTGGATTCCTGAAACATTCTTCAGTAGTATGGTTAGATAGGCCACATATGTTGCAAGGTTGAGATGATTGGAATCTCCCCCTGCCTTGCTTTCCACCTCTGCCTCTTCCTCTAGCTCTTCCTCTACCTGCGAAGTTTGCTTGGAAAGAGCTTCCTTCATCTTCATTCTTCCTATTCTTTGACTTGTCCTTGACCTTAGCTTTATCAGAATATAAGGCAGAAGTTTGATTACCTCTTGAGGACTCACCACCTTTGCTAATCTTTGCTTCATGAGTGAAGAGTTGGCCCAAGAGTGTGTTGAGGTCGGGTACATGCATATCCATGTATAAATCCATGGCTGTTGTGAATGACTCCCACTTGTCGTCTGCTTTGATTCCATTCATGATTTGTCTTATGATTTGCTCCTCTTCAATTACCTCTCCAATGCTTCCAAGTTGGTCGGAAATCTCCTTCATCTTTGTGACATAATCAGTCACATTTTGCTTCGGGCTTTTCTTCATTGTTGTGAACTCCATCCACAATTGGTTCTTCCTCGCTCGAGTGTTGGAAGAGAAGAAGGAAGCAAGTGCATTCCAGGTCTCTCTTGATGTCTTGCATCCCTTGACATGAGGTAAATGAAAATCAGAGATTGAGTTTAGAATATAGGACCTTGCAAGTGCATCCTTCGAACACCAATTCGAAAGTCCTTCCACTTCTTCATGTGATGGTTGCCCTTTGTTCCTCATGGTTGGCATTGCTTCATCTCCGGATATGAATCCATATAGATTCCTCCCTTGAAGGTAAGCCTCCATCCTTAGAGACCATGATAGTTTTTTCGATCCAATTTGTCAATTGTTGATGAAAATCCATCTCCCATGTTGCTTGACTATGCTCTGATACCACTATGAAGAGAGATGGTGGATGCAATCCAAAGATGAGTAGGTGCTGCTACAACCAGCTTCACGCCAGCCAACTAACAGAGTTGATTAGTAGACCCTTTAAGCTTCCTAAATCCACCAAAATATCAGCCAAGTACTTTGGAACATGTATCCCAAAAGTTTAAGTCAAGACAGACTAGTTGCGAAATGACTAGCTCCCAAAACTTGCTATTTTTGGACATACACCTGCTGGAAAAAATGAACAGTGCTCTCAACCTAGTGGGAATTAGAAAAATTCCTTTTGGGAATAGCAAATAGACTTAGCAAGCTTCACAATCCAAGTTAAAACACTTCAAATAATGGACTGAGCACTGTGAACAAGATTTATCAATTTCTGGAACATGCCCACCATTCTCGGGGCTCTGCAGAGATAGACTAGTAAGCAGTAAAATGCAGATATCTCCAAAACTATTAGTCCAATGACCTTGAAAATTTATATGCACAAAGTAGACAGTACGAGCTATCCAAATAACTGAAAAACAATCAGTATAACTCGAGATATGACCTTCTGAAGGTACTGCTCTGAGTGAGTATAGCAGAGAACAAAATAGAGAAGTAAATGATGATAAATGTATAGATTCACATATGATTACAACCACATTGGCAATGAATCTTTGCACAACGGGAGTAGAATGATAGAGCTATGGAGTAAGCTCTTCAATCTCTACAAAATGACATCAAGTGGTCACGTACAAGGCTTGCTAATCGCCTCTTCCTTCTTGCTCCTTTTATAGCTATTCTTGGAGGGAGTTTTGAATTCGAATTCGAATGGCTCCACCTAAAAGTGATCCCCAAAGTTAGGAGAGATTCCCTCAGCTCTAAATTTCGTGGTTTTAGGTAGTTAAAGCCATGAATTTGCTTTTACATCATGGATGAGGTAAGCCATCCTTTTCCTTTTTTCTTTTTCCATTTACAAGAGATAAAATGTACTCTTTTACAAGAGGTGTTCACATGACTACTCATGTGACTTACAAATGAGGATAATATCAAGCATATCAAGCATGTAGGCTTGGGAAAAATGCACCAACATGCAAGACGTCCAAGGATGCTTGGGATACATTAGCTGCTTTGTATGAAGACAAATCCCCTTCAAAAATATATGCATTAGAGGCCAAGTTTCATAATAAATTGACCATTAGGCCACACGACACAATTACCAAGGTCATAGCTCAATTTGAGGATTACCAGTGTAAATTGGCACTATGCGGTAGGCAGATCTCTAGTGAAGACATGGCCATTCAGCTTCTCAACAAGTTACCTAAGTCGTATGAGACATTTGTCACAACTTTGTATAATCGCGGCCAAGTCTTATCTTGGGAAGAGGTTCGTCGACTATTGCTCCTTCACAACTCGCGAGCAAAATCGACTTCCTCCCTGGAATCTGCCATGAATGCCAAAGGCCCATTCAATAAGGGCAAAACCACAAGTCATCAGACTAGCAATGGATCTAAGCAAGGATCACATAATTCATCGAAGAAGTTCACCTGTAATTTTTGTGGAAAATGTTGGTACATTTCAAGCCTTCACCTTTGGCTTGGAATTTTGGAAGATTAGCTTGGACAACTTTCATCAAGGCCTCACTTGAAGGAAAGAGCATAGGAACCCATGCCTATGGTTTATTATCTTTTTTACCCATTGTAAAAGTCTATATGACTTGGCATCTCATGTAATCACACCTACTTGATAGATTCATGGAAAAAGGTAGTTGATTAATGGAGAGAATATCTCCCAACATTTCATGAGTAATTATAGGAGATTGAATCTGAATTCAAATTCAAATCTCAACTCAACTTCTATAAAAGATGTAATGGAAAAGTCGCGGGGACTTTAGCTCAGATCCCGAGGCAATTCTGTATCAACTTTTGAGTGTGTGAGAACTTATTCATAGCCTACACCTCTGAGTACCATTTGGCAATGTTTATCATGCCAATGGGAATGTACATCAATGTGAATTAATACATATCATTACATTCATTATCTTTGTTTTCTCTGAGTCATCATCTCCAAGTCTGTCAACTTCAAAGGAGCATATCTCAGGATCTACTGAACCAAATCAAGTGATTCAAAGCACATTGGAACCAGCTCTAAGCATACTACACGCCTACAAAGTTTCAAGGTCAAAGGATTAGCCATCTCAGAGAAATCTCACTCGAAGTGCACACTGGTTTGTGTCTGCAGAATTCCTAAAAAGTCGGGGGTACACATAATTTTGCTAAACTTCTTTCTCAGAGTATAGTTTGTCATTTCCTTTCGTTCCACTTGCAAATGGTAGCTTGTTAAGCTAATTTAATATGTCCAGAAGGAATTAGATCAATTGTAAGTGTGCTGGTCACACTGAGTGAAAGACTGAGCAGGTGTCACTACAAAAATAGCAAGTTTTCCTTGTTTTTGAAGTCTCAAGTTATCTGTTTTGATTTGATCATTACACATATCATTTGCAAAGTACATATATGCTTTCTTGGTATCATTTGGAAGCTAAGCAAGTGTACTAAGCATATCTGAAGCTAAGGAGGGCTGGAGCAAAGCAGGTTTAGCAGCTTCAACTCAATCTCTTGAGTGCATCCAACCATTTCTCCCAACAGTGGTATCAGAGCAAATAAGGTAAACATGGGAGATGGTTTTCCTTCATTCATTGACAAATTGGACAGGAACAACTACCAAGCTTGGTCTCTAAGGATGAAGACCTATCTACAAGGAAGAAGCTTATTTGGATACATATCAGGAGATGAGGAATTGCCCTCATTCAAAGCTAGAGGACTACCCACCAAGGATGAACAAGAGAAACTCAACCAATGGTGTGCAAAGGATGCTTTGGCAAGGTCTTACATTCTTAACTCTATATCTGATTTCCTTTTACCTCATGTAAGGAACTGTAAGACTTCCCAAGAGACTTGGGAAACTCTGTCAACATATTTCTCTTCCAACACAAGGGCCAGGAAGAATCAACTGTGGATTGAATTCACAACCCTTAGGAAGCAGCCCAAGCAATCAGTCTCAGAGTATGTGACAAAGATTAAAGATGTGGCAGACCAATTAGCAAGCATTGGAGAGGAGATAGAAGAGGAACAAATAGTCAGGCAAGTAACAAATGGACTCAAGGCAGATGATAAGTGGGAAAGCTTCACCACTGCAATGGACCTCTACATGGACATGCATACCCCAGATCTCACAACACTCATGGGCCAACTATTCACCCATGAAGCAAAGTTTACAAAGGCAGGAGATCAATCAAAAGGTAACAACCCCTCTGCTCTTTATACTGATAAGAAGGTTAAAGATAAAGGTAAAAGTAAGAAGGTTGATGAAGAAGGTTCTACCTCCCAAGCAAACTATGCAGGGAGAGGTAGATCCTCAAGAGGAAGAGGCAGAGGAGGTAAGTCAGGTAGGGGGAGACCATACAACTCATCACCATGCAACATTTGTGGATTGTCCAATCATACCACAGATGAATGCTACAAGAACTACAAGAATCCGAGAGGAAGAGGCTATTCAAGAGGTGGATACTCTCAAGGTAGAGGAAGGTTCAACCAACACCAAGGCTACAATGGATACAACAATCAGTACAACAACAATTACAACCACAACCACAATGGTAACTACCAAGGTGGATTCAGAAATAGAAGGGATTACAACAATTACATAGAGGAGCAAGATGACTCCCTATTGATCATGAATATGACCTCCAAGGCACGTACAAATGATGATCATTTATTTTATATTGACTCAAGATGCTCTAACCATGTAGCTGGCAATGTGGCACTACTCTCTGATTTGGAAGAACCCAAGGGCAAACATCAGGTACAAACAGGTGATGATACTAAACACTCTGTTGTAAAGATTGGAAATGTAAAGACATGTGATGGTAACCAGAATCTATTGAGCAGGGTAGTTTATGTACCAACCATCACCAAGAATCTAATGAGTGTTGGTCAGATTGTGGAGAAAGGTTTGCAGGTCAGGTTCACTCAACATGGAGCATATGTGGAGGACCCAAGACATGGTTTCAAAAGAATTGCCAAGGGGGAGAAATCAGGTAGATTGTTTACTTTTGAGCTAGAAGACACTAAGAACATTGCTTTATACAATTACAAGGATCAAACACTTTCAGAGTTAGAAATATGGCACAAGAGGTTAGGTCACATAGGAGAAAGAACCCTAAAGCAAATGTGCAGGGATCAATGTGTGCTTGGGATACCTAATGTATCCAAGCAACACATGATTTATTAATGTGGAGCATGTCAGTTTGGTAAGTCTCACAGGTTGCCCTATTCAAGGAAAGGTTTCATGCATGAAGACTACCTAGACTTGGTACACACAGATGTTTGGGGACCTAGCAAGGACCCTTCCATTTCAGGTTCAAGGTACTATGTGTCCTTCATTGATGACTATAGCAGGTGGACAATTTTATACTTTATGAAGCATAAAGATGAAGTGTTTAATTGTTTCAAGAGGTATCTTGCACTTGTTGAAAACCAAACAGGAAGAAGCTTGAAAAGGCTAAGGTCAGATGGAGGAGGAGAGTACTTCTCAAATGAGTTTGAAGATTTCTTACAAGAAAAAGGCATCAAAAGGGAGATTACTACAAGGTACTCACCTGAACAAAATGGGGTAGCTGAAAGAAGGAATAGACTCATTGTAGAAACAGCTAGGTCTATGCTTAATGAAAAGAAGTTGCCAAATTATCTTTGGGCAGAGAGTGTATCTACTGCCACCTATCTCATAAATAGGTTGCCATCCAAATCACTTGATGGCATGACACCATATGAAGCTTGGCATGGTAAGAGACCTTCTCTGGATCATTGCAAAATCTTTGGTTGTGTAGCATATGTGCATATTCCCTCACAGGTAAGGGGAAAGCTAGATCCTAAAGCTGAAAAATGTATCTTCATTGGTTATGATTTGAACCAAAAGGGATACAGATTCTACAACCCAACAAACAAAGGCTTCAAGGTAAGCAGAGATGTCATCTTTGATGAGAATGACTCATGGTATGAGAATGAATGCAGGAAGGTTAGTCTACCCTATGATATGGAAGAAGATTTTCCAAGGCTCACCAAGGAAGAACCAATCCAGAAAGGAGACTCAAGCTCAGATGATGACGACACTATCAATCTTGAGGAGTTCAAAGCATGGAAGTCCAAAGGGAAGATGAAGATGAAGAAGCTAGAGGATATACCAGAATCCTCAACTCAAGCAATGAGGAGATCTCAGAGAGAAAGTAAGAAGCCTATCAGATATGGGTATGATACTTCTCTTGTAACCAAGCATTCTGTATATCTTGCAAAGGATTTGTTGAATGAAGAACCAAGTACCTATGAAGAAGCAATCACCAAACCAGAATGGAAAGGAGCTATGGATGAAGAGATAGAAGCTCTCAAGGAGAGTGATACTTGGGACTTGGTACCCAAGAAGGAATCTATGAAGGTGATAGGATCCAGATGGATCTATAAGCTAAAGAGAAATTCAGATGGAACAATAAACAGGTACAAAGCTAGGTTGGTAGCCAAGGGTTTTGCACAAACCCAAGGCATTGACTATGAGGAGACATTTTCTCCTGTGGCTAAGATGCCAACTATCAGAATATTGGTGAGTGTAGCTGCATCCAAGAATTGGAACATGTACCAATTAGATGTCAAGAATGCTTTCTTGAATGGATGGATATCTGAAGAAGTCTACATGTCACAACCACCTGGCTATGAAGATCCCAAGAAGGTAAATTATGTTTGTAAATTGAAGAAGGCTCTATATGGTTTGAAGCAAGCACCTAGAGCATGGAATTATAGGTTGACAACCTACCTCCAAGACCAAGGATTTGTGATGAGTAAAGCAGACACTTCTCTATTCATAAAGAGGAGTAATACAGAGGTAATCTACTTGTGTGTTTATGTTGATGACATCATCATCACAGGTAATGATGTCAATGGGATTAGACACATCAAAGGACAGATGATGAAAGAATTCAAGATTAATGATCTTGGATTATTGAAGTACTTCTAGGTCTTGAGTTAGTTTACACCAACTCAGGTATATATATCACTCAAAAGAAGTATGTACAGGATATGGTCAAGAAGTTTGGCTTACAGGATGCTAAAGACTCAACTACTCCAATGGAGGTCAACCTAAAGCTAAGTGCTCATGAAGGGGAAGAAGTCCAAGACATCACAGGATATCAAAGTATGGTAGGTAGTTTGAATTATGCTACCTTGACCAGAATTGACATAGCATATGGAGTTAGTGTGCTAAGCCAATTCATGCACAAACCAAGGGTACCTCACCTAGAGGCAGCAAAGAAGATCTTGAAGTATTTGAAAGGAACTCAAAATCATGGTTTGTACTTTCCTTATACATCAGATATTGACATTAAAGTATATTCAGATGCAGATTGGGCAGGATGCAAGGATGATAGGAGAAGCACATCAGGTTACATTTGTTTTACAGGAGATAAACCTATTTCTTGGTCAGCCAAGAAGCAACCTACAGTGGCATTGTCATCCACTGAAGCAGAGTATAGAGGGCTTGCCAATGCCACTCAAGAAGCTATCTGGTTAAAGATTTTGTATACAAAGTTAGGCCTATACACTAGGCCTCCAATCATCTTTGGAGATAACACAAGCTCTCTTCACCTTGCAGCCAATCCAATATATCATGCTAGAACCAAACACATAGAGGTTCATTACCACTATGTGAGAGAGAAGTTACTAAGCAAAGAGATTCAATTGACATATGTGTCTACCAATATGCAATGTGCAGATTTACTCACTAAAGCATTGGATGGAAACAAGCTATGCAGATTCAAATCCATGATTGGATTGCAAGATGTAATTGAAGACTAAAGATGAAGACTTAAGCCAAAGTGCTTGGCTTGAGGGGGAGCTATTGGTACATTTCAAGCCTTCACCTTTGGCTTGGAACTTTGGAAGATTAGCTTGGACAACTTTCATCAAGGCCTCACTTGAAGGAAAGAGCATAGGAACCCATGCCTATGGTTTATTATCTTTTTTACCCATTGTAAAAGTCTATATGACTTGGCATCTCATGTAATCACACCTACTTGATAGATTCGTGGAAAAAGGTAGTTGATTAATGGAGAGAATATCTCCCAAAATTTAGTGAGTAATTATAGGAGATTGAATCTGAATTCAAATTCAAATCTCAACTCAACTTCTATAAAAGATGTAATGGAAAAGTCGCGGGGACTTCAGCTCAGATCCCGAGGCAATTCTGTATCAACTTTTGAGTGTGTGAGGACTTATTCATAGCCTACACCTCTGAGTACCATTTGGCAATGTTTATCATGCCAATGGGAATGTACATCAATGTGAATTAATACATATCATTACATTCATTATCTTTGTTTTCTCTGAGTCATCATCTCCAAGTCTGTCAACTTCAAAGAAGCATATCTCAGGATCTACTGAACCAAATCAAGTGATTCAAAGCACATTGGAACCAGATCCAAGCATACTACACGCCTAAAAAATTTCAAGGTCAAAGGATTAGCCATCTCAGAGAAATCTCACTCGAAGTGCACACTGGTTTGTGTCTGCAGAATTCCTAAAAAGTCGAGGGTACACATAATTTTGCTAAACTTCTTTCTCAGAGTATAGTTTGTCATTTCCTTTCATTCCACTTGCAAATGGTAGCTTGTTAAGCTAATTTAATATGCCCAGAAGGAATTAGATCAATTGTAAGTGTGTTGGTCACACTGAGTGAAAGACTGAGCAGGTGTCACTACAAAAATAGCAAGTTTTCCTTGTTTTTGAAGTCTCAAGTTATCTGTTTTGATTTGATCATTACACATATCATTTGAAAAGTACATATATGCTTTCTTGGTATCATTTGGAAGCTAAGAAAGTGTACTAAGCATATCTGAAGCTAAGGAGGGCTGGAGCAAAGCAGGTTTAGCAGCTTCAACTCAATCTCTTGAGTGCATCCAACCATTTCTCCCAACAGAAAATCAGGCCACTTTGAAAAGTTTTGCTATAAAAAGAAACAATCATCGAAGGCTTCTACGTCTAGGCAAGCATCCAAAGCATCCCAACATAGATCCCACTGCTCGAGTGAGGAACTCTTCATCTCCACAGAAGCCAATGCACTAGTGACTTCTAGCTCCCCACATGAGTGGATCTTTGATAGCGGAGCTACCTCCCATATGTGCAAAGACAAGGACTCCTTTCAGGAACTCGAAGAGCACACAGGAGAAGTCTATCTTGGCAACAACAAAAGTTTACCCATTAAAGGAAAAGGGAAAGTTCAAATTTCCAACCATCAGGGGGAATGCAAGTCTTTATCCAATATTCTTTTTGTTCCAAATTTATGTATGAATCTACTTTTCGTCAAAGCCATTACAGATCAGGACAAACAAGTATGGTTTGATACCACCTCAGTTAAGGTAGTTGATCCCCATACAAAGGATGTCATTGCTCAAGGAATTGAAGAAAAGGGCCTCTACAAGCTATCTTTCTTTGTATCCAAAGAATCAACCTCAAGTTTGTGGCACCAGAGATTTGGCCACACTTCTTACTTATCAAAAATCTCTTCATCCCAACTTGTGAAGGGATTTCCAAAGATAGGGCAACTCTTAGTCCACCTATCTACACTTCAGAGGGGGACTCAGTATTTCCAAACTCCAACTCAGAAGCAAGTACTTCAAGTCATCCGAGAAGATCTCAAAGACTTATTGACAAGCGATAGTGAGAAAAAAGTCATTATGTCAATTATGCATTAATGCATCAGATTCAACAAATCCCAGAACCATCTAATTACAAAGAAGCTCAAGGACAACCTAAGTGGGAAGAAGCTATGCAAGTCGAAATGGATGCAATCTAAAAGAACAAAACTTGGACTCTTGTACCTAAGCCCACAAATCATCAAGTCATTGGAGTTAAGTGGCTTTATAAAGTTAAGTACAAGTCAAATGGCACATTAGACAAGTACAAAGCAAGGTTGGTAGCTAAGGGATAGAAACAACAACATGGCATTGACTATGAAGAAACCTTTGCTCCTACTGCAAGATTCACAACCATAAGAATCATCTTAGCACTAAGTGCTCACTTTAAGTGGCCCATTTACTAGCTGGACGTCAAAAGTGCATTCCTCAATGGAGATCTTCAAGAAGAAGTATATGTTGAACAACCTGAAGGCTTCAAGTTCAAAGGCAAAGAAGATCAAGTCTACAAGCTTCACAAGGCACTTTATGGCCTCAAGCAAGCTCCCAAGGCTTGGTATGAAAAGATTCACAAGTTCTTTGAAGACAAGGGATTTCATAGAAGCAATGCTGATGCTAATCTCTACATCTATCAAAAGGAGTCTTTAGTAGCCATCATCATTCTCTATGTAGATTACTTGATCTTGATAGGATCAGACAAAGAACGCATCCAATTTATCATCACACAACTTCATATTGAGTAATCTATGACAGATCTTGGATTACTTCACTACTTCTTGGGTATGGAAGTTTCACAAACAAAAGAAGGTATATTCCTATCACAGTGCTCTGATCTACTTTCCAGATATAACATGGACGAGTGTCGCTCAGTTTCTACACCACTTGATCCCAACATCAAGCTTACACTGGAGGACTCATCATCACTTGTGGATGTGCATACCTATCGACAGCTTGTTGGATCATTACTCTATCTTGCCAACACTAGACCAGATATTGCTTATGCAGTTGGTATACTCAGTTAGTTTTCACATCAGCCTCGTCAGACTCATTAGGATGCTGCTCAGAGACTACTTCGATACCTTTCCCTCACCCGACATCATGGTCTTTGGTATAGAGAGAGCATCAAACTCGTCGGATATTCAGATTCAGATTGGGCTGGTGATCCTGATTCTCAACGGTCTACTTCTGGGTATATATCCTTGCTTGCCTCAGGACCTATCTCTTGGGCAAGTAAGAAGTAACCTATAGTTGCACTATCATCTACTGAGGCCGAGTATCGAGCATCCAGCTTTGTCGCATGTGAGGCCATTTGGCTTTGACGTTTATTATCTGACATTGGTGTTTTGCAAGATACTCCGACATCTCTTCGCACGGACAACCAATCAGCCTTGGCCATCGCCAAGAATCCAGTGTTCCATGCTCCAACAAAGCACATCAAGATCCAGTACCACTTCATCCGCGAGAAGCTCATATCTCAAGAGATTACTCTGGAGCAGTGTACCTCTCAAGAGAACCTGGCGGACATGTTCACGAAGGCTCTACCTCCGGTTCTGCTACAGCGCTTGGTGGACCTCTGCAGTATTCAGCCGCTCCAAAATGGAGCTGTAGAGGGGGTGTTGACGACATGATTGCTGCTTCTTCATCTACATTTGTATCCGCATGAGTGCATCTCCATTTTGTATCCAGGAGGCACTCCATTTCTAGTTTATTTCCATTTTATATTGTATTTCCTTTGTATTTGGATACCTTGCCATGTGCTTCTACCAGTTGTATTCATTCTCATTTCAGGAGACTTATCCCACATATGATGTACTTTTGAGAGCCCCTCCCAAATCTATATAAGGAGGGCCTCTCCCCTCATTTGTACTTGGTTAGAAGCTTGAGGAGCCTACTCCATGCTCTTGGCAAGCTCATTTCTAATCCACATGAGTTTACCCATTTCATGGTCAACTCATTTTGTGTCTCACACATTCTTTGTTTTGTGAGAGTACTTTACTTTTCATTTTGCTTCTGCATGCATACTCTCTACACCAACTACATCATCTAACATGCTATCTAGGAAAGGTAATGAGAATGGGTCAAGAATAGTTGTTGCATTCAGTTTCCTATAGTCTACACATACACAAAGCTGTTTATTCTTTTTGGGTACAATAACAATTGCTGAAATCCACTCAGCATGTTCTATTGGAACAATGAATCCCACGTGGAGTAATCTATCTAACTCATCCTTGACTTTTTGCGCATAATTGGGATCCATCGGATAATTTTATTACTTCATAGGACCAACATCTGGTTTCAGTACAACCTAGTGCTGATTAATCATGGGGCCTATGCCTTTCTGTTGAAGCTCAAGGTCAAGGACAAAGCAGGGAAGCGCATCAAGGAAGTGGACACACAAGAAGAAGGAGCAAGTAGGGAGCTCCAAGAAGCACCTGTTAAATTTTCAGAAGAATCCCTATAAAATAGTGATTTTCATCACTAAAAACCATTGTAAATACCATTTTCCAATTTTGTAACTCCATTTTGTTCAAGCCGAGGAGTCCTCGATCTTGAGGAGTATTAGAACTACCATCCTGACAATTTTCATAATTTTTAGACTCCATTTGAGCCCCCAAATAAGCCTTGGAACCTATTTTTTAACTAGGCTGGACACTAGGTCTGGCAGGGCCAAAACCACTCAAAAAACTATAAAAAGGGCTGGAGAGCTCATTTTTGGGGTTAGCTTGTTGTAGATTTCAGCTTTGTAAGAGAGCTCTTTTGCAATCGAAGATCTTCCATTGTTCCACTCTTTGCTCTTACCTTGTGCGCGTGTGTGTATGTGTGTGCATGCTTGTGTGCTTTCACTCACCCACTTGTGCCATCACTTGCTCATAGTCTTCATACTAGTCCTCACGTCTCCACGGATTGACATTTATGAGGTGTATCTCCTCACGTTGGTACTTGCCATTGTGCTAGGGTGACACCAAATTTGGCGCCATTGCCGGGGAGAGAGCTTGGAGGACGAGCGTGTGATGGTAAGACGTAGAGTAGCGACGTTGGAAGGTAAAAAAATCACCATTTTCAGTTCAGTTTTTGAGTTTTTCTTCTCCTTCATCTTCATCATCATCACCATCTCCACCCACCTTCATCTTCTATGTTTTTTCCATTTTATAGAGTACATTCACCTCGCTTTATACTTGTGGTTGTGAGAAAGAGCCTTAGAGAGGGTGCAAAACTAAAACGCTGAAGAAATAGTACCAAAATAGCCAAAAATCAGAGTGATCTATCTCGGACATGACATAACCTGTGCCAAGTATCGTGAGGGCAATATCGTGGGTTTGAAGGGAGAAATCCACAGACACATAGGAGTGACAAGGAGGACACAAGGTACTCATATTTGCAAAAAATTTTGAATTTGGACTCCAAAAAATCGAAGTATCGTGTTTTCCCACGGTTGAGTATCGCGATATCTGGATATCGTGAACTCCTGTGGTCGAGTATCGTGATACTTAGGCTTGTGAGATATCGATTATTGTTGAGGAAGTGCTCACGATACTTGTCACATATCGTATATCGTGAAAGCTTCTTCCGTGATACTTGGGAGATATCGTGTATCGCTGAGTATTTCTCACGATACTTGGGGAATATCGTGTATCATGGAGCTCTGAAAGCGATATTTGGCGAGTATCAAATATCATGTGATTTTTCTTGGTTGAATATCAAGTATCGTCAGAGTTTTCTACGACATTTGTTGAATATCATGTATCATGAATTTCTTTTCTCGATACTTGTTCCATATCGTGTATTGTTGAACTTTTCACGATACCTCACAGATATCGAGTATCGTTGATTTGGCTCTAGCAATACTTGTGCAATATTGTGTATCGTTGAATTTTACTCGTGACACCTAGCGCATATCGTGTATCATGAGATTCTTCTCGCGACATCTATCAGATATCGAGTATCGTGGATCTACTCCTGTGTCAAGTGTCGTGTATCGTTTAGTTGAGATATCGTGTATCGTGGCAAGACAAGTATCGAGTATTGCCTACTTCAAGTATTGTGATACTTGCTAAGTGTCGTGTATCGCCTGTTTTGAAGCACTTCCTGAGAGGTCTTGTTTTCCTGTTTTAACCCCCACAATCCTGAACTGGCATAACTTTCTCATACGAAATCAGGTGGACTAAGAAACCAAGGAGTTCCAAAGGATTCTGAGCAATACAAGGGGAAATTTTGGGACTTGTAGAAAAAGCTTATGAACCTAAGATCTGGCAGACACTTAGACAAGGATAGGCAAAGCATTAGATCATCTGAGGCTAGTGTCAATCATACAAGTAAGTCTTGGGCACAACAACTAAGTGGTTATCCATACACACTAAGTTCCGACACAAGTGATTCAGAAATGTCTTTTAGCATGGAAAGACCCACACATATCTCAGGAACTGCTTATTTACAGACACCAGAAGGTCCCTATAAGACCCAATTAGAGTATATCAGGACCAACCAATTAGGTGCTCGCATCTATGAGGACGGTCTGAGACGATCAGTGGTCCAACTCAAAAATCTTGATCAACCCTTCAGACTTGAACACCCAGTGGTCAAGTTCGAAGAGGGTGCATATATTGATAAGGAAGGAACCATGTATGTGGTTACCAGCCTACTAGACAGGACAGATGAGTTTGGAAACATCATTCTTGAGAAGGAGATAGGAGACCTAGAGCAAGGAGACCTAGGACGAGAACCCAAGACCCCTAGAGGTAAGTCAGTCTTGACTAGAGTCATCACTCTAGAATGGATTTCCCAAGACAACAAAAGCATAGAGCTATTCTTGAATAGAGAAACGGAGGAAGCCTTTTGGAGATTCAAGCCAGATCAACCGAGCCCTATAGTCACCATCTATGAGTTTAAGGATCCGGAGACACCAGGGAAAGTTGTCTATCTAGATCACACATCTGAGAAAATGTTCTTGGTGATAGAGCAGGATAGGCATGCATACACTTGGAAGGGTGAAGCAATTTTCCCTCCATCAAGATCTAATGTTTCCCAAGGCCTCCAAGGAGTAGGATCATCCAAGGCTCATGAAACATAGACGGAAAGAACCAAAGAGAGACCTGAGGTAAGCTTTGCACACACAGTGGGTAGAGACCGATCAAGAATTGAAAATGAAAGACCGGAAAGAGAGAGACAGTGCGTACATAGGCATCAAAGAGACGAACATAATTTCCCATTGCCTAGTCCACGAGAGCACTCAAGACCCCTTAGACCCTCTCAAGTGGTTAAGACAATGAAGAACTATTTTGATGGGTCAGGAGATCCTTATGATCATGTGGCCGAGTTCAAACAAGTGTTAAGAGCTGAGCAGGTGGAGGACTTTTTCACTCAGTTCGAGGCATTTGGTTTGACTCTTAAAGGTACTGGCTTATCTTGGTTTCAACCCCTAAATAGTCGCAACTATGGAGACATAGGCCAACTGTTAGAAGAATTCATCATAGAGTTTTCCAAGAGTGGTATCAGGCATAACACATCATCCTTGATCCACAACTTTAAGCAGACACCCCAAGAAACACTGTGACTTGCAGGAAGAAGGTTTAGACAATACTTGGAAAGATGCCCTATGCCAGAATTACCCATAGCAGCCAAACAAGTGGCCTTGTTTTTAGACGGTTTACTCAGCACAAAGTTAAGGTCATATGTGTACTTGAAAGAGCCTAGATCCATAGAAGAGTGTGTGCGCATGTGCATTGACATAGAAGACAACTTGGGTGAGGTGTTAGGACTGCCCAAACTCTATAAAGATTCTGAGAGTTCTACTAGTCATACCTCTAGAGCCTCCAATGAGATAGATGAGATAGCAGAGCAGGTTGCCAAGAGGCTGGGAGTTCAAAATAGACAAATGCCAAGGGCCACCTCATTGAAATGATGTTATAACTGTGGAGGAGACCACATGGCTAATGTTTACCCAATGATGGCTCAACCCCAAGGAAACCCTAATGCTCTATATTGCATTATTGAGAGAAAATACACGAACCATACGGCTCAAGATTGTCCCTATAACAGGCAGGCTGTTAGACAAAATTATTAGCAACCTTACCAGCAGAGTAGGTATCAAAACCAGTACCAACAACCATATTATAGGCCACAACAACAATATCAACCTCAATACCAGTAGCAATATCAAGCAGCAAACAGGCCACAGCCAGTCCTGGGAAACCAACCACCAACTCCTGCCAATGTGATCCCAGTTAAGGATACGATGGCGGAGGAGAACCCTAATAGAGCATTGGTGCCACTAACCCCTTTGGTCTCAGAAAATGACTCTCATGCTCATAATTCAGACTATTCCCATGAAGGTAGTCCACATGCTTATTACATAGAGTCACCTGAGCAAAGTGAGATTTATCCATATCAATACGAGACACCACTTATGGAACAAAATTGGGAACCAGAATACTCCAATGTCATGTATAAAAAATGCCAACCCCAAGCCCCAAGCGAGACAAGTAAGACCACAAGCCCCTAGAGGTCCATGTTTTAGATGTTAAGGCGACCATTTCATTCGTGAATGTCCCCACCAACCAGCTCTAGGACAAGGGAAAAACATCACAATACAAGGCTTTTGTCTTGAATGCGGTAAGGAACATCTCCCAAGAGAATGTCCTAGAAACACCTCTAGTGCACCCAAGGTTACACCCATCAATGTGGTAGGCTTAGTGGTAGATTCAAGTTCAAGTAGCAGGTAACATGGCTCTTGTACAGGCAGTTACTAGGGCACAAGCATTAAAATAGGATAAACCGATTGAGCAGCCAGAGCCAAGTGACTCAGGAGAGTCTAGTAAGAGGAAACCAAGAACATGGAAGGATACCAGAGAGAAGGCTAATCGCAAGTGGAACAAAAAGATATCCGAACTAGAAGAAAGCCTAAGGGATACCAAAACAAAAATAGAAGACATTACTTCTCAAAGTCCCTCTCACGCCGAACCTCCATCCATACCACCTCATTCCATCCCACCGCCTATTGTAAATAGACCGCAATCAGGGTCTGTTCTTGCAGATCCAACTCCAGAAGGCTTGGACATGATGTTCAAGGCCTATCAGGCTCGTCTTCAATAAGGGCCAACTGCTGCAAACTTAGACAAGAGTTACCCTAGAGCAGACTTAGAGATTGAACGAACAAAAATGTGCATGAAAATGGTAGAAGTAGCTCAAGCTATGCTAGAGACTAGTCAAAAGTTCAATCAAACAAACTCTATCAAGCCGGATTTGCATTTCCAGGGCTTACTAGAAAGATTAGAGCAGTTGGTAAACAAGCCGCAGGTTTCTTTACCTCCAGAGGCTCAACCAATTATTGAAAGAGAAAGCTTACCACCAAGGAAAGCTTATGTTCCTGATTTCGTAGATGAGGGAGCACGTCTTTCAATGCAACAGTACTCTCAAGAGTTCTTGCGTCAAATACAAGAAGAAAAATGGGCCAAGGAGAAGGCCCCTCCTATTCCTGAGATTGATGATATTCATGACCAATTTCCCCAAGACATTCCGTCTATTTATGGAGACCAAGCATAGAAACAAGAAGATGAAAGATTAGATTTTGAATCTAATTCTTTACAAGAGTTGCCTCAATTCACAGGCCCATGGGAATCTGAATCTCTTCAGATCAGAGCTCCCACAATATTGGTAAGAAATGAAGACTCAATGGTTCCAAGAAACACTGATGTCGTGAAGAACACTAAGGTTCAGTGCCATCTCACAGTAGATGAGCTGCTCAAAGCAAAACCCAATCTATGGAATCATGTGAAGGATCAGGTTCCATAATTTGATTCCAATATGCCAAAAGCAGGCTCTAAGCAAAAAGTTCCAGAGATACCTCGATAAAATAGGAGACATGAGCGAAGGTGAAGAAGGTAATACTTATCTTCCGATCACCTATCAAGGTTACACAACCAAAGCAATCATAGATTCAGGTGCTGGTGTTGCTATTGCAACCACCTCCTTGTGGAAGCGATGGGGAAAACCCACATTAAGACCAACTAGAATGAAGCTTCAAGTGGGAGATGGTCATTTTGAAAGACCTCTAGGATTGCTCAAAGGGATAACTCTAACCACTTGTGGTGTAGAGTTTGAACATACATTTGCTATATGTGACTTTGAGAAAAATAATGTCTATGAGATGATCCTAGGAAGACCCTTCCTACGACAACTGCAAATAGTACAGGATTGGGGAACCAACTCCTTGTACTTACAACACTTAAGGGTCACCACCAAGTTCAATCTAAAGGATTACACCTTCAGAGATGTACCACCCCTATAGTGGAATCCTATCCACAAAGCGAAAGAAGATTCTATCTCCGTGCATTCTGGAAGTTCACCTGATCCATCCTGGCTGCATGAAGATACTCACTTATGGATGTGCAAGGTCGTAGAGGAAGAGGAAAAGCACCTAAAGCAAGAGAAGAAGGAACTATTGTTGTGTTTACAAACTTGTAAACATCAAAGTACACAACGAAACATGATGAGACCTCCCAAGATTGTTAAAACACCAACCAAATATTTCCAAACTTCAAAAACAAACTTTCCACCAAACTCTCCAAAAAACAGAAATAGGTCACTGTAGCAAAATGATCACCAGAAACTCTCTGAGCACCAACAGCTTGAAGTCAAGGTAAGAAGCCTGCAACAGCAAGGTATGACTAACTATCTGAATTGAGAATTGATGTACAGAAGAAATGAAACTTCAAGATCTATGAGAAATTTTGATATGGATAGAAAGTATGAGAGCTAAGGAAACTCCTCCAAGTGAAATCACTCAAAAAGACCTCATAACAATTGAGATATGAAAGTTTGAAGAGAGGTATGTCTCTGATGAGGCATCGGATAGACACAAGAAAGAAGATCTGAAAAAATGCCTACTTGTGCGGAGTTTTCTCATTGTAAATTGTACAAAAACTGATCTAGTTATATAGTACAAGTTGTAAGCTTCACAACGCAACAAGAATCACTCAATTTGGACACCTACACTAAGAGAACCACTCTTTTTATTGAGAGGCTATCAACAGAAGCACCTTCCTTGTCTAAAAATAGACACCTCTCCTTTCCTTCTACTTTTATCTACTTTTATCTACTTTTGCTCTAACTTTGGAGATGTGAACGCCTCCACATGTTATTTTCATAACTAATAAGATCCACAAGCTTCCATATACCATTTTTAATAATTAATAAAATCCACAAGACTACTTTAGAGCTTGTTTTTATGTAACATTGCCCCCCTCAAGCTCTAAATCCAAAGCTTTGACTCCAAGTAGTACTTTAATTCGCTTAAGCTTCTGAGCATCCATTGCTTTTGTGAGTATGTCTGCTAATTGATCTTTCGTTCCAACATGTTGAATATCAATATCTTCATTCACCACCTTCTCTCGGATATAGTGATAGTGCACTTCAATGTGTTTTGTTCTTGCATGGTACACAAATTAGATGCGAGCTGTAATGAACGTACATTATCTCCAAAGAGTAGTGGACGTGTTGTAGATAGATTCATATCTTCATAAAGCTTCAAATACCACATAATCTCACATGTTGCATTTGTAAGACTTTTATATTCAACTTCTGTGCTTGAAAGTGCTACTGTAGGCTGTTTTTTAGAACTCCATGAAACCAAATTATTACCTGCAAATATCAGATATCCACCTGTACTCCTTCTATCATCCTTATTTCCAGCCCAATCTGCATCACTATATGCTTTCAAATCCAAACCTTCATGATATTTATAGCCCAAACCTTCATTTAATGTACCCTTCAAATATCTCAAGACCCTTTTTGCTGTTTGCATATGAACATCTATGGGTTTGTTCATGAATTGAGACAATGCACTTACACTAAATGTACTTAAAGTTGCATATATAAGGGAACCAATCAAAGACCTGTAGATAAGTGGATCTTCTAAAGGTTCACCATCTTCAGCACTGTACTTCACATTGGGTTCCATCGGATTATTGATACTCTTGCAATGGTCCATGCCATATTTCTTTAACAAATTTGAAATATACTTTCTTTGTAGAAGATATACGCCATCTTCCTTCTTCAAACTTCGATTCCAAGAATGTACGTCAGTTCTCCTAAATCTGAAAGTTTAAATTCAGATCCAAGCTCTGCTTTGATCCTGGCTATCTCACCTTCATTGTTTCCTGTTATTATCAAGTCATCCACATAAATTGAGATATAAACAATCAATGATCCTTCAACCTTAACATACAAAGAAGTATCTGCATTTGAACACCTGTATCCCTGCTTTTCAAGAAACTTTACCAATCTGAAATTCCAAGCCCTTGGAGCTTGCTTAAGACCATACAATGCTTTCAAGAGTTTACATACATGAGTAGGCTTCTTGGAATCTTCATAACCTGCTGGTTGCTCCATATACACATCTTCTTTTAAATCACCATTGAGAAATGCATTTTTTATATCTAATTGATAAAGATTCCATACCTTGCTTGCAACAACACTTATCAATGTCCTTATTGTTGATATCTTGGCAACAAGAGAAAATGTCTCCTCATAATCGATGCCATAACTCTGTGCATAACCTTTACAAACAAGCCTTGCCTTATATCTACTTACTGAACCATCACTGTTTCTCTTTATCCTGTACACCCATTTGTTACCAATTACCTTCATGTTAGGTTGCCTTGGAACTAAACTCCATGTATTGTTCTCATACAAAGCTGTCATTTCTTCATCCATTGCTTTAACCCATTTCTTTACCTTTGACGCTTCTTTAAAAGTTGTTGGTTCCTGCTCCTCAAGAAGTTTTGCAATATAAGCTTCATGAGAAAATCTTTGCGGTTGCCTTGTTTCTCTTACTGGATACCTTGATTGGCTTCTTGTCCTACCATGCTTTTCTTGCCTTTGAGTTTGAGTTCTTCTTGATGTAGAACCTTCACTTTCTTCTTCCTGTGACTCAATTTCCTTTGAAATCAAATCAAGAATTTTCTTCAACTTCTGATTGGGGGGAGTTGCCTCTTCATGTGTAATTTGACTCTCTGGTGAACTTGGAGAACTTGGCTCTTCTTCGTGACTTCTTGTAGTTTCTTCTTCATCTACCTGCACTTCATGTTTATACCAAGATTTATCTTCATGAAAAATAACATCTCTCGAAACAATTACCTCTCCATATCTAGGTTCACACATCTATATCCCGGTTGCCCTTCTACCATACCAATGAAAATCATTTTTTGTGACCATGGATCCAACTTTGACCTTAACTGTTGTGGAACATGAACAAAACATATGCTTCCAAAAATTCTACAATTAGCAATATCTGGTTTTGATCCATAAAACAATTCATAAGGTGCTTGTTGTACATGACTTTGAGTAGGTGGTAACCTGTTCATCAAATAAACTGCCATATTGCATGCTTCAACCCAAAAAATAAGTGGTAAGTCCTTTTCATTTAACATGCACCTACCCATCTCCAAGATAGACCTGTTTCTTCTTTCGGCCACACCATTTTATTGAGGTGTGTATCTGTTTGTAGTCTCCTTTTTAATTCCTTCTTCCTCCAAAAATGCAAGAAATTGATTAGAAAAATATTCACCTCCTCCATCTGATCTCAACCTTCTTATGCTTCGACCTGTTTGCTTTTCAACCAATGATTTAAACTTTTTGAATATGTCAAACACTTCGGATTTGTATTTCATAAAATAAATGAATGTAAAATATGAGAAGTCATCAATAAATGTGACAAAGTACTTGCTACCTGCCATGGAATCTTCTTGAGATGGACCCCATACATCAGTATGAATCAAGTCCAAAATACCTCTGCTTTGCAATCCTTCTTTTGAAAAAGAACTTCGTACCTGTTTTCCAAACTGACATGCCTCGCAAACAAAATCCAAATCTTGCTTAGGTAATTGTGGTAAACCTTCAACCAATGATTTCTTTGCAATATCTTTTAACCTGCCAACACTGATGTGTCCTAATCTTTTATGCCATAAATCCAATTGACTTACTTGAGTCCCATTAACCATTGTAAAACCTGCATAATCTGGAACTTCAACTTCATAAGTATATAATCTATTTACCTTTTGTCCTTTTATAACAAAATTTCCATCCTTCTTGTGATAAGCCTGCCACTGATTATTGTCAAAATCGACCTTTACTCCATTGTCCTCCATCTGTCCAACTGAAATCAAATTTCTTGTAATGGTAGGAACAAACAAAACATCTCTAAGAGTGACATGTTCATTAAGTGGACAATCACCAATGTAAACTACTTCATGCTCAGTACTATCTCCTGTAGCAATTGTGACTCTTGAATCAGGTTTATGTAAGTTCACAAACATATTCATGTTGTGACTCATGTGGTTTGAGCAACCACTATCTACATACCAAGTTTTGTTGTTTACCTTCCTCTTATGTGTCTCTGTATGCATAGCCATAAGAACGTTTTCCTTCTGTGTTTGAGCCTCCTCTTGTACTATGTTGTTGTTGTAATGCATGTGATCTTGGCCTCTTCCTCTTTGTCGTCCTCTAAAACCACCTCTTCTATTCGGATTGGAGAAACAATCCCTAGCATAATGACCAACTTTACCACAATAATGGCAGGTAAAGTTACCTTGCTGATTTGGTTGAGTTTGTTGACTTTGTTGTATTGTTCTTCCTCCTCTAGTTGCATTAAAGCTTCCTCTTCCTCTTGCATTGTTGTTGAATCTTCCTCCTCCTCTCCAATTTCCTCTACCTCTTGTTCTATTTGAGGAAGTATAAAGAGCTTGTCCTTGACTACCTCTTTGCGAATGATAAGAGTTCCCACCTTCTATGTTGATTTCTTCAGTCATCATGAGTGTCTGTAAATCTTCAAAGGATGGTAGATTCTCTCGAGTCATGATAGACGTAATGAAAGACTTCCATCTTTCATCTTCTCTCAAGCCATTTAACATGCTATTAAACTTTATATCCTCACTAGGAGATGCATCAATAGAGGCTAATGCTTCAATAAGAGATTTTACCTCAAGAACATAATCATTAACTGATTGTCGTGGTTTCTTTTTTACTCTTGTCAGCTCACCTATAAGTTGTGTTTGCCTCGCTGTGTTGGTAGTTGCAAAAAACCTTTCTAGAGACTCCCAAGCCTCTCTACTAGTATTCAAACCTCTTATATGCCCAAGCATAGTATTGGAAACGGTTTGTGATATAATAAACAGAACTCTTCTGTCTCTTTCGATCCATTCTTGCTCTCTTGCTCGATCCGCTTGTGTAGGAGCTTCCGGTAATACCGGCTTCACTTCTATACCTGTTATCAATCCCCAAAGACCTTTAGACATGAGATAAGACTCCATTCTAAATTTCCACATGGGATAATTTCTCCCATCAGATAACTTCTCATCGATGCACTCAAATCTGCCATGTTGAATTGTTGTAAACAAAGAAGATAATTCAATAAGTTGTATGAAAGATTTGATAAAACAAAAAAACAAAAGCTCTGATACCACAATGTTGTGTTTACAAACTTGTAAACATCAAATTACACAACGAAACATGATGAGACCTCCCAAGATCGTTAAAACACCAACCAAATATTTCCAAACTTCAAAAACAAACTTTCCACTAAACTTTCCAAAAAACAGAAATAGGTCACTCTAGCAAAATGATCACCAGAAACTCTCTGAGCAGAATTTGACAAAATTAATCATATATTCTGAAAGTAGACTCTGAGTAGCATGCTTTAAAAATAAAAAATGTCAAAAAAGGTGGAGTGTAGCTCCCAAATCAACAGCTTGAAGTCAAGGTAAGAAGAAGCCTGCAACAACAAGGTACCCTATCAAGCTCAACAAAGGCCTCAACGAGTTTTAGTTCAAGAACCTCCACCTCCAGCCAATGTAATCCCAGAAAAGTATGCGACCGCTGAAGAAAATTTGAATAGAGCCTTAGTGCTAATATCATCATTGATCTCAAAAAGTGACCCTAACAATCATAGTTTTGACTCGGCTCAAATGGATAGTCCTCTAGTCTATTATATGTAGTCACCAGAGCATAATGAGACTTACTCTTACGAGGACCCTAGTGAACCAAGTTGGGATCCAGAATATGCTAATGTAATGGATTCAAATCCTAATTCTAGTCCCCAACCTAGATAGATAAGACCCCCCAACACCGAGAGGATCCTGCTACAGATGCCAAGGAGATCACTTCATTTGTGATTGCCCTATACTTGCACCTATGTAACCCTAATCGATGACAATTCAAGGTTTTTGGTAGGATTGTGGGAAGGAGCACCTTCTACGAGATTGCCCTAAGAACCCAAACAATGTACCAAAGACCACTCCCATTAATGTCATTGGGTTAGTAGTAGATTCTATTGGAAGTGTGACTTCCACTAGCCCTGTGCAAAGTAGTTGCCAAAGCTTAGGTATTACAACAAAACCAAGCCTTAGGTTAGGAAAATAGCTCTAAGGTTAGTGAGACTGAGAGTCTAACTAAGAAAAGGACAAGAGCCTAGAAGGATAACTGTGATTGAATGGAGAGACAATGGTCAAAGAAGATGAGCAAACTCGAGGAAAGCCTAAGAGAAACAAAGGCCAAGATAGTTGAACTCACCTCTCAAACACACTCTCACACATCACCACCACCACCACCACCACCATCCCCATCACCTTCCAATCCACCTCGTATAACCCCGTAGGATCAATCCTAGCAGATCCCACTCCTGAAGACCTAGACATGATGCTTAAGGCATATTAGGCCAGAATCCAAGAATGGCTAAATGTGATACATCATGAAATCCCATGGCTGACTTAGAAATTGAAAAAAAAACCTCTGTTCAAAGATGGTAGAATTGGCTCAAACCATGTTTGAGGCTAATCGCCTCTTCGAATACACAATGTCATCCAAGACATAGTTACACTTTGATGGACTACTAGAGATATTGGAAGATGATAGATAATTTAGGGAAGCAAGCTACACCACAAGTGAGTAACATCAAAAGTGAAAGGATAAGCCTTCCTCCCAAGCATGCTTATGTTTCCAACTCCACCAAGTTAGGAACATCTGCTTTTGTAAATCAGTACTCACAAGAATTTCTAAGAGAAATTCAAGAAAAGAAATGGGCAAAAGAAAGTGAAAATCCTCCTCGCATTGAACTTGTGGATGACTTGCATGATCAATTCCCACAAGATATTCCTTCTATTTATGGAGAGAAAGAGGATAACCCATCTAGTGAATGATTAGACCATACCTTATTCCTTACAAGAATTGCTGCATTTCACAGGTCCATGGGAAGCACATTCTAATTGTATGAGAGCACCCACAATCATGGTACAAAATGAAGGCTCAATCATACCTAGGAATATAGAGGTAGTAAAGAACACTAAAGTGTAGTGCGATCTCGCTTTAGAGGAGCTACTCAAGGTTAAGCTAGAATTGTGGAAACATGTAACCAACCAAGTGCCTCAAGTAGAGAAAACTCATTCTGAGGTAGAATCACATAAAACAATTCTTGAAATACCCTTGGACAAGATAGGAGACATGAGTGAAAGGAGAAGAAGGAAACACCTATCTTCAAATCACTCATCAAGGTTACACCACTAAGGCTATTTCAGACTCATGTGCAAGAATTCCGATTGCTATCCCTTCCCGATGGAAGTGTTGGGGCAAACCAACACTCAGGCCAATGAGAATGAAACTACAAATGGATGATGGTCACATAGAGAGAGCTTTAGGATTTTTAGAAGGGATAACTCTCACTACTTGTGGTGTTGAGTTTGATCACACTTTTGCTATATATGACTTTAGCAACAAACTAGGCCTATGAGATGATTTTGGGAAGACCATTCATGAGACAATTGCAAGTAGTACAAGATTGGGGAACCGATTCCTTGTATCTGCAACACTTAGGAGTTACAACCAAAGTCAATCTCAAGGACTACTCTCACAAAGACGTGCCCCCTATACAGTGGAATCCCATCCATAGAGCCACAAATGATTCAAAGTTACTGCATTCCATTGGATCAAGATCCTCATGGATGCATGAAGACACTCACTTATGGATGTGCAAAGTGGCAAATGAAGAAGAAGAAGAGAAATAGAAAATGCTAGAGAAGTCGGTGCGAAGGAAAACCATAGATCAATTCAAGACTCCGCCTATGCACCTATAGTATTTCCAGGAAAAAGAATTTGAACCTCATGGTTGGGAAGAAATCCTAGTGACAATGGACATAGCTATCAATGAAGAACAATGGACACCACATCGTGATGAAGATGGCTATGAAATTTCAATTTTCACTATAGAACCACTCATGTGTGATTTGGTTATCGAGGAATGTGAGCCTAGCACTGATGTACTTGAAGAAGCAAGTGACTCCAATCTAGAATCAATTATTATGGATCCTTTTTGTGCATCAGAAGAGGAATACTGATATGAAGTAGAAGATCACCCTCAAAGACAAGAAGAGCTTATGAATGGTGTGAGATTAGCCACATAAATGATCATCAAAAGTGAATGCAAGAAAAGAAAAAAGAGAGAACTCCCATCCGAAGAGGAAGAATCCTTATTTGAGGTGCCAAAAAACTTTAAGAAGTATGAAGTACAAGATTAAAGAGTCATGATCAAAATGCCTAAATGAGAAGCACTCACAAGAATGGCCTATGATAAGAAAGAAGTAACTAAAAAGATTGTTGTGACCATGGAAGAAGGTGAAGAATGATGCACATACATAGGACAAGACTTGAGTGAGCAAGAGGAAAAGGAGCTGGTTGAACTTTTGAGAGAATACAAAGATGTGTTTGCATGGAGTTATAAGGACTTAAAAGAAGTAGACCCTGACATATGCTCACAAATGATCCCTATGACCTGAGAAGCAAAAACCTCTAAGTAGAAGCCATACACATATAACAACAATTATGCTACCAAAATCAAGGAAGAGATAGATCAAAGGTAGAATGTGGCTTTATCTATGAGGTTGAACACATTAAATGGGTTTCTCCCATTGTAGTGGTGCCCAAAAAGAATGGCAAGTTACCTGTTTGAATTAACTTGAAGAAGATTAACATAGACACTATTAGAGATAGTTATCTGCTTCCTATCATTGAGCATCTATTAGAAAGAGTGGCAAGCAAGAAATTATATAGCCTTCTTGATGGGTTCTTTGGCTACAATCAAGTGGCCATTGCTCAAGAAGGTCAATATAAGATGTCTTTTGCCATAGAGTGGGGCATATTCACTTTTTGAGTAATGACTTTTGGGCTAACCAATGCACCAACTACCTTCCAACGACTGATGTGCCATGTGTTCAAAGAGTTCTTGCATAAAAAATTGGAAGTTTATGTCGATGATCTATGCACTCATTTCAACACTAGATACACACATATACCTGAGCTAAGAGAAATCTTTGACAAATGTAGAGAATATCAGGTTTGCTTGAACCCAAAAAAAAGTTTTTTTTTATGTTCAGGAAAGGCAAGATTCTAGGATACATAATGTCAAAGAATGGCATATCTATGGAGGAGGAGAAAATTAGAGCAATTGCAAAGCTACCTAGGCCAATATATGTCAAGGAGGTACAAGCTTTCATGCGGCATTGTAGTTATTATGGACATTTCATTCATATGTATGAGCATTGCAAAGCCTCTATACTCCCTTTTGACTAACTTCGAGTGGATGAATGAATGTGAAAACTCCTTCAATGAGCTTAAGTGATGATTTTGTTTAGCACCAATGTTGACTACACCAGATTGGAACAAGCCATTCCATGTTCATGTGGATGTATCCAATTATGCTATTGGATGTGTACTAGCACAACCTGCTGGTGAAGGTAATATGGATCTTCCCATTGCTTATGCCAGTAGATAATTGAATGCAGCTGAACAAAATTATACCACTACCAAGAGAGAAGGATTTGGCATGGTGTATGCGGTTAAGAAGTTTAAACATTATTTGCTTGCAAATAAGTTTAAATTTTTTACAGATCATCAAGCACTATTATATCTTGTGAACAAATCTTGCAATATTGGTAGACTAGTAAGATGGTTCCTCTTACTAATGGAATATGACTTTGAAGTTGTGGTTAGGAAAGGTAGGACTCACCTTAGGGAAGATCACCTTTCTAGACTAACTTCAAGAGAGCCCCCTCAAGGAGTATCAGATGACCTTCCTAATGCTTACTTGTTCAATCTAGAAGTAGTGCCTGAATGGGCTAAAAGTATAGTGCCAATTCTAACATTTGGACCTAAACATCTTGTATTGACAATGAGAGATAAAGAAGTAGTGAGGTCTCAGAAATATCACATACTCGTAGGTAGCATGTATAAGCACACAGACCAAGGCATACTAGCTTGTTGTGTAGATGAAGATAAGCATGCAAAGTGGTTGCAAATAGCACATATAGGTGCACTACAACAACATCACTCCAAACATAGAACCCTACATGCTCTACAAATGTTAGGGGTATATAGGCCAACAATGGAAGTAGATGTCCATAAGTTATGCAAGGAATGCCGAATCTGTAGTGTTAAACCACCAGTGGAACATGCTACACTATATCAAGTGTCTCTAATGTCAGATTGGAGTGAACCATTGGTAAACTTCTTGAGGATGAAAACATTCCCTCAAGAAATGACATTGGCCAAACAATAGAGTTTAGAGCAGGAAGCAGTAGATTATACACTTATAGGTGATAATCTATACAAATGAGGAAGAGACGGATACCTAAGGTTGTGTGTCCATGAGAGTGAATACCTCAAGATCTTAGAGATGGCTCACCAAGGTGTAACAGGAGGACAATTTGGACCAAATAAGGTGATCAATGCAATACTTTTTGTAGGTTTTTGGTGGCCAACTCTTCACATGGATGCACATACCTACGTGAGGGGATGTGATATTTGTCAGCGAACTCAATACCCTATACGTAAAGATGAGATGCCACTAAAACCCATGATGGGAGGACATGCATTCGCTAAGTGGAGAATATACTTTGTTGGTCCTATGGACATAGGTGACATAGAGCAAGGGAACTTAGGAAGAGAGCCTAGAACTCCCCGAGGCAAATCAGTCCTCACTAGAATTATCATGCCAGAATGGGTTCCCCAGGACAATAAATGCATAGACCTACTCTTGAACCGAGAGACTGATGAAGCCTTTTGGAGGTATAAGCCTGATCAGCCGAATGAGGTCGGAACGCTCACAGTTTACGAGTTCAAAGATCCGGATAGTCCAAGCAAAGTGACCTATCTAGACAATACTTCAGAGAGAGTCTTTGTGGTGTCAGAACATGGTAGGCATGCCTACACTTGGAAGGGTGAATTTATTTTTCCCCAACCAAGATCTAATGTCTCTTATGGCCACCAAGGAGCTGGGACATCCCAAGCTCATGGAGCTCATAGGGATAGAAGTAGAGATAGGGTGGAAGTAAGTTTTGATACCCCAATGGGAAGAGAAAGAACGAGAGCAGAGACGAATAGAGTGGAAACCAAGAGACCTAGAGACCCAAGGAACCGAATAAATGCTAATGATTTTCCTTTGCCAAGGCCGAGAGAACACACTAGGACCTTGAGGCCAACCCAGTTGGTTAAGTCCATGAAGAATTACTTCGATGGCACTAGGGACCCGTATGATCATGTGGCCGAATTTAGGCAAGTCTTGAGAGCTGAACAAGTTGAGGATCTATTCACATAGTACAATGCTTTTGGTCTAACCCTTAGGAACACAACCCTTACATGGTTTCAACCACTAAATGAGAGGCAGTTCAGGAACATAGATCAACTTTTAGAAGTATTCATCACAGAATTTTCTAAGAGTGGTATACGGCATAATACTTCCTCACTGATTCATAGTTTCAAGTAGACACCCCAAGAGACAATTAGACTGGCAGGAAGAAGGTTTAAGAAATACCTAAAGAGATGTCCTGTTCCAGAATTCCCACTCCAGCTAAACATGTGGCCTTATTCTTAGATGGATTGCTGAGTACCAAGCTGAGATCATATGTGTACCTGAAGGACCCTGGAACCATAGAAGAATGTGTATGCATGTGCGTAGACATAGAGGATAATCTAGGAGAGGAGTTGGAACTGTCAAAAATCTACAAAGATTCTAATAGCTCTATTAGTCTCTCTTCCAGACAATCCACATCTATTGAGGAACTCATAGAGAAGGTAGCTCAATTGGGTGTCTCAAGCAAACAGATACCCCGATTTACCCTAGTGAGGCGATGCTATACTTGTGGAGGTGACCATATGGCGAGTGCATGTCCCATTATGGCTCAACCCCAAGTGAATCCTAGTAGCTAGTATTGCACCATAGAACGGAGATACACTAATCACACCGTGCAGGATTGCCCATACAATAAGCAAGTAGTTAGACAAACAAATCCACATCCCTACCCTCAACAAGGAAGATACCAGAACCCGTACCCACCACAACAATACGGTAGGCCCCAGCAACTCTATCAACCACCCTATCAAGGCTAGCAAAAACCTCGACTAGTTCTAGCACAACAACCCCCTTCTCTAGCTAATGTGATTCCTATGAAGTATGCAGCTGCAAAAGAAAATCCAAATAGAGCTATAGTGCCAGTGACTCCTTTGCTTTTAGACGGTGACCCTAGTGATCATAGTTTTGACTCTACACATATTGATAGCCCCTAGGCTTACTACATGTAGTCACCTGGGCATAATGAGTCCTACTATTGTGAAGAACCAAGTGAACCCAGTTGGGAGCCAGAGTATGCAAATGTCATGTACACAAACCCCAACCCTAGACCTCAACCTAGGCAGGTAAGATCCCCATTTCCTAGAGGACCATGCTACCGATGTCAAGGAGATCACCTCATTCATGATTGCCCGATGCCTGCCCCTACACAACCCCAATCTGTGACAATTCAAGGCTTTTGTCAAGATTGTGGAAAGGAGAATCTCTTATGAGACTGCCCAAAGAACTCCAAAAATGTTAAAAATGAAAGGTCTTTTCACAAGTAAAAATAAAACGAGGAAGACAAAAAGATTGTTGGAAGATAAACCTCCATATTACATATTTAGATACGGAAGTGAGTCTGACAAAACAAGAGAGTTATTGGTTTATTAGTAGACTCTACAGGAAGTGTAACTCCCAGTACACCAGTACAAGTGGTCACTAGAGCTCAAGCTTTACAACAAAACCAAGGGTTAGGACAAGAAAAAAATCCTGAGGTTAGTGAGACTGAGAGCGTAACCAAGAAGAGGACCAGAGCTTGGAAGGATAGCCGAGAGAGAATGAAAAGGAAATGGGCAAAGAAAATGAGCGAACTAAAGGAAAGCTTGAGAGAAACAAGAGCCAAGATAATTGAACTCACATCTCAAACTCACTCTCACACTACTCCACCACCACCATTTCGATCTCCCTCCAACCCACCACCTTCCAACCCACCTCACTCAATTCCACCACCCCCTAGAGTAGGATCAGTCTTAGCCGATCCCACTCCCGAGGACCTAGATATGATGCTTAAGGCATATCAGGCTAGAATCCAAGAAGGGCCAAATGTAATGGATCATGAAAAGTGTTACCCTAGAGCGGAACTAGAGAACAAACTAAAATTTGTGCGAAGATGGTGGAATTGGCTCAAACCATGTTTGAAGCAAGTCGCCTCTTTAACTTCTCTAGTTCAGCTAAGACGCAGTTGCACTTTGATGGACTGCTAGAAAGATTGGAGAGGCTAATTGAACAATCAGAAAAGGACCCCTCCTCTCAAAGTAAGGACAAGGCAAGTGAAAGAATAAGCCTTCCTCCCCAGGAAGCTTAGGTGCCTAACTCCACAGAACCCGATGCATCTTCTTCTATGAATCGGTACTCACCAGGATTCTTGCGAGAGATTCAAGAAGAGAAATGGGCTAAAGAAAGTGAAGTTCCTCCTCCCATTGAACTTGTGGATGACGTGCATGATCAGTTCCCACAAGACATTCCTTCCATTTATGGAGAGCAGGAGAGTGCACAATCTCACGAAAGATTAGACTTCGAGTCTAATTACTTACATGACCTACCCCATTTCACAGGCCCATGGGAAGCCAAGTCTACTTGTATGAGAGCACCCACGGTCATGGTAAGAAATGAAGACTCTGTCATACCTAGGAACACAGAGGTAGTGAAAAACACCAAAGTATAGTGCAATTTCACTTTAGAAGAACTACTCAAGGTTTGGCTAGAACTATGGAAACATGTAGCCAATCAAATACTAGAAGTATCAAAACCTCGTTCCCAGGTAGGATCTCATAGAACGGTACTAGAAATACCCTTGGACAAGATAGGAGACATGAGTGAAGGAGAAGAAGGAAACACCTATCTTCCCATTACCCATCAAGGATACACAACCAAGGCAATTTTGGATTCAGGAGCAGGAGTTGCAATTGCTACCACTTCCCTATGGAAGCGTTGGGGCAAGCCAACACTCAAGCCCACGAGAATGAAATTGCAGATGGTCGATGGTCACATTGAGAGACCTTTAGGACTACTAGAAGGAATAACTCTCACTACCTGTGGTGTAGAGTTTGAGCATACTTTTGCTATATGTGACTTTAGCAAAAATCAAGCCTATGAGATGATTTTGGGAAGACCATTTATGCGATAGTTGCAAGTGGTATAGGATTGGTGAAACAATTCCTTGTACTTGCAACACTTAGGTGTCATGACCAAAGTTAATCTCAAGGCTTACTCTCATAAAGATGTACCCCCCATCCAATGGAATCCCATCCATAGAGCCAAAGATGATACTGATTCAATGCATTCCATAGGATAAGGATCCTCATGGATGCATGAAGACACCCACTTGTGGATGTGTAAAGTAGCAATAGAAGAAGAGAAGAGAGAAAAAGCCAGAGAGATAAGTGTGAAGGAAACCCATAGATCAATTCAAGACCCAGCCTATGCACCTGTAGTATTTTTTGATGAAGAATTTGAACCTCATGGCTGGGCCGAAATTTTAGGTACAATGGATGTAGCCATCAATGAAGAACAATGGACACCCCACTGTGACGAGGATGGCTATGACATTTCAATTTTCACAACAGAGCCAATCATGTGTGATTCAGTTAGAAGAATGTGAACCTAGCACTGATGCATTTGAGGATGCAAGTGAATCTGATCTAGAGTCAATTATTATGAACTCACCTTTTGCATTAGATGAGAAATATTTCTACGAAGTAGAAGTTCACCCTCAGAGACATGAGGAGCTTACCAATAATGTGAGGTTAACCACACAAGTAACCCCTAAGAATGAAGGCAAGAAGAGGAAGAAGAAAGAAGTCACACCAAAAGAAGAAGAATCCTTGTTTGAGGTTCAAGAAAACTTCAAAAAGTATGAGATAGATGATAGGAGAGTCATGATAAGAATGCCTGAATACTATGCACAAGCAGGAGAGGCCTATGACAACAAAGAAACCACCAAGAAAGTTGTGGTAGCCATGGAAGAAGGAGAAGAAAAGTGCACCTACATTGGACATGACTTGATGGAAAAAGAAGAGGAAGAGTTGGTAGCTTTGCTAAGAGAATACAGAGATGTATTTTCTTGGAGCTACAAGGACTTGAAAGGTGTAGATCCTAACATATGCTCACACACAATTCCCATGACCTCAGATGCCAAACCCTCTAATCAAAAGCCATACACATATAACGATAACTATGCTGCTAAGATCAAGGAGGAGATAGATAGACTGGTGGAAGCCGGATTCATCTATGAAATTGAGCACACTGAGTGGGTATCTCCCATTGTAGTGGTGCCCAAGAAGAATGGAAAGTTACATGTATGCATTAACTTGAAGAAGGTTAATGCAGCCACTATTCGAGATAAATATCCACTCCCTATCATTGAGCATCTATTAGAAAGGGTAACAGGCAAGGAAGTGTACAACTTCCTGGATGGGTTCTCTAGTTACAATCAAGTAGCCATTGCACTAGACGATCACCATAAGATGGCTTTTGCTACAGAGTGAGGCATATTCGCCTTTAGAGTAATGCCATTTGATTTTGGAATCAACAGGCCCGAACGGAATAGAAACAAGGGTATACAGACCACGAACCGCCAGTGAATGAGGAGTATTGTGAGTTCCTATAGGAATCACACATCAAACTTTCATTGGGGGCATTACTGGAACTGGTTCCAACATTCCGAAAACAATTACTACAACTACAGGAAAAATTTGCACCTTTAGGAAATCCTAAACCCTCAGTTTCAATGGTAAGGGATGTGCCAGATAGAATAGTGGACTATGCGGTCCCTACGATTATACTGCACTATAAAAATAAAGCCATTCCCAAGGTTTTGATTGATGGGGGTTCTTGTATCAATATTGCATCTACCACCACATGTAAGCAAATGGGTTAGAATAACATTGACCCAGCTCCCTTCTTTGTTCAAATGGAAAATCAATCACGAGTACAACCAGTGCGGCTGGTCAAAGACATCCCTATCCGTATTGCACAAATTCTATTGAATATTACATTTTTTGTATTGGAATTGAAAGGGAAAAATCTTGAATTGGGATGAAAGGACAATTACCTTCCAAAGAGGGCATTCTAAGTTTTTCATTCCCTTAGATGAGGAGCAACATTGCCTTCCCGAGCATAAACCAGTACTAGCAGAGCCTCCGCATATGCTCGATGGACTCGAAGAGGATGAGGAACAACAGTTTTTGGAAGCAAATAGGGATTTGCTCTCTTTCGATGTAGTTGATGTGAATTCAGTCATCAATTTAGAATGGGATAGTATGCAGCCATGGTGTGTACAAAATCTTTGGAATTACAAATAGAAGATAGCATGGATTTGGTGATAAAAGATCCCATGGAGAATGGAAAGATACAAGTGGAGGAAGGTTCCTTAGAAGTGGTCAATTTGCGAACTACAAAAGAGCCTAAGCCAGTTTGAATTTGTTTGAAGCTTGCTCCGTAATTCCGCATGGCCTTTGATCGCTTTATTGCAATGGTACAAGGATGTTTTCACTTGGACATGTTCGGACATGAAAGGACTAGATCCGAAGCTTTATCATCATCTGATTTTGCTTAACCCAGATGCTACCCCAGTGATGCAGCAGAGGTATGGAATGAACCCTGATTTTGTAGAGCATGTCAAACATGGGTTGGACAGACTCATAAAATTTGGCTACATTGTGCCCACTGAAAATCCAAAATGGGTCTCGCCCATAGTGATTGTTCCGAAGAAAAATAAATAGTTACGGATCTGTGTTGATTATAGGAAGTTAAATGTGGCTATTGTATCGGATCCGTTCCCTTACCATTTTTGGACAGCATGGTCAATGAGGTGGCAGGTAGGGAAATGTATTCCTTTCATGATGGTTTCAGTGGATATAACCAAGTACGCATGGTGTGTTGGAACATCAAGCTTACACTATGCTTGAGGTGGATTTGATCTACATCAAAGGCTATCACGTCGAAAGAATATCCGTTGGAGAGTTCTTTTTCATATGCTCATTTATTGTATTTTTTGAGACATTTTTGATGGCTCATTTACCGTTGTAAAAGCCTTGAGATTTACACATGTAAAGGTAGAAATATAGAGCCAAAATCCCACAAATTTGTGGTGGTTGAAGTTGCATTCAATCAAGCAATCAATCACCTAAAAGTAGATCAAAATAGATCTTCACTTTTCCTAGATTGTAGGAAAGTGAATTGATTCCCTCCAACAACCATTCCCAGCTTCATTTGAATTCAAATTCAACTTGTAAAAGTCATGGAACACTCCTAGAGGATATATAAGGACTTAAAATCACTTGTACATTACATGGAAGCAATATACATACACTTGTGACCATCATTGTCTTGCTCCTTCAATTCTTTGCATCATCTTCTTCGCCAATAGTGATCTTGCAGAGGCTGGTTCTCTCTCTCCAGAGCTTAAAATTGAGTGCAAGATGACTCATTGGAAAGATATAAGTGTCTAGTTTATTCCTATAAATTTTCATAGCATTTGGTTTGGTAGATTGGGAAAAATTTGAGGTTTTCTGTCTCGGGGTCAATCTCTATGTATTCCTGAAAAATAGGAAGTACCACTGGTGAATGTCACATTCATTCCTATAGCATATTTTTCTTATTCCTTATACTTTTGTGCATTCCATACACTCAACCCTATGTGTATCACTCCCAAAAAAGGATTTTTTCTAATTGTAATCACGCTGGTCGCCATGGGCATTTGAAGTTCATTGTCTCTTCCATAGATAGTAAGGTTTTTGAGCTAGTCGACTCGCGAACCTATCTGTTTTGTATCAACTCATTCTCCTTGATGCTCCAAAGTACATAGTGTGTTTCTTTGCACTTATTGCATGCTTATAAGGTCTATTTGAGTCTCCATAAGTTCAAGGGCTGGTCTTGTGCCGGTTGGCTTGACCAAACTTCGTTTCTTCGAAACACACTTTTCTACCTTCTACAAGCTTCTCCAAGTTCTTTCATGGTGGAAGCTGATATACCAAAAACAACTTTTATCACTAATTGGGGAGTCTTTGCTTGTACGGTAATGTGGTTCAGATTACAAAATGCGCCAAGCACCTTTCAATGGTGCATGCAGCAAATATTTGCTCCCTACTTAACATCATTCATGCGCATTTTCCTAGATGATTTTTCAAATTTGGGTGCTATGGTCGAGCATCTGAACCATTTACGGGACTGTTTCGATTCTTGTAGATAGGTGCAGCTATGCTTAAATCCGAATAAATCTACTTGTGTAGTCGGATGTGGAAAGTTGTTAGGTCATGTGATTTCTGAAAAGGGCATCGCAGTGGACCCCAACAAGGTGATAGTGACCCCGGCGACCCCAGCACCCCAAAATCCGAAGGAAGTGTTACCTTTTTTGAGATAGGTGTGATGGCATGGTAGGCAGTTATGGGGTCTTGCTCATATTTCCATTCCATTAAACAAGCTAGCACATGTGAAACCGACAGATTTTGCGTGTACAACTAAAGCACAAACAACGTTCGAGCGATTAGGGAAGATGTTAGCTACTGCACTAGTGTTGAAAGCCCTGGACTAGACACAACAATTTCATGTCCAGAAGAAGATCGCAACTGGTTTCGCCCGGTGTATTATGCTAGCCGTAGATTAACAATTGTGGAGCAAAATTATTCCGCTATTGAAAGGGAGTGCTTAGGTCTTATTTTTTCAATAAAGAAGTTTCAACATTATCTGTTAGGCCGAGCATTCAGTTTTCATGTTGATCACAGTGCTCTATTATATTTGGTTAAACAATAGAATTTGGTGGGATGCCTTGTGAGGTGGGTCCTGCTGTTACAAGAATTTGAATTTGACATCGTTCATCGCCCAAGCGCTATTCATGCTATTGCCGATTTTTTGTCACATATCGATCATGGATAACCCCCCGAAGGCATCGATGATACTCTTCCAGACGTAGAAGTTTTTTCCGTGGTCGAAGTGGAGACTGCTCCTCAGACATATCCCACTTGGTACGAAGAAATGCTCAGTTTTCTCGAAAATGGTATTTCTCCCTTGTACTTAAGTTCAATAGCACGAAAAAAACTGGGACTTTGTACTCGTCGGTTTATCGTTATTATGGGCCATTTATATCATAAAGACCCTATGGGAATTTGGATGCATTGGGTTCCTCACAGAAGGTGCATGCAGTCATTTCGGAGGCTCATGTCAGTGAAGCTGGTGGACACTTTAGTCATTTGATTATGGTGCGAAAAATCCAACAATCTGGATTATGGTAGCCAACTATGTATTGTAATGTGCAACAAGCAATACAAAATTGTGATCCATGCCAACGTACTGGAGAACCTCGTGACAGTCAGCATTTTCCGTTGCACCCTGTTCTTCCACTGGAACCGTTCTAGAAATGGGGTTTGGATTCTATAGGTCCCATTAAACCACCTGCCGCTCACAATGGGGCCTTGTACATTTTTACTTGCATGGATTATTGCACGTGATGGGCCGAGGCATGGGCAACTAAGCAAGCTACTGCATGGATAGTTACAAGGAAATTGCAGAATGAAATTTTTCTGCATTATGGCTTACTATTGAAATTAGTCTCTGATAGGGGAACACATTTTTTTGAATCAGTTAATTTTTGAACTTATTATGGACTATCAAATTAAGCATAAATTTAGTTCCTCCTATTATCCTCGGGCGAACGGATTGAAAAAAGTACTAACAAAGTGCTACTTCACATGCTCCAAAAGATGCTGCTCGGTTCAACGGATCAGTGAGAGGTAATGCTCCCACTATCCTATGGGCATACAGGACTGTTTACAATGTTTTGGTGGGTAGCACACCTTTCAAATTGCGATATGGACAAGAGGAAATTCTTCCCTTTGAATTTGGTACCCAGTCTTCAGATTGCGGTTCAGATGAGGTTGGTTCTAGAGGAGTCTTTTGCATATCGGATGGACCAGTTACGACAATTGGATGAACAATGTTATCATAGCTTTTTATCGTTACAAGAAGTCTAGAGCAGACAGAAGAAGTGACATGATCAAAATCTCCAAACTATAATTTTTCGACTAGGGGATTTGGTATTGTATTTTCACTCAAAATGAAGAGAAAAATGGGTAAATTGAACTTACGGAGGACCGGTCTATTCTGGATTCATGATATGTGCAGTCCAGGATCACTTTGGTTGGTGACGTTAGCAGAGGAAGTTCTTCTGACCATCATCAGTGGGTCAAAATAATGGCCCTATCAGAGTTCTAGATAGCCACCAGAAAAAAAAATATATATATATCATAAAAAAATTCACTATTAAATATATCGGGTCATGGAATTTCAGACATCATACATAGTGTAACTACTTGACATGCAATTGTACATGCAATCAACGAGCGGAGGCAGCCACAACGTTTCAAATCTAATGATTGTTCCTTATTTTGTGAGCTGGAAATGAGTGCAGATTTGCGAGTTAAGATTCCATAATCAGTAATCATGGCTCAGACTCGCAGCTCTCTACACAGGTAGGCATGGCATAAAAGTCTATGTACTTTGCCAAATTCGACTTATTTGGCGAGTTTGTGTACAGAGCGACTACAGTGAGTAGAGTATCTATGTGTTGTAACAGTGAAGTAGAAGAGCAGAAGTGAAGCTATGGCGGTCTCCTTTTTGGATTGCCACTTGTTGTATATTTCGGAGATCTAGCCAGAGGATTGTCATGGAGTGCGGTGAGGCTTGAAGAATTTGAGAACAAGTATAACTCTATGATAATGGAAAAGGATAAGTGGCTTATGAAAAGAGGTCAGATGATGATGAAGCTGTTTACAGGGCTGCAGCACCTCCCTACAACAGTGAAGAGAGAGAGAAAGAGAGAGAGAGAGAGAGAGAGAGAGAGAGAGAGAGAGAGAGAGAGAGAGAGAGAGAGAGAGAGAGAGAGAGAGAGAGAGAGAGAGAGAGAGAGAGAGAGAGAGAGAGAGAGAGAGAGAGAGAGAGAGAGAGAGAGAGAGAGAGAGAGAGAGAGAGAGAGAGAGAGAGAGAGAGAGAGAGAGAGAGAGAGAGAGAGAGAGAGAGAGAGAGAGAGAGAGAGAGAGAGAGAGAAGAGAGAGAGAGAGAGAGAGAGAGAGAGAGAGAGAGAGAGAGAGAGAGAGAGAGAGAGAGAGAGAGAGAGAGAGAGAGAGAGAGAGAGAGAGAGAGAGCCAGAGAGAGTATAGGTCGCCATCGATTATGCATTCAGAACATCAAGAAAATAGACTAGCACGCATACCTAGAGCATATTGTCAAGATCAAGAAAATAAACATAACAAACTAACTAACAGGTGCACGTCAAATGCCATGATAGGCGAAGCAAGAAGGAGAGACTTTCTTCCATTAACTCAAGCCATATAAATACAAGTTTGAGTGCCTCTAAACGCCCTTTCCACTCATCCTTCTCTCAACCCTCCAAATGAACCTTAGTATAATAAATGAAAATGTGCCCTTGACACTGGCACGCACGGTGGACTTGAACTACCACATCCCTTGATAAGTGATACCCCCCTCAACAAGATGAAAATTACATGGAAACCATCTATAGGCTTGGAACTTTGATACAACATGTCATACAACCAAAGGGACACACCTAATCTTGAAGAGTGTTTCAATCTGCGAGCCTCCACATCACTCATGCCGAGGACACCAGTTCCATCACACTCATCAAGATCAAATACATCAAGTCAAGCCCTCACATCAAGGCCAACACATATCCAAACAAAGTCTAAAAAGAAGAACCCAACCCATATACAATCTCCATGTACATTTTCATAATGCTAAAGTGGTAGCACCGTTCTTGGAATAGAATAGTCCAACTCCATATACATAACCAATGTAGTAGCAACATGTCAATCCAATTTTAAATATGCTCACATAATTATGCTCTACCCTTATGAACAATACTTGCAAACCAAAGTGCATGGTTAGACCATTGTATGGAATGCAAGGAAGGCTCATAACATATCCAAGACCAAGAGCAATGTAAGAGGCAAATTGAAGTGCCTGGAACTTAATCCAAGGTTCATAAATACCACTCACATAACCCTTGATCTTGCCCGCCTATGTGCATACATGAAGTGCATGTGTAGCGCATTTACATCATATCATCAAGCAAGAGATATAAGGTCACATATACACATTAAAGGGTAAATGTGTGAGGATAATGGACCCCAATGTCTCCAATATTTTCATTCTTTGCTCCACTTCCATGTTTCTCCATTGATTCAAGTTTCTTTGATCTGCAATCTAATGCGGGAAGCAAAGCCATGTACTATAAACGATTGATGAAGAGAAGTCATCTTCATCATATAGCCACGTCCAAATCAAAGAGCACTATATGGTCAAAATGCTCATTATGAAAACATATCACAAATAAAATAAAAAAAACTTATGGCCATAAAAGATGATGCACTATGGCAACACTAGGAATATACGAACCTATGCTGAGAAGGCGCAAGGGATATAACAATTAGTGTATATCTTCAATATGAATAAAGCAAAAACTAATGCGCTGGTTGTTCTAGTCACCCCATTCCATTATCATTCTGATATGGCAAAAATAGCACTATAGTCGATTATAACAAATCCCTCTGCATTACTTAATAAAAGAAGATCACGCTGCACAGAACTGTCGTGTTATGCTTGATTCAGGCAAAGGATCGATTGCACAACACATAATGTAATAAAACATACATTAAAAAATGCGGTAACAAACAATAGCATCAATATGGAATTGGACAATCATTTGGACGCATGAGCTTTTGTACCATCCACAGAGGGCATGAGGGCCTTTGGGAGACTTGCGATGGCATCTCGGTAGTCTTGCGTTTATTGGAAGTGTCTTTGTGCTTCTTACCACCGTAGCGCTTGACCTTGTGAGTCTTACATGCCACAGCTTTCTTTGTGAGAAGTACGAGTTTTCTCCCGAGGAGCCATGGATGCAGCAATGCCAAACGATATCTCAGAGATATAAGAAGCAGAAATAAGAATTGATTATCTTATGCTTTTCCTCCTTTTGATCTATGCCTCGTGGTGCTAGCTCGCTCGAATTTCTGAATATTGAGTGCCGCGACCTTATTTGGAGAGGCGCCTGTAGCTCAGTGATGAGTAGCACCTCCTTTAATGTCAATCCGGGAAGACGTGAGGATGGTATGAAGACCACGAGCAAGTGGAAGTACAAGTGCGTGAGTGAAAAGCACACAAGCATGCACACACATACACGCACACACACGCATACGGCAAGAACAAAAAGAGTAAGACAATGGAATTACTTATATTGCAACCAAGTTCTCATACAAGTTCAAAACTAAAAGAAGCTCTCCCAAAAATGAGCTCTCTAGCTCTATTTATAGTTTTTGACTAGCTTTGGCCCTGTCCAGACCTAGTGTCCGGCCTAGTTAAAAATTAGGTTCCAGGGCTTATTTGAGGGCTCAAACAAGATCTAAAAAATACGAAAATTGGTAGGCAACTACTTCTAAGGCTCCTCAAGCTCGAGGACTCCTCGGCTTGTATAAAATGGAGCTACAAAAAGGTGAAAATGGTATTTACAGGGGTTTTTCGTGATGAGAATCACTTTTAAATGGTGTAAGGGTTTTGAAAAAAACAAAGGGTTGCCTTAGTGCTAGATCTGCTTGTATGCTCGTACTTGCATCTTCTCGTATGCTGCCAACACTCTCCCCCCCCTAGCGTCTGTCGCCTCTGACAGACCTCTGCTCCAATGTTTGATCAATGTACTTCTGCAGGAGGTCGGTTGCCACTTCTTGTTCCTTGATGCGTAGTCCCCGGATCAAGTCTCTCTGGAGGGTCTCCCAATTGACTGCACCCGGTATGTCCGGTTGTGGCGTTGTGTAGAGCTCTGAGTGCATGGTTTGTTCACACGCGAATAGATGTAGCAAGTGGGTTGGGCGTGATGCGAACACTTCTGAGTGTGACTCCCAAAACCCCGTGGTGAACATATCATCAAAGGTTTGCTTGTAGCAGGCAGGGAGATATCTTATTCGTGCATGCCATGCGTAAGCTACTCGAATGCTCGGGGTCGTGCTCATGTCATATAGCAAATCATAATTACAGTTGATGAAGCCCGGAATCGAAGGCTGGATGTTACGTACATTTCGAAAGGTCTTTAGGACCACTTGCATCATGTCCAAAATTTTGAGCATCATTTGAGCGGCGACATCCGGCATGGGGTGGAGGCGTGACATCCAATGCCTGATGGTGGCTATCATGTATGATACTGTCGGTGTGCCGGTTGGGGGTGCGATTGCGGGGTAATTGAGCCATTCTTTACAATTTGCGTTGTTCTGAACCTTGATGGCGAATGCTTTCCATGATCTTCTTCTTTGTACTGGACCAAAGCATGGGTTATATTTCAGATGCATGGGAGCATGATCCCATGTTCGTAACATTTCCGGATAGGTCTCCAGTAACTTTTGCCTCCATATGGGCTGGAATATGGCCCCTTTTTTGGCTGTCTCTGGGATGTCCTCGGGTTCGAATTGTGTTGCGAAAGAGGGGTACTTGTTGGTTATGCGTTTGATCTCAGCATTGTAGTCTGCCAACAATACAAAATAAGGTTTGTATTGTAACTCTGAGCTAGTTATCAGCCGCCTAGGAGCCAAGTTCGAGAAATATTCAGATTTGAGTATGGTCTCCTCTATGGCTTTCATGGCTAGCATCTGAGTTGCAACACGCTCTTCGTGAGTGTGACCCATCTCCTCTACCTGCTTCATCCATGCTGACGGGGGTTCCTCATATGTATCCTGGCCTTCCTCCGTAATTCTGCCTCCTGGAAGGGGTTGAGGCTCATAATTATCTTCAAATGTCTCCTCCACTGGAATGACTACTGTTTCTTCTTCTATGGTTTGATCAGGTGGAGAGGGAGGTCGTTCATACTGTAACAACTTAATTTTTAGTTCTGCAACCTGTTGCCGTAGCTCAAGTACTTCATTGGTTACTGATAATTCCGGCTCCGGTGAGGTTGCAGCGTTGGCCATCTCTTTAGGTTCCTGTTGGTGTAGTGTAGGCACTTGGGCTTTCTGTAGATCTTTGACTTGGTCAGCAAGCTGATCATGTGCTTCCAAGAGATTGGCATAAGCTTCCAATATTTGTTGTATGTTTGCTGAGGGGATGGCTTGGAATTTAGCAGGGTCGATGGGTGCCCCTGGAGTATTTTCCATAGCTGCTTCGAGGTTGTCTTGATTTTGTTGCTGTAGTCTTTTGTTTTCTTCTTGAGCAGCCGCTAAATGGCGTCGGAGTAGAGCCATGTTTCGTTGTAGTCTAGCGTTACGGGCTAGCTGATCTCTAAGTTGTTCTTCCGTTGCCCTACTCTTCTCTGTATGTGTGGACTCGAGCTCCACCTGATATTGTTGGAGGTTAGTCACCTCCTGCTGTAATTCCATATTAGACAACTCCAGGGCAGTGACACGTGCCTGGAGGTGGGATGACAAAGTACAGATCTCTTTGTTGTTCTCTTCTAATAACCTGTATTCCTGTTTAAGTTGGGCAGCAGCTTCGAGCATGGTGTTGAGTGCATGACTAAATGAGGTGGGTGCAGGGGTAAAGGTGGAAGATGCAAGGGGTCGGGAGATGGGAAAGGGAAAAGTGGATGTTGTGCCTACAGTTTTCGGAAATGGCGACGTGAGTGAAATGACACGTGGTGATGGTGGAATAGCAGTGGTGGTGGGTGATCCTGTGGATGGTGAGATGTCCATGGGATCGGACGTGAGAGTGTGTGATTCGTGCACCGTGAATACAGGAATGGTGGGTGGTGTGATAGTGGTGGCAGTGAATGTGGGGGAGTGGGGTTGGGAAAGGGACTTTTTATTATAATTATCCACCTGTTGGAGTATATTTACAAGGTTTGTCCAGAATGAGGGTTGTGTGACTTGGGTTGAGTGTGAGGCAGTTACTAGGGAGGTGGTGGAGAGGGCTTGGGTGTGGGTGAATGGAAAAGGATGGGATAAGGTCTGGCTAGTGGCAAGTGGTTGTCCAAGGGCGGGGAGATAGGAAGGGTGACCTATTATGGTTTGATCGGTGGCCGGATGACCGGTGTGAGGTTCAGAAATTTGGGTGGAAGTGTTGGATGTGGGTAAAGGGAAGGATGTAAAAACGGAGGTGTGTACAATGGTTTCATGATGGGAGGATATCGGTTGTTCAGAAGGGCTAGTGGAGAAGGGTTCTGAGGGTTGAATGGAAGGTGGCGTTGGAGATGGTACCTGTGTAATTACCTCTTGTTCGTCAATGGGACTTGGGCTCGTCATGTGAACATCCTCTGAGATTATAGTAGGCAAGGCAGTAGAGATTTCCATTTGAATCATTTTCCCGCGTCGTGGCTGTGTATCAATCCTTCGTTGATCATAGATAGGGTTTTCTTGATAGACCATTGTCCTCAATGCTTCCCCGATCCCACATGTCTCTGCCAATAGATTCAATGATTCGACAAAATGTGAGTCCACATTCTCGGTTTGAAGCATCTGGTTCACTAGAGCTCTGTTCGCCTCTTCTGTCATCTTATGTCTTCTCTGTACCTGCTTGATTGTCTTGTACAGCCGTCTGAGTTGTGCTGTGTAGGCAGGGGCCTCCTCTTCACTGTCTTCTGGTTCATTTCTTTGTGCACCTTCCTGAATTTGAGTGTGTGGGTCATGATGAGGTTGTGCCACTTCTTCCCCATGTACTCTGCTTGTCTCGCCCCGTGGCTGTTCTCTTTGGACTGATGTTCCCGGATCAATATTGTCAGGGGAGTCTTCACTGTCTGATAGGGGAACTGTCTGCAGGAATCTTTCAAAATCAAAGTTTGGGTCCTTTGTGAAGGTGGCCATGGATGCAAACTCTGCATCGGTAGGTAGTGGAGGGGCCGATGGAGCGGGTTGTACCACCTCCCCAGCTTGAACTCCTTGAAGATGGATCGTGAAAAGTGCGACCTGAGCTTCTGGTCGGGGAGAAGCTTTGGTCGTGGATTCTTGAGGGGTCATTACCTGGGAAACCTGGGAAAGTGATCCACGCATTCGTTTTGCCGGCTGGCTCCCTGACTTCCGCCCTTTGAACAGCTCTAGTTGTGCATATTTTAGGGCTCTGGCAACTGGCACATCATATGCAAGACATCTATAGATAATTCTTGTAAGTGCACAACAGCCATGCAAAGTGGGCTTCCTCACACCCCGCTTGCCTGCCTCATACACTTGGTCTAAGATCCATACCGGCATCTTAATGGGCAAGCTTCCAGTCTTTGCTAGATATAGCCCATACCATATTTTCTTGTGAGGTTGGGTGAAACGGTCCTGAGCTGGGAATGCGAAGTGTTGGAGGCACATCCGCAAAGGTATGGCGATGTTGGGGGTGAGGGCGCACATTTCTTTGAGCTTCTTGATTCTATTGCTTTTCATCGACTCAGGTATCAAGGGGTCGCGGTCAGAAGGTACATGCGTGCCATACATCTGAAGTGCTTCCCTGATTAAAGTAACATTCAATTCGAACTTCCTCATTTCCTCCAGATTTGACAAGGAGGGCACCCAGAATGTGCCTGAATGATCTTTATCCCCTGTCGGCTTCAGCGTGGCAATTAGATAGTAGCACCTGAGGAAATCGGGTTTAGGCAGAGCTGCACTGAAATAAGTTTGTAATCCTGCTTTTTGCTAGATATCTTGAAGTGGAGCTGCATTTTGCAATGCTTCGAATTCTCGTGAGAAGAACTGGAAGGTCCACCACACTCCTCCACATTCCATCTTGGACTCCCAGATATGATCCGCGTCCCCTAAATCTCCTGGCATCTCATTGAGCCAGTGAGAATGCCCCTTTACTCTTTCGGTTAGGCCATTTGGTGGATCTGGGATAGGAATTCTCCGCACATTCATGAACTCTTCAGGCCGAGCTGTTGGTGGGGCCTCCACCGGCATGGCATCCCAATTGATTGGAGCACCAGAGCCTGCCTGAGAGCTTGTGCCTGCCGCGGTTGCCATGAGAGGAGGTTGCTTATCTGCTGGAAGAAGAAAGGCACATTAGTGTTGCATAGGAAACCAGACGTAATGGTGTTCCCTTCACAATACTAACATGACAATCCGGAGGTCAGTGGTTAGTGGTGAAGTGTTTGTGATAGGTGTGAGTGGTGGTTAGAGGTCAGTGTCATCCTAGATGCATACTTTGGTTACGCAATGGGCTCAGAATGCTCCTGTGATAGAGTAGACGGGTTTATAGAATTGGGTCAGGGGGTTTAATACACAGTTTAATTCTCCAAACTTTGATAGCGGATTCGTAACTCTTAGAGCTAAAGACAGGTGAAGATTTCTGGATGAGAGTGTGATGTATTTGGGACCTTTTGGGTACCCATTTCCAGACAATCCTAGGGTTGATGGGAGTGGAGATAGTGAGTGGTGTAGGTATCATTTCGTTTTCTGAGTTGTTGGCCACGAGTGTTTGTGAATGTTGCCTCATCCTAGTGCCTGAAGGTGAAGTAATTTGAGCTTGTAAGCAAGCCTTGGGCACCCATATTTGTCTAGCATTAGGGATGGCCTTCATTGACCGCTTAGGAACCCAAATAGAAATGGTATGCCTAGGGGTTATCTTAGAGGACTTCTTCACTTTGTTCCTTGATGGTGAGGCTCGTTTCTTGTCTCCTTGAGAGTCTGCTATTAGAGTTGTGGGTCTTCCATCCTTGCGTATCCAGATCTGCTTTGCGCCACGAGATGCTCCATGTTGTACGGGTTGGCGCTCCTGCCTCTCGATCATCAACCTCCTTTGTGTCGGGTGATGTTTGGTCTGCTCGTTTAGAATCTTCTTTGGATCAGTTAGGAACTCCTTATTGGCTCCCATACCTTCAGTACGATTGACAATCCTCTGCACCATAGAAGTTTGTACAAGAACAACATTGTTATCTTCATGTGGATTCCTGGAGGGACCAGGAGTTGGTGCCTGTTCTATTGGTTTGAGTGCTTGATTTTCTAATTCAATCGTGAGACGGCTTTGGCCTACCCAAGCTTGAAGAAGTCCACTTCTTAGGTTGAGGTTGACTGCGTGATCATAGATCCAGTCTTGGCCTAAGACAAGAGGTTCGGTCAGATCCTCGTCTTCACACACTAGCACTTTTGCTGGCATGAGGACCTCTTGTATGTAGAGGGGAAGATCCACTTCTCCCATGCAAGGGGTTTCAACACCTCCTAGTCCTACCAGATATGCTTCTAGGGGTTTTACCTCCAATTGCAGCTGCTTGCAATAAGAAAGCCGAACTGCACTTGTGGCTGCTCCTGAATCAATTAAAGCTCTCACGCTTGTGCTGTCTCTTTGTCCTATTTCTAGGGTCACAAAAGGTCTTCGATCCACTATCTTATGGGTACGTTTACCTGAAGCCTTTCACATGGCCATGTGATAGCCTGGAGACGCTTGAGTGTCAGTCATAGGCTGATCCCTCCCTTGTCTCCTCAACTTCATTCGTCTGATACGCTCTAAGGCCTCTGCCTGTGCTTCTTCTTGAATTCGTTTTTCCTCCTCTTTACGTTGCTTAGCAGTATTGAGTCGACTTAGCATTTCCTCCGTGAGGGGTTCCTGATACAGCTTGACTCTGCATCCACTAATATAGTTTGGGAGAACATCACCCTCTAAAGTGGCTAGTTGTACTGCTCCACTCGTGGAGATCCTATTGATGATCATAGGTCCGTAGCCTCTCTTTTCTAGCTTTCTTGCATGTTGTTTCAATGTGTAAACTAAAGCTAGATCTCCTGCTTTCAAGCCTTTATCCTTCACATGGGCATCAAAGTATGCCTTCTGTCTCTTCTTAGCTGCATATATCCCTGCAGCTGCTCTCAGTCTTGTTTCTCCTAATCGTTCAAGGTCAAAAAGTCTAGAGGAGAGTTCATGACCCGTCCATTCGTACTCTTGTGCTACTTTTAATGTAGGTATTAAGAAGTCCAACGGTAGCACTGCGTTTTGGCCAAATACCATCTGAAAGGGGGTGGCTTGGAGTACCGTTTTGTAAGTGACTCGGTATGCCCAAACAGCATGGTGTAGCTGTTTGTCCCAATCAGAGCGTTTATTGTTCACTAATTTTGTCAATACATTGCATAGGATCTTATTGGTGCTTTCGGCTTGTCCATTTGCTTGGGGATGATAGGGGGCAGACTTCTTATGCACTACCAAGAATTCTTGGAGCAGATTTTCAATAACTTCATTCAAGAAGTGAGTGCCTCTATCACTAACTAGCTCTATGGGTAGCCCGTATCTTGTGAATACATTCTCAAACAAGAATTTAGCAGTTGTCTGAGCATCGTTCTTCGTTGTGGCTTTTACCTCTACCCACTTGGTTAGATAATCCGTGGCAACGATGATATACTCAGCATGGGAACCCTTAGCTGGGGGATTGATAGGACCTACAAAGTCTATTCCCCACTTAGAGAATGCACATCCGCCCATCATAGGCTTCAGTGGCATCTCATCTCTGCGTATAGGATACTGGGTTCGCTGACAAATCTCGCACCTCTTCACATAGGTATGTGCGTCCATGTGAAGGGTGGGCCACCAAAATCCTGCAAATAGAATTGCTTTGATCACCCTATCAGGACCAAAATGTCCTCTTGCTACACCCTGGTGAGCTGTTTCCAGGATCTTTAGGTATTCACCTTCATGGACACATAGTCTCAGGTAACCATCCTTACCCCTTCTGTATAAATTATCACCAATGATGGTGTAATCTAAGGCTTCTTGTTCCAAACTTCTTTGTCTGGCCAGAGTCATATCTTGAGGAATTGTTTTCGTCCTCAAGAAGGATACTAGGGGCTGACTCCAATCCGGCACTATGGACACTTGATAAAGTGTGGCATGCTCCACAGGTGGTTTAGTGCAGCAGATTGGGCATTCCTTGCACAACTTCTTGACATCAGCTTCCATAGTCGGCCAATGCACTCCTAGTCTCCTCAGGGTCTATAGGGTTCGTTGTTTTGAGTAGTGTTGCTCTAATGCACCTTCATGTGCTAATTGCAACCACTTAGCATACTCGTCCTCTTCTACACAACAAGCCAAGATTCCTTGATCCGTGTGCTTGTACATACTTCCAGCCATGATGTGGTACTTTTGAGCTCTGACTACCTCCCTATCCTGTGTGTTTACTATTGGATGATTAGGTCCATATGTAAGTATTGGCACTAAGGGCTTGGCCCATTGGGGCACCACTTCCAAATTGAACAAGTATGCATCCGGTAAGTCATCTGACACTCCTTGTGGGGCCTCTCCGGATGTGAGCCTAGAGAGATGGTCTGCTCTCAAATGAGTCCTACCTTTCCTCACCACAACCTCAAAGTCATACTCCATTAGTAAGAGAAACCATCTTACTAACCTTCCGGTGTTGCATGGTTTGTCTACCAGGTATAGCAATGCTTGATGATCAGTAAAAAACTTAAACTTATTTGCAAGCAAATAATGTCTAAACTTTTTAACCGCATACACCATGCCTAGTCCTTCTCTCTCAGTGGTGGTATAATTCCGTTTAGCTGCATTTAGTTGTCTACTAGCATAGGCAATAGGGAGATCCATGTTCCCTTCACCCGTAGGTTGTGCAAGTACGCATCCAATAGCATAATTGGAGGCATCCACATGAACATGGAATGGTTGGCTCCAATCTGGTGTGGTCAAGATTGGTGCAGAACACAATCGCTTCTTCAGCTCATTGAAGGAGTTCTCACACTCATTAGTCTCAAAATTTGTCAAAAGTCCGTACATGGGTTTTGCAATGACAGCATACATGTGAATGAATCGGCGGTAGTAACCACAATGCCCCATGAAAGCTTGAACTTCTTTGACATTCCTTGGCCTAGGTAGTTCTGCTATGGCTCTCACTTTCTCTTCATCAGTGGATATGCCGTTCTTGGACACTATGTGTCCTAGAATCTTGCCTTGCCTGACCATGAAAACGCACTTTTCTGGGTTCAGGCAGACTTGATATTCTCTGCATTTATCAAAGATCTGTCTGAGTTCGGGTATATGGGTCTGCCTGATGTTGGAATGAGCACAAAGATCATCAACATAGACTTCTAAGTTCTTCCTCAGGAACTCCTTAAATACATGGCACATCAGCCTTTGGAAGGTTGCGGGAGCATTGGTCAGCCCGAATGGCATTACCCTAAAAGCGAATATACCCCACTCTGTGGCAAAAGCCGTTTTATGCTGATCTTCTGGTGCAATGGCTACTTGATTGTAGCCCGAAAACCCATCTAGGAAGTTGTACACTTCCTTGCCTGCTACCCTTTCTAATAGCTGCTCAGTGATAGGAAGAGTATAGCTATCTCTAATAGTGGCTGCATTAACCTTCTTCAAGTTAATGCAAACTCGTAATTTTCCGTTCTTCTTGGGCACCACTACAATGGGGGATACCCATTCAGTGTGCTCAATTTCATAGATAAATCCGGCTTCCACCAAGCGGTCTATCTCTTCTTTGATCTTAGCAGCATAGTTATCATTATATGTATATGGCTTTTGCTTAGAGGGTTTAGCATCTGAGGTCATGGGAATTGTGTGTGAGCATATGTCTGGGTCAACACCCTTCAAGTCCTTGTAGCTCCAAGCGAATACATCTCGATATTCTCTTAGCAAAGCTATCAGCTCTTGTTCTTCCTCTTCTGTTAGGTCATGACCTATGTATGTGCATCTTTCTTCTCCTTCCTCGATGGCGACAACTATTTTCTTGGTAGTTTCCTTGCTATCATAGGCTTCTCCTGCTTGTGCCTCACGTTTAGGCATTCTTATCATGACCCTCCTATCGTCTATCTCATATTTCTTAAAGTTTTCAGGGACCTCAAACAAAGATTCTTCTACCTCCGGCGTGACTTCCTTCTTCTTTCTTTTCTTTCCCCCGCTTTTAGAAGCTACTTGTGTGGCTAACCTCACCTCATTTGTAAGCTCTCCGTGCCTCTGGGGTTGAAATTCTACTTCATAGAAGTATTCTTCATCTGATGCAAAGGGTGGGTCCATAATGATTGACTCTAGATCAGAGTCACTTGCATCCTCAAATGCATCAGGGATAGGTTCGCATTCTTCTAGAACTGCCTCTCCCATGATTGGCTCTATGGAGAAAACTGAAATGTCATAGCCATCCTCATCACAGTGGGGTGTCCATTGTTCCTCATTGATGGCTACATCCATGGTTGCTAGAATTTCTGCCCAGCCGTGGGGTTCAAATTCTTCGTCAGGAAATACTACAGGTGCATAGGCTGGGTCTTGAATGGGTCTATGTGTTTCGTTTGCACCTATATCTCTGGCCTTTTCTCTTTTCTCCTCTTCTACTGCTACTTTGCACATCCATAAGTGGGTGTCTTCATGCATCCATGAGGATCCTGATCCTATGGAATGCACAGATTCCGTATCATCTTTGGCTCTATGGATGGGATTCCATTGAATAGGTGGTACGTCTCTATGAGAGTAATCCTTAAGATTGACTTTGGTTGTGACACCTAGATGTTGCAAATACAAGGAATTGGTTCCCCAATCCTGTACCACTTGCAACTGCCGCAGAAAAGGTCTTCCCAAAATCATTTCATAGGCATGGTTTTTGCTGAAGTCACATATAGCAAATGTATGTTCAAACTCGACACCACAGGTGGTGAGAGTTATTCCTTCTAGCAATCCCATGGGTCTCTCTATGTGACCATCAGCCATTTGCAATTTCATCCTTGTGGGTCTGAGTGCGGGCTTGCCCCAACGTTTCCATAGGGATGTGGTGGCAATTGCAACTCCTGCACCTGAGTCCAAAATTGCCTTGGTGGCGTGCCCCTGGTAGGAGATGGGAAGATAGGTGTTCCCTTCTTCACCTTCGCACATGTCTCCTATCTTATCCAAGGGTATCTCTGGCACTGTCCTATGTGATCCTTCCTGGGAATGAGGTTTTGCTACTTCGGGCACTTGATTTGCTACATGTTTCCACACTTCTGGTCTAACCTTGAGCAGCTCTTCCAAAGTGAGATTGCACTGCACTTTGGTGTTCTTCACTACCTCTGTGTTCCTAGGTATGACTGAATCTTCGTTTCTTACCATGACTGTGGGGGTTCTCATACAAGTAGACTTGGCTTCCCATGGGCCCGCGAAGTGGGGTAATTCCTGTAGAGAGTTAGACTCGAAGTCTAATCTTTCTTGAGATTGGGTGCTCTCTTGCTCCCCATAATTGGATGGGATGTCTTGTGGGAATTGGTCATGTGCATCATCCACAAGTTCAATGGGAGGAGGGACTTCACTTTCCTTAGCCCATTTGTCTTCTTGAATCTCGCGTAGGAATTCTGGTGTGAACCGATTCATAGAAGATGGTGTGTCTGGCTCCGTAGAGTTAGGCACATAGGCTTCAGGCACATAGGCTTTCTGGGTAGGAAGACCTGCTCTTCCATTAGCCTCGTCATGGTGTTGAGGGGCGTGTTCCTTTTGTGATTGTGCCATTAGATTCTCTATTCTTTCTAAGGAGGGGGGGTTGTCTGGTTCAGTGGAATTGGGCACATAAGCTTTTGGTGGGGGATGGGTCATGTTTTTGCTTGCTTTATCTCTTTCTTGATTTTTTTCTTCCTTGGCAGATCTTGCAATTATGCCCTCTAACTTCTCTAGAAGTCCATCCAAGTGTAATTGTGTCTTGGCTGAGCCCGAGTAATTGAAAAGGCGACTGGTTTCAAACATAGTCTGAGCCAATGCGACCATTTTCGCGCAAAGCTTGGTTCTTTCTATCTGCGGTTGAGATGTGATCTCTATGATCTTTGCTTTGGTTTCTCTCAAGCTTTCTTCAAGTTCGCTCATCTTTTTTGCCCATTGCCTTTTCATTCTTTCACGACTATCCTTCCAGGCTCTCGTTCTCTTTTTGGTTATGCTCTCTGTTTCACTCACCTCGGGGCTCTTTTCCTGACCAACACCTTGGTTTTGTTGTAGTGCCTGGGCTCTTGTGATCACCTGCACCGGTGCAGTGGAAGTCACACTCCCTATGGAGTCTACAACTAACCCAACAACATTGATAGGAGTGATTTTAGGCATGTTATTAGGGTTCTTTGGGCAATCTCGTAGGAGATGCTCTTTCCCGCAGTCTTGACAGAAACCCTGAATGGTTACTGGTTGAGGTTGTGTAGGGGCAGGCAGTGGACAATCATGTATAAGGTGATCTCCCTGACATCTGAAGCATGGTCCTCTAGGAAATGGGGGTCGTACCTGCTTAGGTTGAGGTCTAGAGTTGGGGTTTGTGTACATGACATTAGCATACTCAGGTTCCCCACTATTTTCACTTGGGTCCTCATAATAGTATGACTCGTTATGCTCGGGTGACTGCATGTAATAAGCCTGTGGGCTATCAATATGTGTGGAGTCAAAACTATGGTCACTTGGATCACTGTCTGATAGCAATGGGGTGATTGGGACTATGGCTCTGTTCGGATTTTCTTCAGCAGATGCATATTTCACTGGGATCACATTGGTTGGAGCAGGGGGTTGCTGTACTAGGACTGGTTGAGGTCTCTGCTGCCCTTGATAAGGTGGCTGATAAGTTTGCTGTGGTCTGTTGTATTGTTGTGGTGGGTACTGATTCTGGTATCTACCCTGTTGTGGATATGGCTGAGGGTAATTTTGCCTAACAGTTTGTTTGTTATATGGGCAGTCTTGTGCAGTGTGGTTTGTGTACCTGCGCTCTATGGTGCAGTACTGGCTACTAGGATTCGCCTGGGGTTGGGCCATAATGGGACATACATTTGCCATATGGTCACCGCCACAAGTGTAACACCGCTTAACTGGGGCAAATCTCGGAATTTGTTTGCTAGAGACACCTAGTTTTTGAGCTACCTTCTCTGCAAGTTCCTCAATGGATGTGGATTGACCAGATGTGAGGCTACTAGAGCTATCAGAATCCTTATATATTTTTGATAGTTCCAATTCCTCACCTAGATTGTCCTCAATGTCTATGCACATGCGCACGCACTCTTCTATCGTTCTGGGGTCCTTTAAGTACACATATGACCTGAGCTTGGTGCTCAACAATCCATCTAAGAACAAGGCCACTTGTTTGGCTGGTGTGGGTAACTCCAGCATCGGGCATCTCTCCAGGTACTGCCTAAATCTTCTTCCAGCTAATCTGACCGTCTCTTGAGGTGTTTGTTTGAAGCTATGAATTAGTGAGGAAGTGTTGTGCCTGATTCCACTCTTAGAAAACTCAATGATAAATGCCTCTAAGAGCTGGTCTATGTTTCTGAAATGCCTCTCGTTTAGTGGTTGAAACCACGTAAGGGCAGTGTTCCTAAGGGTTAGACCAAAAGCATTATATTGTGTGAATAGGTCCTCTACCTGTTCAGCTTTCAATACTTGCCGAAATTCTGCCACATGGTCATAAGGGTCTCCAGTGCCATCGAAGTAATTCTTCATGGACTTCACCAGTTGAGTTGGTCGCAGGGTCCTAGTGTGTTCTCTCGGCCTTGGCAAAGGAAAATCGTCAGCATTCCTTTGATTCCATGGGGTTCTATGTCTCTCAGGTTCCACTCTATTCCTTTCCGTTCCCGTTCTTTCTCTTCCCAGGGAGTTGGCAAAACTTACCTCAGGTTTGTCTCTACTTCTATCTCTTTGAGCTCCATGAGCTTGGGAGGTCCCAGCTCCTTGGTGACCAAAGAACGCATTAGACCTTGGTTGGGGAAAAACAAATTCACCCTTCCATGTGTAGGCATGTCTGCCATGCTCCGTGACCATGAAGATTCTCTCTGATGCAATGTCTAGGTAGGTTACTTGGCCTGGGTTATCAGGGTCTTTAAACTCATAGATTGTGAGGTCACTCACTTCCTGAGGTTGAGCAGATTTATATCTCCAAAAAGCCTCATCGGTTTCTCGGTTTAAAAGCAGATCTATGCTTTTATTATCCTGTGGAATCCACTCTGGAGTCATGATTCTGGTCAAGACAGATTTACCACGGGGGGTTCTTGGCTCTCTCTCTAAGTTCCCTTGCTCTATATCACCCATGTCGGTCTCAGCAATCACATTTCCAAACTCATCAGGTCTATCAGGAAGAGTGGTGACTACATATATAGTCCCCTCTTTATCTAGGTATGCTCCATTCTCAAACTTGACTACCGGGTGGTCTAATCCATGGGGTTGATCGGGGTTCTTAATCTGGACCACCGATCTTCTCAGGCCATCTTCATAGATGCGAGCACCTAGACGATTAGTCCTGATGTATTCCAGTTGAGTCTTCTATGGTCCTTCTGGCTTTTCTAGATAAGCCAACCCTGAACTACCTACTGGTCTCTCCATGTGATAGGACATCTCAGAATCACTTGTTTCTGATCTCGGAGTGTATGGGTAATCACTCAACTGTTGGGCCCAAGACCTGGCAGTGTGATTGACACTAGCTTCAGAAGATCTGAGGCTTTGTCTGTCTCGACCTAAGTGTCTGCCTGATCTAAGGTTCATATGCCTGATTTATCTACCCCCTTGGACCTAAGCACACTCTCGTTGCAGGTTAATTTGCACCAATCACTTTGTTCTTTTGAGTTGAATATTATGTTTATGGTCTTGTCTGAAATCGCGTCGTTAGGAGTACTTAAGTGAATTTCCGCACTTGATGAGTGATCGACTCCAGTTTACCTTTTGTCCCTTAGAGTTTTCGCACTTAAGACCTACTTACTTCTTGCACTTGGTTGATTAATACTCTTGGACTTGATTCGTGCCTAACGTTGCCCTAATTAATTACCACACCTAAGTCGTACTTAGCCTATGCTAGGAATTGACAAAGGAGGGTTGAGAGATCTTCCAACCTCAATTAGCTGGTTGACCAGACTGCTACACAAGCCCAGGAAGCCTTCTCCCAAGCTTGGTACTCACCCTTGCTAGCTTGCTTTGGATTGCCTTGAGTGCACACAATGTTCCTGCAAAAGCTCACCAGTCAGTATAGCTCTCTTACCACAAGTAATTGACAGACACACCTCAATATTTGTAGTCCCCCTAGAGTAGCTCACTGTACCCCCTCAATCTTAGGACCACCTAGTTTCACCTAAAGGTCAACTTAAAAATACATGTTCTAAAACTCCGCGTATGATTCTTACAAAAACCAGTCGAGGTCCACGTAGGATTCTCAACGAGCTTTCCGACGAGACCAAAATCTCAACAATCGGAGTTCGTATGGTCAAGTTATGACCATTCAGGCACTAAAGGGTCAAAACAGGCTCTCAGGGTTCAGGAGTTCCCTCTCTGATTTCTAGGTCTTTTGCTCACTTCCGAGGTTCTAAAGTTATACCAAGGTGCCTAAAATTAAGCTCAACTACCCTTCAATTCACTAAAAAATAACCCTAATTTTTCATGTGTTAAAGGCCGTGTATCGCGATAGGTCGGGTCGAGGTGTCGCGATAGGTCGAGGTGTCGCGATAGGTCGCGAGGTGTCGCGATCGGTCGTGAGGTGTCGCGATCGGTCGCGAGGTGTCGCGATCGGTCGCGAGGTGTCGCGATAGGTCGCGAGGTGTCGCGATAGGTCGGGAGGTGTCGCGATAGGTCGCGAGGTGTCGCGATAGGTCGCGAGGTGTCGCGATAGGTCGCGAGGTGTCGCGATAGGTCGAGATATGGTGAATTTTCCTATTCTGTCTAGTGATCCTGGGAGCTCTAGGCCTGCGCAGTGTCGTGGTGCACTCAGAATCGTGATTGGGTGAAATTTTCGGAGTGTCGCGATAGCTCGAGCTCAACGCCTCGGGGACTGTGCAGATAGATTCTGTACCTGCTGAGCTTGCTGGAGATGATGATGGAGCTGCCACCTGCAAGAAACATGCAAAAAACACACAAAACAAGAACACACACGCTCGCTCTCTCTCAAACTCGCACACAACAAATGAGGGAATGATAAGGAAGAGGGAATATGTAGTGGAGAAGGAGGTGGAGGTGGAGATGGAGAAGGAGGTGAAGATGGAGATGGAGATGGAGAAAAATCAGAAATTTACGAACTACTTACCATTCCAACGCGTCCTCTCTACGTCTTACCATCACACGCTCGTCCTCAAAGCTCGATCCCCGGCAACGGCGCCAAAATTTGGTGTAGCTCAGTGATGAGTAGCACCTCCTTTAATGTCAATCCGGGAAGATGTGAGGATGGTATGAAGACCACGAGCAAGTGGAAGTACAAGTGCGTGAGTGAAAAGCACACAAGCATGCACACACATACACGCACACGCACGCATACGGCAAGAACAAAAAGAGTAAGACAATGGAATCACTTATATTGCAACCAAGTTCTCATACAAGTTCAAAACTAAAAGAAGCTCTCCCAAAAATGAGCTCTCTAGCCCTATTTATAGTTTTTGACTAGCTTTGGCCCTGTCCAGACCTAGTGTCCGGCCTAGTTAAAAATTAGGTTCCAGGGCTTATTTGAGGGCTCAAACAAGATCTAAAAAATACAAAAATTGGTAGGCAACTACTTCTAAGGCTCCTCAAGCTCGAGGACTCCTCGGCTTGTACAAAATGGAGCTACAAAAAGGTGAAAATGGTATTTACAGGGGTTTTTCGTGATGAGAATCACTTTTAAATGGTGTAAGGGTTTTGAAAAAAACAAAGGGTTGCCTTAGTGCTAGATCTGCTTGTATGCTCGTACTTGCATCTTCTCGTATGCTGCCAACAACGCCATACCTTCTTCGTGAAGCCATTGCTGCAGGTAGTCCAACTATCGTTTACTAGGCTATGAGTGAAGTAGAGCGGCTAGACATAGTAGACTTTGACACCCGAGCTTCACAGCAGAGAAAGGGGATTGAACATGGCGGGGTAGCGTCCTCTTGGCAGAGTTCATCATTCAAGAACTACATGGGACAATAAGCTACCAACATCGGCAAAGTTGAACTAACTGCATGTCAAGATTGCAAAAGATGATACAATTACCTCCTACAGCCTCAAGAAATACGATGTGGCAGCGTGCGAGCAGAAAGGAGGCATCTCCACGTGCATCAAAGCAGAGATCTGGGAACGGCAGGATCGCCAAATGTTTGCAAGCGTGCACCTCTACAAAAGCCACCTCCAATTGTAGCATCAACCAGTAGAGCCGCCTGTGGGTCGAACACGAAGACGACGCCAATGTTTTCAGGGCTGCAGCGCCTCCCTACAACAGTGAAGAGAGAGAGAGAGAGAAAGAGAGAGAAAGAGAGAGAGAGAGAGCCAGAGAGAGACTACGTCGCCATCGATTATGCATTCAAAACATCAAGAAAATAGACCAGCATGCATACCTATAGCATATTGTCAAGATCAAGAAAATAAACATAACAAACTAACTAACAGGTGCACGTCGAATGCCATGATAGGCGACGCAAAAGGGAGAGACTTTCTTCCATTAACTCAAGCCATATAAATACAAGGTTGAGTGCCTCTAAAGGCTCTTTCCACTCATCCTTCTCTCAACCCTCCAAATGAACCTTAGTATAATAAATGAAAATGTGCCCTTCACAGAGCTCAGCCGACTTCAAGCAGAGGTAGAAGCTGCTCGAACTAAAAGTGCTGCCAGAGAGATTACAACTCATGAAGAATTGATCGATGATTTAAATGAAGCTATTTCAGAAAATAATACTTTAAAAGTAACTATCGAGAAAAAATCATAGCTCGATTACAAGCAGAAGTTGGATAAACGCAAAAATCCTAGAATAAATTGGAGAAAAATAATAAGGAGTTAGTGGCAAAGCTGCAAAAGATGGAACAAGAGGTGCAAAGGTTGAAGGAGAAAGTCAAAGCGCAGAGTGGCGAGATGAAACGACAAAGTATATCAACCACAAAAGTGGAAGAAAGACTGGCAGTCCAGAATTCCGATTTTACAACCCTAGAAGAAAAGCTTTCGACTGTGCAGGAAAATTCGGATACGGTGATGACACAAGCTGTAGGGATCCCATAGTTGGAAAGACAGGTTAAAAAATCGAAACAACACTGTGAAGATGCAAATCACGTTTTGGTGGATAAGGAAGCGGAGGTGGAGCAACTAAGAAACGAAGCTATAATTTTGGAACTAACTTGTAAAATGAAGTTAGAGGAGATGATGAAGAAAACTGTGGAATATGTGACTCCATTATTTGATGTCACTGTAGCTTTTGATAAGCTATTAGAGGGATTTCAGCATTGTATCCTTGAATTAGAAGTCTCGATAGTTAGCTATAGAAGTTCTAGTTAGTAGCTTTTAGATTCGAAAGATTTTTTTTGAAGCAGAGATGCTATTAGCAGAAGAAAATATTAGAGAAATGTTTAATGAATTGCGGTATGATATAGAGAGAATCATCTTTCCGGAGATGCTGAATCAAGATGATGATTGTAATATCTTACTTTGTAATTAGTGGGTTTGGATCCACTGTGCGTGCCGCTGTTAGCAACTGGTCTGGACAACCATTCTTCTTGTACAAAATTATCATTTCAATGTAACAGGAATGGAGATTTACGGAGATGCTAAGAGTTTTTGGAATTTTTTATTTCGGTTATTTCTTATTTTTTGGAAGTTTGGAATGGCACGAAGTGCTTATGAAGAAGCACGGTGTCGTATCTTACAGATAGATACTAGAAGCTAAGAATATGAAGTGTGTAGATATGCAGATACGAAAACTGATGAAGTTTGTAATCTTTGAAGTTATGATTGTAAAGACAGTACTATGATGTAACCGCACTCATACTTTATAATCAAGAATCTATTTGCTGTTGTGGAAGTACGATTTTGTGTACACTATGTGGTATGAGTTACCTCTATTCATAAACAATGCTATTGTAAGTGGTGTGGAATAGAAACACATGTTTACGAGTATTGTATATTCGTAAATCCCCATTCCCGAACCTGTTAATTGGGCTATTGTTAGACTGTGTGCAAACAGTATGCTCAACACAAGCTATGGCAAAATAATAGAGGTTACATTGAAACATGATTTGAACTCAAGTGGATGTTCTAGGAGAATGCCATCTAGCCGTTATGCCATACGAGTTTCGTTACATCCACAAACCTATAGAATATTAGATATTCTTTATTTGCAAGCTCTCCTCCACATTTTTTTTCCACTATATAATAAGTAACCAAGAGCTAGACACAAGAACTATGCTATCTTCAAGAGAGAATGGTAAGATCAAAGAGATTCAGAAGAAAGGATTGAGCAAGAGCTTTCAAGATACGAAGATTGCTCATGCGAAGAAAAATGCAAATCATGAAGGAGGGCATTTTTTACCCCTTTGAAAAGGTATCATATGATGTACAAATTTTACTCTTTTTATTTGTATGTATTGGTTGGATTATTTTATATAGGTATATAGACTCAAATATGAGAATCTATCTCCAATTTCACTTTTGGAAGCATCCAAAGTAGCTAGTTCAAACATTTTTTCTAGTCGGTAACAACCTAGTAGCTAGTCAAGTGAGGGCTTTGACCCAAAGAAGGAATTTATTTTCTCCACTCTTGGGAGTTTTGTTCTCCACCTTCATAGGAATGTATGTAAACAAGGGATTATACATTAGTTTATGGTAGAGGGGAGCAAAAAAAATCATAAATCTCTCTTTTAAGGAAAGGAGATTGGGATTTAGCTCAAATATTGAGGAGAGATCTCACTTATCTCAATTTAGCTTCTATTCTTTGAAAGAGAAAGAGGAAAAGAAAATGTGATTTCTTCATAAGAGAAGAATGGAGTATGTTTCCTTTATAAAAAACTTTATAAAAAAGAGGTGCTTAGAAAACATCTCTTAGCATCTATTTTAAAAGGAACTCATTTACTGTATAATTATCCTTCAATTGGGAGTTGGTTCTCCATTGATTACTAAGGAAAACAAGTTGAAGACTTATGTGATCTCACTTGAAGAGAGTTGAGCCGAAGAAATTTAGTAAATCTATCTTTGAATGGAAAGGGAAAGTGAAATAGATTCCACTAATAGAGCCTCTTTCCTTAGAAGAGATGGAGAGAGTCTATATACTCCTTAGATTTTCTAGATAGAGTGGCATTTTTATATCAAAGACAATAGGGAGATGAGATAGTCAGTGATTAGATTGAGTCTCATTTGATGAGTCTAGGAGAGAGTTTATGTGTACTCTGATGATGGTCTATTGACATTAGTGAGATTGGGAGAATAGTAATGACTTTTTTCTTTAGAGTTTCTAGGAGATAGGTATAGATCTAACCATTGGGTTACCAAGATCTTAGTTGGTGTTCCATCATGAGAATGATGATTTAACATCAACTAGAGAATGGGTACTTAAGGATTATTTGAATATCAAAAGGAATGCTTTTTTGCATTCAAATGGAAAACTTAAGGGAAGCAAAAATGTTAGAGTTTGCATAGTGCATATATATGCTCTTCCAAGAGAGCTTAGTCCAAAGGTACTGGATGAAAAACGAAAGAATGCTTGGTTAATGGAATGTATAGAATTCATTTTTACTACCAAGAAGTTCTTATATATGAGCTAGATGATGGAATTGCATAGTTCACAAGGTAGTTTAGATTAAACTATTACTTGTGAGCACAATCAAGGTTAGGAAGACCTAGAGCGGTGTGAGAGAAAATCTATCATTTAGTTGTAGATGGGTTTTGAGTCACTTTTTATGGGACTCTGCTCTACATTTTAGGAATTTTTATGGTTTATTATCTCTATTTAGGTATGTTCAAGCCTATAAGCTTGGCATCTTACATTTGTTGTTCATCTTATTACTGCATAGAGGATATATCATATGGACTTAGGTCATTTTGATGATGTTATATGTTATGGGAGTTATAGTTCGGAAACTAGGTATACATGGGAGCTAGTAGGCACCATGCAGATGGTTTCCCACCTTTAAGATGATCTTTTATGAGATTCCTTAAGGGAAAGGATACAGGGAAACAACACATAGAGATGATCATGTACAATTTGTAGATGAAGCTCGGGGGATGCCTATTGTATTTATATAGCTCTATTTTTTAAGACAAAAAATCTTTCCAAGGGGCGAAGAATGTAATAAATTAATTCTATGATCTGAGTGTCTAGCCAGTTCAGATGGATCTATAATCAAATGCTATTTGACCACTCATATGTATGGTCAAAGATCTAGAGACTAGACTTAAGAAAAAGTTCATACGCTCTCTATAACAAGGAAGCCACCTAACTTGAGTGGTTAAGCCTTTAGGGGGCCACCGATGAGGTCTTGAGTTCCAAACTTGTAGGTAGCAAGGTTTGGCCCAAGAGCTCCATGAGCCAGAGCATTGTGGATTGTTCTTCCCTTTCGGATAAAGGATGGTGGAGAACCAATCGAGAAAAAGAGTGGTGTGGAATAATTAAAAAATGGATGGTTCTCAACTGATACTACTTTTTTAAAAAGAGCGGTCCTCATTGATTAGAGCAACTATATATAGTGGCATATGGTTGGGAGGTAGAAGAGACTCATCTCTCAATGCTCATTAAGGATGTTGTAATGTTTCACCATCTTTTTGAATGACATTCACGAAGCATTTCCAACTCACCATCCTAGGAATCCTATTCATTCTATCTCAAATATTCAAAATAATCCTATGAGCACTATTGTAGCACCTACATTGAGTGCATCACCCACAAACACACCTATGGTAATAGAAAAAATATGATTGTACTGATTTAAAGTTTATCCATCTCACCTCTATACCCTTTCACTTCCCTCTTGTGTCCTGCACCCCCTTATCCCCCTCTACCTCCTCATTGCTCCCCCTCCTCCCTTCTGCCTACATTGACCCCCATCATCTTGCCTTGATTGCCTCAGCTCCCCCCTCTCACTTATCAGCAACAATAGCTCCCCTCCCCCTCTCCTCCTCCTCCTTTCTTTGCCATCACCAACACACCCCCGATCACCCCTTTGTTTCACCTATGTGAGCAAACCCTCGCTATGGTGCTCCCACCTCCTTTTTTTTCATTTTACCCTCCTTTTTTCATCCCCACTGCCCTTCTCAGTGCCATTTTCCTCTTCCTCATGGTCCTCCTCTCGTCAACCATCTCTTCGCTATTTGGACTATAATCTCTTTGCTACTACTTGGGTCTAAAGCTCTTGTTAGTTCCCAACTAGGTGGAGCCGATTGTTAGCTCCTCTACTAGAAGACTCGAGGTCGGTCTCCTCCCCTCATCCTTTCATCACACCCCTTTTCTCTTTTTTCATGGCATATAGGAATTGAATCAGAATCCTCCCCCCTAGAGGAACTCTTTTAAAGCCCCCTTGCCCACAACCACTCTACCACCCATTCGAATCTCCTTTATTGATGAGGGTAAAGTGAGTTTAGTATCTAAGGTCGAGTGCTTGTAGGCCTCTTCAATAATTTTTAAGATCATAGGTTCACATCCTAGTCATGGCAAGCTGAGGGACTTCCTTAAGAGTAGCTTGCTTGTCGAAGTTGGTAAGTTGGTTGATATTCAGACCTTGGGTCACAACTTCTATCAAGTGGAGTTAGAGACTCTTGAGGAAGTTGCACGGATGATTGCACTTTCTTTGACTATGGTGCAGAATCCTGGAGCATATGTCCATCCTTGGGTCCATGCTTTTGATCCCTTAACAACGACATCTTCGACATTTATTCCCTTGAAAGCACATGGTTTTCCTCTTACCTCTTGTTTCCTAGGCCTACATCATGAGTATCTTCCTCTTTTGCCTCAAATTGGTGGATCACTTGATATTTAAAAAAAAACCCACAGTCAGCTACCTATATGATGGCCAAAGCAGTGGGCCTTTTGTCGGTTAAGATCCTCATTTTTTATCTTGTATAACTCTCTTCTCATATTGAACTTCACCTTTTATCTTGAGACTGGCTGATTCAGTGGTTCTAGTATTCTGGCCTTCCGAATCAATAATTTTCTTGTCGTAAGGTTGGTCACCTTGGGAAAGCATGCCCCTTGAGATCTCAACGTCATACTGGATACCAATCCTAGTAGGTAGCCCATCAACCTCGCTCATATGTTCCACCAACCCTCTCCCCCTCCCGCTTCCTCGGTGCCACTCTTCCTAGCCAATGGAGGGAGTGGGATGGTAGATCTCCTCTGTCCTAGTTTCTTTGATTGAACTTTCCTCATCTTCCTCTAGTTGGCAACAACTTGGACAACAACAAAAAATTAGCCAGCAACATAGATCAATAGTCTAGTAGGTCTTTGTTCCCATTGGGAATTGTTTTACTACTCTTTAGGAAGATCAACCTACTATTTCCTACACTGAGTCAGTTCTGGAGACCCTTGTTCCAAATATCACTTTTTGAGAGTCCCCCTCATGTCAACCTCCACACCGAGCCCCCCTCGCCCACCTAATTTTGTGTCCCTTGGCACTCGGTGCTAGCTTGATAGTGATTTCTTGGTGAATCAGGCTGCTCGTGAGGGGTAGTTGATGCCAAGACCCCTTTTGACAGTTGGTATCTCTCCCATGATCGCTCTCCCACATGGACTTTTCAGTTTTGATTATCATTTGTGAGGAGAGCATTTTGGTTATGAGTATCTCTCTTCTTTGGCACACAAGAGGACGTGACCACTTCTACCATTCGAGTCCATGTTGTGACTCTTGCCTCTTGTAGCCAAACTTCTTTGGAATTGGTAGATGCTTCCTCCTTGCCCCCTATGAGGGGCATCATAGTCTGATTGTTCTTTGGGGGAGGTATTGCGCTTTGTTCATGTCAAGGTGATTGACTTATCACACAACCTAGGTAAGGTTGAGCATATAGATTTATTCATCCAAGCATGGAATACAACAAACTTCGTTTTCATTCTTGGTCCTCATGAGAGTCGGCTCATCTTGTGTTTGGTTGTGGACACTCGTATTGCACCTTGCTATATGTACATCCATGAAGAGTTACATTCCCAAGAGAGGACTCTTGCATTGGGAGAGTCTACTTGGTTCAACCTATTGGTCTGATTTATTACTTTTATCCAAGCTTTCTAGCTTTACAACAAAAGACCCTAAGTTAGAAGTTGAAATATTCTCATATATCTTTTTCATACCTCCTTTTCCACAACAAAGGCAAGTGTGACCTATAATCACATAATTTCTTACTAATCTAGATCACAAGCCTTTGCTCTTTAGCTTCTTTCAAAGCCTCTCGTGAATATGTGAGATGGACGGATGTGCACAATTTGGAAAAAACAATACAGAGAGAGGTGAAAATTAAAAAATACAGATAAGAGATATGAGCAAACAATTCGAATACCCGGATAATTAGAGAATGCAAATAGTTGCGTGATACTTATAGTTCATCATCATATAATTGTTCATGCTTACAATTTATCATCATATAATTCTTCATTCTTAGAGTTCTCTCGATTATATCCTTCAACTTCACCTTATAAAACTCCCTCCAAAAGATTCTCCATAACGACCTTCAATCCTTTAGTCATCTACTTCTCCATGATAATTGCCTCTAGTATAACAGTGTTCTCAAATAGCTCTTCTATGCTCCCCCCTTAATCTCATAGCCATTCCTAAATCAACGTTAATACATAGAGCACATGAGTGTTAGAATCAAATTCGAAATTCCTTGTAAAGAAGAAACGATATATATAACCAAATGTGATAGATATAGAACTATATAAAGATTGTAACTTCATCCATTGAACGTCTCTTTGCATTGAACTTGAATCAAGCTCATTTCTTTTAGTGCATCTTAAACATTATAATAATGGTGAGATTTGAAGATGAAGCTAAATATTGAATTCAACTTTTTTTTGAAAGATGAAGTGTATGCCCATGACACATTTTCATTCTTTGGAGTTATCACTATTTGAAAGCCCTTGAAAGATGTGACAAATTTTACCAAGCGATCTAATCAAACTTCTTGAGCTTCTATCTCTTTGAGTTTTCTTCTGTCACATCAGCTTGCTTGAAGCACCGTGCATGTGCCATCATTTGGAACATCGGCAATTGGAATTGATATGCCCAATCGAGCACCTTCACGAAACTTGAACCCATCATGAAACATTCCATGCCAACTCAACGAATCTCAGGTGATGTAAATTGAATTTTTTTGGCATATCCATTCATATTTTTGCAGGTTTGATGTGATAGCCTCTTCTTCCTTGGGAGCGGTTGCTTGAACAAGATTTTGTGAGTTCTCCTTGGTGTCAAGGGTGTCAAGGGCTGACCTACTTGATCTGAGTGCCTCCAGGAAAACTTACAAGTTTCTTATGCTTGTCACTTCATCCTTCTCATTGAGAAAAGCTACTTGCACATTCACTCATATAATACCAAAATGTATTTTTGATTAATTCTCCAAGTTTGTATTTTTTTCATACACTTTTACACACTTTGGAACGTCCTCTTCAAGTCAATTCAAGGTACTTGTATTTTAAGTTCTTTTCACTTAAAAAAATCAAGATTTGTTTCTTACATGAAACAAAGGCAATCAATGCTTTATAAGCAAACACCTAATCCTCAATCTAGTATGCCACATTTGAATGAACCTAGGGAGATATATGCCACTACAAAGGTTGATGTAGCATTCTTGTTGCTCTAGCACAATGGTGAATACCATGTTAAGAAGCTCCACCTCCTTAATGTCAATCCGCGGAAGAGATAGGAGTGATATGAAGACCGTGAATGTGAAATGTAGTGAGAGTGAAGGTGAGAAGCATAGAGATGCACACACGCATACACACACACATGTAGGAGACAAACAAGATACAATGGAAGGTAGGAAATTTAGATTCTATTACTCAAGATCTCAATTACAACTTAAAATAGCTCTAAGATCTTCTCTACTCATACAAGCTAACCTAAAAAATGAGCTCTCTAGCTCTTTTTATAGATTCTAGACTAGTTTTGACTGGTTTCACATCTAGTGACCGGCATAATTAAAAAATAGGTTCTAGGTGCTATTTGAAAGGGTAAACGGGATCCAAAAATAACCAAAATTGGTAGGCTCGTTCTACCTAAGCTCTTGAAGCTCGAGCACTCCTCCGCTTGCACAAAATGGAGCTATTAATTACAAAAGGGGTTTTTCTATGTTACATATGGTACAAAAGTGATGAAAATCACTATTGATGGTTTTGAAAAAGTATTTTAAAACATCTTTCTTTGAAAAAATAATCCGATTGGCTCCCAACTACTTCGTTGTGCTCTATCTTTACATGCTTCCTCGACGTCTGTGCCTCTGGCTACTGTAAACACCCCCGTCCCTCTCGCTTTTGTCGTTTGCGATAGAACCTTGTTGTGGAGTCTGTCGGATATAATTTTGTAGTAGGTCATGAGCGAGGGTGTGTTCTGAAATGCGGATACCTCTGGCAAGATCGGCTTCGAGTTTTTCCCAGTTGATGGGTTGAGATTCCTCTGGTGGCAGCAGTCTGTAATGCGTGGAATACACTAGTTGTTCACAGGCAAATAATTGAAGTAAGTGTGTGGGCCTGCTGATGAACACCTCTGAGTGATATTCCCAGAAACCGGTAGTGAACATTTCTTCGAAGGTCATTTTATAGCACTCCGATAAGTTTTTGATTCGACAGTGCCAGGCATAACACACCCGGAGCGATAGTGTCGTACTCATGTCATATGCTAAATCTTGATTTCCATGCTCGAATCCCGGGGTGTTCACATGTGGTGCTTTGACGCGATGAAAGACTTTGAATACTATTTGCATCATGTCAAATATCTTGACAATCATATGCGCTGCTACATCATCCATTCATTTTAAGCGAGGGAGCTAGTGGCAAATCGTTGCCATCATATAGCCAACTATGGGTGGTCCGTGGGGTGGCATGAAATATGGATAATTTAGCCAATCCTAGCACTGCTTGTTGTTCTATACTTTGATCGCAAAGGCCTTCCAGGAGCGGCATCATGGCATGGGTCCCCAACATGGGTTATACTTTAAATGGAGTGGTGCCTTGACCCATGTGCTCATCATTTCAGGATATTCCTGTAATAATTCCTGACGCCAATTTGGTTGAAATATTTCTCCTCTCTATGCTTTTGGTGGCAAATCTTCAGGCTCAAACTGAGTTGCATGGGAAGGTTTCTTGGCCGTTTCTTTTTCTATGGCCAACTAATATTCTGCCATTAACATAAAATATGGTTTATATTGTAGCTCATGCCTAGATATATACCTGCGAGGGGCCAAGTGAGCGAAATACGGGGATTGTAAAATTCGTTCTTCTATCATGGCCATTGCATGTAACTGTGCTTCCATCCTTGCGGAGTGGGTCCTCCCAAGTTCTTCAACCATCTTCATCCATGCGGAAGTAGGAAGTTCAAAAGTCGTCTGGCCTTCGACCGTGACGCGTCCGCTTAGGATTGGTTGAGTTCGTAGGCTTCTTCTAAAGTGTCCTCCACTGGGATAGTCACTGTTTCTTCATCGACAGGTAGTTCTAGAGGGGAGTCTGGCCTGGGGGGTGCTTCATATGCTACGATTTGTGTTTGGAGAGTTACTACCTGGGCCCTTAGAGCATTGAGTTCCTCGATGATTTCACGAGATGGGTCCACAGGAGCTGGTGGTCCTTGCTATACAGGTGCTCTTAATTGGAGCAGTTTGTGGTCTTGATGGAGCTTCTGGTATGCCTCGTTAATGTTATTGTATTCATCTAGTAATCTGACATGATCTTCTAATATCATCTTCATAGATTCTGAAGGAACATCTTTGAAGCGACTTGGACTTAAGGGTTGGTCCAGTTGATCTAAAGCAGCTTCCAAGTTCTCTCAGTTCTGTTCCTATAGATGTTGGTTCTCTTCTTTAGCTGTTGCCAAGTGGCGTCTGAGCAGTCCCATGTTTCTAGTAAGCGTCGCATTGCGAATAGTCTGAGCCCGCAACAAGTTGTCAATATCAGTGATGGCCTCTTTTGTCTTTTGTTCACTTTCGAGTTCAAGTTTGTGATAGGCCTCGTGTAGCTCTTGGTAGCAGATGTTAAGCGATGCATTCTCGATCAATAATGAATTTAGTTGCGACTGTAAATCATTTGTTGTCTGCTACAACGTCTGGTAACTAGTACCAAGAGATGCAAACTCATCTCGCACTTGGCTCATGCATCTGAACATCTGACAAAATGCAGTGTCGATGGTGGGTGATAAAATTAATGGTGTAGTGAATGTAGATGCTGTGTGTGTGGGTGTCGATGCAAGGGGAAAGGGAAATGGGGATGGGAACGTGGATGCAATGGTGATTGTGGAAAAACGTGGTGTGCCTAAATATGGTGGTGCGATGGGAGATGTGAGTGATGGTGCGGTGGGAGGTGATATATCCATGCAGAATAATTGACAGAGGGGGTCTCTTGTACTGCTTGGTGGAGAGGGGAAAGGGGAAATAGAGTGGGTCGGGGAGGTGAAACGGGGGAAAAGGTCAATGGAGGGGTAAATGGAAATAGGTGTCTTGGAGGGGTGGGGAAGGAAGGGAAGGATGGATGGAGAAATGGACTGGATAGAAGGGTTGAAGTCCTAGGAGGTAAACTAGGTTGTGGAGGTGCGGAAAGGGTGGGAGGAATGGAGGCGACAAAGGCTTCTTCTATGGCACTATCAAAAGATGTGGATGGTCTGGGAGAGGCAGGGTGTACAGGGGAGATTGGAGGGATGGGAGGTGAAAGAGGAGCGATTGGGATGGTGGGTACTTCGACAACAGTGGTGGTATGTACAATAGAGGTGTGAGGCGGGGAGTCGATGATGATTGTGTCTTCTGTCAAAGGTTCGTCAGGGATGAGACATGCTTCCCTGGCCTGTTCTAAAGATTGGCCATCTGTTGGTACACGAATGTATTGATCTGGTTTGGATAATAATTGAATTCTACGTGGGTCGAATTGCGGTAGTGGTTTTCTCTGCAAATATCTTAATGCTTCATTTGTGCCCACTGATTTAACTAGTTCTCTGAAGCCTTTAATGTACGCTTCTTCGAAGCCTCCTGTGACAAGTTTCTATTCTATAAGCGCTTGGATTTCTTCCTCAGATAGCTTTTTGTGTGCCCAAACAGCTTGCATGGTTTGGTATAGCTTCTTAATCGTTAGTGTATAGACAGCTGCTTCAAATGTTTCATCTTCATAAGTATTGGTGTCACCCTGAGTATATGTGTGCTGTTCTTGTTCATCTGTGTGCACATTCTCTTGAGATTCCTGGCTTCCTTGACTAGCCTCATCATCTCCATCTTCATCGTCCGTCTCTATCCTTTCTTCTTCTGAGCTGGATACTACTTGTCCTTGTGGTTGATCAGGTGGAGTGGCAGGGTAACTTGGTCGTTTATATTATTGAGAGAGAAACTGGCCTTCTGAGAATTGAAATTTGTTTGAGAAAGCATTTGGCATTTCAAAATCAAATGTGGTATTAAGTGGTTCTGCTTCCAGATTGGGTATAGGGAATGAAAACGCTTCCGCACCAATGGAGGTGGGAATTTCTGTTGTTGTAGTTGCAGGTTCCTGAACTATGGTTGCTTGAGAGGTAACTGCACTGGTAGTACCTTCTGTGATGACAGGTTGTGATAGTCATATGCGAATCGGTTGTCCGGTTGCAGAAGGTTCCGAAGGAGATTGCTCTGGAGATGGTTGGGGTGAAGGGGACTCTGGGACTTGCAGGCATGGGATAGTTCCCCGCATGCGCTTTCCTGCACGTCCCTTGCTAGATTTTCTGGCTTTCTTGGACTCCCCTTTAAACGGCTTCAACTCTTCACTCATCATAGCATGCTCTATTGGCAAGTCGTATGCAGGTACAACTGATCAATGATCCAACTGGCGAGGTCTATTGTTTGTGGCCCAATACATGCTAAATATAGTCCAAACCAGATGCGCTTGTGGGGCATGGTGAATCGATCCTGAGCTGGGAATGCGAAGTGTTGCATACATATTCTTAATGGCTTAGATAGCTTAGGTGTGATGGCCGAAATATCTTCCCATTTGGTACCATCACACGCTTCATAGGCTCTGGAATTAGCCTTTCTCACTCTGTCGGCGTGTGGGTTCCATGTATCTTGATTGCAGCTCTAATCAAATCTATAGAAAGGTAAAACTTCTTACACGGTGGGTCATTTACTAAGGACGGAAAAATGAATGTGCCTGGCAAATCTTTGTTCTCAGAAGCTATCAATGTGGTTACCAAGTAGTAGCATCTGTAGAAATCTGGTTTAGGCAATGGATCACTGAAGTATTGAGTGAAGCCAACTCTCACCCAAACATGCTTTAAGTCTTCCGTATTATGGAGTGCTTCAAAATCTCTGGAGAAGATTTGATACTTTCCCCACTTACTATTGTCAAAAGTCAAATTGGCATAAAAAATGAAGTCTACGTCTACCAAAGGTCTTGCTAAACCTTGGAACCAATGTGAATTGCGATGGACCTTTTCCGTGTATCCCCTAGGAGGGTCATCGATTGGCATAGATCCTGGGAATCCTTGAAATTCTGGCGGTTGTTCAGTAGGATATGATTCAGCCAGTAAGTCGATAAAATTTACCATAGGTACACTGGGGCCAGCTTCAGGTGGTCCTTCTGCCTGCATGATGAATGATGCGAGTGCAGAGAAATCTACTACAAAGATTAGCACATTAGCATGGAAATTAATCATGTTCCCATTAAAGTGAGACCACATCCGTTTCCATAACCGATGTGTAACCCATGTAGCCAAGTGTTGTGATGTGGTTTATGGAATGATTATTGCAAAACTAATGCAGATCTCTAGACACCTACATGCTTTAGATAGTGCAGACATTGCTTGATGAGATGTTATTACAAGTGATGTTGAGTGATAGTGTGTGGATTTGTACAAAGTTCAGTTGTGGATGAGTTATTACAAGGTTGGAGGCTAGTCGGGGTGGGAGTTATGTTAGACAATGGTTTTTCAGGAGACAGCTGGATACGTTTCGGTATCCACTTCCTAAGAGTTGTTGAGCGAGTGGTATGTTTCTGTTGAGGGACAAAAGGTGGTATCAGATGTGGTGGTATTGAAGGGTGAAGAGATTTCTGAGGGGTATATATTACATGGCTTGAGGGTTGAGCTATGATACACTGTTTGGATACCCAAATGTGTGTGGGTGTGGGTCGATTTGTTAGGTACTTCTTGGCGATCCAAATCTATCCAATGTTCGTACTCATAGAAGAAGGTCGAGGAGATGAGGAATACTGACTCTGCTTCTGCCTTAACTTCTTCTTATCGTTGTCTGCGTTGTTGAAATCTGTCAAAGGTTTTTGTCCTTTTGGCACCCATATTTGTCTCTTGCCTCTTGCTTTGTGATGTTGATATTGCTTTCCTCCTTGTGTTATCTGATATGGTCGTCGGTTTGGGTTCCTTCGTTGTGGTTGAGGTTGAGAGGTCGGATGGACACTCTGCTTTGGAAAAGAAGGGAGGTCCAACACTTGCAAAACCTGCCCATTAGGAAGTGCTTCGTTTTGTACCAATCTAGGCCAGTCCGCAGTAAGTGTGGAAGGATGGGCACTGTAGGGTGTTTTGCCCATGTGGCTGTTGATGCAGTCCACCTGACCATTGATGCAACCCACCTGACCCATCTGTTGGGTGGTGACCCCTTCTAATTTGCAAGAAGACCAAGGGAAAATCTTATGACGTTCTTCTGGATGGCAATTGTCCATCGCCAAGCCCGTGTGGGTTGGGGCAAACGTATCATGACTTATCTGGCCAAAGATCTTCCGGTCCTCCTTCGCATGGTGTTCATATGGTCTAGGGTTACATATCTGAGGTGTACTGTTGTTAGGGAAGTCAAGCGGTATCACTCGCCGCTGGTCCAAGGTTCCAATTTGCAAGGAGCCTTGTCTAAGATTTAGGTCCACTAAGTGATCGTATAGCCAATCTTGGCCAAGGATTAGGGGTTCTATCAGGTCGTCATCATGGCACACTAGTAGCTTCGCTGTCATGGTCACGTTGTTTATGATGATAGGAAGGTCCACCTCACCCATGCAAGGGGTTTCCATGCCGTCTAGCCCTATAAATTATGCCTCAATTGGCCGTATTTCTATTCCTGAGTCCTTATAGTGGGACCATCTAATCGCACTAGTCACAGCACCTGAGTCAATTAAAGCCCTGAGCTCTTGGCTAGGGTTGTCGTGCTCTAGCCTAACTGTAATAATGGTCTCTTGTCCAGTATGTTAGGATGAGTACTTGACTTTACTTGACACATGGCCATGGGATATATGGGTGTTGTTTCTAGATGGTTATAATGTTATCTCCCTAGTCCTTATCTTCTTAACTTCATGCGCTTAATGCGTTCTATAGCTTCTGCCTGAGCTTCAGCGCGTATTCTATTTTCTTCCTCCTTACACTTCTTTGCCAATGTGAGTCGTTTAAGCATATCCTTAGTAAGAGGTTCCTGATATAACTTGACTCTACAACCACTAATGTAATTAGGCATTATGTCTCCTTCTAGGGTGGCTAATTGTAGTGCTTCACTTGTCGAGAGTCTGTTAATGATCATAGGTCCGTAACCTCGCTTTTCTAGTTTCTGTGCATGCTGTTTCAACGAATACACTAGGACTAAATCTCCTTCTTTTAAGCCTTTATCTTTCACATGTGCATCGAAATAGCCTTTTTGTCACTTCTTTGCTGCATATTTCCATGCTGGTGCTTTCAGCCTAGTTTCTCCTAATCGTTCCAAGTCCAATATTCTTGATGATAATTCATGGCCGGTCCATTGATGTTCTTATGCAACCTTAAGGGTCGGTATCAAGAAGTCCAAAGGAAGCACAATATTCTGACCAAAAACCATCTCAAAGGGAGTTGCATTGAGTACGGTCTTGTAGGCCACTCCATATGCCCAAACGGCATGGTGTAACTGTTTGTCCCAATCTGAACCTTTGTTGTTCACGAGTTTTGTCAGTACGTTACAAAGGATCTTGTTAGTGCTTTCTACTTGACCATTGGCCTGAGGATGATATGGTGCGGATTTCTTGTGAATCACCATAAAATCCTATAACAAATATTCAATGAATTGGTTTAGAAAGTGAGTTCCTCGATCCCTCACTAACTCTATAGGCAATCCATATCTTGTAAAGACATTTTCAAATAAGAATTTTGCAGTCGTGTGTGCATCATTCTTTCTTGTGGCCTTGGACTCTACCCATTTGGTGAGATAATCTATTGCAACAATAATGTATTCGACATGAGTACCTTTTGCAGGGGGGTTAATGAGTCCTACAAAGTCTATACCCCACTTAGAAAATGCACGTCCGCCCATCATGGGTTTCAATGGCATTTCATCTCTGCAAGTAGGAAATTGATTTCTCTTGCACACATCACATCTCTTAACATAGGTATGTTCATCCATGTGAAGATGTTGGAGCAAGTCTATGACAAGCCTAAGTATTGGCTTGAGTCTCACAAAGTCATTAAAGAAGCTTCAAAATGAAGACTATGTAAAGTTCACTTGTGAACTACCTCTTGTAACTTTTGAAGAGTTTACTTAATGTAAAAGTAAGAGAATCTTAAGTGGTTGAGCCCACATGATCAAGAATGGAAAGAGGAGCCACGAATTCGTGATTTGTGGTAGGTAGATAATCAAATCAATCATTTATTGATTGGAGAGTGATTGAGGGAAGTTAGCCCCCCAAACTCAACTATAAATAGATGGCGTTTTTAGTCGTGGTTAGAGAGACCTATGTGAAGACCTCCAAGAGCTGAGCTTTATGCCATATCAAGGTGTGATTACAAGGCACACATATGTATCAGTAAGTCATTGTATTGTACAAGCAATATACTTTCATTTTCATGATTATTTGAGTTCATCTTTCCATGTTCTTGTGATGTGTACTACTCACTGCCATTACTTCAGTTTTTCTCAGTCAGCTTGCAGAGATTGTTTCTCTGCACTTGGTTCATCATTTTCAGTGATTTAACTTGGTAAAGTTAGCTCTATAAGGCTACTATATGCTCACAAATTTTCATGTCATTTGGATGTTGGAATCTTCAGTTATGTTCATTTGAAGTCAACAGGGTATGTTCATCTTCACTTCTCTGTCAGGTACCCGACTTTTTCAGTCATCTTGTCAGAGTCATTTCTCAGTGTTTACGCATCCAAATTCAGTGATTTTAAGCTTGTTGGATTCAGCTTACTGTCTAGTATAAGCATACAAATTTTCATGATCATTGGATTCTTACATCTTGAGTTATGTTAATTTTTCTACTCACTGGTCTATTTCTGTAGCAGCCCGTGAAAATCGGGATGATGTCATCACTTGTTAAAAGTCATTCTCAGTGTGTGGTTTGTTATTTTTGATGAGATTACTCTCTAAAGTTAGCTCTTTAAGCTACCTAGCCTTCCCCGAGAGGAATTAATCTAATTGCTGCTGTGCTCAGAGAATTATGTAAAACACTGGACAGGTGTATTAACCAAGAATAGCAAGTTTTCACCTCTGAGCTAACTCCAACTTATCTGTTTTGATCTATCTTTTTGAGAGTGATCTTCCAAGGTACATAGGGTGTCTAATACATCCATTGGCAAGCTAAAAGGGCCCACCATCTACTCCTGGAGTTCATTTGGCTAGTGTAGAGCAAAGATTTTGCAACACCTCTTCATCTTCAACACATACCTATCCATCTCTTCACAGTGGTATCAGAGCAAGGTTGGACAACATGGCAGATGGATTTCCTTCATCAATTGACAAATTGGACAGAGGTAACTACTCAGCTTGGTCATTAAGAATGGAAGCTTATCTCCAAGGTAGAGGTTTATATGGTTATGTGGCTGGAGATGAAGTTATGCCAAGTTTCAGGAACAAAAGTCAACCAACACAAGAAGAGCAAGAAAGATTGAGCACATGGTGCTCCAAGGATGCACTTGCAAGGTCTTATCTCCTCAACTCTATCTCAGATTTTTTGTTGCCTCACATTAGAAGTTGTAAGACATCTCAGGAAGTGTGGGATGCACTTGAAGCTTTCTTTGCTTCAAGTACTAAAGCTAGGAAGCATCAACTATGGCTGGATTTCACAACTCTCAAGAAGGCTCCCAAACAAAATGTGACTGATTTTGTCACAAAGCTCAAGGACATAGCAGATCAGTTGGGAAGCATTGGAGAGGTAATAGATGAAGAGCAAATTGTAAGGCAGGTCATCAATGGCTTGAAGGCAGATGACAAGTGGGAAGCATTCACCACAACTATGGATTTGTACATGGACATGCATGTACCTGATTTCAACACACTCATTGGACAATTACTTACTCAAGAGGCAAAGCTTATCAATGGAGAAAGCTCTGAAGGTAATCAATCTTCAGCTTTATACACGGATAAAAGCAAGTCTAAAGATAACAAAGGAAAGGCAAAGAAAGTGGATGATGAAGCAGGTACATATCAAGCTAACTATGCAGGTAGAGGAAGACATGGCAGAGGTAGAGGAAGAGGAGGTAGACAAGGCAGGGGGAGATCCCAAGACTCCAACTCATGTTCTATTTGTGGATTAACTAATCATACAACTGAAAATTGCTTTAGGAATTCCAGGAATCAAAGAGGCAGAGGATACAATAGAGGAAGTTATGGCTACTCAAGAGGAAGGTTCAACAACTACCATGGCAACTACAACAACTACAATCATTCAAACTATCAAGGAGGCTACAAAGGAAGGAGAGACTACAATAACTACACAGAAGACTCAAACAAAGAGGATTCATTATTGATCATGAACATGGCTATGCCACAAGGTAAATCTGATGAGCATATTTTCTACATAGATTCAGGTTGTTCAAATCATGTGGCAGGAAATGTGGCACTCCTATCAGATTTAGAAGATCCAAGGAATAAGCATGAGGTACAAACAGGAGATGATACAAAACATCCTGTGGAGAAAATAGGCAATGTCAAAGCACCTGATGGAAACATCAACCTACTCAGTAAGGTACTCTATGTCCCTACCATTACAAAGAATTTGATAAGTGTTGGGCAGATAGTAGAGAAAGGGTTGCAAGTCAGGTTCACAAAGGCAGGAGCATTTGTTGAAGATCCAAGTCAAGGATTCAGAAGAATTGCAAAAGGTGAAAAGACAGGTAGATTGTTCACATTTGAATTACAGGACACTAGAAACATTGCTCTCTTTAATTATGGTAGTCAGACACTCACAGAATTGGAAGTATGGCACAAAAGGTTAGCACATATTGGTGAAAGGTCATTAAAGCAAATTTGCAGGGACCAAAGTGTACTTGGACTCCCTAACTTGTCAAAACAACATATGATTTATAAGTGTAGTGCATGTCAGTTTGGAAAGTCTCACAGGTTACCATTCATGAAGAAAGGTTATATGCATGGAGATCTCTTGGAGTTGGTTCATACAGATGTATGGGGACCTAGCAAGGAAGCTTCAATATCTGGATCAAGGTATTATGTTTCCTTTATTGATGATTGCAGCAGATGGACTATCCTATTCTTTATGAAACACAAAGATGAAGTTTTTTCATGTTTCAAAAGATATTTGGCTCTTGTGGAGAATCAAACAGGTAAATCACTAAAAAGGCTAAGGTCAGATGGAGGGGGAGAATATTTCTCCCATGAGTTTGATTCTTTTCTTCAAGAAAGAGGAATCAAAAGAGAGGTAACTACAAGGTACACTCCTGAGCAAAATGGAGTGGCAGAAAGGAGGAATAGGACAATTGTTGAAGCTGCAAGGTCTATGTTAAATGAAAAGCATTTACCTAATTACTTATGGGCTGAGGCTGTATCTACAGCCACTTACTTGATTAACAGGTTGCCTTCAAAATCCCTTGATGGGATGACTCCATATGAGGCTTGGAATGGAAGAAGACCAAGCTTAGATCATTGTAAAATTCTTGGATGTATTGCTTTTGCTCATGTTCCTTCACAGGTTAGAGGCAAGATGGATCCAAAAGCAGAAAGGTGTGTATTTATTGGATATGACAACAATCAAAAGGGCTACAGGTTATACAACCCTACCAACAAAGGATTCTTGGTAAGCAGAGATGTAGTTTTTGATGAGAACAATTCATGGTATGAAGATTCATGCAGGAAGATCAATTTACCATATGATCTTGAAGAAGATTTTCCAAAGCTTGGTAGAGAACAATCAAAGATTGAAGAACAAGAGACCTCAGAGGATGATGAAGAATCTCACATGGAAAAGATCAAAGCATGGAAGTCTAAAGGTAAAGCAAAATTGCAGGAACTTGGACATGAGGCAGAATCATCACATCATGGCCTAAGAAGATCTATGAGGGAAAAGAAAAAACCAGAAAGGTATGGGTTTGACACCTCATTAGTAACTAAACATTCTATCTACATAGCACAGGACATAAACCAAGAGGAGCCATCATCATTTGAAGAGGCCAAAGCAAAAACAGAATGGAAGCATGCAATGAAGGAAGAGATTGAAGCACTCGAGGAAAACAACACTTGGGATTTGGTGCCCAAGACTTCATCCATGAAGGTAATAGGCTCAAGATGGGTCTATAAACTCAAGAAGAATTCTGATGGTTCCATTAACAGGTATAAGGCAAGGCTTGTAGCAAAAGGCTTTGCACAAACTCAGGGAATTGATTATGAGGAGACCTTCTCTCCTGTGGCAAAGATGCCTACTATTAGGGTTTTGCTTAGTATTGCCTCTTCCAAGAATTGGAAGATACTTCAACTAGATGTAAAGAATGCATTCTTGAATGGTTGGATAACAGAAGAGGTATATATGGCACAACCACCTGGTTTTGAGAGTCAAGTTTATCCTGATTATGTGTGTAAACTTAACAAAGCATTGTATGGTCTCAAGCAAGCTCCAAGAGCTTGGAATTTCAGGCTTGTTTCATTCTTGCAGGACAAAGGCTTTCAACCAAGCAAAGCAGATCCTTCACTCTTTATTAAAAAGAGTAATTCCGAGGTCATCTACCTATGTGTATATGTAGATGATATTATATTGACAGGAAATGATGCAGATGGTATGAAGAAGATCAAAGATCAGATGAGAGAAGAGTTCAAGATAAGTGATTTGGGTTCACTGACCTACTTCCTAGGTTTGGAAGTTGTCTACAAAGATCATGGTTTGTTTCTCACTCAAAGAAAGTACATTAAGGACATGTTGGCAAAATTCAAGATGCAAGATTGTAAGATTGCAGGTACTCCAATGGAGGTCAATCACAAATTGAGCTCACATGAAGGTGAACTCATAGAGGACATCACATCATATCAAAGTCTAGTGGGTAGTCTCAACTATGCCACATTGACAAGAGTAGATATATGTTACAGTGTGAGTGTGCTAAGCCAATTTATGCACACACCAAGGAAACCACATATGGATGCTGCCAAAAGGATACTCAAATATCTCAAAGGAACCATAAATGAAGGACTTTACTATCCTTATGTATCTGATTTAGGTTTGAAGCTATTTTCTGATGCAGATTGGGCTGGCTCCAAGGAAGATAGAAGGAGCACTTCAGGTTATCTTACCTTTGCAGGTTCAAAGCTTATTTCATGGTCATCCAAGAAGCAACCCACAGTTGCTCTCTCTTCTACTGAAGCTGAATATAGAGGTCTTGCCATAGCTACACAGGAAGCTATGTGGATGAAGACATTGTTCAAAGATCTTGGATTGGAGTTTGGAACTCCAACTATTTTTGGTGACAATATGAGTTCTATTCACTTGGCTGCTAATCCTATTTTTCATGCAAGGACTAAACATATTGAAGTTCATTATCATTATATACGAGAGAAGATCCTAAGCAAGGAGATTCAAATATCATATGTGTCCACTCATCAACAATGTGCAGATATTCTAACTAAAGCATTGGATGGTACAAAGCTTTGCAAATTCAAGGCTATGATTGGTTTGCAGGTAATCTTGGAAGATTGAAGACCTCAAGCATACTTGGCTTGAGGGGGAGCTGTTGGAGCAAGTCTATGACAAGCCTAAGTATTGGCTTGAGTCTCACAAAGTCATTAAAGAAGCTTCAAAATGAAGACTATGTAAAGTTCACTTGTGAACTATCTCTTGTAACTTTTGAAGAGTTTACTTAATGTAAAAGTAAGAGAATCTTAAGTGGTTGAGCCCACATGATCAAGAATGGAAAGAGGAGCCACAAATTCGTGATTTGTGGTAGGTAGATAATCAAATCAATCATTGATTGATTGGAGAGTGATTGAGGGAAGTTAGCCCCCCAAACTCAACTATAAATAGATGGCGTTTTTAGTCGTGGTTAGAGAGACCTATGTGAAGACCTCCAAGAGCTGAGCTTTATGCCATATCAAGGTGTGATTACAAGGCACACATATGTATCAGTAAGTCATTGTATTGTACAAGCAATATACTTTCATTTTCATGATTATTTGAGTTCATCTTTCCATGTTCTTGTGATGTGTACTACTCACTGCCATTACTTCAGTTTTTCTCAGTCAGCTTGCAGAGATTGTTTCTCTGCACTTGGTTCATTATTTTCAGTGATTTAACTTGGTAAAGTTAGCTCTATAAGGCTACTATATGCTCACAAATTTTCATGTCATTTGGATGTTGGAATCTTCAGTTATGTTCATTTGAAGTCAACAGGGTATGTTCATCTTCACTTCTCTGTCAGGTACCCGACTTTTTCAGTCATCTTGTCAGAGTCATTTCTCAGTGTTTACTCATACAAATTCAGTGATTTCAAGCTTGTTGGATTTAGCTTACTGTCTAGTATAAGCATACAAATTTTCATGATCATTGGATTCTTACATCTTGAGTTATGTTAATTTTTCTACTCACTGGTCTATTTCTGTAGCAGCCCGTGAAAATCGGGATGATGTCATCACTTGTTAAAAGTCATTCTCAGTGTGTGGTTTGTTATTTTTGATGAGATTACTCTCTAAAGTTAGCTCTTTAAGCTACCTAGCCTTCCCCAAGAGGAATTAATCTAATTGCTGCTGTGCTCAGAGAATTATGTAAAACACTGGACAGGTGTATTAACCAAGAATAGCAAGTTTTCACCTCTGAGCTAACTCCAACTTATCTGTTTTGATCTATCTTTTTGAGAGTGATCTTCCAAGGTACATAGGGTGTCTAATACATCCATTGGCAAGCTAAAAGGGCCCACCATCTACTCCTGGAGTTCATTTGGCTAGTGTAGAGCAAAGATTTTGCAACACCTCTTCATCTTCAACACATACCTATCCATCTCTTCACAGAAGAGTGGGCCACCATAATCCTGCAAAGAGGATGGCTTTGATTATCCTATCGGGGCCAAAATGACCTCCTGCAACACCTTGGTGTGCAGTCTCTAGTACGTTCAAATAATCACTTTCATGAATACACTGTCTTAGATATCCATGTCTTCCTCGTTTGTATAGATTGTTGCCAATAAGTGAATAGTCTTGAGCTTCCTGCTCTAGACTTCGTTGTCGTGCTAAAGTCATTCCTTGAGGGAATGTTTTCGTCCTCAAGTACGTCACTAAGGGTTCACTCCATTCTAGTGTGAGAGACACATGAAATAATGTAGCCTGTTCTACTGGTGGTCTTTCACAACAAACAGGGCATTCTTTACACATCTTGTAGACATCTGCTTCCATAGAAGGCCAATATACTCCTAGTCTTTGCAAAATCTGCAAGGTACGATGCTTCGAATGATGTTGCTTTAATGCACCTTCATGTGCTAATTGCAACCAATTCGCATGTTCAGATTCATCTACACAACAAGCAAGAATCTTTTGATTATCCTGTTTATATATACTTCCTGCTATTATTTGGTATCTTTGAGATTTGGTAATCTCTCCTTCCTTGATCCTTAACCTAGGATTCTTGGGTCCATATGTGAGAATAGGAACAATAGGGTTAGCCCATTCTGGTCTATCTCAAGGTTAAACAAATATGCATCTGGTAATTCATCCGCTACTCCTTGAGGAGCTTCTCCTATGGTTAATCTAGAGAGGTGATCAGCTCTAACATGGGTTTTTCCCTTCCTGACTACTACTCCGAAGTCATACTCCATGAGTAATAGAAACCAACGTATCAGTCGTCCTGTGTTACATGGCTTATTGACTAAGTACAATAATGCTTGATGATCTGTAAAGAATTTGAACTTATTTGCCAACAAATAATGCCTGAATTTCTTTACTGCATAGATCATTCCTAATCCTTCTCGTTCATTAGTGGTGTAATTTCTTTCTGCTGCGTTCAATTGTCTGCTCGCATAAGCTATAGGGAGATCTATATTTCCTTCGTTCGTGGGTTGTGCCAACACGCATCCTATGGCATAGTTGGATGCATCCACATGTACATGGAATGGCTTACTCCAATCTAGGGTTGTCAATATAGGTGCTGAGCACAAACGTCGTTTAAGTTCATTGAATGAATTCTCACATTCATATATCCATTCAAATTTGGTCAAAAGAGAGTACAGAGGCTTGGCTATGATTGCATACATATGTATGAATCGTTTCTAATAACCACAATGACCCATAAATGCCTGTACCTCTTTTACGTTGTTTGGTCTAGGTAGATCTACAATTACTTTCACTTTTTCCTCATCTGTAGAGATTCCATTCTTTTACACAATATGTCCTAGAATTTCGCCTTGTGTGACCATGAAAATGCATTTTTGTGGGTTCAAGCAAACCTAATATTCTCGACATTTTTCAAATACTTGGCTTAGTTCTGGGATATGAGTTTGCCTCATATTCAAATGAGCACATATGTCATCGACATAAATCTCCAAATTCTTTCGTAAGAATTCCTTAAAAACATGACACATGAGTCATTGGAAAGTAGCGGGTGCATTTGTGAGCCCAAATGGCATTACACGAAATGCAAATATGCCCCATTCTATGGCAAAAGCCGTCTTGTGTTGATCTTCTGGAGCAATGGCTACTTGATTATAGCCTGAAAAACCATCAACAAAGCTATAAACTTCCTTTCCCGCAACTCTTTCCAATAAATGTTCAGTGATAGGAAGAGGATAACTATCTCTAATCGTGGTGGCATTAACTTTTTAAGGTTAATACACACACACACACACACACAATTTTCCATTTTTCTTGGGCACAACCACAATGGGGGTTACCCATTTGGTATGCTCAATTTCATAAATGAATCTTGCTTCTATCAAACGATATATTTCTTCTTTAATCTTCACAGCGTAGTTATCATTGTAGGTGTATGGTTTCTATTTCGTCGGTCTTGCATCTAGAGTCATAGGGATTCTATGGGAGCATATATCTGGATCTACTCCTTTCAAGTCTTTGTAACTCCATGCGAACACATCTCTATATTTGCGCAATAGGGCAACTAACTCTTCCTCTTCTTCATTCGTCAAATCATGCCCAATGTATGTACATTTTTCTTCTCCTCCTTCCATGGTGACTATGATTTTTTTTATTTTCTCTCGGTCATCATATACTTCTCCAACATCAGATTTTAAGTTAGGCATTCGTACCATGATTCTTCTATCTTCTATTTCATACTTCTTGAAGTTCTCGGGAACCTCAAACAAAGATTCTTCTTCCTCTGACTTGATTTCTTTCTTCTTTCTTTTCTTACCTTCACTTTTGACAGTCACTTGTGTGGCTAACCTCACATCATTCATAATTTCTTCGTGTCTTTGAGGGTGAGATTCTACCTCGTAGAAATATTCTTCATCTGATGCAAAAGGAGGGTCCATCATAATTGACTCTAGATCGAAGTCGCTTGCATCCTCAAATGCATCAGTGCTAGGTTCACATTCTTCAATAAGGAAATCGCACATGATTGGCTCTATCACGAAGACTGAAATGTCATAGCCGTCCTCGTCGCAGTGGGGTTTCCATTGTTCTTCATTGATGGCTACGTCCATTGTTGCTAGAATTTCTACCCAACCATGAGGCTCGAATTCCTCGTCTGGAAATACTACAGGAGCGTAAGTTGGGTCTTGAAGGGTTCATGGATGTTGTTCTGAACCTAAAGTCCTGGCTTCTAATCGTTCTTCCTCTTGTTTGGCTACTTTACACATCCATAGATGAGTATCCTCATGCAACCATGAGGAATCTGACTCCAATGAGTGTACTGACTTCGTTTCTATCTGTGTCTTATGGATGGTATTCCATTGTATTAGGGGTACATCTCGATGAGAATAGTCTTTAAGATTGACTTTGGTAGTCACTCCTAAATGTTGCAAGTACAACAAATTAGTTCCCCAATCTTGTACAATTTGCAACTGACGCATGAATGGTCGTCCTAAAATCATCTCGTAAGCATGATTTTTCCCAAAATCACAAATGGCAAAAGTATGCTCAAACTCCACATCACAAGTGGTGAGAGATATGCCTTCTAGTAAGCCTAATGTTTTCTCTATATGTCCATCAGCCATTTGTAGCTTTATCCTGGTGGGTCTTAATGCTGGCTTACCCCAAAGTTTCCATTAAGAAGCTCGTACTGCTTGTTTGTTGTATGGGTAGTCTTGAGCCGTATGATTCATGTACCGTCTCTCAATAGTACACTATTGGCCACTAGGTTTGGCTTGTGTTTGTGTTGCATTGGGACACACATTTACCATATGATCACCACCACAGGTGTAACAACGCTTGTTTGTTGTCAACCTAGGAATCTGTTTACTAGAATCTCCTAGTTTTTGGGCCACTTTTTTTGCTAGGTCCTCTATCGAGATAGACAACTTTGAGGATGCTAGAGATGAACAATCTGAATCCTTGTAGACCTTTGAGAGTTCCAACTCATCTCCGAGGTTGTCCTCAATGTATATACAAATTCTTTCACATTGCTCTAGCATTTTGGGTTTCTTCAAGTATACATAGGAGCGTAGTTTGGAGCTCAATAGGCCATCCAAGAACGACACTTGCCTGGCCTGTGAGGGTAACTCTTGCACTCAACATCTTTCAACATATTGTCTAAACCTACATCCTGCAAGTCTGAGTGTTTCTTGAGGGGTCTGCTTGAAACTATGAATCAACGAAGAAGTATCATGTCTGACTCCACTTTTAGAGAATTCAGTGATGAATGACTCTAACAAGTGATGCATGTCTCTAAATTGCCTTTGTTGCAATGGTTGGAACCAAGTTAAAGCCGTATTCTTCAATGTTAGTCCAAAAGCATTGTATTGCGTGAACATGTCTTCTACTTGTTCTGCTCGTAGCACTTCCTTAAATTCCGCAACATGGTCATAGGGATCTCCTGTCCCATCGAAATAGTTTTTCATGGACTTTACTAATTGAGTGGGTCTTAGTACCCTTGGGTGTCCACACGGTCTAGGTAGAGGAAAATCATCTCTACCACCTGGTATTCTAGGTTCTCTTTGTCTTTGTACTCGATCAGCGTCCATGGTGGTTCTATCTCTCCCTATGGGATGAGTGAAACTTACTTCATGTCTCTCTTTGTTCTTCTCTCTTTGTTCTTCTCTCTTTGATTACCATGGGATGAGGATGTTCCTGGCCCTTGATGGCTTGTGTTTACATTTGCTCGTGATGGAGGGAAGACTAAATCACCTCTCCATGTGTAGGTATTTCTTGCGTGGTCTGGTACTACAAATACTCATTTTGAAGTCTCATCCAGGTATACAACCTTTCCAGGAGTATCGGAATCCTTGAATTCATAAATCATGATGGAGCCAACCTCACTAGGTTGTTCCATTCTGTACCTCCAAAATGCTTTGTGAGTCTCCTTATTCAGGAACAACTCTATGCTTCTATTATCCTGAGGGATCCATTCTGGGATTAGTACTCTTGTTAGTATAGATTTCCCTCTAGGTGTCCTAGGTTCTTCTCCTACTGGTTCTTTTCCTTGGGTTCTTGCTTTCGTCTCTAACTGAATTGCACCAAAATCATTGGTATTATTTGGTTGAGTGCTTATGATGTACATTGTTCCCTCTTTGTCTATGTACACATCTCTCTTATCACCACTGGACGTTCCAATCCAATGGGTTGATCAGGGTTATGCATTTGCACCACTTGTCTTCGCAAACCATCCTCATAGATGCGAGCACCTAAGCGGTTGGTTCAGACAAATTCTAATTGATTTCCGTAGGGTCCTTCGGGTATTTCCAGATATGCTATGTTTAGCCCTCCTTCTGGTCTTTCTATGCTAAAAGCCATTTCCGATTCACTAGTATCTGAGCTCAACTCGTAAGGATAACTATTCAACTGTTGTGCCCACAAATGTGCAGTAGTTCCTACACTTGCTTCTGATGATCTAAGGCTTTGTCGGTCTGACTTACCTATATGCTTGCCCGATCTAAGGTTCATGAATTTACTTCCTATGTCCGTTAATGTTCCTTGTTTTTAATTGCTTGTTTCTTTGTAAATTCCTCTGGATTCTTGTCTTCTCTCAATGTATACGTCAGGAATCGACTTTCCGTGGTACTTTTGAGTTCTCGTTTCGTCAGACTTAAGTTCTTTCCTTTAGGTTTCCGTATCGCACACTTTTAGGTTAGTCTTGGACTTGAAAAATTAAGTCTCTTGAACTTGAGGCGTTCCTATCATCTTTCTAATTTAATCCACGATGCTATCGTTCAGCCTAAGCTAATAATTAACTGATGTTGCGGAAATGTGGTATACTTCCTTTTTCTGATACCACTTCTTGACGACGCGACGAAGGCTGAGCCTTGCGGAAAACGCCACGCCCAAGAAGAACTAAGCTAGAGTGATTCAAAACACTTCTGTAATCAATCAATAGCTTAGCGAAGTCTAGCGCTCAACATATAAGACTGCGCTCTATATTCACTGGAAAAATTTCACCGAAACTTCACCGGACTGTCACTGGACTGACACCGTAATCGTACCGGAATTGTATCGGAATGAACTTTAAATCTATTTATAATTACTTCAAGTAAACATACATGAAGTAAGGAAGTGTTGCAAAAGCTTCCTTAACTTACTGAACACTTTCTGAAGTTTAAGGAAAAACTCCACTAGTTCAGACAACCTCTTTCCGGTCACATTTTTACTGTGTATAGGTATCTTTTTCACCGGAAACCTTAATCAACTAAAAGTAGAGATGTCTAGCTACAGAATGAGCTATCTCTCACACAAAACTTTGCATTACTCTATGAGATCTACTTCGTTCTTCTACCGGAAAAATACTTTTACAGTAAGAACTGCAACTGACCGAAAATGCGGTTACTGAGAAAACGTTAACTGTTAACTAATTTTAAAACATACTCTGTTTCTTCCGCATACAAACAGTACGCACAAACATCCACATGAACATGTGTTTTCTATTAGAGAAGATGTGTACAAGTGAGCTTGGCCTCTTCTTGCTCAAGCTACAGAAACTCTCCTATACTGAGTAGTTTCTTATTACCATCTTTCTCTCAGATGAATACCCGATATCTCAGGCTTCTATTATTCATCTATACATACGCGATCTCTGGCGTCTTCTTCTACATACGCGATCTATGGCGTCTTCTGTCTATAACTCTGCGTCTCTGTGCATCTGCTATACTTCGTCTCTCTCTCTCTATCTCTATTCTCCTCTCTCTCTTCTTCTCTTCTATATGTGCTCTTATTTATACTGCACACTCTTCTTAAGCACGTTCTTGTTCGCACTTCCCTTCTATTATTCCTTTGCACGTTCTCTCTATGTACAATTTGATTCGGCGTAACGTACTCTGATCCTGGAAGATTCTGTACTGTACATAACGGTCGTGGATTTGTCCTTCCACTAAGGCTTTTGATTTTCTCTGATTCTGCTTTCCTTTTTTTTTCTTTTTATGTCTGTTTGTCAAATTCGTGAGTGTTTCTTCAACAGCTCCCCCTCAATCACTAATTTGACATCTTCCGGTCTTTCATATATCTTTCTTTCTTTTATACTTGCCATGTCTTTGAAGCTGCTTGTCTTCGTTCCATCCAACTCTTTGTTAACATATCTGCAATCTGATCCTTTGTCGGAGTGTAAAAATTTCTAGCTCCTTCTCCATTACCTTTTCCCTCAGGAAATGATATTGAATTTCTATAATCTTTGTTCTTGCATGAAATACTGGGTTTGTTGCAAGATATAGAGAGCTCATATTATCTCCATGTATGATAGGTATACCTTGATCAATACCCATGCTTTTGAACAAGGTCTGCATCCACATTATTTCTTTAGCTGCTTCTACAAGTCCTTTATACTCTGCTTCTGTTGACGATAATGCTACTATGTGTTGCTTCTTTGAACACCAGCTAACCAGCTTATCTCCTAGGTATATCATATACCCGTGTGTTGATCTTCTGTCATCTTGACTTCCAGCCCAGTCTGAGTCACTGTATGCTCTGAGCTTTATGTTGGAAGTAAAAGGATAATATAATCCTTCTTTTACAGTTCTTTTAATATATCTAAGAACTCTTTGTCCTGCAACCCAATGTTGATCTGTCGGACAGTGCATAAATTGTGAGAGAACTCCTACTGCATAACTAAGATCCGGTCTTGTTAGCGTAGCATAAATTAGACTTCCTACAATTGACTGATATTTCTTCATATCTTTAAACTCTGCTCCACTGTATCTGCTCAGTTTATGACTTACTTCAAGCGGTGTTGAAGTTTCTCTGCAATTCTCCATATTAAACTTCTTCAGTAAGTTTAGGAGATACCTTTCTTGTGTCACATATACACCATGATCTGTGTATGTGATTTCCATTCCTAGAAAGTATGACAACTTTCCTAGGTCACTAATCTTAAACTCTCTTTCGAGTAGTTTCTTTACTTCTGTAATCCCTTCATCTGATGTTCCTGTGATTATTAAGTCGTCTACATAAATACAAATGTAGATCATTCCTTCTTCTGTTCTCTTTATAAGTAGACTTGCGTCTACCTTCGAACTTTGGTATCCAAGTTCATTTAGATATTTCACAAGTCTGTAATTCCAAGCTCTTGGAGCTTGCTTCAGTCCATAAAGTGCTTTTCTTAACCTGCAAACGAAGTTTGGGTTTCTGGAATTTTCAAAACCTTCAGGTTGTTCCATGTACACTTCATCAGAAATGTATCCATTCAAAAATGTGTTCTTTATATCTAGCTGACTTAGCTTCCATCCTTTCGATGCTGCTACAGCAATCACTGTCCTTATGGTTGACATCCTTGCCACCGGACTAAACGTCTCGTCATAATCTATGCCATGCGTCTGGGCATAGCCTTTGACTACCAGCCTCGCTTTGTATCTGGCTATCCTTCCATCTGCAAACTTCTTTATTTTGAAAACCCATTTATTTCCGATTACTTTCTTACCATTTGGTTTCGGAACAAGTTCCCATGTCTTGTTTTCCTCCAGTGCGCTAATTTCTTCTTTCATTGCTTCTTTCCATTGCTTCTTTCCATTGCTTTTTGTCTTTAGCTTCATCATAGCACTGCGGCTCTTCATCTTCTTTGACTATATATGCATAGTCTTTCTGAGTTATGTATGAGGTATCATACGAGTACCTTTCTGGTTGTCTTCTATTCCTGTTTGACCTTCTTGGTTCAAACTCTTCATATGTATCTGAATGCACTTCTTCATTATCTTCATTTCTCATACCTGATCCGTTCCTGGACGTACTTGCCTGCATATGATTTTCATCTCTGTTCACCTGCACAATTGATTTCCCTTTCTCTCTTTTCCTTATTTCTTCTTCAAATTCTTCAGTCGTATGACTTTGATCTGCATACCAACTTTTTTGTTCATCAAACGTAACATCTCTAGAAACAATAAACTGTTTCGTTAGAGGACTCCATAATCTATAACCCATCTGTTATTCATCGTATCCAAGGAACACATATTTCTCTGCTTTCGGTTCAAGCTTATGTCTGAGTTGAGACGGTACATAAGCATACGCTACTGATCCAAACACTTTGCAGTGATCAAGTGTTGGCTTCTTTCCCCACCATGCTTCATAAGGGGTCATTCCTTCCAATGCTGTACATGGTAATCTGTTTACCAAATACGTAGCTGTGTTTACAGCTTCAGCCCAAAGATAATTTGGACAATCTTTTTCATTTAGCATGGCTCGTGCAAATTCAACTAGAACTCGGTTCCTTCTTTCTGCTACTCCATTTTGTTGTGGTGTATATCTGCAGGTTATTTCTCTCTTAATACCTGCATTCCAAAGATAGTCATTGAATTCTCGGGAGAAGTATTCTCCCCCTCCATCAGACCTCAGTCTTTTAAGTTTTCGTCCGGTAAGTCTTTCAGCATATGCATGAAAATGCCTGAAAGCTCCAAATACTTCTGATTTCTCTTTCAAAACATAAAGAGTTATCCACCTTGTTGCATCATCAATGAATAAAACATAGTACCTTGATCCGCTGATTGATCCTTCTTTCGTTGGCCCCCATACATCTGTATGAATAAGCTCGAGTACTTCATCATGTTTGAACCCTTTCTTCTGGAAAGGTAACCTGTGGGCTTTTCCCAACTGACATGCTTCACACTTGTGAATCATATGTTGATTCTGTATATTTGGTAATCCCAATACTGACTGATTCATATATTTGGTAATCCCAATACTGACTGATTCATTATCATAGCTTTAATTCCTTTTTCATTGAAATGACCCAATCTCTTATGCCATAAACCAAGTTCTGTAATTACCTTTTCTCCATGTATGAGCAACGCTGGCCAATGTTCCCTTGTACTCTTAAAGTAAAGAGTCTTCCTTCTTTCTTTCCAGAAACGATCTGGTTATATCCGTTCTTGGGATCTTCTACAAATACACCTTTATTTGTAAATCTGACCTGAAAACCTTTCTCAACTATCTGTCCCACGCTAATCAAATTTTTTGGTATTGTTGGAACATACAAAAAATTGGTTAGCAAATCTGCTCCATTCTTGCATTTCACTTTTCCAATTGAGTGTACGCTATGTCTCGTATTGTCACCTGTTTGAACAGTGTGACTAGAACTACCTTTTTCTAGTTCTGACATTAGTTCTATATTTCCTGACAAGTGATTAGAACATCCAGAGTCAATGTAGAATACCTTTAGATCTTCATTTTCTGATGTGCTGATAGAGTTCGTCATCAACGATGTATGACTTTCATTCTGCGTGTCGTTTGCGTAGTTGTTGTAGGTGGTGTTGTAGGATTGATTCTGTCCCCAACTTCTCACTCCACCTCTACCATAGCCTCCTCTTTGATTTTGTCTTCCTCTTTGATGTCTTCCACTTCTGTCTCTGCTATTACTGTTTTGATTTTGGTTTGATCCTTGTTGATTGTGCCAACAGTCATGAGCCAGATGATTACTTAGTCCACAGATCCAGCAAGCCTTCTTGTTGGTATTCTGGCTACTTCTTCCTCTTCCAAAGCCTCTTGCTCTTCCTCTGCCAGTGCCTTTACCTCTTGCGTAATAGGCCTGAGAACTCGACTCTTCTTCGTCTTTTGTCTTACCTTTGTCTTTCTTTTTGTTCTTCATGTACATTGCAGAGCTTTGTCCTTTATCTGCATCTCCTTTCAGGTCTTGCTCATATGTGAGCATCAAACCAAGCAGCTGATTTAAATCTGGCACAAAATGATTTAGAGAAAGTTCAATTGATAGTACGAAAGGTTTCCACCTTTCATCTCCTCTTAATCCTGTGAGAACTTGCGCTATCAATCTATGATCTTCGACTTCTTCATTTATGGATCCAAGACTATCTGCTAGATCCTTCATTTTAGTGACGTAGTCACTTATGCTTTGACTCGACTTCTTTTTGAATGTCGTAAATTCGGACCATAAACTAGCCTTCCTGGCTTTCGTAGTATTTTGGAAATGATCTTCCAATGCACTCCATATGTCCTCTGCTTTCTCCAGACCTCTAATATGCGGTAGTAGATGATCTGTTACGGTATTATAGATGTAGGCTCTTGCCGTTGCATCTTTCTTCTGCCACAGCTTCAAGGCTTCTAATTCTTCTTTTTCCGTTGACTATCGTCGGCTTCTTTTCTTCTCCGGTCACGTACATCATTAAGTCCTTACTCATAAGTAAGGCTTCCATGCGCATTACCCATGCGGGATAATTATCTCTGTCCAACTTATCAATAGTAACGTGGTCTGCCATGATCTTCTTGTTTCTGTTACTTCCGGTGAGCTTTTGAGAATCTTTCTGCTCTTCAGAATCTTTCTCGTTCTGGTTCCACTCGTTGTGGTTAACCGGCTCTTGTTTCCAATAATGGTGAATACTTTAGGCTCTGATTAGATATGCCTGGCTTTGGCTATGATTAGATATGCCTAGCTCTGGCTCTGATACAACTGTTGCGGAAATGTGGTATACTTCCTTTTTCTGATACCACTTCTTGACGACGCGACGAAGGCTGAGCCTTGCGAAAAACGCCACGCCCAAGAAGAACTAAGCTAGAGTGATTCAGAACACTTCTGTAATCAATCAATAGCTTAGCGAAGTCTAGCGCTCAACATATAAGACTGCACTCTATATTCACTGGAAAAATTTCACCGAAACTTCACCGGACTGTCACTGGACTGACACCGTAATCGTACCGGAATTGTATCGGAATGAACTTTAAATCTATTTATAATTACTTCAAGTAAACATACATGAAGTAAGGAAGTGTTGCAAAAGCTTCCTTAACTTACTGAACACTTTCTGAAGTTTAAGGAAAAACTCCACTAGTTCAGACAACCTCTTTCCGGTCACACTTTGTACTGTGTATAGATATCTTTTTCACCGGAAACCTTAATCAACTAAAAGTAGAGATGTCTAGCTACAGAATCAGCTATCTCTCACACAAAACTTTGCATTACTCTATGAGATCTACTTCGTTCTTCTACCGGAAAAATACTTTTACAGTAAGAACTGCAACTGACCGAAAATGCGGTTACTGAGAAAATGTTAATTGTTAACTAATTTTAAAACATACTCTGTTTCTTCCGCATACAAACAGTACGCACAAACATCCACATGAACATGTGTTTTCTATTAGAGAAGATGTGTACAAGTGAGCTTGGCCTCTTCTTGCTCAAGCTACAGAAACTCTCCTATACTGAGTAGTTTCTTATTACCATCTTTCTCTCAGATGAATACCCCATATCTCAGGCTTCTGTTATTCATCTATACATACGCGATATCTGGCGTCTTCTTCTACATACGCGATCTATGGCGTCTTCTGTCTATAACTCTGCGTCTCTGCGCATCTGCTATACTTCATCTCTCTCTCTATCTCTATTCTCCTCTCTCTCTTCTTCTCTTCTATATGTGCTCTTATTTATACTGCACACTCTTCTTAAGCACGTTCTTGTTCGCACTTCCCTTCTATTATTCCTTTGCACGTTCTCTCTATGTACAATTTGATTCGGCATAACGTACTCTGATCCTGGAAGATTCTGTACTGTACATAACGGTCGTGGATTTGTCCTTCCACTAAGGCTTTTGATTTTCTCTGATTCTGCTTTCCTTTTTTTTCTTTTTATGTCTGTTTGTCAAATTCGTGAGTGTTTCTTCAACAACTGAGGGGGTCGACGGTTCTTCCAACCTCAAGTCAGCTGCTTTGAGTGCTCTGATGCCCAAGAAGCTGCACTTCCCAAGCTTTGCATCCTTCATTGCCTTGCTTTTCTTGCCCTTGATAGCCCTTGCTAGACCTGTAAAAATTCAATATTGGACCAATTCTCAAATGGAAGATCAAGCACTCTGATATATATATTTTTTTAGTCCCTTTTTCTTTGGCCCAAAATTATATGCCCCCTAGATTTTCTAGTCCCAACAATTTAACCTCAACAATGTTTACCTCAAGATCTTTCTAACGAGCTATAAAGCTCAAAAAACGGACTTCGGATGAAAAAGATATGAGCATTCAGGCCCTCGGGGGTAAAAACTGACAATTAGCTTTTCCTTCAAATATGAGTTAAGGGGTCTCCTATGAGCTTAATCACCCAAAAATTTTCAAAAAATAACCTCAAATTTGCCCAAAAAATCAAACCCTAATTTTTGCATTTGGGGTGGACAATCGCGATGGTCTGGGACTCTCGCGATGGCTTAGGTGAACCGTCGCGATGGCATGGTACAATCGCGATGGTCCGAAGGCGCGAACTGTTGCGATGGTCTAAATGTGAGCAATCATGATGGTCTAATCGGCGAACAATCGCGATGGTGTTGGTCAACGTAACAATCGCGATGGCGTGAGCCCATCGTGATGGTCATGAGGCACGATGGCTTGAGCCAATCACGATGGTTCAAATTTCGAGGTATTGTGATGGCTTACCTGGTATCGTCGCGATGGTTTGGCTTGACTGGTGGCAGCATTGGTGCGATGGCATGAGCCAATCGCGATGGCTCAAGTGAACCATCGCGATGGTCCGGCCGAGCCGTCGCGATGGTATGACCGATCCGTCGCGATGGCGTGAGCCAATCGCGATGGTGTGACACAATCACGATAGCGTGAGCCAATCGTGATGGTCCACCAAATCAATGATTTTTGAAATGCAACTATGGATTTGTATGTGTGCTAGTATGCTCTACATCTTGGTGAACTCGCTTATCTCCAATTCCGAATTTGGAAGACCATCGCGATGGTCTGACACATATGGAAAAAATCTGACAGAAAGTGGTTCTTTACCTTTTGGGAGCTTCCCTGATGCACTAGAGCTCTGTTCCCGCAAGAAAACTCAAAAACACACAAGTACATGCAATCACAAAAGCTCTCTCTCTCTCTCTCTCGCATGCACTAATGAGGGGAAATGAGGAGAATGGGTGGATATGGTGAATTTTCTGATTTTTTTGGAGTGGAAGAAGATGATGCGGTGGTGAAGAACGAGTGTAGGGGAGGTGAAAAACACAAAAAACTAACTAAAAACAACAACAAAAACTGAAAATTTTTACCTTCCAATGCCACTTTTTGCCATACTCTTACCATCACACATTCGTCCTGGACTAGATCCCTAGCAACAACGCCAAATTTGGTGTTGCTCTAGCACAATGGTGAATACCACGTTAAGAAGCTCCACCTCCTTAATGTCAATCTGCGGAAGAGATATGAGTGATATGAAGATTGTGAATGTGAAATGTAGTGAGAGGGAAGTGAGAAGCATAGAGATGCACACACATACACACACATGTAGGAGACAAGCAAGATACAATGGAAGGTAGGAAATTCAGACTCTATTACTCAAGATCTCAATTACAACTCAAAATAGCTCTAAGCTCTTCTCCACTCATACAAGCTAACCTAAAAAATGAGCTCTCTAGCTCTTTTTATAGATTCTAGACTAGTTTTGACCGGTTTCACATCTAGTGACTGACATAGTTAAAAATAGGTTCTAGGTGCTATTTGAAAGGGTAAACGGGATCCAAAAATAACCAAAATTGGTAGGCTCGTTCTAGCTAAGCTCCTCAAGCTTGAGGACTCCTAGGCTTGCACAAAATGGAGCTATTAATTACAAAAGGGGTTTTTCTATGTTACATATGGTACAAAAGTGATGAAAATCACTATTGATGGTTTTCGAAAAATATTTTAAAACATCTTTCTTTGAAAAAATAATCCGACTGGCTCCCAACTACTTTGTTGTGCTCTATCTTTACTTGCTTCCTCGATGTCTGTGCCTCTGGCTACTGCCAACAATTCTCACCTAGAATGCCTAATGAACTTTAATTAGAAATCTTTTGAAATAAATTTGAAAATATGATGATGATGCAAACCAACTTGATCAAAGAAGTCTCATCACTTCAAAACATGGTATATTCTCTTAGTGCTCAAGATAATACTATCAAACAATCCAACCAAGCTCAAGAAAATTCTCAAACCATTTTACCTCAACCAGATCCTCAAATTACAAATCCTCAACTGTCAATTCCTGAACCTACATTTCGAAGAACTTTCCATCCTAATGAGAGAATAAACCCAAATATTAGGAGATGTGTTTCATGTGATACCCTTGACCATCTCACATATCCATGTGAGGCTTTGAAAGAAGCTAAAGAGCAAAGGCTTGTGATAGACATTAATAAAAAAATATGTAATTATAGGTCACACTTGCCTTTAGCTATAAATTGGTGAAAAGGAGGTATGAAAAAACTGTATGAGAATATTTAAACTTGGAACTTAGGGTCTTTTGTTATAAATCTAGAAAGCTTGGATAAAAGTAATAAAAAAAATCAAACCAAGCTAATGAGAATAGGAACCATTTATTTGATCGTAGAAGATCCACCCCTAGAGCTATACATAGAAGATTAAATTGACCTATAAGATGTTTCTGGTGTGGTCAATTTGGCCACATGTTTTGGGATTGTATTGCATATGAGAATGCTTGTAGATATAAATTGGTAACCCAAGTTGAAAGGAAAATTTTCAATTACCATGAACATTCATCTTTGCACTTGAATTTGGGCAGAGGTGGGATGAGGTAATATTTTGAACAAATATGATTTTCCAATGATCAAGTAGATGATAGTGAATGATCTTTGAACAAGTGCATGATGAATTGTTTTTTTTTCCAAAGCTCTTGATGATATGCTAAGTTTTTGTCAATTAATCTAATCCATTATTTGAGTCTTCATCTATCAGTTGTGCTTGCGTGAAGCACCTGGCATGTGCCATCATTTAGAAAACTAGTAGTTGAGGTTGATCCGCCCAACTAAGTGCCTTCACGACACTATGATTGTGGACAAGGGGAGGTTATTCTTGGCAAGGCCATCTAGATGATTTTATAGTGGAAAGACCTCAAACATGGCTTTTTGAATCTGTATGCTCTGAGTCATGAGAGTCTATGTGCTTCTTTCTGTTCTCAAATTACTAGTGTAGTGCCTGGTGCAGATGCTTAGTGTGTTCATGGTGACTTCAACATGATTGAGGCATCTGAGGACACACAAGGTGGTAGCCAAGTCACAGCTCATGGGTCTTCGCTCGTGGCCTAGAAGAGATAATGTTTGACATTGAGGCTGCATGATGTATGACACAATGAGGGCTTTGCTAGAGAGACAAGTAGTCTCCTCTTTTCATGTTCAGACAAATGCATTGGTGGGATGAATCTCTTATGAACCAATCATATTTATGTGAGTGATGCCTTGGTTGATTGTGGTGGTATGGCCCATATCCTGGTGGGCTCCTGCATGCCGGATCATGCCTTTGTGGTCATCAGCTTTAGGGAGGATGCTACTCAAGGTTCTCCTATTCTATGCATTCTTGAGCACATTTAGCTTTATAAGAGCCTGGTTGAACATATTGCGGTGATTTGGATCCAACTCTGATGGGAGGTACACAAAACCACTTCTTCTCTAAAGGTCTCTAACAAATTAAATACTTATTACTTGAAGTGAGCACTTTGTGGCTTTCTGAGCTCCGAGAGATTGCATGGTGCCTTCACAGAGGGGTTGCCTCACTTCAGTGTATCCTTGAGCATCTCCCCGATTGTGAGTGGATGGGTAACTTGCTCATGCCAAGCAAGAGCTTAGTGATGTTGAGGACTGACAATTAACTTTCTTCCATCATAATAGGCTTCTTCGTGGACTCAGGTTGGGGATTGTATTTTCTATGATTTCTTTTTGGCTACTTTCTTGTGACACTCTCAAAAGGGGATCTTCCAACTCCATTGGGCTGATGGTCTGATGATTACAAAGCTTGATGCATTTAGGAATATTTCCACCCAACTTTATCATAGTTTTTTATCCGAGGAGCCACTCTACATGACTTGGGAGGAGAGCAAAAAATGCATCCTTCAGCACGTACAAAGATATGTGATTGATGCGGTGCAAATTAGGCTCCTTGCCTTGTTTCTTGATAGGAAGTTTCCTGACGCTTTGTGTGGGATGGCAATAGACATTTGTCTTGGTGAGAATGGACTTCTACCTGATTTATTTATTCACTATGTGGGGATCTTTGGAAAAGGGCTCAGAGTTGCTTTCGAGGAGGTCATGGAGGGGGGTTCCTTACCTGAGTTGCACTCGAAGGGACTCATTTTTCTTATACCTAAGGAGGGAGAACCTGGATGAGATTAGATATTAGTGGTGGATTAGATTTCTCAACTTAGCCTACAAAATTCTTGAAGAGTATCTGAGTTCGAGACTTTAGTCAATGATTGAGACCTTTTTTTTTTTAATATAAAGGAAGTTCGGCATAAGCCTACTCTCCCGGACTTGAATTAAATAAAGAAAAGTACAAGAGAAAGGGACTAGTGCCCACGGGACCCCCCAAATCCCACAAAGCAGGGGAAGCTTTTACAGAGCTTAGATGACATTACAAAGAAGGTTAATTACCCTCTCATCACCCTCATGTGGGGCCCACTTAGGTTTAAGCTTGTTATCAATCAAAAGGAGTACTTGATGATGCCTAAAGGGGGGTGATTTTTTACAGTTGACAATCCTTTTGCCAAGGAGGAACAGCGATTTCTCAATTGACCACTCCTTGGGGGAGTCACCGAAGTTGAAAGCACATCTTTCCCGCCAGATTTTCCATAGGACCTCCCCTCTGATGGCGTTCCAGAGAGTCGCGGAGCAGCCGATCGCTTCTCCCAGCAGGGCTTGCTGCCAACTGAGACGTTTTTGAAGTCTAATTCTCTTTCCAACCACCTGCCAGAGTCTGTTGGAGTTGGGGCAGGTAAAGAAGATGTGTGAAACATCTTCGATAGACCGGTAGCAGCGTTTGCACCAGGGAGGGATCCCACAAATTTTGCTAGCCTTAAGGTTGGTCCAGATTCCATGATGAAGAATTTGCCATAAGAGGACAGACTTTTTGATTTCTATGAGGGGGTGCCAGATAGCCATGAACTTCATGTCCCACCGAAGCCGCGTCCATGACAGGCACCACTTCTTGTTGAGGTTAGCTTTCCATTGTGCCATTTGAGACCAAGCGAGCTCGATATGTCGTGTCCCATGAGAAGGCGAACTTTGTGTCAGTCCCAGGCGATGCTCAAAGTTGATCCAGCGGTTGGAGTCTTGTTTCCAGAGATGTTTCCATTGATTGAGACCTTGATTCACCTGACATAGACCTGTTTTATTAGGGGTCCTAGTATGTTTGATAACATCTTCACTTTTTGGGAGGTAGTTTCCCTAGCTCACATGCATGGTGAGCCTTTTTCTATTCTATTATTGGACTTTGAAGAAGCTTGTGATCATGTTGAATAGGCTTTTCTTGAGGATACCATGCTTTGTATGGACTTTCCTACTTATTGGATTAGGGGTGTTGCTTCCATTTATTGTTTTGCCCATATCCAGGTTCTTTTGGGGTGGGGGGACTGGGGTGAGAGATTCAGCATCTTGAGGTCAGTTAGAAGGGCTATCCTTTGGCTTCAAAACTATTTCTTTTATTCAACAATGCCATGACTTCCTTTTTGATTGCTCAAGGCACTAGGTTGCAAGGTCTTAGACTCCCTGTTAGAGAGGAGGCTTTATTGGATGCTGAGTTTTGTTGATATATTTAGGTAGTGATGTGTGTGAACACTCTAGGACCGCTGGGGCACTTTTTTCCCTCTTTAGGAGGTTTTTTTCCCCCGGCTTGTATATATGCCTATTGCCCTAATGGGCTACTTATCTTTGTACATTCTCTAGTAATACATTCAGTCTTGTGTGTTGTGCTCCAAGCTTCTTCTTCTTCCTTGTGTTGTTCGCGTGCTTCCGCAGACGCCTATCTCCAACAATTGGTATCAGAGCAGGTCGTCGCTTCTTCTAGGGCGCCGTCGACACTCCTCCGTTTGCAGTCTCAGATTCGCACGAAATTTGGTGAGCATACTCAGGGTGTTTCCCTGATCAAAACAACTTCGCTATGTGGTGCCAAAATCGCGATCTGAGCTCGTTTCGTCCTCCGAACGCACTATCGCAGTGCTTGTGCAGGCTATTTTGTCCTTTTGTGCCAAAGATATATACCAGTTTCTGTTCGCTAGTTTAAGAGTCTCGAAGTCTGCTACAGGTCTAGCAGAACTCGTCTGGGCAGTTCTGTTCAACTTTTTGAGATAGAGTCAATTTTCTGCATCAAGGTATTTTAGTCACCGGTCATGGCTGAAAGCAGTGATGTATTCCGTATGTTGGCTGTTGAGGATAAGTTGGATGGTACCAACTACCCATTATGGGCTTATATGATGCGACATGTACTGGTTGCAAAAGGATTGTGGAACATTGTGCAGGGTGTTGAAAAAGACGTCTTGTTACACCTGTAACGACAGGTACTGCAAATACAGGTGTTGGAGCTGATGAAGATGGTGTCGAAGATGATATTCCGCAGATTCTTGTTCGTGCTGCTGTTTCTGTTGCACCTACTGCAGAGCAGATTCGTTGGGATGGCAGAGATGCCCAGACACATGCATTGATAGCCTTGTCTGTCAAATGTGCCATTATTCCTCACATTCGCTCTTGCAGAACAGCAAAGGATGCTTGGGATACACTTACCACTTTGTACCAGGCTAGGAATGAGGCTCGTGTTGCTTACCTCCGAAAACAGTTGGAGAGTGAGCACATGAATGAAGGTGATTCTATGGACAGTTTTCTTACAAAGATTAAAGACCTGAAGGAACAATTGATTTCTGCTGATGAGGTTATACCAGATAGCTCACTTGTGTAGACCGTTCTGAATGGTCTTCCTGATTCATATCAGAGTTTTGCCTCTACTCTTCGGTTGATGATGAAAGGCAATCCGAATGCCTTGTCATTTGAGGAATTAGTCTCTGTTCTATTGCAGGAAGATCAGTCCAGGCAGAACAGGTCCATTATGCGTGTTGCAGATCAAGCTTTCCTGGCTAGTCAGAAGGGCAAAGGAAAATGGAGCTGTTCTACTAGTAAGCAGAAATCTGCAAATGCTGCACAATCGAAGAACCAGGATAAAGATGAAAAGAAATCAGAAAAGTAGAAATTGTTCTGCAAGTACTGTAAAGGAAATGATCATATTATAAAGAACTGTCCAAAACTGGTTGCTAAAGAGGCAAAGAAGAAAGAGGCTGGAATGGTTGTTGCAGAGGCCTCTACACCAAAAACAGAGTCTGCAAATCTTGTGCAGGAAGAAGAATGGGCGTTTACTACTGTCTGCAGTTTTGACCCATCTTCTCATGATCAGTGCATGTCTGCAGTAGACTCAGATGTTTGGTACTTTGACAGTGGGGCGACCAAACATATTACCTCGCAGCGCAGTTTCTTCTCTTCACTCGAGCCTGCCCCTACAGGGAATACTGTCACATGCGCCAATAACTCCTCTTATCCTGTTATGGGAGTTGGTAAGATCATTCTGATTGCTGCTGATGGTAGTTCTTTCACTTTGTCAGATGCTTTATTTGTGCCAGGGATAAAAAAGAACCTATTATCAGTTTCTGCATTAGCCAAGATTGGCTTGGTTGTGAAATTCGTTGATGACAGGTTTACAGTCCATGATCTCTCAAATGGCGATGTGATTATTGCTTCTGGCATTTTATGTCGTGGGCTGTATAAGCTCATAGACTATGAAAGATCTATGAATGATTCGGCATGTGCAGTTCATGATTCTTAGGCTATGTCAGATGCAAAGCTTTGGCATGCACGATTTGGTCATCTGAATTTTGCTAGTTTGTTACGCCTGCAGAAATCTGAAATGGTCTCCTCTTTGCCCAAACTTGAGGCACCTGGAAAACATGTTTGTGAAGGCTGTATTTTGGGCAAAATGCAGCGTTCTCCCTTTCCAAAAGATGGTTCAGTTCGGGCTACGCAGAAATTGCAGCTTGTACATAGTGATGTCTGTGGTCCTATGCAGACACCCTCTTTTGGAAATTACCTTTACTTCGTGACTTTCATTGATGATTTTTCCAGGCATGCATGGGTATATCCACTCAAAGCTAAGTCCGAAGTGTTCATGTGCTTCAAACAGTTTTTGGTTTTGGCTGAAAATCTGTCAGCATGTAAAATGGGCACCCTCCGTTCTGATCGAGGGGGGGAATATATGTCTTCAGATTTTAATGCATTTCTGGCTGAACGTGGGATAAAACACGAGTGTACAGTGCCGTATACACCTCAACAGAATGGAGTTGCTGAACGAAAGAACAGGTCACTCATGGAGATGGTGAGGTGCATGGTCAAAAGTCAGGCTTTACCACATAGTTTCAAGCTTGAGGTTGTCATGTGTGCAGCATATGTACTGAACAGGTGTCCCACTAAAGCGTTGCAGTCTATCACTCCATATGAGGCTTGGCATGACCGCAAGCCATCTGTTGCTCATCTGCGTGTTTTTGGTTGTTTGGCATATGCATTAGTGCCTGAACAACATCGCAGAAAATTGGATGATAAGGTAGTAAAATGTATTTTTGTTGGGTACAGTTCTGAAAGTAAAGGCTATCGTCTGTATCATCCATAGGCTAAATGCATTCTGGTTAGCCGTGATGTTGTCTTTGTGGAAGATGCTATTCAGCCATTGCTTTCATGTACTAAGGAGACATCTGTTAGCTCCAAAGACATGTATGATACTTTGATGCCTCTTTTTACAGGTGGACAGGCTAGTGCTGGTCCTAATGAGGCAACTTCTCAACCTTTGCAGGTTTCATATGATGATGCAGATCATTCCATTTCTGATGCAGATTTACATGATGCACTTGTTGATGAGAGAGCTGATATTGAGCAGGCAAAAACTATGCCAAAATGGCTGGTGCAGACTTTGCGTGACAGCAAATTAGATGCACCTTTTTCATATCGTACTCGTTCAGGCTCTCATAGTGCCTCCTTTGCATCAGATTGCTATGCTATGGCTGCATCTAGTCTCTGTGATGAGAATGAGCCTGTTTCTTTTGATGAAGCACAAAATTCAGAAAATTGGATGGCTGCTATGCAATCTGAATATGATGCTATAATGAAGAATGGTACATGGTCTTTATGTGACTTGCCTCCTGGAAAGAAGGCCATTGGCACTAAGTGGGTATACAAGCTGAAGTGTAAACCTGATGGTACAGTTGACAGGTATAAAGCTAGGCTTGTTGCAAAGGGTTATGCACAGGAAAGAGGCATTGATTTTGATGAGACCTTTGCACCTACATGCCGTATGACTACTGTTCGCAGCATTTGTGCACTTGCAGCCCATCATGGTTGGAATGTACATCAGTTGGACATTAAAACAACATTTCTGAATGGTGACTTGCATGAAGAAGTGTATGTTTTTCAGCCCCGTGGCTTTGTGCAGAAAGGGCATGAAAACCAGGTTTGCAGGTTAAAGAAGGCATTATATGGTTTAAAGCAAGCACCACGTGCTTGGTATGAGAAGATACATGCCTATCTGATTGCACATGGTTTTGAGAATAGTCCAACTGAAAGCACCTTATATGTTAAGCGTGCTAATGATGTGCTTCTGATCATTGTTGTCTATGTTGATGACATGCTACTCACTGGTCCTATTGAGACACATATTGCTGATTTTAAGGCTGATTTGCATGCCTCATTTGAGATGTCTGATTTGGGGCATTTGCATCACTATTTGGGCATTCAGTTTATGCATGTTGATGGTGGAATGGCTTTGTGTCAAACGAAATATATTGACACATTATTGCAGCGTTTTGGCCTTGAAGACTGTAAGCCTATTGCCACTCCTATGGAGACGGGTTTACGATTGAGTCTTCATGATGCTGGAGATGCATTTGATGTTGTTCTCTATCAGCAGGCTGTTGGATGCTTGATTTACTTATGCATTACTCGGCCAGATATTCAGTTTGCTGTCTCACAGATGAGCAGGTTTATGCATTGCCCAGGAGTCCGCATTGGAAAGCGGTTAAGCGCATCTTTCACTACTTGGTGGTACTCAGCTACTTGGGTTGTTTTATCCCAAGGGGGGATCACTACCGCCAGATTTGCATGCTTTTTCTGACTCAGATTGGGCTGGTTGCTATGACACTCGTGTGTCCACCAGTGGTTTTTGCTTCATGCTTGGTAGCTCATGTATATCTTGGTTGAGCAAGAAGCAGCCTACTGTGGCCACTTCCAGTTGTGAGGCTGAGTATAGGGCAGCTTTCACAGCGACTGTTGAGTGTGTGTGGCTCAGACGCCTTATGGCTGATTTGGGTGTTGGCCAGTCTTCTGCCACCACCATCTTCACTGACAGTCAGAGCGCATTGGCAGTTGCGAGGAACCCTGTGTTCCATGCTCGCACTAAGCACATTGAGGTGCATTATCACTATGTCAGGGAGAGGTTCTCTGCTGGGGAGATCAGCTTGGCATATGTGCCCACGCAGGAGAACATTGCAGACCTTTCCACGAAGGCTCTGCCTAGGGAGAAGTTTGAAGCTTTCAGCAAAGCTTTGGGCTTACTTCCTTTTGTGGAGTGATTTCCACATAGCTTGGCACTTCCTTATACATGAGTGCCAACTCCTTGTTCACCGCATCACTCCCAGGGGGGATTTGTTGATATATTTAGGTAGTGATGTGTGTGAACACTCTAGGACCGCCGGGGCACTTTTTTCCCTCTTTAGGAGGTTTTTTTCCCCCGGCTTGTATATACGCCTATTGCCCTAATGGGCTACTTATCTTTGTACATTCTCTAGTAATACATTCAGTCTTGTGTGTTGTGCTCCAAGCTTCTTCTTCTTCCTTGTGTTGTTCGCGTGCTTCCGCAGACGTCTATCTCCAACAAGTTTGTCGATGATACTGCTGTCTATTTGCATGGCCATGAGGCCAATATCTCAAGATTCTAGGATTCTTTGGAGAGGGCTCTTGATGCATCGAGTGCCAAAAATAATCGGCCTAAGCCTCATGGGTTCAAGGTTAGTAGGGACACTCTCCCTAGGTGGCTTCTCTGTGCCCAGTTTTAGTGGACTCCTCTTGGCACTGTGGTTCATTACCTAAACTACCATATTAGCTTGGAGCTTTTGTCTAAGAAGAAGATCCTACCTCTCCTCTTGATTATCAAGAGGAAGTTGATGCATTGGAGCACTTCTTGTTTGTCCTTGGATGGGAGGGTCATATGGCTAACTAGGTACTTTTTGTCAGGGGAGCACTAGATTGTGCTCTTTGACTACGGTAGAAAAGATTTCGGAAATACACTTTTGATTACAAGGACACCCACGTAGGGAAAATAATACAAGATTATGTGTTTGATACAAGATGCCCCACAACCCGAGACTGATAGGTATGAATAACTGACTAGAAATGATACATGAGATCCCACAATCCGGGATCCTAAGTATGAAACAAGATATTTGGACTACAAGAATTCCCTTCAAGGAGATGAACTAGATACTAGAAATAACTCGAAAAGATCTCATACTAAGAGATCACAAGAGGACAAGATAGAATGTCCAAGAACTAGACTAGAAAAGACTAGATCCTACAAATAGGGCTCAAAAACTTTATGGGCAACATAATTAAATGAAGGTGACCCATTCTTGATTCCAAAACTCAAAATTCTGAACACATATGCCCCAAATTTTGTAATAAATGTTGTTTTATGCTCATCCTCTTTAGCAACACGGATCTAATTATAAACACAAAATCCATCTAAGAAGCTATACATCTCATGCCCTGTTACTGCATCCAACATTGCATCACAGAATGGCATTGGAAAAGGATATGTAATTGTGACTGTGTTCAATTTTTTGTAATCCACACAAACCTGCAGTTTCCCATTCTTTTTTGGAACAAAAATAATGGGTGATAACCACGTTACCTGATTTACAGGTTTGATGAATCCAACTGCGAAGAGCTTGTCAATTTCCTCTTTGTCCTATTTTGCAAAGTTTGGGTTCATCCTATACCTTTGTGGCACCACCAAAACAACATCTATCTTCAAATTAATCCGATGTTGATGTAGATTTGGATCTATCCCTTTTACTTGAGAGTAATCCCAAGCAAATAGATCAATATACTCCTTCAATAAGCAAATCAAATCATCTAAAAATTGACCTTCCAATTCTTTACTTGCCCACACCATTTTGGGTTTAGCATCTGTACCTAAATAGACATCTTGAAGTTCATATTCCTTCACCCTACCAGACATTGCATAATTTTGTTCATATATTTTTTCTACCAGATTTATCACCTCTTTCTCTTCTTGATCAAGTTTCTAGTGAGTCCAAATTTCCAGATTGTGCTCAAATACCTGTCTCAGCTTTGTTCCTTCTATTTTGTCACTTGATCTTGGCTCAAATCTATTTTCTAGCAATTGCCCCTCTTTTGTAGTACTCCTTCAACATCCACTTCCAAAACTGGGACCACTATTGGATTTGCCTTCAATAATTCCTCTTCTTCATCATCCTCTATTTCCTCAGCTAAACTAATGGTTTGGGCCATTAAAGGTTTTTCTTTTACTTACATATTCCACCTTCCCTGCATTGATATTGTAACTTCCTTTTTCCCCTTAGTGATAACCACTACATTTGAACCCCAATCTTGCTTCAATTTGGCTAACTTGAACCATGGTCTACCTAGCAACATCTCATATGGGTAGGTAGATTCTAACATTGTGATTACCACAAAATTGACCATGAATGCCATACATGCAAATACTATTTTGCTATTGCTTTAGAATTCCTAAAGGTTGCACTCTTGTCTGATCCACCATCTTGACCTAAAAAGGTGTTGGTGCTAATGTCCCATTCCCCATCTCTTTAAAAATATGTTCTGGTAAGATGTTCACACCTGAACCACCATCCAAGAAAACTTCATCAAACATTCTCTGATTATATTGTGCTTGAATAACTGGCACTACAAAATCCACATCTGCGGGATCAATATTATTGGTTGATGCCAAAATTGTAGACATATTTGTTGGCTCTGATTGTTGCCTAACCAGCTTCTTCAACAACTTTTCCTTAAAAGATGGAACTAAAGATAATAATTGATCCAAAGATAATTGTAAAGGAGAATTAATAATTACCTCAAACCAATCACTGCCCAACTCCTTCTTAGGGTTCACCCTATCTTCCTTCCTTTGTGTGTGAGTTGGCACTAGGTTATCACCAAATTTTTATATAATCTAAATTTCCTCCTGCTTCTTCTGATCTTGCTGGATCCATTTTTATACCAGATCCCTAATGTGACTTTGTTCATGCCAATCAATGGGACCCTGGTTTTTTGATCTTATTACCGCCAAGACTTCCACTTCCTTCATCTTAATACATTGTCTACAATCACAACTCCATTGGTCCATACGTTCCTTGTTTCCTATTTTTGATGTACTCGAACTTGGGTCACCCTGGAAATTTTCATTTGATAAGTCAATTACAATGACATTTTCGTTATCCACTTATTACCTTGTTATTGTTGCTGCCCTTGTTGGTTATTCTGATTATACCTAATAATTGGTACACCTCTTTCCTCTCTATATTTGACCCATAATGGGAAATTGGGACCATTCCAATGATCTGGAGCAGAGCAATACCCACATGACATTACTTTGGCTAGTCTTCCTTATTGATTTCCTTGTTGATTTCCTTGTTGATTTCCCTGTTCCCTCCATGGAGGTCTCCCTTGCTACTGCCTCTAAAAACCACCTCTTCCCTCAATTGGAATTGCTTGATTTGCTCCAAACGCATTGTTGCTTCTATTGTTGTGCTTTGACCATTGCCCTCTATGCTTTGGATTGTAGCAACATTGAATTGTAGTAATGACCTTTTTTCTCACATATCTCACAAAAACGTTTTTCTTTGGGTGCGATTATTGAATATCCATTCTTCTTTAGATGACTAATCAGAGCTTCTTCATTTCCCTGTCTCCCTTTTGACTTACGATGCCTTCATACTGAAACTTCTTCCTCTTCACTTTCCAAATTTGAATCTATCATATCTTTTCTAGAATCTTCATCTGAGTTAGAATCTTAATCTGAATTGGAATTGCTATATTTCTTCTTTGTTATGCCAAACCTCGTTTCTACCCTGGGAGCTGCCAATACCAACACATTGAATTTGCCAGCTATATCAATACTGGCTACTACATGTCTAATACTGCTTCTTGTTCCTTTGAGGAAATAGCCTACTAACATCTCGTTAGTAGATCTCTCATTACCTTGTAATCTTTCCATCAGAATTCTGAATTTCTATCCATAATCTTCTACCAATGTATTCTTTTGCCTGATTTCTCTAAGTTTTCTCAAAGCATCAGAGGAAGTCTTTTCTTTTCTAAATCTTTGCAAGAATGTTGTTCTTAATGCATCATAAGTAGCAAAATGGGCAATACCATATTGGATGAAACAAATCATAGCCTTTCCTTCTAATGTGGTTGCAAATTGTTGCAATTTGATTGCATCGTCATATAATTTTGGATACCATTTGCTGTCCATTTGATTTCAAATTGAGCAACATGGCAATCTGCATCTTCTTCTGATCCTCCTCTAAAATGTGCTGCTTTGGCTTTGGGGGTTTGGAAGTAGTTGTGCCATAGGCAATGGCTGAGGTGTCTTAGTTCTTTGCTTGGTAGTCCCTCCAAGCGAATTGGAGTTGCCTTCTTACTCCTACAACTGCTTCTGTCAGGATCAACGCTCCTAAAATTTTGCCCACCAACCTTTCTTGTGCTGCACCTAATCCTTCTCCCTCTTTGTCAAACTCCAAATTTGAATCTTCTTGTGCCTCGTACCAATCAAATAAATCAAGAAATGGATCCACGTTATCATCTTGAGTTTGCACTCATGTACAATATATTCTGCCAACTCTTCCCCTTCTTCACGACATTCATTTCTTGCTTCTTTGAGCAAGCATAGTAGGATCACCAAATGTGTTGGGGTTCTTCAACACATCACTACTTGCTCACACAGTAGAATGAAACACACACCAGTGGTTACTCAGAATGAACAAACATACATCAAACAAGATTATGGAATTATCAAGAATATAGAGCTTGAGCACTGAACAACTCCCCGTATTATAGGAATACAGAGCTACAATCACTTTTGGTAAGAAAATTCAAAGATTTCCCCTTAGTTCAGCATCTCCTCACATACAAACTAAGTCCTATTGAATAAACAAAGCATTTGCATCATGTGAATACAACCGTTTACATCATGCAACAAAGTTGTTAAAATATGATTGTAACTAACTTTCAAAAGTTTGACTCATAAAGAATCTGAGTCAGCAAGAACTAAGCAAAATCCAATTTAGCACATTGATCAACTTTAAATATCCGACTGAGCAACTTTTCTTGTAAAAACTTCTACTATTAACATGTGTGTTGTTTTTCCTTTTCCTTTTTTATCTTTTTTCTTTTTTGGATGAAAAATTACATGAAAGACACCTGTGCATCATGATTATGAAAAGGGTGAATAAAATTCTACAGAAACTATTGCCAAAGTATAAATTCCTCAAGAGATGTGTTAAACAAAATCCATGTATAAATCCATCTTCTCCCCCTATCTAGTGTATGTCATATATGAAGTTATCTTACAGAGTTTGTAAGTGGGGTGTTCTAGAAGCTTCTTTGATTCTCTTCTTGAGCCACTACAACATATCGAGGGTATACCGAGGCTGCTACCGAGGCAAATGAACGGGCGTGATTTCTTTGCGACGTCGGTGTTAGAGTCGGTATACGCGTCGGAAAGAAAGCCCCGGTATGGGCGTCGGTATAAGTGTCGGTATAGGCGTCGGTATAAACGTCGGTAATACCGACGCGTATACCGATGTCCATACCGATGCCTGCACTGGGTGTACCAACACGTATACCGACGACCATACTGGAGCTACCGGCACGTATACCGACGACCCTATCTGCACAAATTTTTTTGGGCAGAGTGTGTTGTCTTTTGCTACAGCATGATGTTGTTTAGCAAAAGACAATACACTCTGCCCAACTGAGTACATGTGTTATGTACTCTAATGGCAACCAAAACATAAACTTATATGAGCAAAAATGAACAATGAATCATGTACAGAAAGTTGTATATTCCATAAATGAAAAATGTACAAAAGTGTGGCAAAGCACTTCTATATAGGAATTGAATACAAAATGTGAAAAAGCACTTCCATATAGGAATCGAATACAAAATTATGGTACATCATTGCCACATAGGAGTGTAATACAAAATTGTGGCAATGTGACAAAACACTTCCATATAGGAATCGGATACAAAATTATGTTACATCATTGCCGTATTCGAGTGTGATACAAAATTGTGGCATTGATCAAAATATTTACACCTACAATCCTGCAACAAAACATATGTATAAAATAAGACCAATTAACATGACATTTATAAACAACAACTAAAAACACGAAACCAAGATATAACTTTACCTAATCAAGAATATTCTCCCATGAGACGATTGCACCGCGTCCCTCTAAGTCTTGTAACAGTGCAGTCAGTCCATGTCGATATCCATATGATTCTTCAGTTCGCGTCGGAGGACGACCCACTGCCAACTCCTATAATAAATATGCAAAATGTTAGATGAACATACATAATTTACTTAACACAAACAACTTCAATAATTAACATGATACTTAAAAATTGGTAGCGCATACTGTCGTATCCGCCGCTACCTAAATGCGATGTTCCAACCGTATCTAAACGTGTGGCCGCCGCATCTCTCTGTTGACAATATCGATCAGGAGTATGTTGCTGCTCATCCTCAATCGATTCCCATTCTTCGACATCTAGCCATACAGGCTTCAGTAAGCCTGCTTTGAAAGCATCGCGAGCTTCGGATCGTCAATGAGACATCACTTCGCGTGCTATATGTTGAATCCACTCGGAACTCACAATAGGATTCCCATGTACTGGCCGATACTCTTCATATATGCATTGTGTGATATGATTTTTAGAGTCCCTATCCTTTTCGGTCCATTTTAACATTACTGAATGACCGAATTTGATGGAGCAGAGTTGTCGTATGCGCTGACGCATTGACTTTCCGGCCGAATCCATAACCAGAGCTCCATTACGGATATGATATATCTTGGAGTCGTCATGATCATGCGCACCCCAAGGTGTACGTGGAGATCCCATCTGATGTAATGTGAAGATCTCATCTCATCCAATGTATATATATGCATGCTTGTAAACATATGCATTCATGTATACATATGCATATGCATTCATATATGCATATGCATGCTTGTATGCATATGCTTGCTTGTATCCATATGCATGCATTCATGTATGCATATGCATGCTTGTATGCATATGCATGCATGTATGCATATGTATACATGCATTCATGTAAGCATATGCTTGTATACATATGCATATGCATGCTTGTATGCATATGCATGCTTGTATGCATATGCATGCATGTATGCATATGTATACATGCATTCATGTATGCATATGCTTGTAAGCATATGCATGCATGTATGTGTATACATATATATGCATTCATGTATGCATATGCATGCTTGTATGCATATGCATGCATGTATGAAAATGTATACATGCATTCATGTATGCATATGTTTGTATGCATATGCATATGCATGCATGTATGCATATGTATACATGCATTCATGTATGCATATGCTTGTATGCATATGCTTGTATGCATATGCATGCATGTATGTGTATACATATATATGCATTCATGTATGCATATGCATTCATGTATGCATATGCATTCATGTATGCATATGCATTCATGTATGCATATGCATTCATGTATGCATATGCATTCATGTATGCATATGCATTCATGTATGCATATGCATTCATGTATGCATATGCATTCATGTATGCATATGCATTCATGTATGCATATGCATGCTTGTATGCATATGCATGCATGTATGCATATGTATACATGCATTCATGTATGCATATGCATATGCATGCTTGTATGCATATGCATATTCATGCTTGTATGCATATGCATGCATGTATGCATATGTATACATGCATTCATGTATGCATATGCTTGTATGCATATGCATGCATGTATGTGTATACATATATATGCATTCATGTATGCATATGCATTCATGTATGCATATGCATGCTTGTATGCATATGCATGCATGTATGCATATGTATACATGCATTCATGTATGCATATGCTTGTATGCATATGCATATGCATGCTTGTATGCATGTACATGCATGTATGCATATGTATACATGCATTCATGTATGCATATGCTTGTATGCATATGCATGCATGTATGTGTATACATATACATGCATTCATGTATGCATATGCATTCATGTATGCATATGCATTCATGTATGCATATGCATGCTTGTATGAAGATGCATGCATGTATGCATATGTATACATGCATTCATGTATGCATATGCTTGTATGCATATGCATATGCATGCTTGTATGCATATGCATGCTTGTATGCATATGCATGCATGTATGCATATGCATGCATGTATGCATATGCATGCATGTATGCATATGCATGCATGTATGCATATGTATACATGCATTCATGTATGCATATGCTTGTATGCATATGCATGCATGTATGTGTATACATATATATGCATTCATGTATGCATATGCATGCATGTATGCATATGTATACATGCATTCATGTATGCATATGTATACATGCATTCATGTATATGCATATGCTTGTATGCATATGCATGCATGTATATATATATATATATATATATATATATATATATATATATATATATATATATATACCTTCATAAGTTCAGGATAAAGAACACAAACACATACACATTGGAAAAATAATAACAAACAAAAGCAAGAGACTTAAGACCAATATAAGATATGAAAAATACAACCAAGATACAAAAAGAGATGCACACACCCTCACATGAACACAAACACACACACAAAAAACAAAAAATGAATAAATAATAATAATAAAGTAAAAAATAAAAAATAAAAAAATAGTTTAATAATAAAGAATAATAATAAATTAAAAAAGAAACAAATTAATAATAAAAATTATAAATATATAAAAATAGAAAATAAATTAAAAGAAAATAAATAAATAATAATAAATAATAAATAATAAATAATAAAATAATAAATAATAAATAATAAGTAATAAATAATAAATAATAAATAATAAATAATAAATAATATAAAATATAAAATATAAAATATAAAAAAATATAAATACAAGCATATGTATACATGCATTCATGTATGCATATGCATGAATGTATGCATATGCATGAATGTATGCATATGCATGAATGTATGCATATGCATGAATGTATGCATATGCATGCATGTATGCATATGCATGCATGTATGCATATGCATGCATGTATGCATATGCATTCATGTATATGCATATGTATACATGCATTCATGTATGCATATGCTTGTATGCATATGTATACATGCATTCATGTATGCATATGTAAACATGCATTCATGTATGCATATGCATGCATGTATGCATATGCATGCATGTATGCATATGCATGCATGTATGCATATGCATGCATGTATGCATATGCATGCATGTATGCATATGCATGCATTCATGTGTATACATGCATTCATGTATACATATATATGCATTCATGTATGGATATGCATGCATGTATGCATATGCATGCATGTATGCATATGCATGCATGTATGCATATGCATGCATGTATGCATATGCATGCTTGTATATATGCATATGCATGTATGTGTATACATATATATGCATGCATGTAAGCATATGCATGTATATGTATACATATATATGCATTCATGTATGCATATGCATGCATGTATGCATATGCATGCATGTATGCATATGCATGCATGTATGCATATGCATGCATGTATGCATATGCATGCATGTATGCATATGCATACATGTATGCATATGCATGCTTGTATATATGCATATGCATGTATGTGTATACATATATATGCATGCATGTATGCATATGCATTCATGTATGCATATGCATTCATGTATGCATATGCATGCATGTGTATGTGTATGCATATTCATGTATGTGTATGTGTATGTGTATGCATATTCATGTATGTGTATGTGTATGTGTATGCATATTCATGTATGCATATGCATATTCATGTATGCATATGCATGCATGTATGCATATGCATGCATGTATGCATATGCATTCATGTATGCATATGCATGTTTGTATGTGTATGCATATGCATGTATGCGTATACATATATATGCATGCATGTATGTATGCATATGCATGTATGTGTATACATATATATGCATGCATGTATGTGTATGCATATGTATTGTGTATGTGTGTATGCATATGCATTGTGTATGTGTGTATGTGTATGCATATGCATGTGTGTATGCATGTGCATGTGTGTATGCATGTGCATGTGTGTATGCATGCATGTATGTGTTTGCATATATATTATGTATGTGTGTATGCATATGCATTGTGTATGTGTGTATGCATATGCATTGTGTATGTGTATGCATATGCATTGTGTATGTGTGTATGTATATGTATATATCTTTCCCTCTCTCTGTCTCAGCCGAAAACAAAACTAAAGAGAGAAGACATTAGAAAAGCAAAAACATAAAGAAAGAAAAAATAGTGATATATGTCTCACTTACATTGATGTAATTTTTGAATCAAGGTTGTCAAAATCCACTTGAAGTTCTCCTTCCTCGAATTTCCAAAGATTTGATCCCAAAAATCTCTTGCAAAACTAAAGAGAAGATATTAGAAAAGCAAAAACATAAAGAAAGAAAAAAGAGTGTTACAATATGTGTGATCTACTTACCAAAGCTTCAGATCTATAAAAATAGAGGTGTGCTTAGAGAGAGAGAGAATTGTTTGAATCGGTCGTCAAAATCCACTTGAGGTTCTTCTTCGTCGAATTTCCAAAGATTTGATCCCAAAAGCTCTTGAAAAACCAAACAGAGAACATATTAGTAAAGAAAAAACATAGAGAAACAAAAAAGAGTGCTACAATATGTGCGATCTACTTACCAAAACTTCAGATCTACAAAGATAGAGGTCTGTTTAGAGAGAGAGAGAGGGAGGGAGAGAGAGGGAGAGAGAGTGAGAGAGAGGGAGGGAGAGAGAGAGAGTGAGAGAGAGGGAGGGAGAGAGAGAGAGAGAAAGGGTGACAAACAGAGATTTGCTGTTGGCACGCGCAAACCCGACAGGAGAAGAGGTGGATTCAAAACGCTCAGAATGACGAATTTTGGTTTCGAGCCTGGTTAAAAAGAGAGCGTCGGTATAACCGTCAGTATAAGCATCGGTAATTCCAGTAAATTACGGACGCATATACCGACGCTTATACCGACGCATATACTGACGCTGCCTTTCCAAGGCAAAGCAGCTTTCCCAAATTAACCGAGGGTCATACCGATGCCGACAGCTGACCGTCGGTATACTGACTGTCAGTATTCCCTCGATCTGTTGTAGTGAGCGTGCTAAGAATCTACATCTTGCCCTCATAATTGTGGATCATCAAAGTTTCTACAATGTTTTGGATGGTGTTCTCCTAAGAGATTATAAGCTAGTCTTCTTCCTTGGTTTGTTCTGCAATACTTGTTTGCGCTCCTTTTCCATTTCAAGGATATAACCTACTAATCTTTCATTGCATCTTGAAAATTTTGCATACAATGGAACTAAAGAAAGACCACAAAGAGTCCAAAATAGGTGCCACAGAAAAATTGAATAACAAACAATCATAGCCACTTTGAAATCTAATGGCCTCTATGTCTACCACCCATAATGTTTTGAATGTAGTAAGATACGTTTTTATCATACTAAGCATCTTTTGTGTCATATAGAGTGTAATGTCAGGTACATGCTCCATTTTGTATGTATGTCAAATAACTTTGAGCATGTATTCATGGGTCAATCTATTCTTTGGTGGGCATGGATTTGAGGATAATTGAGCCAGTGCTTACCAATTTTTGGATCTCCCTAAGCTCTAAGGGACTCATAAGGAGTCATGCATCTTAGGATAGGGAAATAACCTAGGTGCTTGCATAAGAAAGGTTGTAGTGACTCAAAATTTTAATGATACTTTGGATTTTTTTCTTATGAATGCATTGTCCAAGAAGCATCATACACATTATTTGCCAAGTTCACAAGGCCTTCAATGTCATAAAGTAGGTTGTGGCTAGCCAAAGTGATGGCTTAGATATTGCCTTTCCTATTCTTTCATCAAGATGAATGGAGTGGGTGTTGGGTATACAATATCTACTACTTTCATGGCCACTAATACCTTTTCCAAACTACTTGAAAGTATTTCCTATTAAATTCAACTAAATTTTCATTCATAACTTCTATGCATATCTCACTGCTACATGCCCACAAGTTCTTGTATGGTGGACATTCTCTATACCCAAATTCTGTAGGGAATAAGGGCTTCTCATCTTGCAAGACTACCTTTAAATTGAATAATGTGCTTGAAGCCTTGTGGAACTAGGGAGATGGTGGTGCTGGAGGTGATCCATAACTTCTTTTGTAGGCATAGGGGATGGTTGAGGGTCTTATGCTTTTTGTAAATCATCTAGTTGGTTCTAGAAAGCTTCAATCTCATCTTTATATACCTCCCATAGAATTTATTTGTTGTTTAGTTATTACCTAAAGCTTATAGGTCATTTGTATGCATCCATGGGTTTTCTTATAGATTTCTGGATCATGGATGGCCCTAGCCACTTGCAAAATCTCCTTAGTTTGTGCTCTTTATCTTGAAACTCTTCTCTTTGTAGGTGCAATTACTCCTCCAACTGTGAACATACTATGAAAATATCTAATGTTGTGTTTTGGAATGTTTCTTAAGGTGTCTCCATAAATGCTAGTGCATGTGTTAGGAACTGCTCTAGCAAATACTCTTGGTCTTTCCTACTCTTCTCTTATTCATCTATTTTCATTTAACACTGCATTTTAGGCACAACTTCTTTAGAAATGAGTCTTACCATGTTGGTTGCACTTACAACATCCTCTTGTGCTGCCACTAAGTGTGCCATGTTTTTGCTATGTCTATCCTTTCCTTTTATAATTTTTATCGCATCATCACTAACTCTTGTTTGTGTTGTGCCATTGTTTTAGCATTCTTTGCTTTTAATTTGGTCTTTGCATAGTCCATTTTGTACTCATGTAAGAGCTTTAGAATCATCTGCATTTTGTCATCTGTTGAAGAGGATCTAGGCACCCTAGTATGGAATATGGATGGTATGGTTTTTTTAGGTGATGATGGTACAATTATGGGTGCAGATGGGGGGGCATGTTGAGGATGTTGAATGTGGGGCTTGTGAATGAAGCATTTGGTTGTGGCTCAATGGTGGGTGGTACTATAGGTAATGGTACCTCTTTGGATGTTGTATGGACTATGTCCACATGTGGTTTCGATATTGTTATTGAAGGTGAGCCCTAGACGATGATGACATTTGTGAATTAGATGAGTTAGATGAGGAAGAAGAGGAAATTACAAAAATTGTAAAGTGACGTTCCTCTCCTTTTCTATTTCTCATTGTTGTCTTTGCCTCCTTTAAGAATTGGGAGGATTCTTAGGAGGGATTGGTTTACTTTGGTAGAAATAGTCCTCTAACACATGGCCATCAACTCCAATGGTAGTTGAGGAGTTTCATTTGCAAAATCCTTAGCCATCCCCCCCTATTATCTTACACTAACAGAATCCCATAACTCAACTAGTGAACTAGCTATTGTGGTGAGGATTTTCGTCTCTTTTGGGCTCCCATATGTGGCCTATTTGATCTTAAAACTTAAAAATCTCAACTTGAAGTACATTTATGGTGATGCACGATGGTATAAATCTCCTTATCGAGAGCTCCACAATGATACCCTTGTTATTGTTGAAAATCAAATCTCAATCATGCAAAAGGACTCAACCGTGAGTTTTGCAAGTGGCCCAATAAAACAAGAGGACCCAAAGTCATGGAATTAAGTTAGAAGCTCCACCAAATCAATCAAATTTAGATCTAATCAATCAACCACCAAAAAGTGCACCTACATTGATTGGTGGGTGGTTAGTTAGATTTTAGGAAAGTAAAACTCTATATAAGCACCCTCCCACATTTGTTTCTTCTTTTGTATGCATTCCACGAGTTTCCCACTTATTTTAGAGAAGTCATAAACTCCAACAAGCGTCCCCCTTGCTTGCTTACCTTATTTTCTCATGATTTTGCTCCTCTCTATGTAGAGGTGTAGTTAGGCTTTTCTAAATCTGATTGTACCAGATTGTAGAGCATTGTTTGCTCACTCATTGCACTCATTTTCATCGATTTCAAGCTTCATTTGGTCTCTAATATAGTGCCGTCAAATTTGCCTAAGTCTCAAGCTCTTTGACTGAGTGATTTGTGAGAAATTGCAACCTTTGTGAAGGTATATCTTTGCACATAGGTAGAGAGTGTTGCAAACAGGTCGGCTCTTTTGTAAAGAGTGGTTCTCCCATCTAGAATATCCATTTGGGATGATTTAAAGCTTTTTGGGTAGCTCTTATAGTCTAGTGTAAGTTTTCAAAGTCTCATTGTAAGTCTCTATACACGTGCGGAGAAAACTTTAGAACATGGATCATATATCACTGCTTATGGACCTAGCGGAGGGCAGCCATCTTGCATTTTTGCATTGGGGTGTTAGAATCATCCCCATCAGTGGTATAAGAGCCATTTTGGAGGTTTGGAAACATCCATGGGCATCATATTGAAGACTTGAATGGATCAAGATAACTCGTGGAAGCACAAGGAGGACTTATCAAAGCAAGAAGACATCAAAAGGGGGCTACATCGATCAAGATCTCAACTAGTGGAAGGTTAGCAAGGGAGAAGCTATCAAAAGGTAAGATCAAAAATCTTCTAAAGCATACAAACACTTGAGGAGAAGCTAGAGAAGCATCTTAGACCTCAGTATGGCTGAGTATAATGCACAAATAGAGACGTTCGAGAAAGGAAATTATCAACCATGGAAATTTAAAGTTAGCAACTACCTTTATGAGCAAAGGATTGTGGGGATTAGTGAGCAACATGGAGCCAATGCCTCACGTACATGATCCACCACTTTAGGGGTAGGTCAAGGCACTTAATGAATGGATAGAAAGGGATAGGAGAGTCATATTCATTCTATCCCAACACATAAGCACTAGCATGATAGGGCATATACAAGAATTGGCAAGGAGTTTCCACGAGTTTCCCACTTATTTTAGAGAAGTCATAAACTCCAACAAGCGTCCCCCTTGCTTGCTTACCTTATTTTCTCATGATTTTGCTCCTCTCTATGTAGAGGTGTAGTTAGGCTTTTCTAAATCTGATTGTACCAGATTGTAGAGCATTGTTTGCTCACTCATTGCACTCATTTTCATCGATTTCAAGCTTCATTTGGTCTCTAATATAGTGCCGTCAAATTTGCCTAAGTCTCAAGCTCTTTGACTAAGTGATTTGTGAGAAATTGCAACCTTTGTGAAGGTATATCTTTGCACATAGGTAGAGAGTGTTGCAAACAGGTCGGCTCTTTTGTAAAGAGTGGTTCTCCCATCTAGAATATCCATTTGGGATGATTTAAAGCTTTTTGGGTAGCTCTTATAGTCTAGTGTAAGTTTTCAAAGTCTCATTGTAAGTCTCTATACACGTGCGGAGAAAACTTTAGAACATGGATCATATATCACTGCTTATGGACCTAGCGGAGGGCAGCCATCTTGCATTTTTGCATTGGGGTGTTAGAATCATCCCCATCAGTGGTATAAGAGCCATTTTGGAGGTTTGGAAACATCCATGGGCATCATATTGAAGACTTGAATGGATCAAGATAACTCGTGGAAGCACAAGGAGGACTTATCAAAGCAAGAAGACATCAAAAGGGGGCTACATCGATCAAGATCTCAACTAGTGGAAGGTTAGCAAGGGAGAAGCTATCAAAAGGTAAGATCAAAAATCTTCTAAAGCATACAAACACTTGAGGAGAAGCTAGAGAAGCATCTTAGACCTCAGTATGGCTGAGTATAATGCACAAATAGAGACGTTCGAGAAAGGAAATTATCAACCATGGAAATTTAAAGTTAGCAACTACCTTTATGAGCAAAGGATTGTGGGGATTAGTGAGCAACATGGAGCCAATGCCTCACGTACATGATCCACCACTTTAGGGGTAGGTCAAGGCACTTAATGAATGGATAGAAAGGGATAGGAGAGTCATATTCATTCTATCCCAACACATAAGCACTAGCATGATAGGGCATATACAAGAATTGGCAAGGAGTTTCCACGAGTTTCCCACTTATTTTAGAGAAGTCATAAACTCCAACAAGCGTCCCCCTTGCTTGCTTACCTTATTTTCTCATGATTTTGCTCCTCTCTATGTAGAGGTGTAGTTAGGCTTTTCTAAATCTGATTGTACCAGATTGTAGAGCATTGTTTGCTCACTCATTGCACTCATTTTCATCGATTTCAAGCTTCATTTGGTCTCTAATATAGTGCCGTCAAATTTGCCTAAGTCTCAAGCTCTTTGACTGAGTGATTTGTGAGAAATTGCAACCTTTGTGAAGGTATATCTTTGCACATAGGTAGAGAGTGTTGCAAACAGGTCGGCTCTTTTGTAAAGAGTGGTTCTCCCATCTAGAATATCCATTTGGGATGATTTAAAGCTTTTTGGGTAGCTCTTATAGTCTAGTGTAAGTTTTCAAAGTCTCATTGTAAGTCTCTATACACGTGCGGAGAAAACTTTAGAACATGGATCATATATCACTGCTTATGGACCTAGCGGAGGGCAGCCATCTTGCATTTTTGCATTGGGGTGTTAGAATCATCCCCATCAGTGGTATAAGAGCCATTTTGGAGGTTTGGAAACATCCATGGGCATCATATTGAAGACTTGAATGGATCAAGATAACTCGTGGAAGCACAAGGAGGACTTATCAAAGCAAGAAGACATCAAAAGGGGGCTACATCGATCAAGATCTCAACTAGTGGAAGGTTAGCAAGGGAGAAGCTATCAAAAGGTAAGATCAAAAATCTTCTAAAGCATACAAACACTTGAGGAGAAGCTAGAGAAGCATCTTAGACCTCAGTATGGCTGAGTATAATGCACAAATAGAGACGTTCGAGAAAGGAAATTATCAACCATGGAAATTTAAAGTTAGCAACTACCTTTATGAGCAAAGGATTGTGGGGATTAGTGAGCAACATGGAGCCAATGCCTCACGTACATGATCCACCACTTTAGGGGTAGGTCAAGGCACTTAATGAATGGATAGAAAGGGATAGGAGAGTCATATTCATTCTATCCCAACACATAAGCACTAGCATGATAGGGCATATACAAGAATTGTACACTTCATCAAACAAGGCAAGGAGGATTTAGCTCAAGAATGAGATAAATAATCTTAGGAAAGCACAAGTACTAACATAAATGACTACATCGTGAAGGTTAAGGAGCTTGCAGATGCCCTAGGCTCAATTGGGAGCCCAATCAAAGATGACGATCTTGGCGCACACACTTTCAATGGCTTGAGAGAGGACGAAAGGTGGAAATCATTCAACACATCAGTTTATGTGAGGGATTCCCTACCATAATTTGATTAATTAGTCACATTGATGGTGACCGAGGAGATGAACCAAGGAGGTTCACAATCAAAGGGCAGCCAAGCCCAAGTTTTCTATGCAGGTAGAGGCAAAGGCAAAAGAGGTGGACAAAACTCCCAAGGCAGAGGGAGAGGAAGGTCAAACTCAAGCTCAAGCAACCAAGAAGGCTCCAACCAAAGCTATGGATCAAGAGGAAGAGGAAGGAGTAGAGGAAGAGGAGAAAGATCACATGGAAGAGAAGCATCCAATGGAGAATGCTACAATTGTGGAAAACCAGGCCATTATGCAAGAGATTGTTGGTCCAAAGGAGGAGGCAATCAAGGATACAAAAGGAACCAAGGTAATTATGATAGTACTTTAGCAAATTCAAAAAATGAGAACTTGCGTATGATGTATGGGTCAAGTGAAAGAGTCAATTCATATTTTACATAGTACATTGATAGTGGTTGTACCCACCATATGAGTTGCACTAAAGATGTTTTCTTTAATTTACATTCACCCACCATTCAAGGACATGTAGAGATAGGGGATGACCTTGAGCACAAGATTACACATGTGGGAGATGTTGCATTGAATGGATGTCAAAGCTCCAAGGTGTTGAAGGATGTGTTGCATGTGCCAACCATCATAGAGAACTCGGTTTTGGTAGATCAAATGGTTGAAAGAGGTTATGAGGTGAGGTTCAATGATCAAGGATGTTTTGTTAAAGACCCCGTGCAGGCCTACAAGCTCATAGCAAAAGGAAAGAACCAATGAAGACTCTTCACCATGGAGGTAAAGCCATGGACCCCTCACACTGTCTACTTGTCAATTGGACATAAACAAATTGCAAAAATCAACTTATGGCATAAAAGAATAGGACACATAAACTTACAAAGTTGAAGGACATGCAAAGGAAAGGCTTGGTGAGTGGTCCACCTAATCTTACATCTCAAAATATGCAACATTTGTGTCATGATTGTCAATTAGGGAGAAAAAGTAGATGGTCATTCAAGAAGGGAGCACATGTGAGCAATGAAGTGTTGAATCTCATACACACGGATGTATGGGGACCTACAAGGGAGCCATCTATTGGAGGTAATATATTTTTTCTCACATTTATAGATGATCATTCAAGGTTTGTTTGGATGTATTGCATGAACTCAAAGTCAGAGGTGTTTCACCACTTCAAGAGGTTCAAAAACCTAGTGGAGAAGGAAACAAGGAAGTATCTAAAGACTCTCAGATCGGATGGAGGGGGAGAGTAATTTCCAAATGAATTCTCAGATTTTCTCCAGGACCATGGCATCAAAAGGCAATTCACTTGTAGGTATACACCTCAAAAAAATGAGGTGACAAAGAGGAAGAATAGATACATAGCAGAAGTGGCTAGAGCTTTGTTAAATGAAATGAATGTTCCTAACTCTTATTGGGTGATGCAACAAATGCAGCCATATACATTATGAATAGGTGTCCAGCCTCAAGAGTACATGGAGTTACACCTTATGAAGCTTGTTGTTTTAAGAAACCCAACCTTTCACATCTCAAAGTATTTGTTTGTGTGTGTGTGTTATGTTCACATACCTCAGGAATTGAGACATAAGTTAGACCCGAAGGCACATAGGTGTATATTTCATGGATCTTATTCATAGAAAAAGGGTTTTAGATTCTATAAATCTTGGTGAATCGACTCAACTGGGAAACTACATACTGTATATCTAGCCTTGTGTTGCATGCATATATAAGACATCCCATAGCTTGTTGATAAAGAGAAGTGTCAAATGCATCACTAGAATCCTCACCTAAGAATCTAAATCCTGTCTCAACTGGTGTGGAAACTAGCTTGTAATCCTCAAAGTCAAAATGTTGAAGTAGTTTATCAACATATTTTTCTTGATGCATAACAATTCCCCCCTCAATGGATACAAACTGGATGCCAAGATAGTAGCTCAAAAGACCAAGATAAGTGACATCAAAAATATGGTGCAAATCAGTCATAAGAACATCAAGTTTTGCATCACATGGCCCAATCAAGAGTATGTCATCGACATAAAGAACAAGCACTGTAAGATCAGCCCCATTTTTGTGTACATAGAGTGTGCTTTCAATTGGACTACATGTGAAGCCAAGAGCAATCAAGTGCTTATGGATTTTGTCATAACATGCAGGGGAGCTTACTTGAGACCATACAAGGCTTTATGCAAGCGACAAACCATATGCTCTGCTTCTTCATTGCAAATCTAGGAGGTTGCTTCACATAGACCTTTTCTTGCAAATCACCATTCAAGAAAGCTATTTTTATGTCCAACTAATGCATTTTCCAACCTCGATGGGTAGCCAATGCAACCACGGTATGAATGGTAGTCATGCGTGAAGTAAGTGCAAAATTTTCCTCATAGTCAATGCCATATTGTTGTGCATATCCTTTGGCAACCAATCTAGCTTTGTAGCGATCAATGCTACCATCAGATTTTCTCTTAATCTTGTAAACCCACTTTGTACCAATGGCATTCTTTCCTTTTGGAAATTCACATAACTCCCAAGTACCATTTCTATGTATGGAATCCATTTCTGATTGCATAGCACTCATGTATTGTGGATCATCACATGGATCTTCAAAAGAAAGTGGCTCTTCATTACATGTTTTTGCAATAAGAGAATAATCCACAAAATTACTTGATGCATGGTGAGAGCTTGATCTTGTTCTACCAAGTAAAGGTGGACTCAATTTGATGTCCTGCAAAGTTTATTTCAGCCACTTTGGCATAGTTTCTGCACTCTTGATAGACATGCGTTCATTATGCAATACATCATCAATATGCTTAAAAATTTCAACCATGTTTGGCTAGAAATTCTCTGCATTTTAGCTCTATTTTGCTAGAACTTTTCAGCCCTTTGAGCTGCATTTGGCTAAACTACATGGCCATAGTCAAGGGCACCATTTTGGAACAAAGGTGTGAGTGTATCGAACACATCTTGTGAGCTAACTATTGGCTGTTTTTTGCATTCAAGGAGAGGGAAAGCTGAATTTTCAGCAAATAGCACATCTCAACTCACAATAATTGTGTATGTCAATGGATGGTAAGAATGATATCCCTTACTTTCAGCACTATAACCAACAAATATACATTTCTTTGCCTTGTCATCAAGTTTGTGACATTGTTGTGATGACACAAGAGCATATGCCAAACAACCAAACACACACATATGAATAACCATAGGCTTATGACCATTCCAAGCCTCATAAGGAGTGATGACTCTCAATGCATTTGTAGGGCATCGATTCAACACATAGTTTGCACACATGACCGCTTCCATCCAAAACTTATTAAGAAGATGCTTTCCTTTAACCATACATCATGCCATTTCAAGGAGAGTTCTCTTTTTACGCTTGACAACACCATTTTGATGAGGTGTATATGGCACTGTACATTGGTGTGAAATACCTCTTTCATGAAGAAAAGCATTAAACTCATGTGACATGTATTCACCACCATGATCTATGCATAGAGTCGAAAGCTTTTGTGAAGAAAAATTTTCAGCCATAGCTAAAAATGCTTTGAAGCAAGAAAATACCTGATTCTTTGCTTTCATAGGATACACACATATATGGTGAGTAGCATCATTAATGAAGGTAACAAAATATACGTGCTTCCCAAAAGATGGAGTCTTGATGGGACCACGTACATCACTATGAACAACCTACAATTTTCTTGTAGAATGTGTACAACTATCTTTTGGAAAAGAAGCATGATGCATTTTTCCAAGAATGCAACCTTCACATGCATGTTTTCCAATGGACTCAAGTGTTGGCAAACCAATAACCATGTCCTTCTTTTGCAAGTAAAGCAAACTATTGAAGTTAAAGTGACCAAAATGAGCATGCTAAAGCTCTATTTCAGCCATGGAAGAAGTATGAGCAACCAAGGCATTCAAGGCAGCCCTCTTGTATGTATCCATGCGATACAAACCATAACATAACGTACTGGACATTACGATAATATCACCATTGTTGAAATCATGAACCATACACTTATCATCAACAAAGTGTACATGAATTCCACCTTTGGCAATCAATGGAACTAAAATTAAATTCTTCTTGATATCAGACACATACAATGCATTTTTCAAGAGAATCACATCTCCATTTGCAGGTGTAAGCTCAATTTCTCCTACTCCAATGATAGGATAAGAAGCATTTTTTGCACACACCACATGTCCTCCTTTGGGTGCATCTTTCAAAGATGCAAAAAATCTGTTGCATGATGTTATGTGCTTTGAAGCACCACTATCAAAGAACCAATCCGAATTAGCTTCACTCACAACCATACATTTAGAATGCAAAGATGCATCATAATGACATGTAACAACACATGCCCAAAAATCTTGAGCCATGTTGGCTTCATCACTCTTTGCATTTGATGAATTTTTAGCAATAGAGATGCTGGATTCCTTCTTCGTTTCATTGCACTTAGCAAGCTTTCTACACTCATCAATAGTATGACCAGCCTTTTGGCAATCTTTGCATCTCTTCTTCTTTTGCAAATCACCATCATTAGAGGAATGAGTGGAAGAGGAAGGTTGAGGCTTTGGTTTTGATGAACCCAAAGTTGAACCATACTTGCTTTTCCCCTTTTGTGAGATAGCAAGTGCTTGCGTTCCCTCAATCAAACCACTCCAATTCACTCAAGATTGCTCTTCTTGCAAAAGAAGAGACACAACCTCATCAAATGCATACATATTAGGATTCCCTTTTGCAACCAAATGGAGAGTACATTAGGGGAAAAAATGAACCCTGAATGGGCCTTTTAGATTAAGGAGTGATTAGTGATGGACCAATCAGAAGAGGGTGGTGGCCACAATCTATGCCCTATAAAATACTAGGTTGAAGGGGGGAGAGGGGACATATTTCTCCCTTATTTAATGAGTTGCCTCTACAGAGAGAAGGAATCTCGTAACTTAGTTGAGCCCAAAAATTCAAAATTTCTAGAAAGTTAAAAAACTCATCATAACACCTGAAATGGACCCCCCATTACTTTTTAGGATCAAAAGTACTCTTTTTGACCCCAAATTCAGAATCCGTGCATGTTTTGAGCTGAAAAAATGGGTTTTTTCAAAAATACTATAAAAAGAGTTATTTCCCTCCTAAACCTCACATTTTCATACCCAAGTCCCAAAAAGTCATCTTTTCCACTACTTTCACTCTGTAGCACAGCATTGAAGCTCCTCTTTCTACACTCCAACCTACTTGCATCTCCTATCTCAAATTACTGTTGTAGCTTGAAGAGCTTTAGCTTCAACGGAAACATCTAAAGCTTCTAGGTGATAGAAAGATGAAATCCTCACATTAAGATGCCACAATATCAAAGCCATAGATGGACAGTGGCTATCCCATGAGTAATCCAAAGGTGCATGGGTGTACATGCAACCCTCTAGAGTTGGGCCTCATCGAGTTAGAGATCGTGGAAACTTAGATCTTCATTGGAAGGGAAAGTTACTTGGCTTCAAGAAGCACAGAGACAATGGGATGGTTGCTATTGTACAACATGTTTTTACAATGGAAACTGTGAAACTTGAAAACTCTAGTAGAATGAGATATCCTGTGAATTGTAAGTATTACTTTACAATATTTTATGTTTTCTTGTGTCGGATATATTTCTGAACTATTTAGATATGTTTTTGTTTGTTTCAGATATATTTCCTTCTACTTTGGTAGAAGAGCAACCACTTCATATTCTTACAAGTACTTTCCAGGCATTGCATGTAGTTGTTGGTGCACTAGTCTTTCTAGAAATATCTCTTGCTCAACTTTACCATGATAGAGTTTTCTTTTACACACATAGATATGTTGTACCCTCTAGAATGAATGGTTTTGGAAGGTTAGAGAGAATTGAAGTACATTCTCTTCTTAGCTTGGAGTGGCCAAAACCTGATATATGGTTTGTATCATATTTGAAGCAGAATATGGTAATGGATATACATAACTCTTTGAAATTCACAAAAGTGTCTAGGTCTGTAGGTTTGCACTGGTCTTTTCCCATTCATTGTTTTGTATATTTATTCCAAGGATTCTCATTCCAAGAGACTTCCACCATGTTCATGTGTAAAGATATCACATATGAGCAAGTCGAAAGTCTTCTTGGTGAAAATTGGGGTTTGATAGAAGGAATTGAAAAAGGTGATAAATATCTTTGTAAAATAGGTGGAATAGGTATAGGATTTTGATATTTGAAACAACGTACTTCACTATACATCAGATTCTACTATGATCTTTGGATGTGAAAACTTGACAAATGGATACCATTTCAAAGTTCAGAGGGATCTTTACATTCATTTGAAATAAAGCTTAGATTGCCCAACAATGAAACAAAAACTATTTTAGTGAATAATCATTGGACCTTGGCTAATCTGAGAGAACACTTGATGATTATGGGGTTTGAAGGACTAACTCAATCCAAATTCAAAATTCAAGGACATAAGGTGAGAAATGTTTCGTGATTTTGTTAAAGTAATCTTTTCATTATTGCTTATTTTATTTAATGACTTCATGTTGAGCCCATAAAAGTCATGTTGGTCAAAGTCAATTGTAGTCAAAGTCAAAAGGTCAAAGTCAACTAGTCAAAGTCAACAAGGTCAAGGTCAAAGTCAACAGGTGCAAAGTCAAAGTGCTAAAGTGCAAGTGTCAAAGTGCAGAGGTAGTGCACAATCAATTGTCCACAAAGGGTAAATTGGAGAACGTGCGTTGCAGGTTGTAGAGGTATTTCTCTAATTTCCCTAAGGTTCAAAGTGTGTTTTAAAGTGGTTCGGAAGGTTCAGGTGAACCCCCTCTTATGTGCAAAAGTGAAGACTTAAAAGGAAAATGTGAAGGTATGTGAAGCGGCAGCATACGCACAGGTGAAAATATGCCCCCCCCCCCATTAAAATTTTGGTTTTAGACTAAAGTCACTACAGGACAAAATAGTGAGTCGTTGGCTGCCACTTGTGAAGACAATCTTGGGACATGAAAGTGAGCACCAAGATACTATTGCAGTTAGGAGCGTACGTGATCGACACACTCAAATCAAGGCAAGGACTATTCTTGGACATTCCTAGAGTAAGCAAGAGAAGCATAGTCTAAGTGAAGCAAGAGAGAGAAGTGCAAGAGTCACCAATGTGCGATGCAGAGAAGTGGAGTTGAAGGAGTGCATGGAGAGTGACTAAGGGATTGTGCAGAGAAAGCTAAGCTAGTCCCCCAAGGATCTCAAGGTCTCCTTGTAGTGTGCGTGTGCCGACAGAACGTATTCATTCCTCCCCCTTAGTGGAAGCTTGGCGCAAGGTGTGCACAAGGATAAGCTTGAAGCAGGTGGAGGTCTGGTGTAGAGGAGGCTGGCAGCAAGAAGACTTTGGGGTATTTGGTATTTTGTCATTGAGTACTCTATGGGATTGTGCACAGAAGTATTGGTTTGTATTATGCTTCAAACATTGTAATTGTCTTACTGTAATCAATCAGCAGAAGCTTCCAAGGTGTATTTCCTCTCTTGGTCTTTTCCTTTTCTCCTACAACCCTCAAACTCCTTCTTGTCTAAGAAATCCCCCAACAAAATTTGGCATGCCCGGTGGGACTTCCAAGGAGATTTGAGCTTAGGAGAAACCAAGTGCAAAGTATAGCAGAGGTCACGTGTCTACAGTGCTACTTCATCAAACAAAAGGTAAATATTCTTATCAAGTGTCTCATATTAAGTGGGCTATGAGCTACTCATGACCGCAACCCCGTCCCAAACATTGAGGGTCACCTGCAAGCAGACAAGAAGGAAGGTTGTTAGAAGGTCCTCCAGTCCACTATCTTCAACCTCATCAGTAAAGAGCATGGCGGGTCAGGTAGACTTGGAAACTTTACTCTCTAGATTAAATATAAAGTTTCCTTCTTTCAAAGGCCTAGCTCAGGAGGATCCGGATGAACACATTAGAAGGTTTTTGGCACTATGTAAGACTAGAGGCTTAATGGGTAGGGAGGATGCCTTTTTGATTCTCTTCCCTGCCACATTAGAGGGATTAGCAGATAAGTGGTTCAGCCAGTTTGTTGAAAACCATTTTACCACTTGGGATGTGATGAAAGATGCATTTAAAAATCAATTCCAGCATGGCAACACTGCGGAGATTAACATAGAAGAACTAGAAAATTTGAGATTGGGTCCAGGAGAAAAGTTCCCAGAGTTTGTGACTAGGGCCAAAGCACTAATGGCTAAATTGCTAGATCCACCACACAATTTTTTTGTTAAGAAATGGTTAGCTAAGCCCCTACCAGTGGCCACCCAATGCAAAATAAAGGAATTAGTGTTACCTACAGCCTCCATAGAGGAGTTCGTCAACATAGCCACACGCTTGGAGCAGATAAGGCACCAGTATGGAGCTACTCCTTCCCAACCAACATATGGTACAGAAAGGAGGATCCAGTGATCCAGCTAAGGAAGGAGTTGGAGGGCTTAAAACGAAATAAGCCCTACAAAGAGGAGGAGAATGATGTTGCTCAGTTGAGAAGGGAGATTGAAGCACTAAAGCTCCAAAAGGAGGAGGAGGCCCAAGCAGAGGAATTGGCTCAGCAAGCAAGGTCACATAGTAAGTGAATGTCTTCTGTTAAGTGTGACTTGCCAATTATGCAGGAAAGTTGGCCATGAGGCCCATGAATGCCAATCAAGGGGAATGCCTGCAATGACATACTGGACACAAGGAGGACCCCCAACACCAGCAAATGTGATGGCTGCTGCACCAAATCAAGGTAACACTTATAACCCTAGATAGAGGGATAACTTTGGAAATGGGCCAAGGAGGCCAATTATTTGTTTTAGATGTGGAGAATGTGGGCACTATCAAAGTAGGTGCACCCTACCAGAAAATGCCCCTCCTTGCAAAAACTGCCCAGAGGCCAGAGACCACTATACAAATTGTTGTCCTAAGAATCAAGCCTCTTCATCCGGGTCCCACATTCAAATGATCTCTGTGCAGGAAGAAGAAATGGTAGGTCAAGTTGAGGTGCCATCACCATCTACCAGGGTGGTGCAGTTAGAGGAAATTGAATCTTTTACAGTGCAGACAAGAAGCAAGGGGAAGGCTCCAGTGGACATGGGTCAAGAATCAGTGATTAATGGATTAAACAAAGACAAAGGTGTGTCTGAGTACAAAGCCACCACATGTGCAAACACAAGGCAAAAATAAAATCCTTTTTTAAAAAAAAGGGGCCCCCACGATTTTCGGGTTAAAAAAAAAAAAAAAACTCTCCATCTCCCACCCCCCCCCACCGACCAGCCCCCCCCTCCCCCAGCCCCCCCCCTTCCCCCCCCCCCTTCCCCCCCCCCTTCCCCCCCCCCTGCCCCCCACCCCCCCTCCTCCCCGGCCCCCCCCCCTCCCCCTAAGTGAAGCAAGAGAGAGAAGTGCAAGAGTCACCAGTGTGCGAGGCAGAGAAGTGGAGTTGAAGGAGTGCACGGAGAGTGACTAAGGGATTGTGCAGAGAGTGCTAAGCTAGTCCCCCAAGGATCTCAAGGTCTCCTTGCAGTGTGCGCGTGCCGACAGAAGGTATTCATTCCTCCCCCTTAGTGGAAGCTTGGCGCAAGGTGTGCACAAGGATAAGCTTGAAGCAGGTGGAGGTCTGGTGTAGAGGAGGCTGGCGGCAAGAAGACTTTGGGGTATTTGGTATTTTGTCATTGAGTACTCTATGGGATTGTGCACAGAAGTATTGGTTTGTATTATGCTTCAAACATTGTAATTGTCTTACTGTAATCAATCGGCAGAAGCTTCCAAGGTGTATTTCCTCTCCTGGTCTTTTCCTTTTCTCCTACAAACCCTGAAACTCCTTCTTGTCTAAGAAATCCCCGAAAACTTCAATTTCTTGCAAATTGATTACAGGTGGGCAGAAGAATGGAATACAAAATGAAAGTCCCTGTAGATTGGAGCAAAGATGGAAGACAACTCTCATTGTCATAGTTCTTTTGCAACCTAATAATGTCACTTCTTGGGCCCTAGTCATTGTATCTCATGGTTTTTGCACTTTCAAGAACCTTGTAAAAAGTAGGTCATTCGATTCATGTTAGATATTGTATATACCTTCTTCTTTGCAATGGTAATTTCAAAACTTTTGGAATGTCAAAAAGTCTATGTTCACTACTTTGAAATGTGGTTGCTCATGTTTTTTTATGTGCATTATTTTATCATCAAAAACATATTTTTTTGAAATTGCACTTATTTATTCTATACTTTTAAAAGTGGGCCCAGTCAATTTAAAAACTTGAAACTGCTATAAAAATGGGTTCTATGTGATCATTTCTCACATTTGCACTCTCAGCGAGCTAGAAAGCACAACAAACTGTTGTAGTATGCCCTTGGGGAGCCAAGACCCACAACACCTTGCATGGAAGCAAGAAGGAAGGCTCAAGAAGGAATCTCCTTTCATCCACCCAATCCTCCATCATGTTCAAGCCATTGGCCATCGGCCCGCAGCTATGCCACATGCTTGAAAACATGGAGAAATGGGAGTCAAGGATCCTAGTCACATATGTAAAATACAAGATAATTGCAACACTCTACTTACACACATAGGAAATGCTAGCATGCACACACACCTCACTCTCTCACACTCTAAGACTAAATACACATATGTACAAAGCCTTAAGAGAAAAGAGAGTTCTTCCATTCAAAGGATGTATACATGAGAGCACATCGACCAAAAGCTCTCCCTTTACAAGAAATGAGCCTCTATTTATAGGCTAAGCACAATTCCCCATGTGTTCCTTTTGAAACGTCAAAAAGGGAACATGTGCTTATATCTCTCTAGATCTTTGCAACTATTCCTTCCAACCACCCTCTTCAAGACAAATATGGGCGTGGAAATTCTTCTACGTGGGATTTTGGATATGTGCAAAAAAGGGCTTTTATTGAGAAGGCTTCAATACCATAGTCTAAAGGAAATATCAAAAAGGGGCTTAGGAGAGTGTTCATATGGACATCTCCTAAATACAAGAAAAGGGTATTTTTATGAGGGCTAGAGGGTGCCATTGCATGAGAGAAAATGTGGGCAACCTTTATAACAACACTCTCCTCCTCCTAGACTTTGTCATCCTCGACAAAGCTAAGATAGGAGAAGCATTCATTGTTGAAGTGGTGCAAGTGTGAGTCTTCAAGTCTTCAAATCTGCAACACTGCAATCCTCATCTTTGTAAGTCTTCAAGTCTTCAGGCCTGCAATGCTGAGCGACACAATCCCCTTGGGGGGCAGTCAGCCCAGCCTCCATCCAATGTGCAACACTTTGTAGGGCCAGAAATGCCTTTTCAAGAAGCCCCAATACCTGAAATTTAAACGTACACAACAAGTAGACTGAATTTGAAAAGGCTGCAGCCACAAAATGTTAATTCCATTTTTAGTTTCCACTTCAGGGAACATCTTTCACTCAAGACTTGCTCTTCTAAAGAGAAGAGCTCCTGAAAATCTTCTCATCTCTGCGTTCCAAAAAACGATGGCCCAAAAAAAAAAAGCAAAGAGCCCAGCAAGGATTAATAGTGCCTATCCCTTATATCTCAGTGTTGCCAAAATTTGTTATTTCCGAGTTACTGTGTGACATATTGCATTGTATAACATGAGATGAATGTGGTATCATGATTAACTTATGTTCCTGCCATCATTTATACTATGCTTGTATCAACAAGATTAGCATGAGTTTCATGTGTTCACAAAATGATTAGACAATAGTGCAACATTATGACTCTATCATGAAATTCAAACAGCTTATCCAGAGTGATTCCTGCAAAGCACAGTTTCAAATCATCTATAGGAGGTAAGAAGGATCAACGCTGAACATCTAAGTGTGTTGGCCTGCAATGCATTATGAGAAAATAAGCCTTAAATGAGCATTGTGAAACTAGAGAGTTACTTCCCTAGCAAAAAACAATCACTCATTTTGTGACTTCACACTTAATTTAGTTCAGGTCTGAATCAAAAATTTCAACCCCCTATGTGCATGGTCACATGCAAATATCCTTTAAAGAATACGTGCTTACATCACGAATTACATTTTGAAGCATTATGCACCCAACCCAGGAATTTTACTAGAAACAGCCACGTGCATTATTAAAGAGTAGAATCAAGAGAGATGTATGAGCATGTAGCAAGAGTTGTGTAGTCTTGGACCTGATTCCTGTTAGTGGTTCAATGGATACAGAACATCAAGAAATATTCATACCATTGTGGCTTTAGTATTTGAGCAAGTTTAAATCTACACACTCTTCCAGTAGCTTTGTTAGAGCAAGACAAATTCGACAAATCCTTCAGATTCTATGCCTAAAATATTGAGCAGACACTCTCTTGGGACAAGCCAATCTTAGCACAACATTCACACATCAATCCTATAAAAACACAAATTTCCTTTCAAACATACATGATCATATGCAACCACACAAACATATAGAGGAAGAAACAAGCAATTTTATCCATTTCCAATGATTATGACAAGCATGTAATAGAAACTTCACAAGATCAGGAAGCACCATCCTCATTCTTCCAAACCTGTAACACTCAGAATCAAGAGAAATTCAGTACATAGTTAGCAATTGAAGATAAGCTTTTTAATTAAATATCAGCAAGGATGAATTCAGTAACCCCAAAAGCTCTTTAATCATCATAAGGGACTCCTTCCCCAAGGAGAAGAATCAATATACGCCAGTCACCTGCAAGCTTTCCATCAAGCAAAAAGATCATATATATGATAAATGCACAGATTTGAGGTGGTTAAAGGAGTCAGCAATCTTCAAATCCAACATGTGCATCACTCCTTGGTGGGGCTTCAAAAACCTTCCAAAGACCACAAGGGAGTGTGGAGCCTGCAAAACATCTTGAAGGTGTCAATATGTGATGGAGTATAGCAGCAATGGGGCTGAGTCTTTAATCCACATATTCTAAGCCATGTCTCTTTGAACCCCATCTTCACTGCATCCCTTTTGGAAGTCATTGCTAGAGCGACATTTGTCGTCATTGATAATTTTCAAGGCCGTGAGGCTGCAATATGTTGAGGTGAAGCAAGAAGGAAGAGATGGAACATGTGAGTGAGAGATGGAAACCCCTAATCATGTGTTGATCACCAACCAATTGCATGCATAGAAACTTCTCTGTTAGCCCAGTCAAGAGGGGGAACTATGAGATGCGAAGGCAATGCTCCCTTCCTTGAACTTCCAACCTGCATGTTCAGCCAAGTGTGGACCAATGCATAGTATGCACATTTAAGACAACAAAATCGAATGGTCAACCCACGAACATTGACATATTTAAGTGTAAATATGATGCTCGGAAGGTCACATAGGGAACATGATTCCTTGTTTATCTCTATTAATTTAGAATGAACATGATAATCATAGGCTAGTGGCAGCAAACAACAAAAATTTTCAAGCTCCTTATTTGCACATAAATGCACGCCAAAGCTGGAAACCTGGATAAATATGGATTCGAGCTCATAATCCTTATGAATCCCAGCTCATAATCCTTCAGCTTATAGATTGCATCAATCAGCTGCAATAAGCGTAGAGAGCATAGGCTGCAATAAGCACAGAGAGCATATGTTGAGCTTCATAGGTATCCGATCGATCCTTTTCAGACTTTCCTCTTTCAGATGCATAAAGTCCTTGAACTTCCCAGGGAAGGTCGATTTGTGAGCCTTGGTATGACAGAGAGACACCGTCTGAGGCTTGCCTTGGTAGCAGAAGCAAAGTTCGAGAGGGGAACACGCAAAGCTCAACCCCCATCATAGAGAAGAAAAGCTGGAGCAGTGAGGCTTGACCCCAACTACAGGGGAGCCCAAGGCTCAACCCCACCATGTCCGTGTAGAGGTGCGAAAGGGAAGTCATAGAGAGCCCGAACCCGATGCATATCCACCAAGGGAAGAGAGGCTTCGCCTAGCATGTTGGTGCAGGGCAATCAACAATTGATGTTTTGATGAAGAGTTGAAGACAAGGATTGAAGAAAAGATCAAGATATGAAGTATGAAGGAATTGCATATCCAGAAGATGAAGATGTGTGCACATATGTACATTAATTCAGAGATAGTTTACTTATACTTTTGTATAGTCAGGAGCTTGTAAATATTTACCTATATATACAAGGAAAAATTTTGGGGCAAATATGAGAGAGTGTAGAATACAAGAATCCAGAAGAATTCGAAGCAATTAGACTCTTGAGAAGCATGAAGATTAGCTCTCTCATCCAGATGTAAAAGTTCTCTAGTAATGAAGAAAAATTGCACCCGATGTTTCTATGTATTCTCCTTCTGTGCTTGATCATTTCAAGAATCCTTTTGTAGATGTCTAATTCCATAGTTAATGAGTCTATGGTTAAAGTTTGAGAGTCTAATTGTAAATAGCCTGTGAGAATTTTGAGTAGGAACATTCATATGTGAAGAAGTGTTCACTGTTTTCTGAAACATGCGCAAAATTTGATGTTAATGTTTTGGCCAGTTCTCCTTCCACAGTGTAAAGTTTTGAGCAAGCAAGTACTCAATCTTTAAGTTGGAAGGTAAGTTATCTATGGCTAAAAGCATTTGCATAAATAGGTTCTAGATTGAGAGAACCAAGTGCTAGAAGTTATAGGTGTCTGAATCGACTTCTCAGAAGAACAGTTTTAGACATAGGTGACTTGTTAAGTTCATTTCTCAAGATCTACTGAATCTTTTGAAGTGATTTAACTTGGAGGAGGTGTGCAAACTATAGCCAACACCTGCTGCAAAGTTTTATAAAAAACTTTAGACATTTAATAAGTCAATGAGAGAGATATGTGCAGCAGACTTTCTGTAGAGTCTTCTTCTTCACAGTTTATCCAAAAGCTTTATTGAGCCTCCAAATTAGTGAAAGTTTTTAGTTACTCTTCATATAGAGGTGCTATAAATTCAAGAGTAGCTTGTTCTTTTGGAGATTAATACTCTCCATCAATGGTATCAGAGTAGGAAGAATCAAAATGAAGAAAGGAGGACCCCGACTACTGCAGACATAAAGAATTCAACAATTAAAGATTCAGAAGGTGAAAGCTTGAGAAGGAGGCCATACGACATCAAGGAATACAAAAGGAGTATCATTCGAAGTAAAGGTACATCTATTACTCATAAAGTTTGAAGAATTCAATACACAAGTGAAGAAAGAATGGGAGACTCTCTTCAAATAGAGAAGTTGGATAGAGAGAACTATCCAGCATGGTCAATGAGGATGGAAGCTCACCTTATGAGCAAAGATTTGATAGGATACATCACAGGTGAAGAAGAAAAGCCTCAGTTCAGAGATCCCAGTGTTCCAACTATCGAGGAATTATCAAATTTGAAGACTTGGATGAAGAAAGATGCTCAAGCTAGGAGCATTATTTACATGGCAGTTAATGATTACTTGCTACCTCACATTAGAGGTCTTGAAAGTGCAAGTGATATATGGAATGCTTTGGAGGAGCATTTCCAAAACACCACAAAGTCAAGGAAGGCATCCTTGTGGGTAGAATTTACTACATTCAAGAAGAAGGCCTCTCAATCCATCTCAGATTATGTAACAAGGATGAAGGACATTTCAGATGCATTAGGAGCAGTTGATGAAGACATTGAGGAGGATAAATTGGTAAGGCAAATCCTTACAGGTTTGAGAGGTGATGACAAATGGAAGCCATTCATTTTGTCTACTGAATTATCACTTGATCATTTCACTCCTGATCTAAATCAGTTGCTAGGACGTATGCTAACCTTTGAGCAGGATGTCAAAGGTGAAACTGATAAGAGTGCAGGTCAAGCAATGTATTCAAAGGATAAGAAGAAGAATATCAAAGGAAAGCAACAAGCAAATGAAGATGGAGGTACAACTAGCCAAGCCAACTTCCTAAGAGGAAGAGGAGGTGGCAAAGGTAGAGGAAGAGGCAGGAGTAATAAAGATGGAGTCAAAGCTTGCTGGATTTGTGGTAAGACAAATCACTTAGCTAATGATTGTTGGCATAATACTCAGAATAATGGTGGATATAATCAGAATTTTAATTCAAGAGGAAGAGGTGGCAGGAATTCAAAGAGGTAATTTTAGAGGTAGAGGTAGTAGAGGTTACTTTGGAAGAAATGCAGGTAGAGGATTCCAAAGTCAACAATACAACAATACCTATCACAATTATGCTTCAGATCAGAAGGAGGATTCAACATTGATAATGAATGCAACTTGTGAAAGGAAAAGTGAGGAGCAAAGAGTCTTCTACATTGACTCAGGGTGTAGCAATCACCTGAGTGGCAACATAGCTTTCATGACTGATTTGGAGAATAAGGTAACTAATCATGTAGTTCAAACAGGTGACAATACAAAGCATAATGTGAAGTCAATTGGATCAATGAAGGCCAAGGATGGTAGTACTCTCTTGAGTAAGGTTTTGTATGTTCCTACAATTCCTAAGAATCTGATAAGTGTAGGACAAACTGTTGAAAAAGGTTATGAAGTTAGGTTCACTAATGAAGGAGTGTTTGTGGAAGACCCTAGCAATGGGTATAAACAAATTGTTTCAGGAAAGAAAGAAGGAAGATTGTTCACATTGAGGATCCAAGGTAATGTTGGTCATGCCTTGTTCACTTATGGAAGACATAAGATCTCTGGGTTAGATCTTTGGCACAAGAGGCTTGGACATTTTAATGAAAGAGGTATCAAAGATATGGTTAACAATGGTTCAGTGCTTGGGTTGCCTAATGTTGCAGGTCAACATATGACATACAGATGTGAAGCATGTCAATTAGGTAAGGCTCATAAGCAATCGTATTCCAAGCATGGTTTTATGTATTCAGAGAAGCTTGAATTGGTACACACAGATGTGTGGGGACCATCAAAGGATTTCAGTATCAATGGTTCAAGGTATTATGTGATTTATGTTGATGATGCTACCAGATGGATCACTATATATGTGATCAAAGATAAATCAGAGGTATTCAATACATTCAAACATTATCATGTGTATGCAGAGAGAATTACAGGTCATAAGTTGAAGAGACTAAGGTCAGATGGAGGGGGAGAGTATTTCTCTAATGAATTCAGTGATTACTTGTGGAATGCAGGTATAAAGAGAGAGGTTACTTGCAGGTACTCTCCTCAACAAAATGGTGTAGCAGAAAGGAGGAATAGAACTCTTGTTGAGTTTGCAAGATCCATGATGAAGGAGAAAAATTGCCCAAATTATTTGTGGGTTGAGGCTGTAAATACAGCTACTTATTTGGTCAATAGATTACCATGTAAAGCTTTGCAGGGTATGACACCATATGAGGCATGGTGGGGTAAGAGACCTACTTTAGATCATTGCAAAGTATTTGGATGTTTGGCATATGCATATGTGCCATCACAATTGAGGCATAAATTGGAGCCTAAAGCTAAAAAATATGTGTTTATTGGATATGATGATAAGCAGATGGGATATATGTTGTGGAGTCCATCCACAAAACAATTCCTAGTGTCTAAGGATGTTACATTTGATGAGCAAGGTACTTGGTATGCAGGTACAATAAATATTTATGCAGGTGATGAAGAAATTGTGGATCAAAAGAAAGGTAAATCAAAGGTTCAGATATTTGATGAAGAGAAGAACAATGAAGTACAGGTTGAAGTTGAAGAAGTGCCAAGGTTTGATCCAGAGTGTGATGAACCAAAAACCTCAAGGAGTGGAGAACTCAGAAGGTCATCAAGGCACAAATGGCAACCTACAAGGTATAGCTATGACACTTCTTTTTTGGCTACCAAAGATTATGCTTATATGGTAAAGGCAGATGAAGATCCTTCTACATATGAAGAGGCAAAAGGTAAGGAAAATTGGGAGAAAGCTATGCAGGAAGAGTATGATGCATTAATGGAGAATGAGACTTGGGATTTGGTTCCTAAACCAAATAGTTAGAAGATTATTGGGTGCAAATGAGTCTACAAGACAAAGAGGTATGCAGATGGAAGTGTGTCTAGGTATAAAGCTAGACTTGTTGTGAAAGGTTTTGCTGAGACATATGGTGTAGACTATGATGAGACCTATAGTCGTGTGGCAAAGATGACAACCATCAGGACACTCATAGCTATTGCTGCATGTAAAGGTTGGAAATTATGTCAATTAGATGTGAAGAATGCTTTTTTAAATTGTTATATTTCAGATGATGTTTTCATGGAGAAACCACAAGGATTCAGAGATGAAACGTATCCAGAGTATGTATGTAAGCTCAAGAGAGCTTTGTATGGTTTGAAGTAGGCCCCAAGGGCATGGAATTATAGACTTGTGAAGCTCTTGAAAGAACTAGGATTCCAAGTATCAAAGGTAGATAGTAGCTTTCTTGTTAAAGCAAGTGATAATGGGTTCATTTACATGTGCATATATGTTGATGATATAATTCTTACAGGTACAGATGAGAAAGGCATTCAAAGCTTAAAGAAGCAAATGGAGAAAGAGTTCAAGATTAGTGACTTGGGAGACTTGTCATATTTCTTGGGCATGGAGATCTCATACACTCAACATGGAGTGTATATAACTCAAGAAAGGTATTTGAAGAACTTGTTGATTGAGTTTAAAATGAATGATTGTAGGGTAGCACCTACTCCAATGGAGGTGAATCACAAATTGAGCAGATATGGTGGAGAAGAGTTCAAGGATATGAAGCTATATCAAAGTTTGGTTGGTAGTCTGATTTATGCTACTTTAACTAGACCTGATTTGTCATATGCAGTGGGAGTATTATCTCAATTCATGCATTGCCCTAGGAAAGAACATTGGTTTGCAGGACAAAGATTTTTGAGGTACATTAAGGGTACACTCAAAGAAGGTTTGTATTATGGTTTTACATCAGATACAAACATCAAGATATATAGTGATGCAGATTAGGCAAGTAATCCAGATGATAGGAGATCAACATATGGGTACTTGTTATATGTGGGAGATAAGTTAATTTCATGGTGTTCAAAGAAGCAACACACAGTTGCTTTTTCATCTACAGAAGCAGAGTATAAAGGTATGGTGGAAGCTGCAAAGGAAGTGATATGGCTTAAGACTCTTATGAAGAGTTTTGATATCATTCAGAGTACACCCACTATTCATGGAGATAATATGAGTTCATTGTATCTAGCTGCTAATCCTGTTTTTCATGCCAGGACCAAACATATTGAAATTCAGTATCACTTTCTAAGAGAGAAAGTGATGGATAAAGAGATTGAAGTCTTACATACTTCAACAAAAGATCAGATAGCTAATATGCTAACCAAGAGCTTGGATGGATCAAAGTTACAGAGATTCAAAGACATGGCAGGCATAAAGAAGATAGAGAAAACCTCAATTGATGATTGAGGGGGAGCTATTGGTGCAGGGCAATCAACAATTGATGTTTTGATGAAGAGTTGAAGCCAAGGACTGAAGAAAAGATCAAGATATGAAGTATGAAGGAAGTGCATATCCAAAAGATGAAGATGTGTACACATATGTACATTAATTCAGAGATAGTTTACTTATACTTTTGTATGTCGGGAAAAATATGAGAGAGTGTAGAATACAAGAATCCAGAAGAATTAGAAGCAATTAGACTCTTAAGAAGCATGAAGATTAGCTCTCTCATCCAGATGTAAAAGTTCTCTAGTAATGAAGAAAAATTGCACCCGATGTTTCTGTGTATTTTCCTTTTGTGCTTGATCGTTTCAAGCATCCTTTTGTAGATGTCTAATTCCATAGTTAATGACTCTATGGTTAAAGTTTGAGAGCCTAATTGTAAACAGGCTATGAGAATTTTGAGTAGGAACCTTCATATGTGAAGAAGTGTTCACTGTTTTCTAAAACATGCGCAAAATTTGATGTTAATGTTTTGGTCAGTTCTCCTTCCACAGTGTAAAGTTTTGAGCAAGAAATTACTCAATATTTAAGTTGGAAGGTAAGGTATCTATGGCTAAAAGCATTTGCATAAACAAGTTCTAGATTGAGAGAACCAAGTGTTAGTAGTTACAGGTGTCTGAATCGACTTCTCAGAAGAACAGTTTTAGACATAGGTGACTTGTTAAGTTCATTTCTCAAGATCTACTGAATCTTTTGAAGTGATTTAACTTGGAGAAGGTGTGAAAACTATAGATGACACCTTGTGCAAAGTTTTATAAAAAAACTTTACACATTTAATAAGTCAATGAGAGAGATATGTGCGGCAGACTTTCTGTAGAGTCTTCTTCTTCACAGTTTATCCAAAAATTTTATCGAGCCTCCAAATTAGTGAAAGTTTTTAGTTACTCTTGATATAGAGGTGCTCTAAATTCAAGAGTAGCTTGTTCTTTTGAAGATTAATACTCTCCATCTTAGAAGTTGTGCAAATCAAGGGGAATAGGGAACCAAGCTCAACCCCCACAAGGGGGAACTCGAGGTTCACCTCCTAGCCTTAAAAAGAGCTTGTCATAGTGCATACCGTCAAAGCTCCAAAAAATATGAGACCCCCAACACGCAAGACTGAGGAACGCTCCAAGCAGAGAGAAATGGTAGCGGAGCCTGCCCCACTGAGGGAAGGCTCCAGGTTCATTCCCACACAGAGGGGAGCCTCACAGAGCAACGATTCTAGAATCGGTGGGGGAGCAGATGCTCAATGCCACAGCAGAACTAGAGAATCCAACGAGTGTGGGTGAGCAATGAGGGGTAGCAAATGCCCAACCCCCCTGTAGAGCGGCAGCCAACCCCCTTGTAGCAAGGAACTGACCAAGCCGATGGCAAGGGTAAGAAAAGCATTTAGAGAGAAGGGAGAACACTAGGAAAGCTACTGCAGACACAATCGGGGACATAAACTCCTTCATGCGGTAGGTGGAAACTTAAAAGCCACTTGGGATCATTTATTTACCCATTAAATAAAATAACAACAACAAATTTGGCACCGTTGCCAGGGAGAACGACCTTTCATCACTTGGGATCATTTATTTTCTTTTGTTTATTTTATTATTTTTTATTTTATATTTTTATTTTTTATCTTTTATTTTATTTTATTATTTATTTTCTTTATTTTTCTTTTTATTTCTGTATGGGTGTTCGAAAAAAAAACAAACAAAAAAAAGAATATATATATATATATATATATATATATATATATATATATATATATATATATATATATATATATATATATATATATATATATATATATATATAATTTTTTTAATTTTTATGGCTCAAAGCTTTTGGCTCTGGATCGTGCCTCGGTTGACCATTTTTTACAAAAATGGAGCCATTTTCATGTTTTTTGGCACCTCTGAACTCAGTTTTTGGCTTTATTTTTTCAAATTCCAACTTTTTCTCTGACTTTTGGTCAAAACTCACATGTTTTGAGCACATTAATCACATGTTTTTATTTCCCCACATTGTCCACATGGTCTATTCTCACCTTGTCTTTCTTATGTTTCATAATCTCCCACATGCACCCTCTGTAGCTCTACTGTTTGAACATTTTAACCCTCTCCAGACCCCATCATCCTACCCCATGCCCTACCTTTCCCAATCTGCCCAGCCACAACCTTAACCTTCCCTATCCCTTCAATCCCCGCCCCTCAGCCCTCCCCTCCACCCCCTTTCTATCCTACAATTGCAACCCTTTGCTTTTCCATGGCAAAATCCAATTTTTGGTTCTTCTCTGGTGCTTGTTCTCATCTGCTTTTGGTGGAATTCGTTGCTGCTCAGATGTCCTCTTCTAGTTTTTGCATCTCTCTTATCATGGTGTCCTATATGCTCAGAGTTTTGGCTGTCCCGGAGAGCACATTAGGTGGTGGGCTACTGTTTTGAGCCCATAAAACTCATGTTGGTCAAAGTCAATTGTAGTCAAAGTCAAAAGGTCAAAGTCAATTGGTCAAAGTCAACAAGGTCAAGGTCAAATTCAACAGGTGCAAAGTCAAAGCGCTAAAGTGCAGGTGTCAAAGTGCACAACTAGTGCACAATTAATTATCCACAAAGGGTAAATTGGAGAAAGTGGGTTGCAGGCTGCAGAGGTATTTCTCTAATTTCCCTAAGGTTCAAAGTGTGTTTTAAAGTGGTTTGGAAGGTTCAGGTGAACCCCCTCTTATGTGCAAAAGTGGACTTAAAAGGAAAATGTGAAGGTATGTGAAGCGGCAGCATATGCACAGGTGAAAATATGCCCCCCCATTAAAATTTTGGTTTTAGACTAAAGTCACTACAGGACAAAACAGTGAGTCGTTGGCTCCCACTTGTGAAGACAATCTTGGGACATCAAAGTGAGCACCAAGATACTATTGCAGTTAGGAGCGTACGTGATGACACACTCAAATCAAGGCAATGACTATTCTTGGACATTCCTAGAGTAAGCAAGAGAAGCATAGCTTAAGTGAAGTAAGAGAGAGAAGTGCAAGAGTCACCAGTGTGCGACGCAGAGAAGTGGAGTTGAAGGAGTGCATGGAGAGTGACTAAGGGATTGTGCAGAGAGTGCTAAGCTAGTCCCCCAAGGATCTCAAGGTCTCCTTGCAGTGTGCGCGTGCTGATAGAAGGTATTCATTCCTCCCCCTTAGTGGAAGCTTGGCGCAAGGTGTGCACAAGGATAAGCTTGAAGCAGGTGGAGGTCTGGTGCAGAGGAGGCTGGTGGCAAGAAGACTTTGGGGTATTTGGTATTTTGTCATTGAGTACTCTATGGGATTGTGCTTCAAACATTGTAATTGTCTTACAGTAATCAATCGGCAGAAGCTTCCAAGGTGTATTTCCTCTCCTGGTCTTTTCCTTTTCTCCTACAAACCCTCAAACTCCTTCTTGTCTAAGAAATCCCCCAACACTTCAATTTCTTGCGAATTGATTACAGGTGGGCAGAAGAATGGAATACAAAATGAAAGTCCCTGTAGATTGGAGCAAAGATGGAAGACAACTCTCATTGTCATAGTTCTTTGCAACCTAATAATGTCACTTCTTGGGCCCTAGTCATTGTATCTCATGGTTTTTGCACTTTCAAGAACCTTGTAAAAAGTAGGACAATCGATTCATGTTAGATATTGTATATACCTTCTTCTCAGCAATGGTAATTTCAAAACTTTTGGAATGTCAAAAAGTCTATGTTCACTACTTTGAAATGTGGTTGCTCATGTTTTTTTATGTGCATTATTTTGTCATCAGAAACACATTTTTTTGAAATTGCACTTATTTATTCTATACTTTTAAAAGTGGGCCCAATCAATTTAAAAACTTGAAACTGCTATAAAAATGGGTTCTATGTGCTCATTTCTCACATTTGCACTCTCAACGAGCTAGAAAGCACAACAAACTGTTGTAGTATGCCCTTGGGGAGCCAAGACCCACACCACCTTGCATGGAAGCAAGAAGGAAGGCTCAAGAAGGACTCTCCTTTCATCCACCCTATCCTCCATCATGCTCAACCCATTGGCCATCAGCCCGCAGCTATGCCACATGCTTGAAAACATGGAGAAATGGGAGTCAAGGATCCTAGTCACATATGTAAAATCAAGATAATTGCAACACTCTACTTACACACATAGGAAATGCTAGCATGCACACACACCTCACTCTCTCACACTCTAAGACTAAATACACATATGTACACAGCCTTAAGAGAAAAGAGAGTTCTTCCATTCAAAGGATATATACATGAGAGCACGTCGACCAAAAGCTCTCCCTTTACAAGAAATGAGCCTCTATTTATAGGCTAAGCACAATTCCCAATGTGTTCCTTTTGAAAAGTCAAAAAGGGAACATGTGCTCATATCTCTCTAGAACTTTGCAAATATTGCTTCCAAACGCCCTCTTCAAGACAAATATGGGTGTGGAAATTCTTCTATGTGGAATTTTGGATATGTGCAAAAAAGGGCTTTTATTGAGAAGGCTTCAATACCATAGTCTAAAGGAAATATCAAAAAGGGGCTTAGGAGAGTGTTCATATGGACATCTCCTAAATACAAGAAAATAATATTTTTATGAGGGCCAGAGGGTGCCATTGCATGAGAGAAAATGTGGGCAACCCTTATAACAACACAAACCAATAGAATTCTCGCGCGCACAATGCTTCTTACATTATCAAAAAGGAAACAATTCCACTTGGTGATTCAGTTGCAGACACCATTGCATTTGTGTGTGAAGAGATTTTGAGCCATGCCAACGAAGATGCCACTGAAGAAGATCTGGCCGCAGCAAGGGAAAGAATTTTGGAGAAGAAGAGTCCAACATCCCCTATTGTGGAGCAAAGTGGCATGGCCCACTCATCGATTCCACTAGATGCAATGGGAAGAGGAGAGGATGAAGATAGTCTTCAAGATGTAAGTCTCTAATGACATTTATGGTTGTCTCATAATCATACAAGATGTATCTATTTAATTTTATGATTGTCTATGTGCAGGAAACAATTGAAGTGGATAAATTTGCAGCAAGGAGTGGTGGTGACCGTGTTGCTTGTGGCCATGGCTCTTCCTTGGCACATTACATTGAAAATTGCCAAAGGAAGATTTTGTCATAATCTTCCTTTGGACACTTCATGAATTGGTGTCTAAAGGCCTTGAGCAAAGTTTTGTGCCTATCTACAATAATGCAAGGGACCAATTGTATATTTCTAGTTAGGAAGTCCCTTGCCCTTACTAACCTAGGCATTAACTTTAGAGGAAAAATATTAGGTCAAATAGAAATAGCTTGAGGTCTTGGATTGACAGATCCTCAGTTAATATCCCAATTAGTTTTGACTTACCAATTGCCACTCTCTTTTCAGAGAAGAAAGAATGTAGTGGAGAGGCTCAAGGCCAAGAGCCAATTGTAAAAACTTTATAATACCAATTATTGTTTTTCCAATTTCCATGTGCATTGTCTTTATGTTTTTGACAATCTCTTAATTTTTTCACACTTTAATAAGTATTTTTCCAATCAATCTTGTGATTTTTGTTGCCAACAATGCATGGGATGGCCTAGGAATTCCAAAAAAAGGCTTGCCACAGAAACGCGGGGATGAGCCCTACAAAAGTTTTGTAAGGGCCATCCCTGCATTTCTGTGGCAGGCCTTTTTTAGGCATTCCTGGGCCATCCCATGCACTAGGTTCCCTATATTGGAAGTCTATGTTCCTCAATTACAACCTACACTTGGGGAATTTTGGAAGACTCTTCTTATGTGCAATAATTAGAGAAAGTTTAGACTCCTCTAGGTGCATATAAGCGTGCGCAAGTAAATAAGTGCATGTATGTTCATCAACATAGTTTAGCTATTGGTCAGAGGGTTAGCATGAAGTGCACTCTATTTTAGGCCAATCATATGCCCCAATGTGCATGGCTTGTGGTTTCATGGCTTATAAATGCCAAAAAAAGTCTTTCCACAGAAACACGAGGATAGGCCCTGCAAAAGTTTTGCAGGGCCTATCCCCCCGTTTCTATGACAGACCTTTTTTTGGCATTTATAAGCCATGAAATGCATTATATAGCATTACCACTTACAAGAAGTACATTAAAAAGAATGATTAAACTATGCAAAACACTTCAAAGAGGTACTGGAAAAGGAGACCTAGATACATAGGAGAAATAGACTTCAAAACATGTACACTAAGAGATAAACACTTGGGAGAGCAAATATAAGAAGAGAAAGATTATATTCATCATTTGAGATTTACAAAATATTCATCATATGGGATATACAAAAAGTTCTCCAAACAAGAGAGTACAATTTTTTTAAGGGTTATTCCCTCTAATTCTTCTAGCTAGCTGCAAATCTTTAGGTTGTATTGTCACTCTCTTTGCATGGATGGCACACAGGTTAGAGTCCTCCAACATTGATATAAGATACGCCTCTACAGCTTCTTGCAGGGCTTCAATAGCTATCCCTTGGATACGAAGTCCAGCGCAATAGCGTTGGATCTCTTCCTTCACAACTCTTGCAAATGACCTTCATGGAATAAGAAGCTCCACAGACGTTTGATAGTGTTGAATCTCTACAAAGGCTCTGGTTTGCTTTCTGCGCCTTTGTGGTGCTCTTGCATTTGGGGGGATGTTGGGTTGTGGTCGTTGTGGTCTACGGCGTGGTTGATAGTTCTTCTTTCTTCTTGGAAAATGTTTAGATGGTCCTACCTCATCATTTACTTCCTCTACCCGACCTTGCTCTCTTTCTTCATCAGTTGGTCTTTGTCCTTGTCCTGCAGGGAGTTTCTTTCCTCCTTGTGTTACTCGATGGTTCACGGGATATCATCATTGTTCCATGGTGGCTCGTTTATACTTTCTTCATCTGAGGAACTCGCTAAATTTGATGTCTCCATCACAACTTGCCTCCGTCCTCGTTGTTTGGGTCTTGCCTTGAGTGGTGTCTTGACTAGGGGCTCATCATCAGATGTGGGAGTGGAATAATTTATTTCTTATGTCACAGCTCTCTCTTGTGAAGCTTCATCCCCCCCCATGGAATGCTACCAGAGTGTGTCCCTACACCCGAGTTTTGTCTAGAAGAGTGGCTTGTGGTTCGACGCTTCTTGTGGGGTGTCATCCATGTTGGGCACTGAGTACCTTGCACATGGCTAGGGTAGACGACATGATCCTTTCTAGCAGTCTGCTTTGTGCGTGCCATTCTCTTAGGTTGTAAAGTGGTAAAATGAGGAAGGACACCTCTATTTATAGCCTTTCACTTAAGAATTGTCCTGTTCACATTTAAATGGATAAAAATTAGTTTTAAGACATTAAAAGTATATTCACAAAAACACTAAAATTTTATTTGAAGTGAAAGGAGTTATAAAAACCTTGAAAAGATTAATGCATTTTAAGAGTTTGGAAACTATTTCCAAGCAGAACCCTCGCGGAGTTTTTGTGCACACCATTGGGCATGATGTAGAGGTCCTGATGATAACATCCACTTCTCTCTTGCAATATCATGTTGTAGCTTTCGTGTAATCTTTGCTATTCGTGACTCACATGCTCGTTCAATTACATATTTTCTAGTAAATGTCGCATGAAAAAACCAATTGAACATTTCTTCTAAATAGTTTGATTGGAGTAGACCACCCCCATGATGAGTGTTTTTAAAGTAAACACGTCTAGCCATGTAATGTGACTTCTCCATTCCTTGTGTACTAAAAATGTCCAGTGACCCATATCGATTCATAAAATATGCTCCATGTACAAAAAGAATATGCTATGATCTGGTCAATAAGATATACACATAGTGTTTAAGACCAAATAAAAAAATGTAAGCGAAACTTACTATGTAATGTGTAATGTTGTTTTCTCCCCAAGATAAGATGAATGACTATGTAAACTCCTTCAAAGTCACTTGGAATAATTCTCGTTGTGAAGCATTAGTGGAAACCAAACACATCAAATGTAACAATTGATCGAACGATGACCAAACCTCTTTCGCTTGTTAATGAGATCAACTTGACTATCATTGTCTATTGTAATTGAACAGAGGTCCTTCCAAAGCTCCCATTTCCCATCATCTTGACTATTCACATCTCTTTTAAAGAAACGTCTTGCCTTCTTCCTAGTCATTGAAACTTGTTGTAAAATCTCTTGAGACTCACTATACTTCTTAACAACTAAAGATATGTGGCCACCATGAGAACCTATAGAATTCAAAAGATCTTCTATCTTTTGGATTGCTATTGTAGACCTCTCTAGTGGTTTCATTGTTGTTGGAGTTAGACGTCTGCGGAAGCATGCGAACAACACGAGGAAGAAGAAGCTTGGAGCACAACACACAATACTGAATCTATTACTAGAGATAAGTAGCCCATTAGTGATGCGGTGAACAAGGAGTTGGCACTCATGTATAAGGAAGTGCCAAGCTATGTGGAAATCACTCCACAAAAGGAAGTAAGCCCAAAGCTTTGCGGAAAGCTTCAAACTTCTCCCTAGGGAGAGCCTTGATGAAAAGGTCTGCAATGTTCTCTTGCGTGGGCACATATGCCAAGCTGATCTCCCCAGCAGAGAACCTCCCCCCTGACATAGTGATAATGCACCTCAATGTGCCTAGTGTGAGCATGGAACACAGGGTTCCTCGCAACTGCCCATGCACTCTGACTGTCAGTGAAGATGGTGGTGGTAGAAGTCTGACCAACACCCAAATCAGCCATAAGGCATCTGAGCCACACACACTCGACAGTCGCTGTGAAAGCTTCCCTATACTCAGCTTCACAACTGAAAGTGGCCACAGTAGGCTACTTCTTGCTCAACCAAGATATACATGAGCTACCAAGCATGAAGCAAAAGCCACTAGTGGACATACGAGTGTCATAGCAACCAGCCCAATCAAAGTCAGAAAAAGCATGCAAATCTGGCGGTAGTGATCCCCCCTTGGGATAAAACAACCCAAGTAGCCGAGTATCACTCAAATAGCAAAAGATGCGCTTAACTGCCTGCCAATGCTTGACTCTTGGGCAATGCATAAACCTGCTCATCTATGAGACAACAAACTGAATATCTGGCCGAGTAATGCATAAGTAAATCAAGCATCCAACAGCCTGCTGATAGAGAACAACATCAAATGCATCTCCAGCATCATGAAGAATCAATTGTAAACCTGTCTCCATAGGAGTGGCAATAGGCTTATAGTCTTCAAGTCCAAAACACTGCAATAATGTGTCAATATATTTCGTTTGACACAAAGCCATTCCACCATCAACTTGCATAGACTGAATGCCCAAATAGTGATGCAAATGCCCCAAATCATACATCTCAAATGAGGCATGCAAATCAGCCTTAAAATCAGCAATATGCTTCTCAGTTGGACTGTTCTCAAAACCATGTGCAATCAGATAGGCATGTATCTTATCATACCAATCACATGGTGCTTACTTTAAACTATATAATGCCTTCTTTAACCTGCACACTTGGTTTTCATGCCCTTTCTCCACAAAGCCACGGGGATGAAAAACATACACTTCTTCATGCAAGTCACCATTCTGAAATGTTGTTTTAATGTCCAACTGATGTACATTCCAACCATGATGAGCTGCAAGTGCACAGATGCTCCGAACAGTAGTCATATGGCATGTAGGTGCAAAGGTCTCATCAAAATCAATGTCTCTTTCCTGTGCATAACCCTAGCCTTATACCTGTCAACTGTACCATCCGATTTATGCTTCAGCTTGTATACCCACTTAGTGCCAATGGCCTTCTTGCCAGGAGGCAAGTCACATAAAGACCAAGTACCATTCTTCATTATAGCATCATATTCAGATTGCATAGCAGCCATCCAATTTTCTAAATTTTGTGCTTCATCAATCGAAACAGGCTCATTCTCATCACATAGACTAGATGTAGCCATGGCATAGCAATCTGATGCAAAAGAGGCACTATGAGAGCCTAAACAAGTACGATATGACAGAGGTGCATCTAATTTGATGTCACACAAGGTCTGTACCAGCCATCTTGGCATAGTTCTTGCATGCTCAATATCAACTCTCTCATCAATAAGTGCATCATGTACATCTCCATCAGAAATGGAATTATCTGCATCATCACACGAAACCTGCAAAGGCTGAGAAGTTTCCTCATTAGGACCAACACTAGACTGTCCACCTGTAAAAAGAGGCAACAAAGTATCATACATGTCTTTGGAGCTAACACATGTCTCCTTAGTACACGAAAGCAATGGTTGAATAGCATCTTCCACAAAAAAAACATCATGGCTAACCAGAATGTGTTTAGTCTGTGGATGATATAGATGATAGACTTTACTTTTAGAACTGTACCCAACAAAAATACATTTTACTGCTTTATCATCCAATTTTCTGTGATGTTGTTTAGGCAATAATGCATATGCCAAACAACCAAAAACACGCAGATGAGCAACAAATGGCTTGCGGTCATGCCAAGCCTCATATGGGATGATAGACTGTAGTGCTTTGGTGGGACACCTGTTCAGTACATATGCTGCACACATGATAGCCTCAAGCCAGAAACTATGTGGTAAAGCTTGACTCTTGACCATACACCTCGCCATCTCCATGAGTGACCTGTTCTTTCGTTCAGCAACTCCATTATGTTGAGGTGTATACGGCACTGTACACTGGTGTTTTATCCCACGTTCAGCCAAAAATGCATTAAAATTAGAAGACATATACTCCCCCCCTTGACACAAAAGGTGCCCATTTTACATGCTGACAGATTTTCAGCCAAAACCAAAAACTGTTTGAAGCACATGAACACTTCGGACTTTGCCTTCAATGGATATACCCATGCATGCCTGGAAAAATCATCGATGAAATTCATGAAGTAAAGATAATTCCCAAAAGAAGGTGTCTACATAGGACCACAGACATCACTATGTACAAGCTGCAATTTCTACGTAGCCCAAACTCAACCATCTTTTGGAAAGGATGAACGCTGCATTTTGCCCAAAATACAGCCTTCACAAACATGTTTTCCAGGTGCCTCAAGTTTGGGCACAAAGGACACCATTTCAGATTTCTGCAGGTGTAGCAAACTAACAAAATTCACATCACCAAAGTGTGCATGCCAAAGCTTTGCATCTGACATAGCCTGAGAATCATTTATTGCACATGCCAAATCAGTTACAGATCTTTCATAGTCTATGAGCTTATAAAGCCCACGACATAAAATGCCAGAAGCAATAATCACATCGCCATTTGACAGATCATGAACTGTACAGCTGTCATCAACAAATTTCACAACCAAGCCAATCTTGGCTAATGCAGAAACTGATAACAGGTTCTTCTTGATCCCTCGCACAAATAAAGCATCTGACAAAGTGAAAGAACTACCATCAGCAGTAGTCAAAATGATCTTACCAACTCCCATAACAGGATAAGAGGAGTTGTTGGTGCATGTAACAGTATTCCCTGTAGGGGCAGGCTCGAGTGAAGAGAAGAAATTGCGCTACGAGGTAATATGTTTGGTCGCCCCACTGTCAAAATACCAAACATCTGAGTCTACTGCAGACATGCACTGCTCATGAGAGGATGGGTCAAAACTGCAGACAGTAGTAAGTGCCCATTCTTCTTCCTGCACAAGATTAGCAGACTCTGTTTTTGGTGTAGAGGCTTCTGCAACAACCATTCCAGCCTCTTTCTTTTTTGCCTCTTTAGCAGCCAGTTTTGGACAGTTCTTTATGATATGATCATTCCCTTTATAGTACTTACAAAACAATTTCTGCTTTTTTGGTTTCTTCTCATCTTTATCTTCCTTCTTCGAATATGCAAAATTAGCAGATTTTTGCTTACTAGTTGACGAGCTCCATTTTCCTTTGCCCTTCTGACTAGCTAGGAAAGCTTGATCTGCAACTCACATAATGGACCTGTTCTACCTGGACTGATCTTCCTGCAACATAACAGAGACTAACCCCTCAAATGATAAGGCATTTGGATTACCTTTCATCATCCACCAAAGAGTAGAAGCAAAACTCTGATATGAATCAGGAAGACCATTCAGAACGGTCTGCACAAGTGAGCTATCTGGTATAACCTCATCAGCAGAAATCAATTGTTCCTTCAAGTCTTTGATCTTCGTTACGAAACTGTCCATAGAATCACCTTCGTTCATGTGCTCACTCTCCAACTGTTTTTGAAGGTAAGCAACACGAACCTCATTCCTAGCTTGGTACAATGTGGTAAGTGTATCCCAAGCATCCTTAGCTGTTCTGCAAGAGCAAATGTGAGGAATAATGGCACCTTTGACAGAAAAAGCTATCAATGCATGTGCCTGGGCATCTCTGTCATCCCAGCGAATCTGCTCTGCAGTAGGTGCAGCAGAAACCGTAGCACAAACAGGAATATGCAGAATATCATCATCTTCAACACCTTCTGCATCAGCTTCAGTACCTACAGTTGTAACAGTTGCAGGTGTGATAGGATGTTTTTCGACACCCTGGACAATGTTCCACAGTCCTTTTGCAACCAACACATGTCGCATCATATAAGCCCATAAAGGGTAGTCGGTACCATCCAACTTATCCTCAACAACCAACATACGGAATACATCACTGCTTTCAGCCATGGCCGGTGACTAAAATAACTTGTTGCAAAAAATTGATTGTATCTCAAAAAGTTGAACATAACTGCCCAGACGAATTTCACTAGACCTGTAGCAGACTTCGAGACGCTTATACTAGCGAACAGAAACTGGTATATACCTTTGGCACAAAAATATGAAATAGCCTACACAAGCACTACGATCGTGCGTTTGAAGGCCGAAACGAGCTCAGATCGCAATTTCGGCACCACATAGCAAAGCTGTTTTGATCTTGGAAACACGTAGAGTATGGTCACCAAAATTTGTGCGATTCTGAGACTGCAATCGGAGGATTGTCGACGGTACCCTAGATGAAGCGACGACCTACTCTGATACCAATTATTGGAGTTAGACGTCTACGGAAGCACGCGAACAGCACGAGGAAGAAGAAGAAGCTTGGAGCACAACACACCATACTGAATCTATTACTAGAGAATGTACAAAGATAAGTAGCCCATTAGGGTAATAGGCGTACATACAAGCCGGGGGAAAAAACCTCCTAAAGAGGGAAAAAGTGCCCCGGTGATCCTAGTGTGTCCACACACATCACTACCTAAATATATCAACAATTGCAAATGCATATTCAACATGGAGCTTCAAAAGCCTATCAAAGATCCTCATGAATGCATGCAAAGTACAAAAGTGAACATTGACTAATGGAAATGGAATAATGGGGTTCCAATCATTGCTTATTTTATCACGAGTCAGTTCCTGTGACATTGGACACCTCAAAAGTGATATCTCCCATTCCCTGTGATTCGATGAGTCTGTTTCATCAATTTCTTTAGAGTCATCAACTCTCATCAATGCCCTTGCAGGTTTAGATTGTCTCGTAGATCCTTTGTAACCTTGATTACAATATGGGCAAGGATAGAGAGAAGATGCTCCTTGTTTACAATCTAGCATGCATTTTGTATACCCATTTCTACTGATGCCCGCTTCATCACATATTGTCTGCACATCTTGCACTGTGATAAGGTTTTTTAACTTCTTTGAGAACTCAACTTCAACAACAACTCTAATACACTTTCCTATGGGTGAGTCTAAAGCAGAAGTGATTTCTTTGGTGTTTATACAGCTATTCATCAGCTTGAATTAGTCTTGTGTTGTTGATGAAGCAGTTATGTCTTGAATAAATGACCTACACAATGAAAGATTCCATTACAAATCTTCATTAAAACATATAAAAGTAAAACAAACACTCACCTTGTTGCATATATATGTCGTTCGCGTGCTCCGCCGCCTTTTGAAAGAGCTTCAAAGGATGAAAATGCTCTTTTCCTATGTCTCATACCAAGTGGAGTCTCTTTCAGCTGCTGGAGATTGGCAGTTAACTTTGAAATTCTGCTTTGTTTTGCTTCAATATCATGTTCCAAATCTGCAAGTTGTTTTTGTAAAGATATGATTGTGCTTTCTAAAGTGACCACCCTCATATGATGGAGTTGATATTGTTGGAACCAATACTTAGCACTAGCATGTGAATGTGTAGATAATCGCTTGCAGTAACCTAATAGTCCAGCTTCACCCGCACCAATGAACTGAAGTAAACTTGAGAGGTTATGGAATGTTGGATGGTAAGAAGATATTGGATCAAGAGGATATAGTGAACCATGAGTCCAAAGATCAATACTTTTTTCTCCAGCTGCACGACGTTCATTTTGAGAATTGGCATCATTGTTGCATTGTGTTTGGAGCAAACTCTCTAGGCACACGAACATGGATACTTGTTGATGCAGGAGCATGAGGACGTTCTACTGTCAAGTTTGTGATACATGTCAACACCATCTTTGCTAATGACCAGCAATATCAAAAAAAAAGATGAAAAAATGGTTGGTAGGGACTCTAAAGCATATGTTTTGCTCAAAAAATGTGTTTTCTTGTATCTGTATGGGTTAAAGTGTATTTTTCCACTGTGTATGGCTGAAAATGATGAAATTTGAAAAAACTTATGTTTTGGGGGAAGCATAGTCACGGATTTGATGATGTGGCACTTACTTTTGGAGGGAGTTTGAAAATTATACCTTTTCTAAAAGAAACTTCAAAAAATGGGCCCGAAAAAGTGACTTCTGACATATATATTAAAAAATAGGCCCTTTTGAGTTAACATACACTGAAAATGAGACTTAAAAAACAAACTCATTTTAGTATTCAAATACATGCACGAGTTTGATGATGTGGAAAGTAGATCCTCTTTCTCTCTCTCTAGAAGAAGAAAGAGAGAGGCCTACTAAAGCCTAAAAAAAGCCTACCCCAACCTACTAAAAAGTGCCCTATTAAATGCACTTTGTCCCCTTAAACAAGAACAAAATTAAGCTTAATCCCTAAAAATTAGGGATCCTTACAAGGCCCATGCAGGTTTATTCGCTCCCCTAATGAGTAGCAAAGCTTTGAAAAGATTCTGGTAATCTTTCAACACTGTAGAAATGAGTGATGCATCCAGACTGATCTCATCTATGTTTGCCAATTGCTCTTTCAAGTCCTTAATGCATGTCACATACACATCCACCGACTCATTTTGAGCCATACATACATCCTCAAGTTGCTTTCTCAAGTATGCAACATGTGCTTCATTACGCACGGCATACAAAGAAGCAAGGGTGTCCCATGCCTATCTTGATGTAGAACATGACCGAATGTGTGGAACTATATGAAACTTCATAGAAAGAAAAATTAATGCATGATCTTGAGCATCTTTTCCATCCCATCTAAGCTGCTCCTATGTAGGTGGAGAAGGAGAAACCACTGTACTTGAAGAAGAAGCTCCATCTGTGACAGTAGACTATGAAGTAGAAGCACATGGAGGTCTTCAATCTACATCTACCACTATGTTCCAAAGTTGTTTTGCAACAAGAACATGCTTCATCATGTAAGAACACATTGGAGGGTTGGTCCCATCAAGCTTATCTTCAGCTTGAAGCATGCCAAACAAGTCATTGCTACCTGCCCTTTCACAAAGGAACAAGAATGTGACAAAATCTTTACTTTGACGAAAGCTGAAATGAATGCTGAAATTTTAGCTCACAAATTGCCACTCTAATTGTGATTCTGACTACATTAAGCGGTCGATTTGCACTATTGAAAGTTTGCATGCACCATGACGCGAAAAATTGAAACTTAAGAAGGAGCTGAACCTGCTCTGATACCACTGTTCGGTGTGTGTCGAAGTGCGAGAGGCACACGAGAAGCAGACACAAGGGGCACAAATGCAGCAAGACACATGGAGAGGATGGATGGTTAGAATAGCTCTCTCTATTGACAATGAACTGAACAGAAGTAAGAGCTAAATAATATCCCTAAGTACAAAGTACCACCACATATGAGTGAATTATGTATGTGGTAACATGGGGAAAAAACCTCTAGCCAACACTAGAGTAAAAAGTGCCCATGGATAGGGAAAAGGTTCACATCAAAGCTACTCGAGGAACACATAAGTGTAACACACACTTTGTGAAGAAGGAAGGTATCAAAATTATTTTCGTTTTTTTATATGTTGATGATTTGATCATTACAGGGGATGATGAATCTAACATCAAGGACATAAGAGGAAGCTTGGATGTGAGTTTAAAATCTCTGATTTAGGGATTTTAAGGTATTTCCTTGGGATTGAACTACTCTATAAAGAGGAAGGTATATACATGATCCAAAGGATGTACATTCTAGATCTCTTGAAGAAGTTTGGCTTGTGTGACTGCAAGCCCATTTCAAATCCATTAGAAATAAATGTTAAACTATGTGCTCATGAAGGTGAAGAATTGAAGGATTTGACAATGTATAGGTCAATAATTGGTTCTCTCTTGTATGCTACTATGACGAGATCACATATTGCACATGTAGTTCGAGTGTTATCTCAATTTTTACAGGCACCAAGAGTACCTCGCAGCAAAAAGGGTACTTAGATACCTCAAAGGATCACTGAATGAAGGTCTATATTATCCATTTGATAATGGATAAAATGTACAAGCTTATTGTGATGCTGATTGGGCAAGTTCCAAAGATGATAGACCAAGCACTAGATATGTTATCACGCTAGGGAAGAAGACCATCTCATGGATGTCAAAGAAACAACCAACAATGGCTCTCTCATTGATCAAAGCTGAGTATAGAGGCTTTAGCACAAGTCTTATGTGAGCTTATGTGGCTCAAGAAGTTTTTTTTTTATCTTGCTTGCAGGTTAAGCAAGTACCTATCTTTTGTGATAACATAAGTAACATATGTTTGGCTCAAAATCTGGTGTTCAATGCAAGGTGGCGAAGCATATAGAAGTGCATAACCACTTTATTAGAGAGAACATCATGTCAAAGGATGTCAAGGTGGAGCATGTCAATACAAAGGACCAATATGCAGATATGTTTACCAAATCTTTGGATGGAGTAAAGTTGCAACACTTCAAGGCATGCATTGGAATGAAGGATCTAGGCATTGAGACTTGAGGGGGAGTGTTGAAAATCAAGTCTCAATCATGCAAAAGGATTCAATCATGAGTTTTGCATGTGGACCAATAAAAAAGGAGGACCCAAAGTTGTGGAATCAAGTTAGAAGCTCCACCAAACTCAATCAAATTCAAATCTAATCAATCAGCCACCAAAAAGTGCACCTACACTGATTGGTGTGTGGTTAACTACATTGTAGGACAAGTAAAACTCTATATAAGAACCATCCCACCTTTGTTTCTTGATTTGTATGCATTCCACAAGTTTCCCACTTAGTTTAGTGAATTCATAAACTCCAGCAAGCAGCCCCCTTGCTTTCTTACCTCATTTTCTCATGATTTTTCTCCTCTCCATGTAGAGATGTAGTTAGGCTTTTCCAAATCTGATTGTACCAGATTCCATAGCATTGTTTGCTCTCTCATTGTAGTCATTTTAATTGATTTCAAGATTCATTTGGTCTCTTATATAGTGCCTTGAACTTTGCCAAAGTTTCAAGTTATTTGGCTAAGTGAGTTGTGAGAAATTGCCAACTTTGTGAAGGTATATCTCTGCACATAGGCAGAGAGTGTTGCAAACAGGTAGCCTATTTTGCAGAGGGTGGGTCTCCCAGCTGGAATATCCATTTATAATTACTTAAGACTTTTTAGGTAGCTCTTATAGTCTACTATAAGTTTGCAAAGTTTCATTTTAATTCTCTATACAAATCTAGAGAAAAGTTCAGAATAGTGAGCATATATCACTACTTGTGGACCTAATGAAGGGCAACCATCTTCCATTTTTGCATTGGGGTGTTAGAATCATCCCCCATCAGTTGTGGGAACCCAAAATCTAGCACCGCACACAATACTCCATATAGGGGTTGCAGAATACATACAAAACATACAATACATAGACCATGAACAAAAATTTCTTAGGTCATACAAATGCAGTTGAACTTGGAGTTTGTGTTTGAGCAGGCAACTATATGTTCTATTAAAGAACATATACAAAGTGTCCAACGGCCATTTGGCATTCCACATGGACACTAATGGTAAAAATCTCCCACTAAAGGCCAATATTGCCAAAGTGACTATGGGAGAAAAATATAGAATGATAAAGAATACCTAAGTGTAAGTATACAAACTATACCTCCTATCTCATGGGCATGTTACATAGTATATAACTAACTGTGTAAGATCATGAATCAAGTAACCCCCATCAAGTGACAATAGTGTCAAAAATTATCATGTGTTAGAGCTTTAGTCAAAGCATTCGCAACATTATTTCGAGTATGAATCTTCTCAAGAATAATGTGCTTAGTGGCTAAGCAATCTCTAATGAAGTGATACCGCACCTCAATGTGCTTCGTCTTTGCATGATAGACCAGATTCTTTGCCAATGCAATGGCACTCTCACTATCACTAAGCAAACAAGGTACATGTTGAGGTAAACCCATATCACAAGCAAGATGAGAAAGACACAATGATTCCTTTCATGCCTCACATGCTGCAACATACTCTGCTTCTATGGTGGAAACAGTTGTACATTCTTGAAAATGAGATCTCCAAGAGATAGCACCTCCAACAAAATGAAAAATGTACCATGATGTAGACTTATGATTGTCTACATAACCATCATAGCCAAAATATGTGTAACCAATAATGGATGCTTTCCTTAGTGCCACTTATCCTTAGTGCCATTCAGATATCTAAAAATCATCTTACCGCTTCCCAATGTTGCTTGCCAAGATTAGACATATTTCTCACAAATCCCACTACAAATGCAATGTCTGGACTTGTAGCTACCATTGCATACATGAGACTACCAACAACAAACTGATAAGGAATTTTAGTAATGAATTCTTTTTCCTCATTTGATTTGGGGCAATTATCCTTGCTCAATTTCACATAGGTAAAGGTGTACTCAATGCCTTTCCACCTTGCATATTGAACTTGTGAAGTAATTTGGATATGTATTCGCTTTGAGACAAGTATGTGCATGTGTTAATCCTATCATGAGTAATGCTCATGACAAGAATATGTTTGGCATCCCCCAAATCCTTCATATCAAATGTCTCAATCAACTTCTTTTTGAGGATTGACAAGTCATAAGAGGACTTCCCAACAATCAACATATCATCGACATAAAGTATCAAGCATATCAGGCTATCACTTGAGCATCTCTTCATGTAGAGACAATGATCCTCATTGCTTCGAGAAAAGCCTTGAGACTTCATGAAAGCATCAAACTTTTGGTACATTGTCTAGGGGACTGTTTAAGTCTATATAAGCTCTTCTTCATCTTACAAACTAGACTTTCATTGCTAGGAACTACATAACCCTCTGGTTATTCCATATAGATCTCATTTGTAAGATCTCCATGCAAAAAAATAGTTTTTACATCCATTTGGACTAGCTCTAAGAAGGGTACTCATCTTGACCACAGGAGAGAAGATTTCCTCAACACAATGTTTGTTGCTTAAAGATGTATATGACTCCTATGACATCATGAAGAGCCATTTTGTTCCTATTGGTTATCCAAGAAACAAAAATTGCAATGATAGTCTTTTTTGGTAGACCAGCTCTCGGTGTCTCCAACATTAGCTCTTTACTCAGTCATCGTGATGATGAAGCTTCCATATTGTACAATATGCCTATAGAAAATATATTAGCAACAACTCTTACATAGTAAAGTTAGTTAAGTTATTCGTTAGCGAATGTTAGAATATGTTACAATGTATGTATAATGATGAAATTGCATGTGCCTTCCATGCATGGGATTGACAACGATGCCTCATGTATGACAATTGATTTGGTCCTAAAATATGCTACTAGGAGAATGCAAATGAGGAACTTATGGTGCAAAAGATTGGGTTTGGTGATTTAGCACAAGGGGTTTCCGCACGTAAAGTCTTTCCTATGGTCTAAGTCAGTTGAGGAAAATCATATAAATCATCTATTGATCTATCAAGGTAATCTAGAGATTCTATTATGGGTGTATCCAAGGAATACATATCAACTCTATTCTTTGGAACGCATTTGTTTTGGGAGTTTCTTAATTGGTATCCGACCCCATTTGGTAAAAGGAGTTTCTATATGTTTTGGTTTTTCTATCCTATGGGGCTTGGATTTGGATTTTAATATAACTTTTTTACCATGATAGGAGATATATTGTATGGATATATTATCTTTCAATTGAATTTTTGAAATAGTAGAAAGTTTTTCATCTTCTTTGAACCCATGTTTTACTAACAATCTAAAAATAAAAACTATGTGTTATCAATTACAATGGGATTAAGAAGTCTAACATCCATGTTATAGATCATGGGAAACTTCTTCACCCTCTTCAAAGCCTTAAGTTTCTAATATTTTTACATGAGCAACAATTTTAAAGATGCTTCCATCTCCTTTATGAGTAATTCATCACCTTCCAACACTCAATCATATATTCTCTTATATTTACCTTCTTTAACCTTTGGGTTGGCTTCAAGAAAAAATCAACAGGAACATATCTCTGTAGAGATGCATTTTTTTCCAATAGGACTATCAAAACTCTCCATCACAAAATCATTTGAATTCTCACAAAATTTAAATGATGGTAAGAATTTTAGGAATCCATTACACATATTCCTCAAAGCATATTCCCATAGATATACATGATGCATTCCATGGGGATCCAGGTTATGTTTGTACCTAGAAAATCAACTTTGAATTTGAGTACATGATCCACATGTACTCTTGAAATTTATTGAATTTGTACCTAAAATATTAACTTTGGATTTGAGTACATGTTCACACATGTACTCTTGAAATTTCTTGAAAGCGTTCATGTAATCGAATACTCCTCTCAAGATCAATGTGAACATAAAAATACTTGCATAATCATTAATATTCAACCCATTCATCATTGAAATCTTACCCAATATTGTTTTGATGGAATCTTTTAATCCTTAATTTCTTTGAGACACATAGGATACTATTCACAAGCTTTCACTAAAAGTTTGTAAAAGTGAGAGAGGTGGAGGATTGTAGGGGAGACAGATAGAGAAGGATTGTGAGAGATAGAGATAGAGAGATGCAGACACACACACATAGAGATATAGAGAGAAAGAGAGAAGGATAGATAATGGTAGAAGCAAAATATGAAATAATGTGTGTATGTAATTTATATTTGTATAAGAATAGTAATTTTTTTTATGTTCATTCCACAAGTTGAAGAAGAAAAAGGTTGAAGGAGATGAGAAAAAAACCAAAAATGAAGATCAAATTTGGAAGATACAAGTGTGAATAATTCTTGATTGAAAAGTGGAACTATCTTGAATCTGAAGTAGAAACTCAAATAATACATACTTGAAGTTCTAGCAATATCCACCCCCAGACCACCAGATAGTCTTAGCATGCTTGTGAATATTTAAGCTAGATCCTAGATGATATGATTGTAATTTCATCACATTTACATAAAATCTGAACATACCTATTTTGATTTAATTTCATAAATTCTTAAGATTGGAATTAATCCACCCAATTGACATTTTATCTCCAATAGCATATTGGGATCTACATTTGTGCAGCTCGCTTATGAGCTTCCTAGTCCTTAAGAAGATATTTCTTAGCCAAAAAACATATTGTCATTTCATGCTACACCATGAGCATCAATAGTAAAGGAATCATTTCATAGTGCTTAATATCCAAGTCTATGACATTCAATCAGTATGTGCCCCTTGAGATGCTTCATAAAATATTTCTAAGTGCTTCTCAAAGAATCCACTGTGAAATGCATCTTCAAAAGTTTACATATGGTGAATAGTTAAGAATTGACATCTATTATGCTAGGAGGCATTTGAGTGGCACTGTTTGATTGAAATAGTTAAGTAAAGAGTTGACTCCATAGTGGAAGCCATGTATATTTATTTCAAGGGTGGGTGGGTTTTGAACTAAATGTTGTAAAACAAACTCTAAGAATCTCCAAAATCTTAATTAGCATTTGGCATGCTATATTTGGAAGATTAATTACCTCCTACTACCAAAAATATATGGTATATTGATGGTTATTGTGTTCTCCTTTGGGGAAGCCATGGTGGGATAGTTAAGCAAAAATTTGATGGTGGGGGTGTAAACTCGAAGAAGTTTTATTTAGGATAGGAATGTCATCAAGTAAATGGGGCATAAATGGGATGATCTTGTACATAAGGGGGAACTTGATTGTACACTTGGCTTTTTTTATGAGTCGCTTGTAGCATTTGGGATTTGCCTCCATGATCATCTAACGTGTAAGATGTCTGGCATCATCTTCTAACAACATACATGCATCATCTACCTCAATTTTGGTCTTTTCTGTGCTAATGCTAGTGCTTTGGATTTTTCCCATACTTTCTAGTTGGGTATGGTGATATGAAATTTGCAAATTTTTCCCATACTTTTAATGAGATATGGATCTAAGAAAAACTTCTAAAATTGACTCCATAAATCTTGGATTAACCCAATTCTTTTGTCATGCATGCTACCAGTGGTTGGTGTCTCACTATCCTCATGTAGGGTAGGATCATGTTAAGCAACTGCAATTGAGCCCTGATCTTGTTCATCATCTTCTAACTCTTCCAAGAGATGAATCATTGCATACTAGGAACTTGTCTTTCATATTCTGATTTGCATTGTGAATAGGTATCATGGTTTCAAAACTACATCGTATTTGTGTTGTCAATGACAACAATGTCCCAAAGTGACCCAAATGCATGGTCTTTGATCAATTACTCTTTTGTTGGAATCCTCAACTTGACACATTCCCATGGGGATGTATTGTTGTCCATCTAGGTATTTGCATGGTCATAGTTCCATCAAACCACACTTCTTGATACCTTCCAAAGCCTTATGCTGAGCCATTTTAATCAAGACACAACTCTTTTACCTTATGGTCCTTGGATTTTTGTAATTTTTGCAACATCACTATAGTGAGAGCCTTGTGGTGGAGCTCGACTCTACTTCACCCAATGTAATTATGGATAACTTCTCCTTCCAAACAAGCAAGTTGTACAACCCCACCAGGTGATATTCTATGAATTACCAAATGGGCCATGTCCTCTTTCTTGCAACTTTTTTCTATGTTGCTTCAGTGAATAAACGAAGAAAAAGTTCCCTTATTGCAACTACTTATCTTTGATGTGTGCAACAAAGTATGCTTCTATCACTTTTTTGCTACATACATTTCCGTCACAAAACTCAAGCATGTTTCTTGGAGCCTTTCAAGTATTTTTAGAGTTGATGTCCAATCTATTCATATCCTTTTGCTATGCATAGATAAGGTATGAGGAAATATATTGGTAATATGGATTATTGACCATAAAGTATGTTAAAGGAGCTTGCACCCAAATATGTCTTATAGGTCATCTAATAAGCCCAAATTGCATGATGCAATAGAATATCTTATCCTTTTTAGATATTCCATTATTTGATCAAAACAATGCAAAGGACCTTTTTAGAACTTTTTTCTTGTCCATTTGATTTTGGGTGATAGGTTATTGATTTCTTATGGCTAACAAAGAAATGTACCCAATAAATTTTCAATCACTTCATTGATGAATTAAGTCCCTACCTCACTCATAATCTCAATTGGTAGTCCAAAACGTGTGATAATATGCTCAAACAAGAATTTGGTTGTTGTTTGAACATCTTTTTTAGTGGTAGCTTTGGATTCAACCCATTTTGTCAGATAGTTAGTATCAACTATACTATATTCAGTGTGTGAGCCTTTTGTAAATAGACAAATAGGTCCAATGAACTCAATGTCCCACTTAGAGAAAGCTCTTCCTCTCATCATGAATATTTTCCCTTTGACATACATCACATCTCTTCACAAAGATTTTGCCATCCATATGCATGGTTGGCCACCATAGAACTACAAACATCGGCATTTGTATGGTTCATTCTAGGGAAAACTCTTTTCCTACCACACATGAGTGTGCAACTTGTAAAATAGATAGATATTCTAATTCATGGACTCAAGTGCAAATGAAATTATATTTTTGACATTTATACCATTGATTTCCTATCCATATATATATTTCGTTGTAGTTCCCTCAAAAAATCATTGACGTGTCTTAGACATGACCTCTAGTAGCTTGCTTTTTTAAAGGAAGTCAACAATAGGGAGGCTCCACTCAAGATTGGTAGCTATTCAGAAAAGAGTATCATTTTCAATAGTTCATGTGAGTTTACACTCCTTGCACTCTTTTGTTAAAATTGGCTACATCCTTCCCCATAATCGAACAATGTACACAATGTTTTTTTAAGTTCTTGAAAGTGCAAGAACTAGGCTAATGAGATCACAAAATCCTCTTATGAGGTTTCTCAATGAGCAGTTCTTGCTCTTCTTCTTCCACACAATAGTATAATATGCGGTTGTTGTCACAAGGATAATGAACTCCTACATTGATCTGCAATTGGCCTGCTTCTTGAATTAACTTTGGATAATTTTTCACTTTTGGATGGCTTGGACTGAACTAGAAGATAAACACTAATGTCTCAACCCACTTTGGTACCACTTCTAGATTGAAAAGATATCCGTATGGGATATCATCATTGATAGTTCTTTTTTCTTCTCCATCGATTAGTGTAGATAGATGGTCGGCTCCAACATGTGTCTTTCCTTTCTTGACCACCACCTTGAACTCATATTCCATCTAACTACGCATTGAGTAGCACATGCTTTTTCACCAAATACAAGAGGTCTTGATGGTCTACAAAGATTTTGAATTTGTTAAGACATAATGTAGTGTCTAAAATTTTTCACTTCATAAACCATTCCTAAGCCGTCTCGTTCTTTCATGGTATAATTCTTTTGAGTACTATTTAATTGAAGATTGGCATAGGAAATAGGGAATTCCATTTTACCATCATAAGCTAGTTGGGTTAACGTACATCCTATTGCATAAATTGAAGCATCCATGTGAGTGTGAAATGGCTTATTCTGGTCTAGTGCTTTGAGCATTGGTGTTGTCATCATGCATCTCTTCAACTCTTAAAAACATTTTTCACATTCTTCTATCCATTCAAAGTGATTCATCAATGAATATAGAGGCATCATTATTACAACATGCATATGAATGAAGTGCTAGTAATAGAAATATTGGCCGATGAATTCCTAGACCTCCTTTGCATTCCTTGGACTTGGAAGATTTTCTCTCACTTTGATATTGTCAATATCTATTTATATGACATGTTTTGAATGATATGCTTAATGACTTTACCTTGATACATCATAAAAACATACTTTCTCAGATTTAGACAAACTTTATAAATCTTTCATTTATCAAAGTTCTTTCTCAGATCAGGCATGTGTGTTCACGCACCTTTGAATATGCTTAGGTTATCAGCATATACTTCTAAGCATTCCCTGATTAATTTTTTGAAGACATGACACATGAGTCATTGAAAGGTATCTGGTGCATTATGCAACCCAAAGAGCATCTCTCTAGATGAAAATATACCCCATATTATAAATCTTGCATTTGTCAAAGTTCTTTCTCAGATCAGGCATGTGTGTTCACGCACCTTTGAATATGCTTAGGTTATCAGCATTCCATGTTCGAATCGTGTTTTGTATTTTCAAATTTTTTTCTTCTCTTTGAGTTCCTCCTAGATGGATATTCTTGGTAGTGTTAGGTCCATAATCTCTTCTTCTTCATCCATCACTACTTATACCATGAAGAGATAAAAACCCTCTTCATCTTGACAATGAGTCAAGGTCTACTTCATCAATACTACATCCAAGGTGGCAAGGATTCGAGCCCAAGCATAAAGTTCAAAGTTCTCATTTAGAAATCTCATTCGCATGTAGGAGGGATCCTCAATAGATATTCAAAAGTACAGTCCACCCACTTAAGCTACTCGTTTCTTTATCTTCTGAAATTTGTTCTTTGAGTTACATGGCACAACCATAACTGAGTGTCCTCATGTTTGCAATCCTCACCCCCTACTTTAGACTCACTTGAGCTCTAACTTTTTGCAAAGCATTTTGCATTTTGATGAGTGTAGCATTAGAATGGTGGCACATCTCTAGGAGTGTTTGACATTGGATCTATTCTTTTTGTTGTGCCTTGGTGTTGCAGATACTATGTGTTACCACCCCAGTCTTGCACCACTTGCAATTAGAGCATGAAATGTTTCCTAGTAATAGTCCATAGTTGCTTGCCTTTATCAAGTCACAAATGGTGAGATTACACAAACTCCACACCACACGTGCTCAATGTGACATCTTCTAGCAAACCTAATGTTTTTTTGCATGTCATCTATTATTTGGAGTTCATTCAAGTAGGTCTCCATGCTAGTTTACCCCATTTGATCCATCAAGACATAGTAGCCACTACTAAACTTTCCATAGAACGAATGACAACCTATGTGGTAATATCATTATAAGTAATAGGAGTACAAATATTCCCTTCATCACCCTCACTATATTTACCAACCTTGTCTTAGGGTATTTGAGTGATTTGAGTGTCCATTCTAACTTTTTTGGGATCTTGGCATGGTTGCCTAGCAATTTCATCGCAGTAGTGAGGTTTGAATTCAATCAAATCTTCTACCATGATTGTGCACTTCACTTCAGCTCTTTTGATGTCTTTTAGAGTTCCTTGGAAACTATTTTGATCACTTTTCTTTGGATGAAGGTGTCTTTTTTTTTTTTACTGAGAACTATCCTCATGTGGTAAGGTTTTAAGACTATCATTTTCACACTTGAAAACTTCCTCACTAATCATTCTAATGCTTTGGACATCCAGGTTAGTTATTGCATTATGTGCTTTGGATACTTTTCACCGCTTCCACTTTTAGCCTCAGCTTCTTTCCTGGAATGTTGGTCTCTAGAGTGGCTTTGTACCGACTCTCCTTCTCTACTCTTCAAGGGAAAATCAAGAGTATGCACCCTAGGAGGAGGATTCATGCCTTTTATCACTTGATTGGTCATTCTAGGTTTTGATTGTAAAGGGATTGTTATGGGTCTATTCACCATTGAATGAGTCCATAGGTTAACTTAGTTGAAAAAGCAAAGGCTCATGTATTCTCATGCTAAAGAAAGGGTTAGGTACCCTCTCTAATAGATTTTTAGCTACTTCAATCATCGTTCTACACGTGTCTAAACATTCTCATTCTAGGTTGACCAACACCAAACCTACATGTTGTATTTTTCTCTAGAGGTTTGCATTCCCTCTCTCTTCAACTCCAACTCAAAGTTCTAGCTCTCGATCATGGAGTTGTGAACCCTAGATTGTGACAAGGAATTGTTCATTTTTTCTAGTTTCCCTTTGAGTGAGTTTACACATCTTGCTCTTTTATCCTTCCACATGGGTTTTCTTCTTTTTTCTTTCTTTGATGAGCTTACATCTTGTACTTCATCCTCTTTTCTCATTGTCGACTTTCATTTTTTGTTGTTGTTGGACTTGAGTGAGTTTTGGAATTGATATATCGCAACTTGATTGATCTTGACTAGAATTAGGATCTCCTATTTTCTACTCTTAGGCTTTAGCCTATGCCATACTCGTGTGAACTAGTTTAGCTTGGTTGCTTTCACTTCCCCAAGGAATATGTGTAACAACATTCAAAGGTATTACCTTGATGGTAGCCAGATTCTTAGGGCACTCTTGAATCACGTGGACCACACCACATAGTAGGCAATATCCAAAGCCTCATTTAGCTCTCAATGCTTCTTGGAGTATTACGAAATGAAAAATGAAGTCATCTCCAATGCATTTATAGCATGTTCCCTTAGGAATTGGTGGTCTTTGTGAGGGTCCTGAATGATTTGTGATCTGTGTTGTCTGATTAGGAAACCATACACCCATGGACTCTGACTCATCATAATCATAAGTGTCTTTGTCTTGATTTCGGAGAGGATTATTGCAATTCACATAATCCTCTTTCTATTCTCATAACCATACTCATTTGGAATTTCTTTGCTCTTTGAATCTATTGATGATTCAATAGGCACTAGTGCTCTTTCAAGGTTTTCTTCCAAGGTGTTTTTAAGTGGAATGACTTGATCTAGTTGAGGAGGATTTTGCCCTAGTATAGGTTGTGCTAGGATTTTCCCATATTGGGTGTAATTAGGTTGTAACCCTTTATCAAAATAAGATTGCCTTTAGCCATATAGGGATTCCCTATTCTGATATGGTCTTTATACTTATGGGTTGTATTATTAATTTCTATTCATTCCTAGATGAAATTGAGCTTGGTTACATGTGTAATATTGGAAAGTTTGATACATTAGGTGTTTTTTATTTATCCAAGGCTGATAAATGGCTTGAGGAGTTTAATAAAAATCTCTAGTAGTATGGTTTTTCATCCTTTGTTCTATATTGCACCACTAAGAAGTGTTGTGGTTGAGAAGGTCTATGCCCTTGTGCATCACCACGTTGTCATAGTCCACAAGCACACACAATAAAAATATTCTCATATATATGGAGTGACTAGTCGGTTGGTATGAAGACTCCATGTGATGAGATAGAAGCACACACACCTACAACAAGAGCAACGCAAGCATACACATGAGTGCACACATGCATAGACACTCACAAGTAGGCAAGAAAATGATGCTCCAAAAAGCTTAGTGTATTGCAAAAATATAACTAAAAAGCTCACAAGAGTTTTGAGCTCTCTAAGCTCACTCCAACCAAGTTACCCTAACAAATGGGAGGTATTTCTCTTATATAGACTTTTTAAGAGCTCTATCCACACTGTAGTGTCTTTCCTATCTTTAAAAATAGTGACCAAAGGCTATGTGAAGGCCAAAAAAATATGAAAATAAGTGTGGATATTGTAATCATGCCTAGTTATTTCTAAAAGTAGGAATTTTGGCCAAAAATAGACATTCTTACATGTATTTTGGGTGTAAAACGGAAAAAATACTAATCTGAGAACGAATTTGAAATGAGAAAAATTAGTAGAATCCTTCCTTCTTCACTTCCATGCTTGCGCTTCCCTTTTACCACATTCTTCATCCTTTGATTGAATCCTAACCGATTTGACTAATGATTTTTAGGTCAACCTCTGACCTTCCTCCAAGACTCCCCCCTCTCACTTCTATTGTCCATGACAAACATCATTGTGGATTCTAGGAGGATCATGGATTTTGTTGCGCAGATGTCAGGTGTTAAATATTGGCATCATAATACAGCAATTGGCACCTGCAAACCCTATTAAACAGGTAGATTGGAGCTTTTGGAGGCTATTTATATTTTGGGAATATATTTTATGTGTACCCTCAAAAAAGAAAGAGAAATTATGTGCTAAAAGAAAATAAAAAAAATAGAATGAGATTGTGTGTGAGTGAATTGTGACCCTTCAAAAACAAAATAAAAGATGGAAGGAAAAATAAAAATAAGTTGGATTGGTGTTGAAGGGTTGTGTGTATTGTGATAATTAAAAAGGAAGATAAAGCAACCTCCATGAATTACGAATAAAAAGAAAAAAATTATTAGAGATGAACTATGGAAGTTGTCATAGGGGGACAATGCAGTGCATGGGTACCAAGTAGTAGTGTTTGATGGAGGGGCTTGTAGGGTGGCCCTATGAATGCATCTTTAGATGCACTTGTTAAAATATATATGAAAGATGTGGGTCTTGAATGATATGCTTGAGGGTTATGCGACAAAGAGGATGCCTAAGCTATGGAATGGGAATTGATTTTTCTTTTATATATATATATATATATATATATATATATATATATATATATATATATATATATATATATATATATATATATATATATATATATATATATATATATATATGGTTTCCCTCTTCATATCTGTTGTAGAAGTTTTGACGATAGAGACCACAAGAACTGATTTTTGACAATGTTGTAATGAATCAATATAGTCGTAATGTGCAACTTCAAGAGTTCCATGACTTTAGTTTCTCTAATAATAACCATGGAATGTATCGATATAGATGGTCTTGAGAAGTAGACTCAAAGAACATCAACATCACCAAATATACATTGAAGAGGACTGCTTGACTCTTCAAATAGTTGGGTATCACTCTTGTGCATGGGATATCAACAATTTTGTCTTATGCAAGCCGGCATAATGTGGCCCAATATGTGATCCATAATTTAAGTTTAATTGATCTTGTATGGTGCAAAAGATAGTGTTGTGCTAGAAGCACATGTTTATTGCATGAAGAGGTGTTGCAATTCAACATGAAGTTCTGGATGGCTAGAATTATTTATGAATATGGAAAAGAGAAGAATATATGTACATATATACAAGTGTATGTTTTCTCTTTCTAAAACGTATGCATGAATCACAAGATCATGAGGTGTATAGTGATCATGAAGACCCAAGAATCAATGCTTTTGGCCCTAGCGCACAATCCTTGATGGTGTGTGATCTCTTTGTATTAGAGATATGTGAAGAGATGACTATGGGTTCAGGAAGAGGAATGGTACATCTCTTTGAAACCTACACCATACATGTGGTTTACTTATCTTGTTGAGGTTGTGGCTTTTTGGGTACCCACTTTTGTATGGCCCTAGGTTTTTGTTGTTGTGGTCGTTTTTTTCTTCCTTGTATGAGCCCCTTGTTGCTCATGTGACTGAGGGTGGTTGGGCTTCTATGGGATTCGTGTAGATTGAGCCTTAAGGATAGATTTTGGAACACAAACTTGATTGTATTGATGTTTTGTTTCTTTAATGGTATTAGGTATCCTAAGATATGGCTACTAGCATAGATCACTATGTTAAGTTTTGTACTCTTGAAGTGGACGTTTGCATGAAGGTTGTTTCTTCTTGTTATTACAAGAAAAATGCTCTGAATGTATAAGAAGTTTCTTGGGCACCCATATGTGTGTATGTGAAGCTTGTGCTTCCACAAAAGACTTGGGTAACCAACATTGTTTAACTACTTGAGATTTGTGTCTTCCAGGGTTCACTTATCTTGGTTGTACTTGTCTACATTTTGGTATGTTTGTATGTGGATTGACATGTGGTTGTTTTAGTGTATGTTTGGCATTGAAGGGAAACTCAAGAAAAATTTGGCTCCTATTATGTTATCAAGCCATTGGTTGAGAAAGAAGTGAAAAAATACAAGTACATCTTTTCTTTTCCCACTTGAGGATCATATTTCCATGGACTAGGTTTTAGACCTACAAAATTGTAGAAGAGCCAATATTGGCCAAGTATGGGATGCTCGATTAGACTAGCATATTAAAAACGTGGCAGATAATTTGGCCTTTCCCAAATGCATGGGAAGTGTAGTTTCTCCAATGCATGGGGTTTGAGTACCTCTGAAGCCTATCAAGTAGGCTTAAATTCATTTGATTTTGACGTTCAATGTCTCTATGAGATATAACCTTATGACATTAGCTCTGACACCTATGCGAATAAGGAATTTCACCATATCTTTAGGAGAATGTGCTGAGTAAGCAACTATGTATGACCTTCTATCTTTGATTGGATTTGCATTAGAATGCACTTGACACATAGCCATGAAAATAGCTTGTTTTTGAATGAATGAATCTATGGGTATTTCCATATGTACATTAGAGGGCATATTCTCATCTATGTGCTTCGATAACTACCTCTTCTTATGTATACCCTCTAAGGATTCTTGTTGAGCCCAGGCTCTAATGTGTTGTTCTTCTTATTTTCTATTTTTGGCCACTTATAATCCTCTTAACATTTCTACAGTGAGGGGTTCTTGGTAGAATTTGACTCTACAACCATTGGTATAGTTAGGAAAAACATCTTCAAGTGTGGCTAATCTAATGACACCAATACACACACAAGGTCACCATCTTGTAACTTCTTATCCTTTATGTGGGCATCAAAATAAGATGTTTGCCTCTTTTAATTAGCATAGATTCCCGTGGTATCCTTAAGGTGCATCTCTTTAAGTGCATCAATTTTATCCATCAAAGTAGATAACTCATGATTGTTTCATCCATAACCTTTGGCTTATTTGAGAGTGGGTACCAAGAAGTCAATAGGTAGAATTGTGAGTTGTACATATAGTAGATTACAAGGGATAGCTCTCAATGGGGTCTTATAAGCAACATGATAAGCCAAGCTTCATGATGCAGTTTCTTATCCCAAGCCGATTGTCTCATATTGACTAATTTTGTTCAAATTATGCATATCACCTTGTTGGAACTCTCAGCTTGACTATTCGCTTGAGGACGATATGGAGATAATTTTTTGTGGATCACCAAAATTCTTTTTGTAAGGCCACTATGACTTCATCAACAAAATGAGTACCTCGATCATCAATTATCTCAATGGGGAGACCAAATCATGTAAAAATTTGTTCAAATAAACTTTTTATCATTTTTTTAGTGTCGACCTTAGTTGGAGCATGTACCTTGACTATTGTATAATTACATGGGTCTAAGGGGTAGAACCCTTGGGTTTTTAGGTGTGAAACCCTTGGGATTTATGATTTATTTGCCTCTTTTACATGGGTCTTAAACCTTAGGGCTAATTCTCTAAGGTTGAGTACCTTATGCTTGATTGGAAGTTTCTCGTAGCCACTTGATTTGTACGTGAGAGCTTGGAGAGTCTTCTTTTAGAAGCCATGTGATTTCCTAAGCTTGGAAACCATGTGACCACCTTAGAGACCCATGTGATGGAAGGTACACATCTCCCATTGAGAGTGGAGCTATATATTGGAGGGGTTGGTTGGGTGGAAAGGGCATCTCTCTCCCTAGTGTGGTTTTCCTAGCTAGTTAGTTATCTTGTGTGTGGAGGCTATGGAGTCCTCACACAACAATGGTATCAGAGCTAGGTTTTGACTTCCTTAGAGCTCGAGAGTGAAACTCCGTTTTTTTGCATATGCATTTGTGCTGCAATACGAGTTCATGCTGCCATCGAGGTACCCTTTGGAACTCTACAAAAATGAGAGTCTATGTGACCCCCCACTCTGTTATATTCCAGTAATGTACATGCTTGGAGGAACGGGAAGTTCCTTGCTCGGGGGAAGTTCCTTGCTCGAGGTACCTACTCATGATGGCCAGATGAGTAGAGGAACCTCAGAGAGAAATCTAGATGGTGACTAGGCAAGGGCTATAAATAGGCTGGGAGGTGAGTCCCAGGCATGTCATTCTCCACTTCTCACATTTGGTATCAGAGCATGGTGGAGAGATCCATGGAGGGCAAGGTAGAGAGGAAGACAGAGGTAGAGATCCATGGGGAATGTCTTCTCGGTTGTGGTCAGATGCGTGACTATCTTTATGTCGGCTGCTGTGAATGGAAAAAAAAGGAGAATCATACTCGTGAGGCGACGAAAAGTGGAGTCACACCCGTGAGGCGGCAAAAGAACTATGGAAGGCTGCTCGCGATAACAGGTAAGTGCTTATCACCATTTTAACGGTCATGGAAACAATTTTTCCCTATGCGTGAGACGCGAATTGAACCCATGACCTCCATTATGGAAACAAAAGATATATCCACTAGACCACACGAACTTGATGGAACTTGACATTTTAACTATAATACCATGTTCTCAAGCGTTCAACACACAGACATTCTAAATGAGATAGAGGGAAGGAAAGAGAGAAGAAGGAAAGAGAGATTAGAGAGTGAAGAAGAGAGCAAGACAAAGGGAGAGAGAGAGAGAGAAAGAAAGAGAATTAAGTAAGAAAGAGAAGAGAGAAAGAGAAGAAGTAGAGATAAAAAGAAAGAGAAAGAAAGAGAAATAGAAGAAGGAGAAAAGAGAGAGAGAGAGAGGAGAGAGAGAGAGAGAGAGAGAGAGAGAGAAGAAAGAGATAGAGAGATAAAAAGAGAAGAAGTAGGGAGAGAAAGAAAGAGAAAGAAAAAAGAGAAAGAAAGAGAAAGAAAGAGAAAGAGAGAAGAAAATAAATGAAGAGAAAGAGAGAAAACTAGAGAGATAGAGAAAGAGAAAAAGATGGAGAAAGAGATAGAGATAGAAATGAGAAAAAAAAGGGTAGAGAGAGAGAGAGCAAGAGAGGGGAAGAAAGAAATGTAAAGAAAGAAAGAGAGAAAGAGATAGAGAGAGACGAAGAGAATGAAGAAGGGAAAAAGAGAGGAAGTAGAAAGAGAGAAGAGAAAGAGCAAGATTAGTATACCTACCTCCACTTAAATGCCCATGACTCTCTCATATGAAACCCAAATTGGATGATTCCACTTGCTATAGGAAGTGGAATTGAAGAGCTTTCCAATGAGTGGTTGGAAGCTATCATTGGATAATTATGAGCCACCTGTAGAGAGCATTTAGTTCTCTGCATATCATTTCAAGAGGTATGCTGCCCACTCACCTAGCTTCATTGTTTTGGCCATAACTTCCTAATGGAAGCTCCAAATCAAGAAATTCAAATTGTTATAGTTTCTTCACTTCAAGCCCTTTCTTTTGACTGCTTACATAATATATTTTGACCATCCGAAGCCATCTCTGCACAAGCTTTTAGATGGCTGTTGATTGGCAAGAAACCCTTTTTGAGTGAATTGAGTGGTCAATTATGATCATTATGAATTTCTAATAATATTTTTAAGCATTTTGGATAGGAATGGACTAATTTTCATACCTTTGCATCATAGTTTTTCTCTCAAATATATTCATTTGAATACCTCTCGCATCAAAGTTTATAATTTTGCATTGTATTTTCTTCTGACGTTACGAAAATAACATCGGAATGTGCATGAAAGTTAGTTTTTACACGAAGCTATCTATGCACATGAAGTTACACTAACTTATGTTGATTCATAAAAGCATGCACAGATCTTGTTTGTGTGTTTTAGAATCTTTGGCAGGTATTGAATGTTGGAGATAGATGTCTGCGGAAGCACGCGAACAGCACCAGGAAGAAGAAGAAGCTTGGAGCACAAACACACAATACTGAATGTATTACTAGAGAATGTACAAAAGATAAGTATCCCATTAGGGCAATGGGCGTATATACAAGCCGGGGGAAAAAAACCTCCTAAAGAGGGAAAAAAGTGCCCCGGCGGTCCTCGTGTGTTCACACACATCACTACCTAAATATATCAACAAATCCCCCCTGGGAGTGATGCGGTGAAAAAGTAGCTGGCACTCATGTATAAGGAAGTGCCTAGCTATGTGGAAATCACTCCACAAAAGGAAGTAAGCCCAAAGCTTTGCGGAAAGCTTCAAACTTCTCCCTAGGCAGAGCCTTCGTGAAAAGGTCTGCAATGTTCTCCTGTGTGGGCACATATGCCAAGCTGATCTCCCCAGCAGAGAACCTCTCCCTGACATAGTGATAATGCACCTCAATGTGCTTAGTGCGAGCATGGAACACAGGGTTCCTCACAACTGCCAATGTGCTCTCACTATCAGTGAAGATGGTGGTGGCAGAAGACTTGCCAACACCCAAATCAGCCATAAGGCGTCTTAGCCACACACACTCAACAGTCGCTGTGAAAGCTGCCCTATACTCAGCCTCACAACTGGAAGTGGCCACAGTAGGCTGCTTCTTGCTCAACCAAGATATACATGAGCTACCAAGCATGAAGCAAAAACCACTGGTGGACACACGAGTGTCATAGCAACCAGCCCAATCTGAGTCAGAAAAAGCATGCAAATCTGGCGATAGTGATCCCCCCTTGGGATAAAACAACCCAAGTAGCCGAGTACCACTCATGTAGCGAAGGATGCGCTTAACCGCCTTCCAATGCGTGACTCCTAGGCAATGCATAAACCTGCTCATCTGTGAGACAACAAACTGAATATCTGGCCGAGTAATGCATAAGTAAATCAAGCATCCAACAGCCTGCTAATAGAGAACAGCATCAAATGCATCTCCAGCATCATGAAGACTCAATCGTAAACCTGTCTCCATAGGAGTGGCAATAGGCTTACAGTCTTCAAGGCCAAAATGCTACAATAATGTGTCAATATATTTCGTTTGACACAAAGCCATTCCACCATCAACTTGCATAAACTGAATGCCCAAATAGTGATGCAAATGCCCCAAACCAGACATCTCAAATGAGGCATGCAAATCAGCCTTGAAATCAGCAATATGCTTCTCAATAGGACCAGTGAGAAGCATGTCATCAACATAGACAACAATGATCAGAAGCACATCATTAGCATGCTTAACATATAAGGTGCTTTCAGTTGGACTGTTCACAAAACCATGTGCAACCAGATGGGCATGTATCTTCTCATACCAAGCACGTGGTGCTTGCTTTAAACCATATAATGCCTTCTTTAACCTGCACACCTGATTTTCATGCCCTTTCTGCACAAAGCCACGGGGCTGAAAAACATACACTTCTTCATGCAAGTCACCATTCAGAAATGTTGTTTTAATGTCCAACTGATGTACATTCCAACCATGATGGGCTGCAAGTGCACAAATGCTCCGAACAGTAGTCATACGGCATGTAGGTGCAAAGGTCTCATCAAAATCAATGCCTCTTTCCTGTGCATAACCCTTTGCAACAAGCCTAGCCTTATACCTGTCAACTGTACCATCAGGTTTACGCTTCAGCTTGTATACCCACTTAGTGCCAATGGCCTTCTTGCCAAGAGGCAAGTCACATAAAGACCATGTACCATTCTTCATTATAGCATCATATTCAGATTGCATGGCAGCCATCCAATTTTCTAAATTCTGTGCTTCATCAAAAGAAACAGGCTCATTCTCATCACAGAGACTAGACGCAGTCATAGCATAGCAATCTGATGCAAAGGAGGCACTATGAGAGCGTGAACGAGTACGATATGACAAAGGTGCATCTAATTTGCTGTCATGCAAAGTCTGCACCAGCCATTTTGGCATAGTTTTTGTCTGCTCAATATCAGCTCTCTCATCAACAAGTGCATCATGTAAATCTGCATCAGAAATAGAATGATCTGCATCATCATATGAAACTTGCAAAGACTGAGAAGTTGCCTCATTAGGACCAGCACTAGACTATCCACCTATAAAAAGAGGCATCAACGTATCATACATGTCTTTGGAGCTAACAGATGTCTCCTTAGTACATGAAAGCAATGGCTGAATAGCATCTTCCACAAAGACAACATCACGGCTAACCAATATGTGTTTAGTCTGTGGATGATACAGACAATAGCCTTTACTTTCAGAACTGTACCCAACAAAAATACATTAAGTGCTTGTATATGATTGGTTGCGATGAGATTGATTAATGTGCAAGAAGCACAATGAATAGAATGATGTCCATAGCTGTTCACTTTCACTAAAAGGTGGATACTATGTAAAGAGTTGATTTTTCAACGAGACAATTTGTGATGGTTAATTGATTTGTATTGATGTAGACGGTCATTATATGCATGGATATATCTCCATGTCATAATCCATCTAAGATAATGAATGAGTTTGTTTAATCATAAGGATTAACATGTCTCGTCATTTTTAGATTTAAAAAAATGATCAAGCAAATAGTTAGTGAGGTAGCAGCCTCATAGAGATTTGGATGCTACTCTTTGAGGGAATTCCCAACTTTATTGAAATTTGGGGAGTAGCTCCTTAGATTTTATTTAAGCTGACAAACTTTCAAGTAATTTGGAGACTTTTAGATAGGTGAAATGACCTCTGCACTAAAAGTGCTGCTAGTAGAGGTAGAGGCTTGAAACAAGTGACATGGGCCTGTTACAAAGGGCATTTCTCTTAATTGGTACATCTAAATGGAATGATTTTTGTTGTAAATGAAAACTTAATAGATGCACCTTAAGCTTACCAATTTTCATTATTTTTGAAGATCCTTTCATAGGTCAATTAATCTCTGCACATCAAACTGCAGCCTCTAGAATTTATGAAATGACCAGAGACCATGTCACCTCGAGGTGATTGGTTCTCTTAGCTCATTTACCCAAATTGAATGATTTTTGTTCCTAAAATTATTTAAAAACCTCCATATGGTGTGTATAAAATTTCAACATGAAATGTTTTTCCATGTAGGATAAATAAAGAAAAACATAAATGTTAGCCTCTACAAATTTTTAAAAGCTTGCAGGTATATAGGGTTAGTATTTTGGTCATTGTGAAATATCCAAATGTCCAAATAATATGAAACTTATATTAATCAAATGAGCTATTAGCAGCTATATTCTATTAAATATTGGAAGAAATTGAACATCATTTGATAGGTCAAATGATCTATTCTTCTTAGACCAATCTCTGGTGAGGAGTTTCCAAAGAGTGGTACATGTGTCTGATGACGATATGATATTTTCATATTGGGAACTCCAATTTCAAAAAATTTTGTTGGAGAAGCTTCTCCAGTATAGACCCTATGATATACCCAAAATTCAAAGATTTTGGAATTTATCTTCATAGTTAGAAGATATTATAAAAGTGAAGTAGCATTGTTTCTAGGCTCACCTAAGCGCAGGTGCAGATATAGAATTATACTTTTGAATACGTATTTGATTTTATTTTGACTTGAAATTTTGTGAGACCAAACTAGATAAGTTGGCCTAGATTTGGGCACAAAGAAAATGAAATTTGGAATTGTTTTGATTTGTCTAATGGCTTCAAGAAGATGACCCTGTACATTTTCAGAGTTGGTCGTCAAGTGTTTGATCCTTCCAGTAAAATGGTCATAAAACTCTGGGAAAATATCCAAATCAAGTGAGCCTAATGAAAGCTTGATCAAATTTACATAAGGGTGGAAGATTTCACATATTTTGCATGAGTAAAAGTTAGTTAAAAGTAATAATCTGTTGCTATTGAAAATTGTTTATGCAGGAGACATTGTTGAAAGGAAAAGACTTTTCACAGGTTTATTTATGATTTTTTTTTTGAGATGGTGTGATCACCATGGGCTAGATATGCCCTAGATACTTGTTTTTTGAGCATTGGTTTATGGTGACCATTCTCAATAGGACAGAGGAGACTCTGTCGAAATTTTCAAAAATATATATAGTGCCATGAGAGCATGGAACTGGAGAACTTTCCTAGTTGTTCTCATTTCATATAATTGGATTCATACAAGTTGTATAAATTCCAATTCTTGTGAGCTAATATTTGATTCAAGTCACATGAGTTGATATTTGATGCAAGCTGCATCCTTCACAACTCTAGTTGAGTTGATTTATTAAATAGTTTCTCAGTTCTCAACTCAAGATGAGTTGATGTTACAGATAGTTATGAGTGATAGAGTCATAGGAATGAATCTGTTATTTCCATCGAGGGAAGGAAACACGACTTTAATCTCATACACGCATCTATGTGGGGTATAAAGTTTGGTGGTATGGGACATAAAACTTGTATTCTACCTAGGTGTAGGATAGATGGTATGGGAGAGAAGTATCAGAGATTATATTTTGATATGATTTGGAGTTCATTCATATGATCTTCGTATTATTAGATGACAGAGGGGTAGTTGAGGCAGTCACTCTGTATATGATCGCAAACAAGGCAAGTCTACAGGCAAGTGTCATAGAAGCGGAAAGGCAAGGTTTTCACATAAGAACTATGAATAGGCAATTGCATTGAGAAGAAATTGATAAAGTATGTGCTACTTTATTTTATATGCCTGAGAATAGGCCATGGTTTATACATAGTGTGTATGAGGTGAGCTAGATGCTTAGCCTAGTGGGCTATGAGTGTGCACACATCTACTTACCATTTTTTAGAGTATATAGTGGACTTACATTATGGTCCTCATTATATCTAGGAGTTCCATATTATTACATTAGTTTGCTTGAGAAACCTCATTCCTAGTTAGGAATGATTTGATCATAGTGATGATTAGATGGTGGTTAGAGATAAAGCAAGTTTCATCCACTTGGAACATCTTGCATATTATTATTGAGAAGGTGGTGGTAGTTCCACTAGTTGGTATACTTTCTTAGCACGTCATCACTTGGCATGATGGATTTGATTCCAGAGAGTGGATTAGGATTTAATTTGTATGGAAAATATTTTGATCCATAGTTTGGATTATCATATATGATAGATCGAGATTTTGATCCATAGTTTGTATATTATATATGAAATATCGAGCTTTTGATCCATAGTTTGGATTATCATATATGACAGATTGAGCTTTTGATCCATAGTTTGGATTATTATATATGACACATCAAGATCTTGTTCCATAGTCTGGATCATTGATAGATTATCATCTTGGATTCAGAGTTTGGATGATGATGAGATTTTCCTGAGTTTTATTTCATTACAGAGATTAAATCAAACAGATTTACTTGAGCTTAGAGATAAAACACTACTTGGAAAAGATTTTCACTTCGTTTTAGTATTATTCCACAGAGAGTTGGACATAGTCACATTGTTTTTGGATTAGCATAATAGTTTTCATTACTCTAGTGGAGTAAGTGATTTTTGCACAATTATAGCATATGACAAGCTGTCAATGGGTATTCCAGGGAGACAAGGGCAAATTGCCAAGGTTTCTACAAGTGACAAGCCGTCACAAGTTAGTGGTCAAGGTCTAGGCATAGGGAGTCTGAGGATATTCCGAGTACTTATGCTGCGCACATCTGGACTCATTAGGCCTCAGAGGGATTCCTATAGTATGCCCAAGGCAAGGACTACTATTGATTGGTGGAAATGCTAGATAGGAAGCACAGAGACTAGTTGTCTGCTTTTTGAGCATCTAGTATTTCACACACCTAGCACACTCTACTCTAATGATTTGGAATCACGGATTTTGATTCCCAGGCTTATAGCTCCTTCTATATCATTGAGGACAATGATCTTTAGAAGGGGGAGAGAGTGTTATATTCCAAAGATGTACATGCTTGGAGGAGCGAGAAGTTCCTTGCTCAGGGGATAGCCAAGGCCAAAAGCCAGAGAGCTCATACAAGGTACCTACTCATGATGGCCAGATGAGTAGAGGAACCTTAGAGAGAACTCTAGATGGTGACTAGACAAGGGCTATAAATAGGCTGGGAGGTGAGTCCCAGGCATGTCATTCTCCACTTCTCACACACTCACTGAGGGAATTTTTCACATTGATTATGGGCCTCACAACCATCTGATGGGCGGGCCAAGAAGCCCACAACTTTGGGTCATAATAAACCACAAATTAGACAAGAGAGAGGTGTTGATGGCATAGCACACACTACATCATCTCTACCTCAATTTCTTGGTAAACTAGAGTGCACTTCTTTTTATATGGAGACTCAAATTTTGAGTTATCAATGTATGTGGGATATTTTAGATCCTCATGTGTGAGTTACATGCATCGAGGCTGACATGTTCAATACATGAAAAAGAGAAGTTATAGGCAAGCCTACCTCTAGCATGCCTCAACTGAAGCTCACACACATAAAAAATGAAACAAGGAGGAATTACCACACCCGATGAACCCAAGAGGGTGTAGTTTCATCTACAAGAGGTTTCCACAAGCATTGAAGAAACCATGACATTGGGTCATACTCTTAATAAGTTATGGAATAGAGTTCAATGGAGGACTATGGCTACAACATATGAATTTCCATCCAAGACATTTAGGGAAGTCCTCCATTTCTTATTTCTTTCTCGCATACTTTTCTATTGCATAAATAAATGCAATAAGCTAATTAAGCCTCATGCTAATTTTTGTTTTCAGCATTATTGGATTTATGGCTTATACAATGTGTGCATAAAGTTTTTATGCACAAAGAACATTTTTATGCATTGACAAGAGCATGACTCTTCTTTTATGTTTCAAAAGATGCACAATAGATTAAGAGATGTTTTTCGTGCAACAAGCAGTCTTTTGGTAAAAATATATGAAGACATGTTTATGCTCATAATATCAAAGAGTAAAGAAGGAGGGAATTCAAAATGGATCATCTTTAGAAAAGAATAAAGTTTAGTATTCTTCACCTATGTTCTCTTTTGGTTTTCATCTCGTACGTGATTGAACTCATGATTTGTGCTTTACGTACATTAGTTTCTCATACACTAAGGATATTTTTTAATGAAAATTTCTAGTACATGCATTTCCTTTTTCAAAAAGCAAATGAAGCATGCACATAGCTATGCATAAAGATTGCACCCTTTAGTATGCATGATATATGCATGAAATCACCTTGGTCACTCAAGTAAGTATAAGAAGCCCAAGAGGGACTTCAACCATGGACAAGATGGGAGTTGCACCCAAGACCCAATGGCCCAACCCTACTTCATCATCATGAGAACACTAAAGTAAATTCAAGGGATGGACAAAGCTTAATTTCTAGGTAAGTATTTGCACCCCTTTATTTTCCTTGCAGACTAAAGAACATACAATGCATGAATTTGAAAAAGGATGCATAGATTGAGATGGCCTTACTTGTTTGGCCACATACACAATTAAGTCATGGAAATGATTTGCATGATGCGTCAAATTCATATGGTTTTAGAAAAGAAATATTGGTTGTGCATAAATATGTTCATGATTTATGTATACATTATGACAACTTATATGCACAAAAGAAAGATGCATGGAAATTTTGTGGCATCCTTTGGATGAACAAATTTCCAAATTGGAACTTTTGCATGGTTTAAGGAGGGCTTCAACTTTTGAACCTCATGCATGCTACACCTTTTCCAATAAAGGTTTAAAATGTTTTAGCATACACTATGTATGCATATGGAATGTAGTACATGGGTTGGTAGTATTGGAGGGAAATTCGGCTTATTCTAGTTTAAGTGTAGTTACAATTTCCATTATAGGAATAACGGTAGTAGAGCCAATTGGCCATATTAAAACTACAACTCATGCCCTATATGATTGGCTTATTACAAGCCAAGAAATAGTACAATACCTTAAGCCTAAAGTCCCTCTTGTGGAATTATTCCATAAAAAGCCATGGCATGTCTAATTAGCAAGGCCATACACTTAAAGGTAATAGTACAAAGTTTTCTCTCTTAAAACCATAATAAAATGGTTACCACTTAGAGCACATACTTTCAAGCTCTAAGAAAGAGAAAATATGGTATAAAAGAATCTATGTAATGCTGGAAGATAGAAGTATCAATTCTATTGTTCAAAAGAATTCCCTATTTGCATGAACTAAAGAACTATTCGGAGCTTCAATTCTTCCAAGAAAATGCAAGGTCTGAAGTCAAAGTAAAACTTAAGGGTTGTAATAAACCCTAAGTATCATTTTCCAATGTGCTAGAAGTAAAGGAGTATTTAAATGATAAATGGTATTACCATCTACTTCAATTAAAGATCTCATTAGCAAAGCAATAACTTTTCTTTCAGATTACTCATTATGTCAAAAGATAATATCTAGTTGAATATAAAGTACCTCTATTGTCAGATGAGATTAAATTATCTCTTAGAGTACATCTGAACAAAGGAATCATTGAAAGGCCAATCTTTGACATTAAGTCTTGTCAAGCTGCAATTTCAATTGAGACTTGGTAAGTTGAAAGTTCACTGTAACATAGGCACTACAAATGCTCTGCAATGGAAATAACACTTACAAGTCTAAGAAGTAATACTTCTCATAGAATAAGAGAAGGTTTGGTTCCAAGGTTAGAGCTAAAGTTACCTTCACTACAGTGGAAGTGAAAGTCGGATGGTATGGGACATCTACGCTTTCACTACCAATGAAGTAGATTCAATGGTATGGGACATCAAATTTATGGGTAATCCAGACTTGAACTTTGGGACATTTCTTCAACAAGCTTGGTTGAGATAAAGTAAAAAGTTCTAAATAGTTCTTTTAACTAGGGGGAACAATGATGTATTGAAAATAAACTCTTTCAAAATCTATTGAAAGAGCACAATTTTCAATATACCCTTAGATAGTTTTCGAGGATGAAAACTCTTAAGGAGGGGAGAAAGTCTCTAGGAACTTGTATCTTATGCCTTAAAAAGACCAAATAAGGTATTGCAAGGTACAAGATAGGCAAGAATAGATAAATTTGAAGTACTCCCTCTCATTCTAGTGCTTCATACTTCTTTCATTACACCTTCCAACCAGATGTTCTCAAAGATTGTGAACTCTCAAAGAACGCCAATGCAAGAGAAGACTTTTGTACACTATAAGGATTGCACAAATCCTAATTGGGTCACGAAAAGATGTTGGATGAGCTATAAAGCTTAATCCTAAAGGTATCTTGATGCTTCATGAGATAAAACAACATAAGTTGTGGCTTCAAATAATGAAGACTAAGGAAAATGGTTTCCTGTATGAAGCATGACAAATAGATCCCCAAATAAAACCCATGGGTAAAGCATTGAATATGAAGGGATGTATTCGAGAAAGACTAGTCTGATCTTTTATTTTGGCTAAAGAAGAGAAGAAAAGCCAAAAGACCCAAGTAGGGAAAAGATCAAGTCAAACTTTAAGTTTGATAAGGTCAGTCACACCACATTAAATGGTTAAACAAACATTCTTGGAATTTAAGCAAGATTAGTTGTGGTGTATCCAAGCACCTTAGTCCTTGCTCTCATATTTTGGTACCATAGTTTGTAATAGATAGAGAGCATTAAAAAGGATAGAGACGGTGAAAAAGTCTGGAGACACAGTTGTGTGGATTAGATGAAGAATCCATTGGTATGGGACGGTGGGTACTAAATCCTGTTGAGTACTTTTTCTTGATGGGGAAAAGAAGAAGGGACTCATGATCCAAGGGAATACCTCATGGAGATACTGTTTAGGAATAGACATCTTCTTCAGTTATCCTCACAAAAGGAAGAAGGAAAGGTTCTATCCCTCAATAAACTCCATTTAGAGTTAAAAATAAGGAAACGATCAACTTCTTGGAGTTTGAAGGTAAAATCCAAAAAATGAAGCTCTGAAAAGCTTCATCCAAAGGTATAAGTTGAAATTCAAAGAACATAAAGATGATCTTAGGCCAAGCTTGAAAGAAAGCTCATAAAGATCATCAATAAGAAAGATCTAGTTATGATGTCAACATACGACATCTTAAAACAGATCTAAAATATAAAAGGAGATAATTCTAGAAGCATCAAGAGGACCTTTCAGGTTTGAGATCCAACGGAAGATCCATAAGGGTTAAGTATTGAAGAAATAGTTGGAATAGTCTATTTCTACTTGGGACCTTAAAGATAACACGATCTTTTACACTATGAGTTCCCATCTTGGGGACATAGTTATAAAGATATTAATCTTTTTGGAAGAACAAATAAAATAGATTTCAACCAACCAGAGTCTTTAATAATTTAAATTGACCCCCTATTGGTTCTAGTCCCTTAAAGTGGATTCTCAAAACTATGTAAAGTTTTGAAAGAATATTGAAGCCACTTTTAGTAAGCTATTAAAATTCTCTCCAAAAGTGAAGAGGATGTTATATCCTCTTAGAACTAGATAGATAATCCACCTATACCATTCTATTGGTTGGTTAGGGATTATAAAAATAGATTCCCTTCTATTTTTGGAGGCAAATTTCAAATAGGTAAATCCACCCATTTTACTAAGCCTAAAGGTACAAAGTATGTGTACATATAAGAGGAAGTGATTTGGGTAGGGATTATGAAAGATTCATCTTCCTTCCGAAACAAGCTAGATTCCGACTTGATAGTTGAACCTAATAAGGAAAGTCTTAACTAGTATTCATCTATTTTGCTAGGTACATGCACAAGTGATGCATCGAAATGGACCAAGATAGCAATCTAGCTGAAGACACTTTGGATCCACCTTATTCACATGTCTGGGCTATGGAAGATCGGATGGCACATAGCTTAAACAAGGTAATAGGCAGGGATGTTTTGTTCCACCCTTTGCATTCTTTCCATACTTTGCATTTTGAAATAGTTCTTTTTTCATGCGCAAAACCAGATGCAGATTTTAATGATTAGGGCAAGAACACATGGATTATCCTCTTTTACGATTTAGTCACGGTAGAATTACCCTTCCAAATTAAGGGACAGACTTAGAGAGATGAAGACCATGATCCTTGAGATGGAACATGGGCCATGGTGGAATACCCCAAGGTATATGTCTCCAGTTATTTTGGAGAACGGATATGCTTTTAAGGGGGAGAATCTTGTATAATTACGTGGGTCTAAGGGGTAGAACCCTTGGGTTTCTTGGTGTAAAACCCTTGAGATTTATGGTTTATTTACTCCTTTTAAATGGTTCTTCAACCTTAGGGCTAATTCTCTAAGGTTGAGTACCTTCGACTTGATTTGAAGTTTCTCCTAGCTAATTGATTTTTATGTGAGAGCTTGGAGAGTATTATTTTAGAAGCCATGTGATTTCATGTGATTTCCTAAGCTTGGAAACCATGTGATCACCCTAGGGACCCATGTGATGGAAGGTACACATGTCCCCTTGAGAGGAACTTACCCCCTTGGTCTTGGAGCTATATATTGGAGGGTTCGGTTGGGTGGAAATGGTGTCTCTCTCCCCTAGTGTGGTTTGGCTAGTTAGCTAGTTATCTTATGTGTGGAGGCTATGGAGTCCTCACACAAAATCGACCCACTTAGTGAGTTTGTCCACCACTACTATGATGTACTCAACGTGAGATCCTTTGGTAGGTGGGATAATATCACCAATAAATTCTATTCCTAATTTTGCAAATGTATGTCTTGCCATCATGGGTCGTAAATGCATTTCATCTTTTCTAAAGGTATATTTTGCTCTTTAGCAAGTATCCCACCTACTCAAGAATATTTGAGCATCCATGCATAAGGTGAACCATAATAGACTGTAAAATAGAATCATTTGAACTATTTGTCCTATAGAAAAAATGTCTATGTGCAACATTATGCTCGTGTTACGAGTATGTATAAGATCCTCTCTTACACTCCAGCTGGAAGACTTAATCCCATAATGAAAGATATTATCCTATGTGAGCAAAAAGTCTTTATTAAAGGTAGATTCATCTTGGATGCCATTTTTTCTCTTTATTTTGGGAGGGGATTGACTATGGCAATGACATTAACCAAATCTTCTATTTCTTCAAGATAGAATTTGATAAGGGTTATGCAGGATTGAGTGGAATTTTGTTTTACAATCCCATCATGATATTGGAGCGAGTAAAAAGTTTATCTAATTTGTTATTATCCTCTTTGGTAATGCCTTCTCTATGGTTTCTATCAATGGTGCCTTGTCTCAACCTTTCAAGTTGGCTAGGTCCATTAGACAAGGTTGTCCCTTAGCCCCTTTACTTTTTGCTATTGTTAGTGATGCCTTAGGGTGGCTTGTCAAAGATGCCATGTCTAATGATCTTGTTTTGTTCTTGCCCGTCCATAATTCTTCCTCCCCCTTGTGGTTGCAATTTTTTGTTGATGATACTAGTATGCTAATGAAAGCCTTGTTGTCCATTTCTTGGATTGTTTAGATATTTTTTGCTTGGCTAGTGGGTCTTCTAATAATGTGATCCCTTATTGTTATAAGGAAAAAGGATGGGAGATTATCAAAGAGGGGTAAGTCTTCATATTGCTTAGTATTTCCATGGGTTTTTAGATATCTTTCAATCAATGGTGGGATTGGTTTATGAATAAATTTCATGATAAAATCTCATGGTATGCTTGCCAAAGCTCTCTGTCTCATAGTTTTTTTGTGCTTAGTAAGCCTTATTCGACCTATTTTCTAGCTTCTTGGATGCCTTCCAAAAAGAACATGTCTTATGTCATTGCTCTAGCTAGAAGGTTTTTGTGGGTAGGAAGTCCTCAAAATTACAAAATTCCCAAAGTTTCTTGGGGAATGTGTAGGCTACCTAGAAAGAGGGAGTTGGGCATCCTGCTTCCTATTAAAATGGCTCACAATATTGCAGAAAAATGGATTTGTAGGGACATTAATTTTGTTGAAATTTGGGATTGTTTGCTTAAAATGAACACTAAAAAATTTCCATATCAAGACCTATAAAGCGTCGAAGGATCACTCTCTATGGGACATTATCATTTCTCCTCATTCTTATTCTCATGTTAGAAGCCTCCTCAGTAGAAGGATGTGGTCTACCTAGATGGAGGTCAAAAGGATATGTGTTCTAGGCCCTCAACTCTTTAGATATACTAGCCTTTTTTGTAGGAATCAATATAGACTAGTTGGCTCTCTCTATGGAAAAACTCTCAAATTGGCATTAGATAACACAAATGCAAAAAATCTAGCTTCGATAGTTGGAGAGATCTAGCTATATATCAATGGCAAGTTAATTCTTGATGATACAATTCTAACTCTAACTACTCTATCTTTTGTTTGTAAACAAATGCTACAATGCAAATACACCTTGTATGACCAACTGTTGACCTATCCTTCCAACCAACTGATATGTGTAGTTGAAATTGCCAAGGACATGGTGTTGCAATATAAGGAACAGAGAGGCTCAATTAATAAAACTCTCTATGAAGTCCATAAATGTTGGAGTACTCAATGGAATTTCCGACAATGGAGATACAGATTTTAGTGTCTCTGGTCTTTCCCCCTGAACAATTAAGCATTCTTATCTTAAGTGGTTGATTATCCATAACGGTCTTTGGTGTGCTAGAAAAGCTAAGAAGTCCAAAATGAATGAAGTTTTTTGTACATATTGTGGCAAGCTGGAGGATTTGCCCTACCGATTTTGGAACTCTAGTCATGCTAAGAAATTCCAACAATTTATTCAACCTTACTATAACAAGGTTGATATTGTGCTCGGTTATAATGAGATCTTGTTAACAAAATGAGATGGCTTTTTGGAATCTTTTGAGGGCTCATACTGTCTAGTTCATTTGGGTAAGCAGGAACCACAACATCTTCAAAAGTGCAAGAGAAACCTTTGTTTCTCATTCTATCAAGGTGTAAGGAATATTGGATTTAAATGTATCAGGGGCATCAAAGAAGCCCTCCCTCCAAAGTCTCAACTATAGTTGATCACCGAAGTAAGATGCAAGAGGAAAGTTAGCCCTCGAAGATCAACAGCAAGGAATGTTACGACCATTGCTCCTTCCAATAACATGTACTATAACCTAGAAAAGAAGATTAATGAGATCGACTTCCCAGGGGATAACCATTTTGAAGAACACCCTGCTGATAATACCCTTGGGTGCTCTACCAACAAAGAAGACAACCAGGAAGGTTACACCACGAGTAAAGAGGAAGGCTTTACTACTAGAAATGAAGACAACCAAGACAGTGAAAGCTCCTTCCTTGGTCCTACTCTTCCAGTTTGCATGCCAAACTTACCGCAACAAAAGTTAAAGCTTAAAGGGAAACAACCGTCGGGCATGCCTTGGAAGAGCCCTCTCAAGAGTAGGATCCTAAGTCAAGAAGTTGGGAGGAAAAAAGAAGATCACAAGAAAAAAAAAGGTTCGGGTCCCTCCCCTCAAAGAGGGCTACCATCAATAATGAAAATCACATCGCTAAACATCAAGGGTTTGTCTGACCCCTCAAGAGCGGCGATTCTTGGCCAGTGGTTCAAAGAAAAGTGCCTCAACCCTGACTTTATCTGCTTACAAGAGATTAAAATCGACGTAGAGGATCTCTAGAAACGGCTTAAATGCATTTCTCCGAACCACCTTTGCTTCTCCACTTCGCACCCTAGGGGAGCGGGGAGCACTATGATTAGTATTAATCACTCCTGGTCTGGTAAACTGACCTCGACTTGTGAAGATCAGAATCATCGTTGGATTGCTGCCTCTATCGGGTTCCCTAATCAGTTCATGGTGGTCTCAATTTATGCCCCTAATGGAGAGGCAGACAGAATCGATACTTGGGCTTCCCTCGACTCCCTCTCACACAACATTCTGATTTGTGGGGACATGGTTGAGTTTCCTGAGGACCAATGGAATGACAAGGGGAAAATTATTGACGGTCGGGAGAAAGAAATATGGGATAAAATCAGGCTCCATCTCGACCTGGTCGAGGTGAAAGACGTGAAGGGGTTCTCCTGGTCTAATCTCCAATTGGGGGACTCTCTGAGGAAAGCAAGACTTGATAGATGTTACATCGACCAAAACACCATCCTCGAGTGGGGTATTCCTTCGTGATCCCAACACATGGACCTAACTATCTCGGACCATACCCGATTACTCTTTCTTTCAAACCGATTCCCATGCTCCTGAAAGCTCCTTGGTTTCATGCTTGTCAGACTTCGTTCTCCCTCCCCTCTATCCACCAAGAAATTTCCGCTATGTGGGTGGAGGCCTTTGCCTACTGTAATGAACCGGCTAAGTGCTAGAGAAGCGCGGTGGAAAGGACTCGACAAATTTTGATCAGGACTCATAAGGCCATAAGAGATATCAAGAAAAAAAGAAGAGAAACGGTGTATCGGAGGCTCTCACGGCTTGAAGAAGAAGTAAACAAAGGTAACTTGAAATGCCAACCAGGTCTTCTGAAAATCAGGGGAAGACTAAGATTCGAGGAGGAGGTTCAAAGGAAAAATCTTCAAATATTTTTTACAGATTGGTGGGCGGGGAAGGCCGACAAACCATCGAAAGAGATGTGTAACATCCTCAAAAGGAAAGAAGCTAGGGAATCCATCCCCTTATTGGTCGATAACAATGGGATCGAATGTAGCACGGAAGTTGAGAACATATCTATCATCGTCGAGCACTTTGCCCATCTTCTTGGGGTCTCGAATCCCTTTTCCCCGCACAGGCGTGATTGCATGGCAACCATTTCAAGGGTTGCTTAATCTAGAATCCCACAGAACATGAATTCTCTATTGGATGCTAACATTTTCGAGAACGAAATTATTGAGGTAAATGATGCTCTTCCCGATGGGAAAAGTCCGGGTCCTGATGGCCTCACCAATGAGTTTTTCAAGTCCTTCAAGCATGAGGTGGCCACCCCACTACGTCTGGTGTGGCAAGAGGCTCTCTCATTCGGCACCCTCCCTGAGTGACTTAATAATGGTGTCATCAAGTTAATTCACAAAAGGAGAGATAAGAACAAAATTGAAAACTAGCGGCCGATTACCATGCTCCAAACTCGATACAAGATAATTGCCAAAGTTATCGCCAACAGAATCTCTTGTCATTTGAAGTCATGGCTTTGTGAGGACCAGAAAGCTTTTATCAAAGGTAGATCTATACTTGAAGCAATTATCGATATTTGGGAAGGCCTAGCATTTGCTGAGGAGTCAGCACAAGATTTGGTATTCATTAAGATCGACTTCGACAAAGCATATGACAGATTGGAATGGGACTTTATTCTTCAATCACTGAAAGACCTTGGATGCAGCCAAAAATTCAGAAAGATGGTTTCCACTCTTCTCGGAAATGCTTCAACTAGAATAAATATCAACGATAAGCTCTCTGAGCCCATACGTTTAAAAAGATCTATCAGGCAAGGTTGCCCTCTAGCTCCACTACTCTTCGATATCGCCTCGAACGGCCTCAGTCGCCTTTTAAAGCATCACATGGACGCTGGCAATCTCAAGGGTCTTTCCCTACCTCTAAATCACGGCCAAATGATTGCGAGACTCTTTGTCGATGACATGAATGCCTTTGTACATAACGATATGAACAACATTGAGGTGTTCTGGAGTTGCCTCGACACCTTTTGTGTGGTGTTAGGTTCAAAAATCAACCATGCTAAAACTGCTTTCAGAGCAATCCGGGGTACTCCACCCCAATTGTTGCTAGATCAAGGGTGTCAAGTTATCCCTAGAGGTCAAGTCTTCCATCTCCTCGGCATTCCGATGAGCTTCGACATCACAATGGACCAATGATGGAACTGGGTGCTAGCCAAGCTAGATAGAAGGTATGCAAATCAACTTGGCAGGGCGTGCTATGGTTGTTAACACATTTATGCTTTCTACGACTATTTACTTTATCTAGTGTTGGAGACCTAAGGAGAAAGAGTTGGCCAAAGTGGAAGGAATCTGCAGAAACTTCCTTTGGATTGGGGACCCCAATAGGAGGGGGATTCCCAAAATCAAATGGGAAACTTGCATTAGCTCGAAAGACTCAGGGGGCTTGGGTATTTTGGATATCGCTGGGTTGGCTGACAAGCTGGCAGCAAAGTGGCTTATCAAGGCTTGGAGCAATAGTGAGTCCTCTTGGGCTAAATTGATCTTCAGAAACATGGAAGACCTTACCTTAGTTGGCCATCCTGGTTGGAAGGACATAGGGATTCTCACGCTTTTGTTCTCCCTCCACCCGATGTCCCCTAAAGGCTCTAGCCTCGTGTGTTCTTTATGGAATAGTTGGAACAAGGCCAAACAATTCATCAGAATCAGTGATGAGTGGAAGTGGGTAGCTGAGATAAGACAAAATGACTCTATCTGGTTCCCGATCAGTGGCATTAGGGGGGTGGAGTTTTGGAACCTCCAAACTGCAAAACGGTTATGGAACAAGGGGTTCAAACAGTGGAAACAGCTCTGGAAACAAGAAACCAGACAGTGGATTAGGTTCGAAGACTTAGACCCGAGACTTAGAGTTACCCTCGAGGAATGGACTCTTCTTCAAGGCATGTGTTTAGCGTGAGACCGCTCAACTACCCGTCTTCTCTACGGACAGGATCTTCCTTGCCTGGAGGGCCTCAAATGGAGCAATGGTAAAAAAAATATCCAGAATCCCCAACGTCAAAGAGAACTTAGATGTTCATCACACCCTTAACAAGAGGTGGTGGCTTTCTTGGACCAAACTCGATGGGAACTAAAGTTCATGTCTATTTGGCACCCCCTAATTGAGATAAAAAAGTCCGTTCTCATGTGGAAGAACTTGCATAAGTGAATCTGGTCCAATGCAAGGGCGAACAAAATCTATGGTGTGCCGCCATGGTGCAAGCATTGCCATCGACGCATCGAAGATTTAGTTCACCTGTTCTTCGATTGCCCCAAGTATCGTGTTATCTGGCATCACGTGACACGGGTTTTGAGACTCACGAACCAAATCAATCGGCAACAGGTGTTGTTAGGTGAGGCAGTCGGCTGCTCATCGAGGTTGTGGAATGCCATAAGGGGTGAGACTCTTTGGAAGATTTGGAGGGAGCGATGTGCTGTAAATTTTGGCCAAACTCCAAAGGAATGGTCGATTGAGAAATCCCTGTTTCTTCTTGGTCAAAGAATCTCCTGAGATAAGAGATCTCCACCGTTTAGACATCACTATATTTATCTCCTCGAGAACAACAAGTTGAAACCGAAATGGGTCCGACATGAGGGAGATGATAGATTTGTCCGCCTCATTTGTAATACCCTCTAGCTTGCCATAGTCCTCCCCTGCATTGTGAGATTTGGGGGGTCCCATGGGCACTAGTCTCATTCACTTGTAACTTTTCTTCTTTATTTTAATTAAAGTCCGGGAGAATAGGCTAAAGCCGAACTTCCTTTTATTAAAAAAAAAACTATAGTCGATACATTGCTTTTGAAAAGTCCCCCTCCCCCCAACCACTCGAAGGATACTCTTTTGTCATTGTACTCCCTGAAAAGATTTGACATGGTGTCATTGGTCTTGTTATGTACTTGATTGAATGATGTATATTTTGTAATGGCTGAAGAGGGCCTGTTTGTGGGTTCCTGCCTCTTGCACGCTTGTACACTGTTTCATTAATATACACTTCTTTCTCTGTTTGCTCAAAAAAAAATTGAACCCGCCAAATTTCAATTTGAACCCTCTTTGAGAATATGAAAATCCTGCCAAATTTCAAATGTATATCATCAGAGGGACTAGACCCAATAGATAGAAAGATTCTCTGCTAAAAATGTATTCCCCAATAAGGCTCTCCATGATACATTTTCTGGAAGCCTTTTGAGCCTTTCAGTTGTTGTGATTGGTTCTCTGTTGTACTTTTATTTTCTGCACTAATTTTAAGTTTCCTGTTCTGTCAAAAAAAAAAATCCTGCGTTTATGTCTCCTTGCCGTGTTCCATTCATGGGGATGAGAAAGTCACGAGAGTGGTGAAGACACAGGAATCAAGATGACAAAACGTGGCAAGGAATTCCGATGACAGACAATGTCTGAGTCAGGACGTGTCCACAGACTTCACCGACCTGCAGGTCGTCAGCCCATTCAAACGACCTCGACGTATCCATAATCCTGCCCTTGCGCAATGTAAAGATTTTCAGTGGTAGCTAGTGACATGCATTGTGTAACGTGTTGTGTTATGTCATGACTCGTGACTCATGGCTCGTTTGTGTGTGTTGAGAGAGACGATTTTGTTTACAGAGAGAGATTATTTGTGAGTAGAGTGATGAGCCATGGCTCGTTTGCGCATAGTGAGAGAGGTGTGGTCACTGGTGATAGAGAAAGGGCATGAATAATGATATGCTTAGAGCAAGTACTCGTGCGTATGTCGTTCATCAATGCAGAACGGAAGGCTGCAACGCTCTGAGCGTGGAGCTTGAATGATGTGTAGTGAAAGCGTTGGACTTGGAGTCTGGACTCTGGAGAGATGGAAAGAGAGAGAATTTAGAAAGCGGCACATAATACATTGTTTGTCCTGTTCATCTGAGCTTGTCGTCATGGGCCATGGATGATGAGAGATGTGGAAAAGGGATATCCTTGTCAGTGATTAGCGAGGACATGGGCATTGGGCACTGACGACATAGCTGGAGCGCGGTGCTGCCACCGTGCTGGGTCAAGCTCAGGCATCACAGACAGATAGAGAGAGAGAGGAGAGACGATATGTAGACAGATAATAGAGAGTGAAAGGCTGCATGACTGGCGCGCTACTAGAGTGAAGTAGATACGTGACTCAACAACGAGGAAAGGTGAAGCGGGAGATCGGCCGAGGGGAAGGAGTCCGAAACAGAGGGATGATACTCGGCTGAGAAGCCGCGGTGTTGCGCGTTCCCTAGAAACGCGCGAAGGAGTTTCAAAAGCGCTGCTACGCGGCTACGCCTACGATTCTAATTTCTACTGATAATGAGAGAGGGTCGCCGTACGTCATGGCCTTGTTAACTATTACGCCCTTGGATGTCGACGTTTGTGGGCAGTCTAGACTCTACGAAACGCTCAGCCTCAGGTACTGCCCGCTGCCCACTCGTTAGGGGAAATTTATTCAATAATCTGCTTGCGGCTGTTATCCTGGATTGCGTCGCCTGGCGGCCCGGTGGCAGGCTGTGCTGCGTGGAGCCTAGGAGAATGCTGCGCCGACACACCTAGCGGAGCGCCGGCTGTGGACTCCAGTGTGGAGTTATATCTCTTCTGCAATCACGGGTAGAGCTGGCGTAGCAACGCATTTTAAAGTGATTTGCGACACAGCTATCTCCGCCCTGCCTGCCGCCTCTTGGCAGAATGGGCCCCGCTCCACGCTACTTCAGACTCATCTCCTAATTCAGGAATCAGATGGATGAACGTCAGCCTGCCCTGTAATCTGTTTAATAGAGCCAAACGGAATCTACACATTATATATATATATATATATATATATATATATATATGAAAGTTCAGCCAAAGCCTAATATATAAATATATATATTTTAATAAAAGGAAGGTCGGCCTTAGCCTATTCTTCCAGACTTTAATTAAAATAAATAAGAAAATTTACAAGTGAATGCGACTAGTGCCCATGGGACCCCTCAAATCCCACAATGTAGGGGAGGAGTATGGCAAGCTAGAGGGCATTACAAATGAGGCGGATAAATCTATCATCTCCCTCATGTGGGACCCATTTGGGTTTCAACTTGTTGTTTTCGAGGAGATAAATACAGTGGTGTCTAAACGGTGGAGAACTCTTATCTCGGGAGATTCTTTTACCTAGAACAAAGAAGGATTTCTCGATCGACCATTCCTTGGGAGTTTGGCCAAAATTGACTGCACATCGCTCCCTCCAAATCTTCCAATTGCCCAACAACGCTTGTTGCCAATTGATTTGGTTCGTAAGTCTCAATACCTGCATCACATGATGCCAGATAATCGGGACTTGGGGCAATCGAAGAACAAGTGAACTAAATCTTCGATGCATCGATGGCAACGCTTGCACCATGGTGGCACACCACAAATTTTGTTAGCCCTTGCATTGGACCAGATACCTTTATGCAAGATCTGCCACATGAGAACGGACTTTTTGATCTCAATAAGGGGGTGCCAAATAGACATGAACTTTAGCTCCCATCCAAGTTTGGTCCAAGAAAGGCACCACCTCTTGTTAAGAGTGTGATGAACATCTACGTTCTCTTTGAAGTTGGGGATTTTGGCAAGTTTCTTACCATTGCTCCATTTGAGGCCCTCCAGGCAAGGAAGATCCTGACCGCAGAGAAGGCGGGTAGTTGAGCGGTCCCAAGCTAGACACTTGTCTTGAAGAAGCGTCCATCCCTCGAGGGTAACTCTAAGTCTTGGGTCTAAGTCTTCGAACCTAATCCACTGGCTGGTCTCTTGTTTCCAGAGTTGTTTCCATCGTTTAAACCCCTTGTTCCATAGATGCTTTGCAGTTTGGAGGTTCCAAGACTCCACCCCCCGAATGCCACCGATCGGGAACCAGATAGAGTCATTTTGTCTTATCACAGCCACCCACTTCCACTCCTCATTGATTCTGATGAATTGTTTGGCCTTGTTCCAGCTCTTCCATAATGAACATACGAGGCTAAACCTTTAGGGGACACCGGGTGGGGGGAGAACAGAAGCATGAGAATCCCTACGTCCTTCCAACCTGGAAGGCCAACTAAGGTAAGGTCTTCCCTGTTTCTGAAGATCAATTTAGCCCAGGAGAACTCACTATTGCTCCAAGCCTTGATAAGCCACTTTGCCGCCAGCTTGTCTGCCAACCCAACGATATCCAAAATTCCCAGGCCCCCCGAGTCTTTCGAGCTAATGCAAGTTTCCCATTTGATTTTGGGAATCCCCCTCCTATTGGGGTCCCTAGTCCATAGGAAGTTTTTGGAGATTCTTTCCACATTGGCCAAGTCTTTCTCCTTAGGTCTCAAACACGAGATAAAGTAAATAGTTGTAGACAACATAAATGTGTTATCAACCATAGCATGCCTGCCAAGTTGACTTGCATACCTTTCCAATGATTTAGTTTGCTATCTAGCTTGGATAGCACCCAGTTCCATCGTTGGTCCATTGAGATGTCGAATCCCATCGGAATGCCGAGGAGATGGAAGACTTGACCTCTAGGGATAACTTGACACCCCTGATATAACAACAATTGGGGTGTAGGTCCGCTGATTGCTCTAAAAGCAGTTTTAGCATGGTTGATTTTTGAACCTAACGCCATACAAAAGGTGTCGAGGCACCTCCAGAACACCTCAATGCTATTCATATCGTTATGCACAAAGGCATTCATGTCATCGGCAAAGAGTCTCGCAATCATTTGGCCTTGATTCAGAGGTAGGGAAAGACCCTTCAGATTGCCAGCGTCCATGTGATGCTTTAATAGGCGACTAAGTCCATTCGAGGCGATAGCGAAGAGTAATGGAGCCAGAGGACAACCTTGCCTAATTGATCTTTTAAATGTATGGGCTCAGAGAGCTTATCGTTGATATTTATTCTAGTTGAAGCGTTTCCAAGAAGAGTGGAAACCATCTTCGTGAACTTTTGGCTGCAACCAAGGTCTTTCTATGATTGAAGAATAAAGTCCCATTCCAATCTGTCATACGCTTTGTCGAAGTCGATCTTAATGAATACCGGATCTTGTGCAGACTCATTAGCAAATGCAAGGCCTTCCCAAATGTCAACAATTGCTTTAAGTATAGATCTGCCTTTGATAAAAACTTTCTGGTCCTCACAAGCCATGAATTTAAATGACAAGAGATTCTGTTGGCGATAACTTTTGCAATTATCTTGTATCCCGTTTGGAGCATTATAATCGGTCGCCAATTTTCAATTTTGTTCTTATCTCCCCTTTTGTGAATTAACTTGATGACGCCATAATTAAGACACTCAGGGAGGGCGCCGAAGGAGAGAGCCTCTTGCCATACTAGACGTAGTGGGGTGGCCACCACATGTTTGAAGGACTTGAAAAACTCATTGGTGAGGCCATCAGGACCCGGACTCAGAGAAATCATGTTCTGTGGGACTCTAGCTTGAGCACCCCATGAGATGGTTGCCATTGATTCACGCATGTGCGGGGAAAGAGGAGTCGAGACCCTGAGAAGATGGTTAAAGTGCTCGACAATGGTCGATCTATTCTCCGCTTCTGTGCTACATTCAGTTCCATTGTTATCGATCAAGAAGGGGATGGATTCCCTAGCTTGTTTCCTTTTGAGGATTTTACAAAACTCTTTCGATGGTTTGTCGGCCTTCCCTGCCCACCAATCTTTGAACAATATTTGAAGATTTTTCCTTTGAACCTCCTCCTCTAATCTTAGTCTTCCTCTGATTTTCAAAAGACCTTGTTGGCATTGTAAGTTACTTTTGTTCACCTCTTCTTCTAGCCGTGAGAGCCTCCGATACGCAGCTTCTCTCCTTTTTTTTCCGGATATCTCTTATAGCCTTCTGAGTCCTTATCAAAATTTTTCGCGTCCTTTCCACCGCGCTTCTCCAGCATTTAGCCGGCTCATTACAGTAGGCAAAGGCTTCCGCCACACTGCAGAAATTTCTTGGCGGACAGAGGGGAGGGAAAACGACGTCTGACAAGCATGAAACCAAGGAGCTTTCTGGAGCATGGGACTCCGTTTGAAAGACAGAGTAATCGGGTAGTGGTCCAAGATAGTCAGGTCCAGTTGTTGGGAAATCGAGGGAAGACCCCACTGGAGGATGGTATTTTGGTCGATGTAACATCTATCAAGTCTTGCTTTCCTCAGAGAGTCCCCCAATTGGAGATTTGACCATGAGAACCCCTTCTTGTCTTTCACCTCGACCAAGTCGAGATGGAGCTTGATTTTATCCCATATCTCCTTCTCCTGGCCGTCAATAATTTTTCCCTTGTTATTCCATCGGTCCTCAGGAAACTCAACCATGTTGAAGTCTCCACAAATCATAACATTGTGTGAGAGGGAGTTGAGGGAAGCCCAAGTATCAATTCTATCCGCCTCTCCATTAGGGGCATACATTGAGACCACAGTGAATTGAGTAGGGAACCCGATAGAGGCAGCAATCCAACGATGATTCCTACCTTCAAAAGTCAAGGTCACACTGCCAGAAAAGGAGTGACTAATACCAATCGCAGCACCCCCCGCCCCCCTAGGGTGTGAAGTGGAGAACCAAAGGTGGCTCGAAGAAATGCATTTAAGCTGTTTCTGGAGATCCTCTCCGTTGATTTTAATCTCTTGTAAGCAGATAAAGTCGGGGTTGAGGCACTTGTCTTTGAACCACTGGCCAAGAATCACCGCTCTTTGACGGGTCAGACAAACCTCTAACGTTTAGCGATGTTTCTCCCTGGTTCTTGGGAGTGAACTGTTGTAACATCCTCTTTTTCTTGCATCAATATTATACTTTCTGTTTTTGCTCAAAAAAAAAAGAAAGAGCAGCTTTTATAAGTGAAAGGCATTTTTTTTGGAACAAAGCACGAAATTTAATATAAGAGCAGAAAAAAAAAGGAACAACGTTTTTTTTCCTAAAAAGCATTTTTTTAAGCAGCAAAAATAAAATTGAATATTAGTGAAGAGTTAAAAGTCTAATATATTGAAAAAACAACTTTTATAAGTGAAGGGCATTTTTTTTTGAAGCATCAAAAATAAAATTGAATATTAGTGAAGAGTTAGAAGCTATGCATGGGGGAAGCCCACATCTTACAAAGACTACTCAGCCAAAGAGAGCATAAAACACTCAGCATCTCTTGTGAGAGTAAAGACTTAGAAGTATCTTCTTCAAGGTGGGGTACTTATTGTTGCATATAACATGTTTGTAGCTAAAGTGTTCAGGGGGAACATCTATAATAGATTTAATACAGTGAAGCCCAATCCTCTTCATTTCCATAATACAAGAAAAAAAATGGTCCTTTTTTAGAGGATTTAAATACATGATTATTTCTACCAAACCAAATATACCAAAGAATATGGGATCTTTAAAATGCCACAACAGGGGATCCATTCTACAATTGGATCCAACCAGGATCTCTTTATCCCCAAGTTGAATGTTTCCCAGCACTTTGCAGAGGTTGTCCAGGAGCTTCCAAAATCTTTGTGTATGACAGCAGGTTATAAAAAGATGTGCAAGGTCTTCCTCCATGCCACAAAAGCAACATTTACCTTCATTAATATTCAATTTCTTAGATTTTCTACCTGTCCAAACACCATGATGGATGATCAGCCACATGAGAGTGGAGAGTTTGATAGCAAGAGGGAAAGCCCATATGCTTCTGAATCGATACTTCCACTGAGCAAGGGACAAGAGAAATCCCCAAGACTTGTACAATTTATCCACCAAAGGTTTGAAAGGGATCTTCCTCTTTTTGAACTTAAGGTACATGTCTTCAGCCACCAAATGGATGTCAAGTTCCTTGTAGTGGTTACAGACCTCCAATCTTTCAATCATCAATGAACTCTGCTCCAAGAGCACTTGTTTACAACGAGGAGACATATCAATCAGATCTAAAATCTTAGAAGCATCCATCACAGATTGGTTCCTAAACAGATTATTCCAAGAATCAAAACCAAGCTTCTTGAATTCATTCATTCTCACAGTAATGTTTTTATTATATCAGTGCTTTAGCCATCTTGTCCATAGAAAAGACAAGATTCATAGTATCAGCTTCTTTAACCATCATCCATGCCTTCCACATGCTACGGATAGGTGTGCTACCTGTAGGAATAAAAGTGCAAGGTGAGACAATGAGATCCCAAAAATTATTGCTTTTTCATGCTTTAAAGTAGCTAGCCAGAATTTATCATAATTTCTTTTAATGAGACAAGCCCAATTATCTCTAGAATTAGAAGCTTTGAGAATCCACTTAGCAAACATATTATAAACCATCTTGACAAGAAAAAAACCCCCAACAATCCTCTTCCTTACTCCTATACAAAGTATTTCAAACAACTTTAGGGATTCTAGGGCAATCATTGGAACCTCCCCAAAGGAATCTTCTAACAATAGCAATGGCATGGGATAACTGCTTCTTACTAGGCATCCAACAAGAGAGGAAGTAAGTAAGCGATGGTAAGAGATAGTGATTAAGAACAAACGCTATGCGAGAGAGACTGGACTGAAGGGACATCCATTTGACAACTCTAGTTCTAAATATATTCAGAACCTAATCCCATATTTGATCAAAAGAAATGTTGAAACAGTTGGAGTTCGAGGTCGGCAGAAGCATACTAACAGCACAAAGAAGAAGTAGAAGCTTGGAGCACAACACACAATACTAAATGTATTACCACTAGAATGTACAAAGATAAGTAACTAGTTAGGGAAATAGGCGTATATACAAGTTTGGGGGGAAAAACATCCTAAAGAGGGAAAAAAGTGCCCCAACAATCCTAGTATGTTCACACATATCACTACCTAAATATATCAACAAATCCCCCCTAGGAGTGATATAGTGAACAAGGAGTTGGCACGCATGTATAAGGAAGTTCCAAGCTATGTGGAATCAATCCACAAAAGGAAGTAAGTCCAAAGCTTTGCGGAAAGCTTCAAACTTCTCCTTAGGCAAAACCTTCATGAAAAGGTCTATAATATTCTCTTGTGTGGGCACAAATGCCAAGCTGATCTCTCCAACAGAGAACCTCTTCTTGACGTAATGATAATGCGCGAGCATGGAACACAAGGTTCTTTGCAACTGCCAATGCACTCTAACTGTCAGTGAAGATGGTAGTGGCAGAAGATTGACCAAGTACCAAATCAGCCATAAAGCATCTGAGCCACACACACTCAATAGTCGTTGTGAAAGCGGCCCTATACTCAGCCTCACAACTTGAAGTGGCCACAGTAATCTGCTTCTTGCTCAACCAAGATATGCATGAGCTACCAAGCATGAAGCAAAAACCACTAATGGACACACGAGTGTCATAGCAACCGGCCCAGTTAGAGTTAAAAAAAGCATGTAAATTTGGAAGTAGTGATCCCCCCTTGGGATAAAACAATCCAAGTAGCCAGGTACCACTCAAGTAGTGAAAGATGTGCTTAACCGCCTACCAATGCTTGACACCTAGGCAATGCATAAACCTACTCATTTGTGAGACAACAAATTGAATATCTGGCTAAGTAATGCATAAGTAAATCAAGCATCCAACAACCTACTGATAGAGAACAACATGAAATGCATCTCCACCATCATGAAGACTCAATCATAAACCTATCTCCGTAGGAGTGGCAATAGGTTTGCAGTCTTCAAGCCCAAAACACTCCAATAATGTGTCAATATATTTCGTTTGACATAGAGCTATTCTGCCATCAACTTGCATAAACTAGATGCCCAAATAATGATGCAAATACCCCAAATCTGATATCTCAAATGAGGCATGCAGATCAACCTTAAAATCAGCAATATGCTTCTCATGAGGACCAGTGAGTAGCATGTCATCACATACATAACAGTGATCAGAAGCACTTCATTACCATGCTTAACATATAAGGTGCTTTCAATTGGACTATTCTCAAAACCATGTACAACCAGATAGGCATGTATCTTTTCATATCAAGCACGTGGTGCTTGCTTTAAACCATATAATGCCTTTTTTAACCTGCACACCTGGTTTTCATGCCCTTTTTGCACAAAGCCACGGGGCTGAAAAACATACACTTCTTCATGCAAATCACCATTCAAAAATGCAATTTTAATGTCCAAGTGATGTACATTCCAACAATGATGAGCTGCAAGTGTGCATATGCTACGAATAGTAGTCATTCGGCAAGTAGGAACAAAGGTCTCATCAAAATCAATGCCTCTTTCTTGAGTATAACCCTTTGCAACAAGCCTAGCCTTATACCTATCACCTGTTCCATCAGGCTTACACTTCAACTTGTATACCCACTTAGTGCCAATGGCCTTCTTGCTAGGAGGCAAGTCACACAAAGACTAGGTACCATTTTTCATTATAGCATCATATTCAGATTGCATAGCATCCATCCAATTTTTTGAATTTTGTGCTTCATCAAATGAAACATGCACATTCTCATCATAGAGACTAGAGGTAGCCATAGCATAGCAATCCGATGCAAAAGAGGCAGTATGAGATCTTGAATGAGTATGATATGACATAGATGCATCTAATTTGCTGTCACACAAAGTTTGCACCAACCATTTTGGCATAGTTTATACCTCCTCAATATCAGCTCTCTCATCAACAAGTGCATCATGCAAATCTGCATCAGAAATGGAATGATCATCACATGAAACCTATAAAGGTTGAGAAGTTGCCTCATTAGGACCAGCACTACATTGTCCACTTGTAAAAAGAGGCAGCAAAGTGTCGTACATGTCTTTGGAGCTAACAGATGTCTCCTTAGTACATGAAAGTAATGGATAAATAGCATCTTCCACAAAAACAACATCATGACTAACCAAAATGCATTCAGTTTGTGGATGATTACACATAATAGCCATTGCTTTCAGAACTATACCCAACAAAAATACATTTTACTGCTTTATCATCCAATTTCCTACGTTGTTGTTTAGGCACTAATGCATATGCCGGACAACCAAAAACACTCAGGTGAGCAATAGATGGCTTATGACCATGCCAAGCCTCATATGGAGTGATAGACTACAATGTTTTAGTGGGACACATGTTAATATATATGCTACACACATAACAACCTCAAGACAGAAACTATGTGGTAAAGCCTGACTCTTGATCATACAACTCACCAGTTCCATGAGTGACCTATTCTTTCATTCAGCAAATCCATTCTGTTGAGGTGTATAATTGTACACTGATGTTTTATCCCACGTTCAGCGAGAAATGCATTAACGTCAGAAGATGTATATTGCTCCCCTCGATTAGAATGGAGGGTGCCCATTTTACATGGTGACATATTTTTATCCAAAAACAAAAACTATTTGAAGCACATAAACACTTCAGACTTTGCTTGCAATGGATATACCCACGCATGCTTGGAAAAATCATCAATGAAAGTCATGATGTAAAGATAGTTTCCAAAAGAGGGTGTTTGCATAGGACCATACATGCTGCATTTTGCCCAAAATACAGTCTTAAAAAACATGTTTACCAGGTGCCTCAAGTTTGGGCAAAGAGGACACCATTTTAGATTTCTGTAGGCATAGCAAACTAGCAAAATTAAGATGACCAAAGCATGGATGCCAAAGCTTTGCATCTCACATAGCCTGAGAATCATGTACTGCACATGCCAAATCATTCATAGATTTTTCATAGTCTATGAGCTTATACAACCCACGACATAAAATGCTGGAAGCAATAATCACATCGCCATTTGATAGATCATGAACTCTACATCTAACAAATTCACAACCAAGCCAATCTTGGCTAAAGCTGAAATTGATAATAGATTCTTCGTGATCACTGGCACAAATAAAGCGTTCGACAATGTAAAAGAAATACCATCAACAATAGTCAGAATGATCTTACGAACTCCCATGATAGGATAAGAGGAGTTGTTGGTGCAGGTGACAGTATTCCCTGTAGGGGCAGGCTCGAGTGAAGTGAAGAAACTGCACTGCAAGGTAATATGTTTGGTTGCCCTACTATCAAAGTACCAAACATCTGAGTGTAGTACAAACATACACTATTCAAGAGAAGATGGGTCAAAACTACAAATAGTAGTAGACACCCATTCTTCATTCTGCACTAGATTAGCAAACTATGTTTTTGGTGTAGAGGCCTTTGCAACAACCATTCTAGCCTCTTTTTTCTTTGCCTCTTTAGTAGCCAGTTTTGGACAACTCTTTATGACATGATCATTTGCTTTACAGTATTTGCAAAACAATTTCTGCTTTTTTGTTTTCATCTCGTCTCTGTCATCCTTCTTTGATTGTGCAAAATTAGCATATTTTTGCTTACTAGTAGAAGAGCTCCATTTACCTTTGCCCTTCTGACTAGCCAAGAAAGCTTGATCTGCAACATGCATAATGGACCTGTTCTGCCTAGACTCATCTTCTTGCAACAGAATATAGACTAACTCCTCAAATGTTAAGGCATTTGGATTTCCTTTCATCATCAAATGAAGAGTGGAAGAAAAACTCTGATATGAATATGGAAGACCATTCAGAACAATCTACACAAGTGAACTATCAGGACAATATGAAAAGAGATTGGACTAGATAAGAAAAAATAGACGCCAATTTTACACCCAACTATGTAAATCTATGACTTATGGTTCATAGTATTCATGCTTGGGATAGACAACATGTGAAGCTATTATCAATTACTAACAACCCTTGGTTCCTTATTCTAAATGGAGTAAAGTGTTTAATTCTTAGGGAGTGAAACATCACATGCATTCCTTTGTATATAGATTTCCAAACTTGCATGTGGACTTTTATCCGTGGTTAAACAGCCATGGCTCCATGCTAGGGAAAGTTCTGGGGCAAAAGACAAAAGGATTGACTTCCTTGATCTCCTTGTTGAGTATTGTCCTTATGTTGATAGTCTAGGGAGTTTACTTCGGAAAGTGCTAGGGTGAAAATCAAGGGGTGGTATAAATGTTAAAAATAAAGAAGTAAGCTCGTATATACTTTTGCAAAAAGGATTTTCTTCAAGTAGAAGGAAAATACAAAAATGAAAAATAGAAGCATTTACTTCAGCAAGTAGTGGAGGCCAAAAAAGAATCATTCAAAAGAGAATCAAATCCAAAAACTGAACTGTAAGAGGAGTGGCTGTCCAAAGTAGTGGAGAAATGATGGAGAAGAGCTCTCAAACTCATCATGAGAGTTTTTGGTCACTTGGCTATAAAAGAAGCAAGGGAGGACACTCAAGGATTGAGGAAGAAGGCGTGGAAGTTCCTTTGTAGCTATTTCATTTGTTTTGACTCATTTCGTTCAGTTCACTCTCATAGAGTATGTCCATCCGCACACCCATTTCTGGGTAGTCTACTTGTGAGAGTCATATCTCTCAACATATCTATCCAATTTTAGTGTTTAAACATTTGTTGGAAAGCTTATCTTGAGTAATTCCTCTATCTAAAACAGTTTTATGAAATTCTTTATGCTCTGTGAGTTATTCAGGTTTTAGTGAAGTCTAGTTTTCAACCTAACTGTGGACAGGTAGTCTCTTTTGTATCAAGGAGTTGCCAACCCAAATCTACTCCAAATTGAGTGTTTGATAGCTCATTTTAAAGCTATAGGTGTCTAGTTTGAGTGATGAAATTTTCAAGCTCATTGGATATTTTAGTTGGTACCAGTTTTTATTTGAAGGTTCAGCTGTTGGCAAGAGTCTTGATCCTCAGAAGGTCTTCTACACTTTCTGCTGCGATTAGGAGAGGAATTCTCCAACAATTGGTATCAGAACATTGGAGTTTGAATATTCAAAGCATTGGAACTGAATTGAAGCAAAGGAGAAGCTACAAATCAAGGGGGAGCTTCGTGAAGTCAAGAAAGAGCGCCACAACATACTTGAGGTAAACTTCAATCTTGGAAGTTTTCAATGGCTGATTTAGGACAACAAGTTGAGAAGTTAGACAAAGATAATTTTCAATCTTGGAGGTATAGAATGATAAATTTCCTTAAAGGTAAAGGTTTATGGAGTCTAGTTAGTGGAGATGATCCACAACCGGTGGACATTGAAGATCCCAACATTACTCCGGCACAAAGGAGACAATTTGCTAATTGGGAAGAGAGGAATCGAAGGGTGATGTTCCTCATCTCACAAGTTATTTCTAACACTATGATTGGTCATGTGCAAAGCTTAGAAACAACCAAGGAAGTTTGGGAAGCATTGGAGAAGGTGTATGATACCTCAACAAGGTCTCGAAGGATGCAACTCAAGAACGAGCTCAACAACATGAGGAAAAGCTCAAACCAAAGCATTAGTGAGTATATATTGAGGATCAAAGAGCTTCGAGATCAGCTAGCATCAGTTGGATGCAAGATAGAAGAGGAAGACATCGTCCAAACAACCCTCAATGGCTTGAGAAGTGAAGAAAAGTGGAAGCCCCTCATCACAAATATCCTTTATAGAGATTCTCTACCAACATTCGACAAGATTATACCAAATCTTGTGGCTGAAGAGGTTGCTCAACAAGGAGAAGGCAACAAAGGTAAGGACAGCCATAATCAAATGTTATATGCAGGAAGAGGTAGAGGAAGGAACTCAAGAGGAGGCTCGAGAGGAAGAGGAAGAAGCTACAACAACACAAATTTTAGCCAACACAACTTGGAGGACAACAAGGACAACTCAAATGAAAACACACATGGAAGAGGTCGAGGAAGAAATAGAGGAAGAGGTCGAGGTTCATACAATCCTCATAAAGGTATAACATGTTATCATTGTGGTAAACTAGAACATTATGCAAATGATTGTTGGCAAAAGAATGGAAGGCTGAATGGAGGCAACCAAAGGAGCCAAAATAACTATGCGAGTACATCAAGTGAAGGAGACAAGCAAACCATGCTTGCCATGAAGCATGACTACAACAACTCGAGAAGTGATGACCAAAAATGGTTCATAGATTCAGGTTGCAGCAACCATATGACATGCCAAGGAGATTTGTTCACAAAGCTACAAGCTCCAAGTCGAAAAGGATGTGTGGAGACCGGCGATGAAACTCAACACGTAATTGAGCATGTTGGAGATATCAAGCTTGGAGACAAGAAGGTATTGGCTGATGTTCTTCATGTTCCTACTATTGCAAAGAATTTGATTTCAGTAGGACAAATGGTAGAGAAAGGATATCATGTTATCTTCAATGAAAAAGGCTGCTTTATAAAGAATCCAAAAGAAGGATTCAAGGTCATTGCTCAAGGAAGGAAAGAAGGAAGGATGTTCACTTTGGACATTCAACAACTGCATGGAAAGGTGATGTATATTCAGTTTGGAAACAAGAGGATTGCTGAAATCAATTTGTGTCACAAAAGGTTTGGACATATCAACATTCCCAAGCTCAAGGACATGAGCAACCATGAAGTGGTAAGAGGTCTTCCAAGATTCAATGATGCCGGACTACATGAGTTTTGTGAAGCATGCCAACTAGGAAAGCAAACTCGACAACCATTCAAGAAAAGCAACTATGTGGCAAGGAATGTCCTCGACTTGATACACACTGATGTATGGGGACCATCACAACAACCATCAGTGGCTGGTAATAGATATTTTGTCACTTTTATTGATGATCATTCAAGGAAAGTATGGATGTTTTGCATAAAACAAAAATCAGATGTGTTCTCCATGTTCAAGAGATTTAAAGCACAGGTAGAAAAGGAAACAGGACGCTACATAAAGACCTTGAGGTCCGATGGAGGAGGAGAATATTTCTCCAAAGAATTTTCAGATTTTCTTTATGAAAATGGCATCAAGAGACAATTTACATGTAGGTACACACCTCAACAAAATGGAATAGCTGAAAGGAAAAATCAACATATCACAGAAGTTGCAAGATGCATGCTCAACAAGATGAAGATGCCACTAAACTATTGGGCTGAAGCCTGGCCTTACACATCTCAAAGTTTTTGGATGTGTGTGTTATGTTCACATCCCTCAAGAACTAAGGACAAAGATGGAGGCAAAGTCCGAAAAATGTATTTTTATTGGATATTCATTGGAGCAAAAGGGATATAGGTGCTACAATCCGGTGACAAAGGAGCTACGAGTCTCACGAGATGTGGTATTTGATGAGCTAAGACCATGGTTTGGAGACAAAGGGAAAGAGAAGATTCTTGAAGAAGATTGCGAAGATGATGGAGGTGCTGTCCAAGAAGAATTTCAGCAAACAAGCACTCAAATGTCAGGTCCAGAAGCTTCTACATCACTTGGAGAAAGCTCAACATGGAAATGGAGGCTAAGGAGTCATTCCTCATCACCAACATCAGCTTATGAAAGATCTAAAGCTGAAAGTGCTGCCCAAAATAGCGATTCAAATGCAAGTGAAGAAGAGTATGAAGAGGTGATCACACCAAAGGTAAAGTTGAACCGGTTGAAGAAGCAATGTTCAAAAGGAAATGAAAGGAGGTCTTCAAGAGCAAGGTATCCAATTGAAAGGCTGAGCTATGATAGTTTTATTGAAAAGCATTTTGCATATATGACACAGGTGGTCAAAGACAAAGAACCGGATGCATATGAAGAAGCATGTACACAAAAAGAATGGCAAGAAGCTATGCAAGAAGAGATGAAAGCTCTCAAGGACAATCACACATGGGAGCTAGTTCCAAAGGCTGAAGGTATGAAGATTGTTCCAAATAAATGGGTGTTTAAAATAAAGAGAAATGTTGATGGTTCTCTAGCAACGCATAAAGCTAGACTAGTAGCAAAAGGATTCAAGCAAACTCACGGCATCGACTATGAAGAGACTTTCAGCCCGGTTGCAAAGATGGGAACAATTAGAACCTTGATTGCAGTGAGTGCAGCAAGGAGATGGCCATTGTACCAACTTGACATAAAAAATGCTTTTCTCAATGGTGAACTTCAAGAAGAGATATACATGAGTCAACGGATTGGATTTGAAGATAGAAAGCATCCACATTTTGTTTGTAGATTGAAGAAAGCTTTGTATGGGCTGAAGCAAGCACAACGTGCTTGGAATCAAAGATTGTTCGAGTACCTCACAAGGTGTGGGTATAGTCCAAGTAATGTAGATCCCTCTCTCTACATGAAGAAAGAAGAAGGCAAGCAGGTATATATTTGCATATACGTTGATGATCTCATTATAACAGGAAGTAATGTTACAGGAATACAAGAGATCAAAAGGAAACTCGGTAAGGAGTTTAAAATTTCAGATCTTGGTGAGCTGAAATATTTTTTAGGCATTGAGATAGTCTATGGGAAAGATGGCATCTACTTGATGCAAAGAAAGTACTTGTTGGATGTTCTTTTCAGATTTGGAACGAGTGAATGCAAACCACTCACTCAACCTATGGACACAAATGTGAAGCTATGCTCAAATGATGGAGAGAAGTTACATGATGTAACTACATACAGGAGTATTATAGGCTCATTGATCTATGCTACGATCACAAGACCAGATTTGTGTTATATTGTTGGAGTTCTTTCTCAATTTATGCAAGCTCCAACAAGTGAACATTTAAATTCAGCCAAACGAGTGCTAAGATATGTGAAGCACACAGTCAATCATGCTCTGTTTTATGGATATGATGAAGAATTGCAGGTAAATGGCTTTAGTGATGCTGATTGGGCTGGTTCGAAGGAAGATAGAAGATCCACTTCAGGTTATGTGTTCATGATAGGTAGCAAACCTATCACATGGAGCTCAAAGAAGCAACCTATTGTTGCACTATCATCTACAGAAGCTGAATATAGAGGTTTAGCCTTTGCAACTTGTGAAGCTATGTGGATTAAGAAGCTCTTGGGTGATTGTTAAACGGTTTATTGTTTAATCGTTACTCTACTTCCAACTCACACTTCAAATTCAACCGATTCCTAATCGTCCTAACAGCAATCGTTTTCTTAGCCACATGGGTTCTTGGGAGTGGTAGGGGTCTGTTAGACAGAGGCCCTGTACTATTTTCCCAATTTAACACACAATCTTAATGTCATCCTAGTCTTAGCTCGATATCCATCCCTGAACAACGGAAGACTGTTCAGTGTACTGGAATTAGAACTTCAGGACTGAGGGTAGCAATCCGGTTACTTAATTTATGCGCAAAATATACTTCAGTAACAATGTCACCTCATACGTACTTCGTTAGGGCAGATAGGTATACCAACCAGACATTATATCTTAAAGTTACGCGGACCCGAACAATCAATCTTCTCATAATAAACAGTTAACCATAAACTAATGATATCGTACTCGCATTCAGACTCTTACAATTACTAGTCTACTCGTAGTTGGAATAAACAGCAAATATAGGTTACAGTATCGAATTCGGTCACTTACAGAACGCTACGGACAGTTAGTGCGGGATTACTCTTCGCGCTACCTACTTCGCCGAAGAACTGCTAATACACACCACACTTGATCACGTTCAGAGACACACTCAATCATCACCGAACAGGCTCACAACACAATATAACTGATTCGTAACTCTGTACTAAGGTGAGGATAATCGGCTAGCCAGAGTACAGACGGAACAGAACAGGCAGAACTTCTCTTTTCAACAGCATACACGCACATACAAGGCGTTATAGCATTCTCAACGAGACTTAATCAAACAGCACACTACAATTCCCACAAACGGGCTGCTTCCGCTCTCTTTTTCTCATTGCCTTAAATAGAGGATTTTTTTACAAGGGTGCGCACTTCTGTAGTTACCTGCGCATTTCCTGAAAGATTCTTTTTTCATTTAAAACTCCCTGTCCTCGTACTTTTGTCCTTGTTCGGCGGCCGTCAGCACTTTACATTTAAGGCACCTGTCCGGGTTCATTTGTCCTGGTTCGGCGGCCCTCTAACACTGGCACGCACGGTGGACTCGAACCCGCAGGTGCATTACTGACTTCAACATCCTTTTGCGTTGCCTGTAGGCCTATTCCAGAGTTTGACTCCCGAATCATTTCTGAGCGTACTTGTTCAAGTGGAGGAACAAGTATAGCCAGCCATCTCCTGCGAAAAAGTGTCCAAATACTTTGAACACGACTATCCAATTGCTGTTTTAATAAGTCTATGTCCACATTTGTCATTAATGTGGCATTCAGTTCTATGCCCTCATCTTTTAATATCTGCCTTTCGAATTCCTGCAAAACCTGTATTCTTGACTGCAAAATTTCATTTTCGGCTTGCAGGTTAGCATTCAGGGTAGAAAAACTTGACATTTCGGCTTGAATCTGTGTTTGGATAGTTTGCTGACACTGATTAAATTCTTGACGACACTTTTTTGTGTGGATCAATTCTGTCGTTAGTTGCTGGTTGTTACTTTGTAACGCCTGGAGTAAAGCTTCTTTGTCGTCCAATTCCTTTTGCATCTGTGTCATTCTATCTAGTAATGAATTGGACTTAGTCATCGTAGCGAATAGTAATTCGTTTTTGTGCTGGAGCGCTTGTTCTTGTTGCCGCAAATATTGAGAAACTTCTTGTAGTTTGTTTTGCACCCCGATCACAAAGTCGGGTTGGAGATCGTCCGGTAATTGCTCTGGACTGGCAGTTGGCAAGTTGTTTGCCATCCTTCGTTTAATTGACAGCCGAAACGGCGTCCCTACGGTCTGGTTTTGTGCGCTATTACCTGTGTGGAAGAAATATGCAGACGAGGTGGAGACGTGGTCTGCTTCCTCAGGCTCTGTTTGGTGTCCTGTGTCTATCCTATCACGTTCACCGGAATAAAAATGGGGGGACCAGTGTAGCTTCTCATCCTTCACTGATTGGACAAAATTAAATATAGCAGCTAAATAGGCTGCTAGTCTGCTGTTGGTGTGGGATCTTCGCTTATCCCCGACAATTATTTGTGTGTAGAGGTGGTTATACAGCCAGTGTGTCCAACTAATCCGACCTCCTCCTTCGGCATGTACTAATGGTGAAAAATTTTCTCTCGACATTAAATCGAATTTAACTAGAAAACAGAGCTTCTCTAAGTACCACTTAAATTGTTCTCGACGCTGATATGTGGCATTTTTCAACATGTAATACCATCTGGGGCCTTCACAGTCGCCAAATTCATTTCTCAAATCTTCATTCGAACATTTAGGATATCGGGCATCCTCATACAGTGGCAGTTTAAATATAGCTGAGACTAACTGTGGTGAAAATTATACCTGATTTAGAATGAAGCCTTTTGTTTGTCGCATGCTATATAATTGATTCTCAGCATCGTCATTAGCGATCCACTGCTCCCATGGTAATTGAGAAAACTGGATGAGTCCTATCCTCCGTAGCCAGTTCTCATTCCTTCTCGAATGGATGTCGAGCTCGGTTTTAAATTCGGTGGAAAATTTATGATGACTCTTTACTGTTGCAGAAGTTAGTGAGTCAGCTGCATTATCCTGTAGGGTAGTATCTGTTGTCGTCACAACCTGGTTCTGTGTATTGGCGCGCTTCCTGAGTTGCCATCTGAGTATGTTGGATTCAGACATGCTTGTAAGGGTTGCCGAGAAGAATATGCTGGAAGTTTCCTAACTAGTGCTGAAGCTCGAAGAATACTGTAGTGAAGAATGCTATGCTATGCAGACGCATTTTATAAGCACCAGGGCTTGAACTGCCATTTGCTGGAATGATTGTATTTCAGTAGGACATGACTCTTCCTTCCCCTTATCCAAATTGTATCATGAGTAAGAATCATTATGCCGCGTGGTATTTCGTAGATCGATGCTAAAATGAACAAGACTTTATATGTGCGAAAAATATCAGAAAACAAAACTTGGTTATCATACTCATTTCGAATCCATCGTTGCATTATGAATTCGCATGGTCAAATTTTACTTATTCTTCTATGAGGCCTTCGAGATACATATTCCTGGCTGATCTAAATGTGCGAGCTATTTTTTTCTTAAGGGTTTCTAATAATTGTTTTAGCGTGTCGGGTTCTAAAACCTGCGCATCTATTCTGACGGAGCTAAGCGCGATTGCTTCGGTAAGCAAGTTTTCGGCCTGGGTCTGCACAAAGGCCTCCTGTAAATAAAAATCATTGGATAATGCGGCGTCCCTGGATGTCTTCATTTCGGTGACTTTTCGCTGCATCTCTGTGACTCGATCCTTCTGATTTTGGACTTGGTTTTCGAGGCGCGCGAACTGCTGGTTCTGAAATTCAATCGTTCGGGAATAGGCATCTCGTTCCCTTCGAGCGTCTGCCAGATCTTTTTGGTGTTTCGCTTCCCTGGTTAATTGTCATCGCAACATTCTGTTTACGTCGTCCAAACATTCCTGAGCTCTGCGTAGCTCGTCTTGGACTTGCGCTGCTTCTCGCTGTTGGTCTTGACTCTTTTGGATTGTTTCCTGCAACTGGGCCTTTGTTTGTTCGACCATTTCTTCGAGGGATGAACTGATATCTTCTTTTTCTTGGAGGGCTGTCTTTAGTTCCCGGATTTCGTCGTGTGCTTCGTGTAATAGCTGGTCTTTGGCGGAAAGTTGCTCTAATGCCGCATCTCTCTGTTGTACTAAAGCCTGTTGTTCCGAAAACTGGGCTTGGAGGTCAGCTAGCTGTGTCTGTAATTGATGATTCTCCGCTCTTATGGCGTCGACTTCTTCTTGGAGAGGGGTGATGTCGACTTCCAGGAGGTCTACCTTGTGCTGCAGGTCGTGCCGAATGGTATTTGCAACCTCAGTCATTTGTACCGGAAGTTTTTGTGAGAGGGCGATGAGTAGTTGGCCCATGTTGGCCAGTTCGGAAAAGATCGGAGTAGAGGAAAGGAGGAGTGGGTGTGGTGGTGTAGAGGTTTGGGTATGGAATTGGGGGGATGTCGGGGGTGAATAATTGGGGGAGGATGAAGAAGATTCGGAAATTGGCGGCGGGAGAGGGTTGACTGGGGGGATTGAGGGCGAGGGGATGTAGGGTGGGTTACCTGATGCGTGGGTTGGCTTTCACCCGTAATGTGGGTGATGGTGGATTCTACGGCCTTGAGTAGGGTGTTGAGCGCACTGTCGATCACGTGTTGTTCATCTTCTCGTCGTGCTGATGCTTCTTCGGTTGAGACGGGTTCTGTTTCTGTGTGCTTCTGCTGGTCGTGGTGGTCGGCCGAAGATTCGTTGTGTATGGAAGTGGCGGTGTCGTGGAAGGTCTCTTCTTGGTCGGCGTTTCGGGTGTTCTGATTCTGTCCGGCGGATCTTTGTGCTTCGCTTTCTGAGGAGCTGATCCGAATTCTCTTATTGCGGAAAAGTTGGTTGATCTCCTCATCTTCTTCTTCTTCTTCGTCGAGAGGTTGAACTGATTCTTCGTGTCTAAGAATGGGACCTTGGGGTGGTGGTTGTGCGGCAAGGATGGCTGGGAACAGGAATGAGATGATGTGGGGAAGACGAGAGCGCGGGGTGGTACCCTTTTGGAGTTGCTTCACGATGGCTACATATTCTTTATGGATTCTGAGGAAGAAGTATGATGCAAAGTTGACGGGTTCCTGGGCGGCTAATTCTAAAGCGGAATAAAATGGTCATGAGATGCCGTAAGTGCGTTTTTGCAGGTTAAGTATGGCGACTAAGAATTGCAGAGCGGATCGTTCGGGTTCTGGGCGGCAGAGAATGGCGTATTCGTTGGACGAGGAGCGGGGGAATAGTTCATTCATGCGGGCAATGGGAATACTCGGGCCATTTTCACGGCCTTGCGGGTTGAGACGATAGGCTTCAGCGAAGGCTTGGAAGGAGATGACTGTTTGCGAAGGGAGTGAGAGAAAAACCCATTGGCGTTCGGTGCTGGGGGACTGAGCAATGGCGGTGATGATCTGTGTGAAGAAAGGATGGGCTTCCACCGAGTGCCAGGGTAACTCAGCGAAGTTAGCCAACCCTCTGCAACGCAGGTATTCTCCTACCTCGGTAGGGATACCATCGCGGAAGGCTGCATAGTTGGCTATTGCTTCCATGGCGGTTACTGAGGTAGATGATGAGCACGGATGCAGAATGTACGAGGGCTCAGAATACTAGCATGCAATACAATAGCTTATTTCGGCGTCGTCGACAGAGATTAAATAGAAACACTACAGTGGAGGTGGAATATCATTGTGTGGTGCGGGAATAGTACTGGTTTTCATGCAGGTGTGCATACTCGAGTGACTGTTTAAGAGGGCGGCTGGTTATATCAAAATCGTACAAAACGCGGCTATTTATAAAAAGCAGAAAAAAGAAGGAAAAGTTTAAACAAAACGCAGTCCATCGTCGAAAACTTAATGCGGGCTAGTGGTGTGATGATATGGCCGCAACTTCGACCCGTTAATTACCTTGGGGAGTGGATTTCCAGTCAACGTAGTCAACCGCAAAGTTGCCGGACCGACTTGTTCTGAGATCTTAAAGGGACCGAACCAGCGTAGTTTGAACTTTCCTGCTGCTCTATCGGATTTTGCGTTATAGAAGAGTACAAGCTGACCTACCGAAAAGATTGGGGTCTTCAAATATCGATCGTGCGTCTTGGCTTGCCTTAGTTGTACTTCGCGTATGGTTAAAAAGCTGAGCCATCGATGCTCATCAAGTTCCCTGAGTGCGTCCATTCGTGCTGTCAGCCACTCTTCTGGTAGCATTTTCTGGGTGATTGCTACACGCAGGCTTGGGATAACTATTTCCATGGGTGCTATTGCTTCTAAACCATAAGCTAGTTTGAAAGGTGTCAAACCTGTTGTTACCTTATATGTAGTTCGGTATGCCCATAAGACTGCAGGTAGTAATTGATCCCATCTTTCCGGTGCTTCCATGATTAGTTTCCGGAGGATATTCAGTAGTGATTTGTTTGTACTTTCGGCCAAACCATTGGCGCGGGGGTAGTACGGCGAGCTGAGTTTGTGTGTCACCTGGAAGGATTGGGTGAGTACCTTCATTAATTGATTTACAAAGTGGGTTCCTTGATCTGAGACAATTTCGAGTGGTAGGCCGAAACGTGGAAAGACATCATTCAACAGACATTTTGCTACTGCCACCGCTGTGGCCGACCGTAAGGCCCATGCTTCTACCCATCGTGTTGCGTAGTCTGTACAGGTGAGTATATATTTGTTGTTACTGAAGACTGCTGGAGGTGTAATTGGGCCTATAAAATCCAATCCCCATTTCTGAAATGGTTCTAATGGCATGACTGGCTGTAAAAGAAAGAAGTGTCGTTGTAGCGGTTGTCCCGATCTTTGACAGTTATCGCAGTGTTTGACAAATTGGGCCACGTCTCTGTACATAGTGGGCCACCAGAGACCACTCTGCAGAATTTTCCGGTGAGTCAAATCTATGGCAAAGTGACCACCAGCAGGTGTCGAGTGAGCCATTGTGATCACTGAGTTAATTTCATGCGGAGGAACACAGCGAAGCAAGATTCCGGTGTGGTCTACATAATATAGTTCTCCAGCAATCAACCGAAATCGGCGGCTAAAGGCTGCAATTTTTCTGCGTACTGGTCTTGAAACTTGAGATGGAAGGCAACCATCAGTGAGAAAGGTCAAGATCTGATCATAATATGAAAATGGAATAGGCGGGTCTGCAGATTCTTCGGTAATTGGTTCTGATACATAAATTGCGGGTGTTGTGTCATCTATACCTGTCGGAGCTTCACCAGAATCTAGGCGAGATAAGAAATCTGCTAAGGCATGTGCATTTCCGGGTCGGTGAATGACTTCATAATCAAATTCCTGCAAGAGTAGCACCCATCGGGCTAATCGTCCGCCTAGATGTTGTTGTCTAACTAGATAGACAAGGGCAGCATGATCCACATGAAAGGTAAATTTCCGGCCTAATAAATAATGTCTGAACTTTTTGATGGAGTAAATTAATCCTAGACATTCTCTTTCAGTGGTAGAATAGTTCCTTTCTGCCGGTGCAAGCCTTCTGCTGGCGTAATAGACAGGGCGAAACCACTTATGTGTTTGCTGCATCAGAATACTGCCGATCGCAATATTTGAGGCGTCGACAAAAACATGGAACGGATCGTCCCAGTCCGGTGGTTGTAGGATTGGAACTTGTGTTAATAAATGCTTTAAGCGATCAAAGGCTATCTGGCATTCTTGGGTCCATTCAAATTGTCGAGGTGTTTTACTGATTAGCTTGTTTAGTGGTATTGCCAGATGAGCAAGCCACCGCAAGTGTCTTCCATGCCACCGTACTTGGCCCATAAAGCGCATAACTTCTTTTGGAGAAACTGGCACCGGAGCTTCTAATACTGTCGAAATCTTATCTGGATCGACTTGGATATCTTGTGCAGATACAATGTGGCCAAGTAACTTGCCACATGAGACCGCAAACACGGATTTATTTGGATTCAAACAGAGTCTATACTCTCTGCATTTCTGGAAGCAGCACCGTAAATGAAAGAGATGTGCTATCATCTTACCGAAAATTGAAAAATCATCGAGGTATACTTGCATGAACGAAGTAAGATAAGGAGAAAATATTTCCTGCATGCATCTTTGAAATGTACTTGGTGCGTTTCTCAATCCAAACCACATCACCGTACAAGCAAAAACACCCCAATTGGTAATGAATGCGGTTTTTGGTATATCTGCTTCGGCCATTCTAACCTGATTGTAACCACTGTATCCGTCTAAGAAGGAATACATTTCGTGGCCGGCTACCTTATCAAGCATGGTATCCAGAAAGGGGATCGGGAAAGGATCCGGTACTGTTGCTGCGTTTAATTTCCGGTAGTCTACACAGATTCGTAGTTGCTTATTTTTCTTTGGCACGATCACAATTGGTGAAATCCATTCAGCATGTTCTACTGGCACGATGAATCCAACTTTTAATAATCTATCAAGTTCGGCTTTTACCTGTGATGCATAATTGGGATTCATCCGATAGCTGGGCTGCCTATTCGGTTTAGCTTCAGGCTTCAGCATGACTCTGTGCTGATAGATGCGCGGATCTAACCCCTTCATATCTTTATAATCCCATGCAAAAACGTCTGAGAATTCGCGAAGCAGTCGAATTAAGTCGGTTTTAAATGATTCCGGTAAGTTTTGCCTTATCTTTACAGGTCGTGGATGCTCTTCATCTCCTAGATCGTACGTGGTCAACTGGTCTTCTGGAACATAAAACTGTTGCGGTTTCCCTGCATCGTCCGTTGATTTGAACAGTGATTGTAATTCATCATCATGTGTGGGACACTACCTTCATGCTTAATTGTATTAGTGATAGGTGTGATTGTACATACCGAGGTGTTCCAATTATCTATCACACACTGTAGATCAACAGTCCCTACAGACATTAAATCAGCATTACTCTTCAGAAATTCCTCTTCCTCATCATCTGATAGTCCATCTAACATGTTGACAGGTTCAGCAAAATATGGTCTAGCGTGAAGCTCGCATGGTTGTATAGCATCCAATTTTACTACATATCTACGGTTGGAATCCTTGAACGTAAGCTCTTGTGCGGACCAGTCCTGTATTACCTTCGCATGCTTCAGCCAAGGTCGGCCGAAAAGAAGGTTGTAGTCCAAAGTAGATTCTGGCAAATCTAGTATAACAAAGGTCATTCTAAAGGTCGTATCTTGTAAAGTGATGGGTACATTTCGCACAAGTCCTACAGGGTGGACTCTAGATTGATCTGCCATTCTAACAAAAAATTGCACTGGTTCAATTTCGGTCCATCCTAACCTTTTGCATAAAGATGCTGTTGCAATGTTCACACCAGATCCTCCATCAATCAATACCTGCGTAATTTTATGATTCTTGTACCATACTGTAATCAAGGGAACCGAATGATCAACGGTAGAATCAGGTTCCGGTTGAACTGCTGCTGTTGCCGGAATACAAGAAGGTCCCGGACTGAACTGTTGCTGGAACTGTTGTCGAACACCAGGTACTAATGCCAATAGTTGACCAAGAGGCAAAGTGATGGATGCTTTGGATAAAATTTCCCAGGCTTGTTGAGGTTGATTGTCCGGCTCCTTTGGACTTGAGGTTTCCGCTGGTGTAGAAGTTTCTGCCGTTATGCCTACTGCTGATGATGGCTCTGCTGTTGTTTCCTTTTGGTGCGTTCCTTCCTTTGATGAAGCCTGAGTCACCGGAGTGGGTTCTGGGAACACTGGTGGTTCTGTTGCTGTCCAGCGACTAGCTTTATTATACATCCTATGTTGTTCTCGTATCCCTGGTTCGAATACTTCTGCTGCTGTTTGTAGCTGTTTTCCTGATCGGGTCTGTACTGTAGCAGCTTGCGTTTCTACTGGTGTAATTTGTACCATGTTGGCCATGGGGTTTTGCCGTTCCTTCTTCCTTTGATCGTATTCAGCTGCATCTTTGCAAAATCTTCTGATGTGTCCGTATTCACCACAAAAATGACAGTGTGGCGGTGGTAAATTAGGATTTTCTGGTGGTGGTTCGTTCTGCCAGCGGTTGGCATTATAGTTATTGTTTCTCTGTCCTCGGTAGTTTCGATATCCTTGCGGTTGATTGTTTCTCAGTTGCGGAGGTACATAGTGATTCACTGCCTGTCCATGTTCTTGAATAACAGCATTGACTGTTGTTGTTCCCTGTATTCTGGCATTGTAAACACAATTTCCGGTGGTGTGTCCGGCAGTGTTGCAGATAGCGCAGAACGTTTGATTTAGCGCACAATTGGCACTAGTATGACCTGAATTTTTGCATGTGATACAGTACACTTGTCTAGTTATATCTTCATTCATAGTTTTGTTCGTTTTTAACCACTCCAGATCTTCTGTAAATCCACCTACTTTGGATTCCAGCTGCAGAGCCATGGCAATGACTACATCCAGCGTCATAGCGCCGACACATCTTATGATCATAATCTGCTTCAATTGTGGGGTTAAACCATTGATAAACCATTGAGTGATGACATCATCCGGTAAGTTAGCGTGGGCCTATGGTATCTGTCGCAAGTGTGTTCTAAAGAGTGTAGCATACTCTTGAACAGTCTGATTCGCCTTCTGTCGGTTGTTCTGTAAATAATCAAATATTTCGGCGGGATTCTTCTTTAATCTGAATCGTTGTAAAAAAGCTTCTCGAACTGCGTCATAGGTGCCGAAATGATTAATATCGTATTCCGTAAGCCATCTAGCTGCTTCATTTACCAGTGTTGATTGAAAAACAATGCCTTATACGCCTAATCCGGTGGATGGTTAAGAACTGCATAACTTATCTCGAAGGTACGTACGTGAGCATCCAGATCATCTCCTGGGAATCCCCCGAATTTCGTATATGTTACTCCTGTTGGAGGCGGCCTTGGTTGACCTAACTGTTGTTGCTGTTGTTGCTGTTGTTGCCCGTTCATCGTGAGTGTCTCCGGTCCTTCTTCTGTATTTTGAGGTTGGTTGGATGAACTATCGAAACTTTTGTCGTCGGATGGCGTGCCTTCCGGTATGCTATTTTCACTTAGAATGCGCCGCACTTCTGCTTCAAAGAGTTTTCCTTCCTTCTGGATATCCAATATCCGAAATCTTTCTTCCAAGCACGCTGGTTGGGCTGAAGATTCCGCGAAAAATGCAAAGTCTTTGCCTACAGTTGGTGACTCTATCACCGGAATATCACCGGAATGAGCCAAAATTCTGCCAGACTGCAGCGTTTTTCCGCTTTTACCGATCTCTTCTCCTAAGGTGTTTCTAATCGTATATAACTCTGAGTTTAGACTGGTTTCTAATGGCGTGTTGGTAGATTCTGAAATTGCTATATCTTCGATAGGCTGGGTCGAAGTAGCACTAGAATGTACCAAAGGCGTTGATCGTTCCACTGGAATATGACCGAAATCAATCGTGACGTTCTCAATTTGCCTGACCACTGGGTCAGATTGCGTTATACCTTCTTCTCCTGGGGTTGTCTTTAGTACTTTTCGTGTTCCAGTCGTATGGTTCCTAGGATACGTTTCGCCAGACCGAGTAACCGGCATGTATCATTGCTTAATAGTACTATCTGAGCAGTTGGCAACAATCTGGCTCTGTTGCTACCGTCAGTCAATCGAACGATAAACGTAGTGTTTGATTCTGCAAAACAGTCGGCACGCTACTGCCACTTTTTACAGATAACTGGCAACCTGGTGCCACTTTCCCACAGACGGCGCCAAATGTTAAACAGTTTATTGTTTAATCGTTACTCTACTTCCAACTCACACTTCAAATTCAACCGATTCCTAATCGTCCTAACAGCAATCGTTTTCTTAGCCACGTGGGTTCTTGGGAGTGGTAGGGGTCTATTAGACAGAGGCCCTGTACTATTTTCCCAATTTAACACACAATCTTAATGTCATCCTAGTCTTAGCTCGATATCCATCCCTGAACAACGGAAGACTGTTCAGTGTACTGGAATTAGAACTTCAGGACTGAGGGTAGCAATCCGGTTACTTAATTTATGCGCAAAATATACTTCAGTAACAATGTCACCTCATACGTACTTCGTTAGGGCAGATAGGTATACCAACCAGACATTATATCTTAAAGTTACGCGGACCCGAACAATCAATCTTCTCATAATAAACAGTTAACCATAAACTAATGATATCGTACTCGCATTCAGACTCTTACAATTACTAGTCTACTCGTAGTTGGAATAAACAGCAAATATAGGTTACAGTATCGAATTCGGTTGCTTACAGAACGCTACCGATAGTTAGTGCGGGATTACTCTTCGCGCTACCTACTTCGCCGAAGAACTGCTAATACACACCACACTTGATCACGTTCAGAGACACACTCAATCATCATCGAACAGGCTCACAACACAATATAACTGATTCGTAACTCTGTACTAAGGTGAGGATAATGGCTAGCCAGAGTATAGACGGAACAGAACAGGCAGAACTTCTCTTTTCAACAGCATACACGCACATACAAGGCGTTATAGCATTCTCAACGAGACTTAATCAAACAGCACACTACAATTCCCACAAACGGGCTGCTTCCGCTCTCTTTTTCTCATTGCCTTAAATAGAGGATTTTTTTACAAGGGTGCGCACTTCTGTAGTTACCTGCGCATTTCCTGAAAGATTCTTTTTTCATTTAAAACTCCCTGTCCTCGTACTTTTGTCCTTGTTCGGCGGCCGTCAGCACTTTACATTTAAGGCACCTGTCCGGGTTCATTTGTCCTGGTTCGGCGGCCCTCTAACAGTGATCTTGATGTGCAGGTGGAGACCATTCCAATTTATGGTGACAACATGTCAAGCATTCACTTGACAAACAATCCAATGTTTCATGCACGAAGCAAGCACATAGAAGTGCATTATCATTATGTTCGAGAAAAAGTTTTGATCAAGGATGTGGATATAAAGTTCATTGGAACTAAAGACCAGGTTGCAGACATGCTTACAAAGTCCCTAGATGCTTCTAAGCTAAAGAGGTTCAAGGACGACATCAACTTGCAGGATATGGCTGAAGGTGCAAGCTCACATGTGAGCTTAAGGGGGAGTGTTAAAAATAGAGAAGTAAGCTCGTATATACTTTTGCAAAAAGGATTTTCTTCAAGTAGAAGGAAAATACAAAAATGACAAAAAGAGGCATTTACTTCAGCAAGTAGTGGAGGCCAAAAGAGAATCATTCAAAAGAGAATCAAATCCAAAAACTGAACTGTAAGAGGAGTGACTGTCCAAAGTAGTGGAGAAATGATGGAGAAGAGCTCTCAAACTCATCATGAGAGTTTTTGGTCACTTGGCTATAAAAGAAGCAAGGGAGGACACTCAAGGATTGAGGAAGAAGGCGTGGAAGTCCCCTTGTAGCTATTTCATTTGTTTTGAGTCATTTCGTTCAGTTCACTCTCATAGAGTATGTCCAGCCACACACCCATTTCTGGGTAGTCTACTTGTGAGAGTCATATCTCTCAACATACGTATCCAATTTTAGTGTTTAAACATTCGTTGGAAATCTTATCTCGAGTACTTCCTCTGTCTAAAACAGTTTTATGACATTCTTTATGCTCTGTGAGTTATTCAGGTTTTAGTGAAGTCCAGTTTTCAGCCTAACTGAGTGGACAGGTAGTCTGTTTTGTATCAAGGATTTGCCAACCCAAATCTACTCCAAATTGAGTGTTTGATAGCTCATTTTAAAGCTATAGGTTTCTAGTTTGAGTGACCAAAGTTTCAAGTTCATTGGATATTTTAATTGGTACCAGTTTTCATTTGAAGGTTCAGCTGTTGGCAAGAGTCTTGATCCTGAGAAGGTCTTCTACACTTTCCGCTGCGATTAGGAGAGGAATTCTCCAACAATAAACCCCAAATGATATTCTTAGGTATTAGTTGAAATTGACATTTCCAAACCTATTAAGACCTCTATTTCATACAATTATGATAGGGAAAACTTGCATGGCATTTTTTTCCCTCTTTAGAAGGTTCTTTTCCTTGGGATTATATATATATATATATATATATATATATATATATATATATATATGTATGTATGTATGTATGTATATATATATATATGCCTATAACCCTATGAGTAACTCATATTTTTTTGTACATTCACTGTACATTCTATATTCTATTATGCCCCAACCTTCTTCTTCTTCCTTGTACTTTTCATGTGCTCTCATAGACCTCAAAATTCAAAATTTGGTATCAGAGTAGGTCGGTGCTTCACCTAGGGCATCATCGACACCCATTTGGCCACAAACCCATAATAGCATGAAAATTGGTGAGCATACTTGGGGAAATCAGGGTTTCAAAATAGCTTTATTGTGTGGTGTCGAATATTTGATTTGAACTTGTTTCAATTTCCAAACACATGATCATAGAGAATGTGTATGAAATGTTGTCCTTTTGTGCCAAAGATACATACAAGTTTCAGTTTGCTAGTATAAGCTTCTCGAAGTCCTCTATAGGTTTAGGAGATCTTGACAACATGTTTCTCTTCAACTTTCTAAGATACAATCAATTTTCAACATCAAAGTAAATTTTAGTCACTGGCCATGGTTGAAAACAATGATGTACTCATTATGTTGGGTGTTAAGAATACTTTGGATGGCACTAATTACCCATTGTAGGCATATATGATGAATCATGTATTGGTAGCAAAATGCTTATGGAATATTGTGTAAAACTGTGTTGAAAAACATCCTACTACACCTACAAATATAGTGATTGAAGGTGATGCAGATGGTGTTGAAGATGGTGATCTTCAATTTCATGGTCATGCTACAATTCCTATTTCACCTATTGTAGAGCAATTTTGTTGGGACGGAAGAGATATAGAGGCACATGCATTGATAACTTTTTTTAATCAAATATGCCATTATCCCTCACATTTGCTCCTACAAAATAGCAGAAGATGCTAGGGATACTCTTACAATATTATGCTAGGCAGTAAATGAGGCTCATGTTTCTTACCTCCAAAAATAATTAGAGAGTGATCATATGAAAGGAGGAGATTCAATGGACAGTTATTCGACAAAGATCAAACATTTGAAGGAGCATTTTATTTTTTGTCATGAAATTTTGCCAAATAGTTCACTTGTGTAGATTGCTCTTAATGGTCTTCTAGATTCATATGAAAGTTTTGCTTCTACTCTTTGATTGATGATGAAAGGCAATCCCAATTCCTTAACATTTGAGGATTGAGTCCTTGTTTTGTTGTTGGAAGACCAGTCTAGGTAGAACATGTTCAATCATGCATGTTGTAGGTCAAGCTTTCTTCACTATTTCGAAAGGAAAAGGTAAATGGAGCTCATCTAAAAGCAATCAAAAGTTTACTAATTCTGTACAATCAAAGAAAGAAGCAAAAGATGAAAAGAAGATAGAAAGGCAGAACTATTTTACAAGTACTGCAAGGGAAACGATCATGTCATAAGGACAAAATTAGCTGTAAAGGAAGCAACAAAGAAATAGGTTAAAATGGTTGTTGTAGAGGCCTCTACGCCTAAAATAGAGTTTACTAATCTTGTTCACAATGAAGAATGGGAATTCACTATTTTTTTCAACTATGATCCATCTTCACATGAGCATCTTATGTCTACAATAGAATCATATGTTTGGTACTTTAATAGTGGTGCAAACAAACATATTATGTGGTTACACGATTTCTTCACTTCACTCGAGCCTGTACCTAGAGGGAATATTGCCACATGTAATAACATCTTCTCTTATCTTGTAATGGGAGTTGGAAATATCATTTTGACTACTCTTGATGGTAGGTCTTTCACATTATCAGAGGCCTTGTATGTTCCAGGGATCAAGCGAAATCTAATGTAAGTTTCAACATTAGCCAAGATTGACTTGGCAATCCCCACCAGTTCCTGCAACAAATTTATCCACTTCAATGGCTTCCTCCAAGATCTATGCTAGAGTGGGCCATGCCACTTTGTTCTTCAATATTCTTTCTTGTGTCCTCTTCCATGCTGTTATAATTATAATCATTCAAAATATTTTCACACACCATCAACATTGTAGAAAAAATACTTAGGCAATCATTTAGTCGAAGCCTAGATGCCCTCTAAACATCACGTAAAAAATATATATAAATTAATTTCTATCCACAAGGATGATGGAGAGAGATCTCCACCTCTCGTATTGTGGCTCATTGTGTTTTTCTGAGATCTAACTGTCACGTCATAGTGTGACAGTGTTCAAGTAGAAGTGTTGCTTGTAGTGTTTTGCAGTGTTGTGAATTGCTGCAGATATGGCAAACGTAGATGGAATGAGTCAGCTTAAACTTGTGAAGATCGTTTTTCTTGGGTCTCTAGCATAAGTAGAAGTAAATCATGGAGGGGATTGAACACAATTTAAGTACCAAGATTTTATCTCCTCCATTGAATTTCATACCTCTCTCATATTGGCATTTGGCATCAAGCATGTTTAAAACCTTGTCTGAGCATTGATTCTTGGTGATCAGGTACCCATAGGAGCATCGAGGAGTTTGATAATCATTTTTCTCTTTGCAATCCTCGTCGAAGAGGAACTCAAAGGTGGATGGTGAAGGGTTTTTATGAAGCTTTTAGTATGGTGGATCTTGGCACTTGATGTTGAACATAACATTTCTAGGCATTCTGAAAAAATTGTGTGCTATTTTGGGTTGTTGAGGAGTAAAATGTTGATGTTGTCTTCAAATGTCCTAAGAATTAATTGATCATGCCCATTTGGAAGCGTGATGTCTTGTATAGAGCCCCTCGAGACAAAGTCTGTAGTCATACAATTGAGACCATCTACAACAATGGGGAGAGGTGAAGGGCTAGGGGCCCTTGTCGAATGGAACGCTTGGGAGGGACGGAGGTAGAGTATTTGCATTTCATGTTGATTATGGAAGGAGCATTGTTCTAGAGAGTGGAGAGCATCTTGATGAATTTGTTTCCCAAGCCTAGATCCTTCAAGGATTACAAATGAAATCTCACTCCAATCTATCATAAGCCTTATCTAAGTCAATCATCTAGGAAAGGAAATCTTGGTTTTACTCTTTTGTATACTCCATACCTTTTTCCATAAGTTAGAGATCACTTCCAAGATCAATCCTCTTTTATCTTTGTGCAGCCATTGCATTAATTTTTAGGAGGCTTGGCTGGAACTCAATTTTGCCTTTGTCAATGTCTTTCTCGAGTCTCCTTGCCATTTCGATGCCACCTATCCTCTAGACTTTCGACCACATTGAATTCACCAATGAAGATTGCAGGAGAAGAGATCGAGAGGAGGGATCGCCAATGCTCTTTAGGCTGGTTGAGTCACATCAAATCGAATTTGTATCTTGTATGGAATTTGTATCTTGGTGATTCTTCCCTTGTTTGTTGTATAGATGACCATCGGTCTTATATGAGTTCATTTCCACTGACGGCCATAGTTGAGCAAGAATGTCCTTCATAGTGTAGCATGAAGGAAAGGAAAATCTTATAGCGAACATCCAATCAACTATCCATGAGCATTTACATGAAATGAAACGTGTAACTTGAAAATTGCTTCCAAAGGTCTATGGAGGAAATCAATAATAAGAATCCATATATTTTATAATTAATAATATAATATGGATTGTGTTATTAAATGGGGTTCATTAAAATGTTTTAATATAGTCTACAATACTTTGTTTCCTGTTATATTTGTCCCTTTGTGCAAATATTGCTTCATGTTGTATCTTTATTGGTACTTGTAACAAAAATATCAAGCGCAACATCTAAGATACATAGCTCTTTAAAGTAGAAGCTATGTAAGGATCATGCCCACAGAGGCTAAAGAGAGGCTCATTAAGGTAAAAACTATGTAAGGATCATGTCCACAGAGGCTAAAGAGGCTCATTAAGGTAACAAGTATGTAAGGATCATGTCCACACATGCAAGAAGCATAGCTCTTTAAAGTAAAAATGATGTAAGGATCATGCCAACAGAGGCTAGAGAGAGGCTCATTAAGGTAGAAACTATGTAAGGATCATGTGGACAGAGGCTAGAGAGGCTCATTAAGGTTAGAACTATGTAAGGATCATGCACACACATGCGACAGATGCATAGCTCTTTATAGTAAAAACTATGTAAGGATCATGCCCAGAGAGATACATAGCTCAAAGTAAAAACTCTATAAGGATCATGCTCATAAAGGCTAGAGAGATGAACATAGGGGAGGGAGAATGAAATTGTGATACAAGATGCAAAAAGAAATAGTGTAAGAAACTACCTATCTATCTAAATCAAGGAAGTACGATGCTATTGGCAATGGAAGAGATGAGGAGCTCATTAGAATGACATATCTTTTGTGCATAAATGTGGCATGTAATTGTTGTCAACATATTTTTGTCTGGATTCACCAAATGATAGACTTGATCTCTCCAATCCCTTGATTGATGATCCTCGTCATGGAAGTGGAACTACGCATGGGATTTATTTACACACAGAATAATGTAAATATAAGAAAATATATGGGAGGCCAGACATTGCATTTGCAATGGGATTTGTGAGCAGATATATGTCTAATCTTAGCAAGCAATGTTGGGAAGTATTCAAGATGATTTTGAGATATCTAAGTGGCACTAAGGACATGTCTATGCGTAGGTAGAGGGAAAGCATCCATTATTGGTTACACAGATTTTGACTATGCTGGTTGTGTAGACAATTGTAAGTCTACATCAGGGTACATTTTTTATTTTGTTGGAGGTGCTATCTCTTGGAGATCTCATCTTCAATGCACAAGTGTGTCCACCATAAAAGCATAGTATGCTACTGCAAGTGAGACATGTAAGGAAGCATTGTGGCTTTCTCATCTTGCTTGTGATATAGGTCTACCTTAGCATGTATCTCGTTTACTCAATGATAGTCAGAGTGCCATTGCTTTGGCTAAGGATCCGGTCTATCATGCAAAGGCCAAGCACATTGAGGTGAGTTATCACATCATTAGAGATTGCTTAGCCACTGAGCACATTATTCTTGAGAAGGTTCATACTCAAGATAATGTTGCAGATGCTTTGACTAAAGCTCTACCAATGGATAGCTTTCCACATTTTTGTCACTTATGGAGGTTACTTGATTCATGATCTTATAGAGTCACTTGTATACTGTGTAAAATTCCCATTAGGTGGGAGGTATAGTTTGTATACTTACACTCAGGTATTCTTTATCATTCTTCATTTTTCTCCCATAGTTACTTTGGCCATATTGGACTTTAGTGGGAGATTGTTACCATTAATGTCCATGTGAAAGGCCAAATGCCCATAAAAAACTTTTGTATATGCTCTTTAATAAAACATATAGTGGCTTTGTCAACCATAAACTATAAGTTTGACCACATTTGTAACACCTAAGAAGTTTGTGTTCCTGCTCCCTGTGTACTGTGTTTTTTTTTTGCATATTCTGCAAGCTCTTTATGGAGTAGTTTGTGTGGTTCTTGGAGTTCAATTTTCTTTTATGAGGATATCCTTGTGGAGCTCTCGAGAAGGAGAGTGCAGTGTGGTGCATCACCATAGAAATACTTCATCATACACATCTTTTGAGCTAACTGATGTCTCCTTAGTACATAAAAGTAATTGGTTATTTGTAGCTTCCACAAAAACAACATCACAACTAAACAAAATGTTTTTAGTGTGTGGACGATATAGACGATAGCCTTTGCTTTGAGAACTATACCCAACAAAAAGAATTTTATTGCTTTATCATCCAAATTTCTATGTTGTTGAGGCACTAATGCATATGCCACACAACCAAAAACATGGAGATGAGCAACAGATGGCTTGCGACTATGCGAAGCCTCATATGGAGTGATGGATGGAAGTGCTTTGGTGGGACACCTATTTAGTACATATGCTGCACACATAACAACCTCAAGCCAAAAACTATGTGCTAGATTTTGACTTTTGACCATACACCTCACCATCTCCATGAGAGACTTGTTCTTTCTTTTAGCAACTCCATTTTGTTGAGGTGTATACAATAGTGTACACTTTTACCTAGAAATGCATTAAAATCAGAAGGCATGTATTCCCCTCGATTAGAATAGAGGGTGCCCATTTTATGTGCTAACAGATTTTAAGCAAAAACCAAAAACTTTTGAAGCAAATAAAAACTTTGGATGTCGCTTTCAATGGATACAACCATGCATGCCTTGAAAAATTATCAATAAAAGTCACGAAGTAAAGGTAGTTCCCAAACGAAGGTGTGTGGATTAGACCACAACCATTACTATGAACAAGTTGTACTTTCTGAGTAGCTTGTACTAAACCATCTTTGGGAAGGAGTGCTACATTTTCCCCAAAATAGGACCTTCACAGACATGTTTACAAGGTGCCTCAAGTTTGGCTAGAGAGGACTCCATTTCAGATTTTTGTAGGCATAACAAACTAGCAAAATTAAGATGATCAAAGTATTGATGCCAAAAAATTGCATATGAGATAACTTGAGAATCTTGAACTACAGATGCTTAATCATTCACATATTTTGCATAGTCTATGAGTTTATACAACCCACAACATAAAATGCTATAAGCAATAATAGCATTGCCATTTGATAGATCATGAAGTGTACATTTGTCATCAACTCAAATTTGACAACCAAGCCGATCTTCGCTAATGCTGAAAGTGAATACAGATTTTTCTTCAGCCTTGGTACAAACAAATCATCTGACAATGTGAAAGAACTACCATCAGTAGTAGTCAGAATGATCTTACCAACTGCCATTACAGGATAAGAGTTGTTAGCACATGTAATAGTATTCCTTGTAGGGGAAGGCTCAAGTGTGAAGAAACTATGTTGCGAGGTAATATGTTTGGTTGCCCCACTATTAAAGTACCAAACATATGAGTATTCTTCATTTTTTACAAGATTAGTAGACTCTATTTTAGGTGTAGAGTCCTCTACAACAAGCATTCCACCCTCTTTCTTTTTTGCTTCTTTTGCAGTCATTTTTGGACAACTCTTTATAAAATGATAATTTTCGTTATAGCGTTTGCAAAATTATTTTTTGTTTTCTATTTTCTTCTTGTCTTTGTCCTCCCTTTTTTATTATGTAGAATTAATAGATTACCTTTGCCCTACTGGGTAGCTGAGGAATCTTGATCTGCAACACACATAATGGACCTCTTCTACCTAGAGTTATCTTCCTGCAATAAAATCGAAACTAGATCCTCAAATATTAAGACATTTGGATTTCCTTTCATCATCAAAAAAAGAGAAGAAGCAAAACTCTGATATGAATTAAGAACATCATTAAGGATGGTCTACACAAGTGAACTATCTAGCAAGACTTCATTTGCAGAACTCAACTATTCTTTCAAATCTTTGATCTTTGTCAAAAAACTATCCATAGAATCTCCTTCATTTAAATGCTCACTCTCCAACTGTTTTTAGAGGTAAGCAACACGAGCTTCATTCCTTGCATGGTATAAAGTGGTAAGTGTATCCCAAGCATCCTTTGTTGTTTTACAAGAGAAAATGTGAGGGATAATGGCATGTTTAATAGACAAAGCTATCAATGCATGTACCTGAGAATCTCTGCCATCCCAATGAAGTTCCTCTACAGTAGGTGTAGGAAGAACCAGAACACGAATAGGAATCTAAAGATCATCATCTTCAATACCATCTGCAGGAAACTTCATCCTTTTGTGCCAATCATATATAGGTTTTGCTTCACCAATACAAGCGCATTAAAGTCAGTTATAGGTATAATTGAGCTTAACATGGTATTTTTTTTCTAACATTTTGAGATATGATCATTCTTCTGCATTGGGGTTTTTAGTCATTCGCCATGGCTGAAAGCAATGATATATTCTATATGTTGGTTATTAAGGATAAGTTGTATGGTACTAATTACCCATTGTGCGGATATATGATGCATCATGTATTCGTAGCAAAAGGGTTGTGGAATATTGTGTAGAGTGTTGAAAACCATACCACGACAACTTCAAATACAATTATTGAAGATGATGCAAATGGTGTTGAAGATGCTGGTCTTCAATTTCTTGGTCATGTTGTGGTTCCCACTTCAGCTACAACATAACAACTTTGTTGGGACGACAAAGATGCAAATGCATATGCATTGATAGCTTTATTTGTAAAACATGCCATTATCCCTCATGTTCACTCCTACATGACAACAAATAATGATTGAGATACTCTTATAATATTATACCATGCAAGAAATGAGCTCATATTGCTTATCTCTAAAAGCACTTGGAGAGTGAGCATATGAATGAAGGAGATTCTATGGATAATTTTTTATCAAAGATCAAATATTTAAAGGAGCAATCAATTTCTGGTGTTGAAATCTTGCCAGATAGTTTAGTTGTGTAGACTTTTCTTAATGGTGTTCCGAATTCATATAAGAGTTTTACTTCTACTCTTTGATTGATGATAAAAAGAAATCCAAATGCCTTAATATTTGAGGATTTACTCTTTTTTTTTGTGGTAGAAAGATTAGCCCTGATAGAACAGATCAATTATGGATGTTGTAGATCAAGCTTTCTTAGTTGTTCAGAAGGGCAAATTTTAAGTTGAGGTCATCTATTAGTAAGAAAAGAAATCTACTAATCGTGCACAATCAAAGAAGAAAAGACAAAGATGACAAGAAGATAGAAAAAGTAGAAACACTTTTGCTAGTATTGCAAGGAAAATGATCATGTCATAAAGACTTGCCCTAAAGTATCTACAAATAAGGTAAAGAAAAAAGATATTGGTATGGTTGTTGTAAAGGCCTCTACATCTCTAAACATAGTCTGCTAATCTTGTTTGGAATGAAGATCATGTGAACTTATTATGAAGTGGGAATCCTAATCCTAAATGATCCAAGATTAAATGGGATATTTTTTGCCTCTCAAAACAAAAGCTGGATTAGGGAGCATCCATGTTGAAAGTACATGGACAAAATGATTGCCAACTAGATGATTAAATCTGGATAAACCAACAAGAGTCGTGTTCAATTATTTTTTAACTCACACTATGTTTCCTATACAAATTTCCCTACTGAGAGAAACCACGACCTCCTCACTCTTCTCTTCTCTCCTCAATCCCTATCAAAGTCATCCCCAAGGGATTAGAGCTGATCTCCTCCTTTTTGAAAGCATGGAAAAATGTAAAGATTTACTCCCATTTCAATCATGAACAGAATTGGGCAATAGGAATAAAAGAAAGACTTTGTTGGTTTTCCCATCACTAGGATTCAACCAACAAAAAGACGATGTCCTTGAAGCAAGAAGATGTCACCAAAGCCTAAGGGATATGTGCCAACAATTTGGGATGTCAGAAACAACTTTCAAATTATGAAGCTAGCCAATGGATAAGATTTGAAGACTCAGATATTAGCCTTTGACTAGTCTACAAAGATCGGTGCTTGACCAAAGGGATGAATTCAAACCCATACTAAAGGCTTGATATGGCAAAACGGTAATTACATGAATGCTATATTGAGACTCCATAGAGAGTGTGATGTCCACAAACCCTTAAATAGAAATAGTAGCCTACAATGGATGTAGATCTGGTCGGAGCTCAAATTCCATTCCATATCACACCCATTAATTGACATGAAGAAAGTGATGCTCCTCTAGCATATTTCTCCATAGGAGCATTTGGATGATCGCGAGAACCCACAGGGTTCTCAAGTTCCCTCCTTGGTGCAAAAGATGCCATAAGTTCCCTCCTTACTTTCATGTACCAAGGAGACATCAATTAGCTCAAAGGATACGTATGATACTTTGCCACCTCACATGCAATGGAGTGTTGGTCCTCATGAGGTAGTTTTTGAGCCTTTAAAACTTTCAAATGATGATACAGATCATTCCATTTCTTATGAAAATTTACACGATGCACTTATTGATAAGAGAGTTGACATAGAAGAGAAAAAAACTATCTAAATGGCAAGTGAAGGCTTTGCTTTATAGCAAAGTAGATGCATCTTTGTCGTATTGTACTCGTTGAGATTCTCATAATGCTTATTTTGCATAAGACTTTTGTGCAATGACTTTCTCAAGCCTTTATAATGAGAATGAACTTGTCTCTTTTGATGAAGCACATAATTCAAAAAATTGGATGAAACCTTTGCTCCCACATGCCAAATGATCACTATTCCTAGCAATTGTGCACTTGCAACTAAACATGGTTGCAATGTACATGAAATGGACATTAAATGTGCATTTTTGAATGGTGATCTACATTAAGAAGTATACATATTTCAATGTTGGGGTTTTGCAGACTTGGTATGACAAGATACATGCCTACTTGCTGGCACATAGATCTAAGAAGAGTTCAACTAAGAGCACCTTATATATCAAGGGTGTAGATTATGTACTTCTCATAATTGTTGTATATGTTGATGGCATGCTACACTCTTCACTGGTCCTAACAAGAAGCACATTGTTGAATTTAAGGTTGACTTGCATGCCTCATTTGAGATGTCAGATTTGGGGCATTTGCATCATTATTTGTCATTTGGTTTAGGCAAGTTGATGGGGGAATAGTTAAGTGTCAAACAAAATATATTTGCATATTAATGTAGCATCTTGGCCTAAAAGATCTCAAATCTATTGCTAGTTCCATGGGAATGTTCTATAAGTCAACGTGATTCTTCAATTTGCAATCTCCCATATGAGCAAGTTTATGCATTGCCTATGTGTCAAGCATTGTCATGTGATTAATCACATATGTTGCTACTTTATTGGTACTCCCCTACTTGGATTTTTTTATACCAAGGGACAAACATTAGTGCCAAATTTACATGCTTTTTTTTTTATAACTCAAAGTGACCTAATTGCAATGAAACTTGTGTGCCCACTATTGGCTTTTTCTTCATGAATGGTAGCTCATGTATATCTTAGTTGAGCAAGAAGCATCGTTGTGAGACCCAATTTATGATATCTTTCATAGTGTTTTTTGTGTATGTGGCTCATATGGCTTTTGGTTGATTTAGGTGTTGGTCACTCTACTACCACGACCATCTTTCTTGATCGTCGGAGCACATTGATAGTTGCAAGAAACGTTGTACTCCATGCTCACACAAAGAACATTGCGATGCACTATAATTATGTCAAGGAGAGACTTCTTGCTCGAGATATCAATTCATCTTATGTGTTCATATAGGATACTATTATAGACCTTGTCATAAAGGCTGAGTTAAGCTTTTGAAAAGCTTTGGGCAAATTTCCTTTTGTGGACCGATGTCTTTCCACATATCTTCCACTTACGTATACATGACTGCTAGCTCCTTGTTCACCATATCACTCCTAAGGAGAATTTGCTGATATAGTTCGATAGTGATGTATGTAAATAAACTAAGAATGGTTGGGGCACATTGTTCCCTCTTTAGGGGAGTTCTTTCTCATGGTTTTTATGTATGCCTATAACCCTAATGGGTCACCTATCTTTGTACATTTAGTTGGTATTACAATCTTGTAGTGTTGTTCTCTAGGATTCTTCCTTGTGTTGTCCTTGTGCTCTCACAATCCTCGAACTCCAACAATAGAATTCTGTAAAAAAATATGATACGCAAAGTGCAAATTTCTCAATTTCTTGTTTTCCTAGAACTTCTTTCTACTGTCTTACATGTTAATCGTGCATTGTCCTACTACTTTTTCCCTTTCGAGAATACCCTTAAATTTGGTGAACAAATCCCTCCAATCCCTAACTTGTTATCTTCTCTTATTGCCATCACAAGCTTGATATTATTTATTCTAGTATCTACCATATCTTGTGACCTTCTCATATTGTTATCATAAAACTTGATATTATACATCGATGTAGTATCTACCATACCTATTGCATGTTGCTTCAATCAATGTACTCTACCTATCATGCTTTTGTTGCTTTTTTATGTGCAAAAAGTAGTAACTTCTCATCACATGCAACACTCTAAACACTTATATGCCTACTAATGATGGTTAATGGCGAAGGCGGAATGTTGGTTGATGAGGAAGGCCTCTAATATAAATTTCCATTAAAAAATTTAGCATCATCCTTGTGCAATTAATATCATGTTCATTTTCATGATCACTTTTTCCACCAAGTTAACCTTCTTTTGGAGTTGTTTATCCAATTGAATTCAACCATGAATGTTTATTTGTTTATCTCATTATTTCAAGTATGCCACTATCAAAGACAATAGCTCCGTTTGCCATATAAGCCAAAAAAAATAGTACCCCTTCAGGTCAACTTTTCATTAGTGCACAATTTTTCTTACATTCTTCCATGTTGTTACTATATAAAGAATATGGTCTGATTGTGCGAATGTGACAACATGACCTTATAACATTCTAATATTTGCAACATGTAGCCATGAATGTCCTTTAAGATAGCAATTTCAAGCTCTGTATCTCTTTGGGCATGATCCTTACATTGTTTTTACCTTGAAGTGCTATGTATCTGTCGCCAATGTGGGCATGATCCTTACATAGTTTTTACCTTAATGAGCCTCTCTCATGCCTCTCTGGACATGATCCTTACATAGTTTTTACCTCAATGAGCCTCTCTCTAGCCTTTGTGGGCATGATCCTTACATAGTTTTTACATAAAAGAGCTATGAAGCTTATATGTTGCGCCTGGTATTTTTATTACAAGTACTAATATTTGCACAAAGGGACGAATACAAACGAAGTGTTGGAGACTATATTAAAACATCTGATTGAATGTTCAAGATAATAGGTAAGCCCTTTAATAACACAATCCATATTAAATTATTGATTATAAAATATATGGATTCTTATTATTGATTTCCTCCATAGGTCTTTGGAAGTAATTACCAGCTTATAAATTTCATTTCATGTAAATGCTCATGGATAGTTGATTGGATGCCTATGTAGATGTTCGCTATGAGATCTTCCTTTCCTTCTCGCTAGACTATGAAGGACATTCTTGCTCAACTATGGCCGTCAGAAATGAACCAAGATACAAATTCCATTTGATCTCTCTTTCACCACCAAAATTGCGCTATGGAACCCTCTCTCTTTTCTCTCTCCTCTTTTCTGCGTGCGATCAGGGAATTTGGATTGATCCTTTCCACTCTCGACCATCCCCTTTTTGATGTTGGGTTCAAGTAAGGATGTCTTGATGGACTGCTTTGCCAAGTTCTTAGAGGGAAGTGTTGCATGTCAAAGGAGAGGAAAGAGAAGGAGAAGCCCTTTTCTAGGCTAAGGAGACTTGAGAAAGACATTAATAAAGGAAAAATTGAGCTTTAGCCAGGCCTCCTAAAAAGTAATGCTCCGGTATGAAGAAGAGTTGAAATTTGCATGCTTACAATTATTCAAGGAGTGGTGAGGGATAAAGCTTACAAACCGTCCAAAGAGATGTGTAAACACTTAAAGAAAGAAAGAGATCAAGGAATTCATCCCGATGATGAACAAGATGGATGGCAATATATGCTCCTTAACGAGATAGAATCATTGAAATTGTCAACCACTTTAGAGAGCTGCTTGTCTCATCCCTTATCAATTTTCAAATACTCAAGGCAAAGCACGAACACCATCTCCAGGATAAGATGCCCTAAGGTTGTGAATGATAGGATGTATTGGGTTGATAGACCTATCAACACTTCTCAGTTGTAGGAGGTCATTGAGTCCCTTCTGAAATGTAAGAGCCTTCCTTTGATGGTCAAGAAAGAATTCTTCATCGCCTTTAAAGATGTTTAGGTAGAGCCCCTTGTCAATATTTGACAAGAATGATTGAGATCTGGTGCCCTTTCCAAGTGTCTGAATGTGGAGGTAATCAAAATTATCCAAAAGAAAGAAAGCAAGAAGATGACGCTAAACTGCAGACATGTTGATATGCTCTAGAAAACTTACAAAATAATCAAAAAAATTCCTTGCTAATAGAATATCGAGCTTCCTCATGCAATGGGTGCACAAATATAAAAAAGGATCCATCAATGAGAAATCGATCTTGGAAGTGACCTCTGTCACGAGGAAGGAGATAAGGAAGAGAGCTCACACACACACTCTCACTCTCAAGGAGAAGCACACACACAGATTGAGGCAAGGAAGAATGATCTTCTTCTTCTTCTTCTTCTTCTATTACATAAAAAAAGGAATGTACAAGAATGATCTAAAAACAAGAATACAACAAGTGCAATATATAAAGATCAATACATAAGGAAAAACCTAATGCCCACGAATGAGTGAGCTGGCAAGAAACAAATGTGCTATCACTCTCGGTAGATAAATCTAATAAAGCTCAATGAAGTATCCCTGACATATACAGGCGTGACCACTATACATGTCAGAGAAACGAAAAACTGGTATGTGTCATCCTGGATCATCACATGTTGAGCTTGATATCTCAACACTCCCCCTCAAGCTCAACGCCATATCCTGTAATCCAAGCATCTCCCAAAACTTCTTCAACTTCTCAGCTCCAAGTGCTTTGGTGAAAATATCAGCAACTTGCTCATCTGTTCTCACATAAACAAGATCAATATCACCTCCTAATACCTTCTCTTTGATGAAGTGATAATGTACCTCGATATGCTTTGTTCTAGCATGGAAAACAGGATTTCGTGCTAACTGTATGGTACTAAGGTTATCACAATAAATAGTGATAGGCTTTTACACTTCCACACCTAAATTCGAAAGTAGCATCTTCAGGCATGATGCCTCACATGCTTCCATTGCAGCATCTCTATACTCAGCCTATGTACTCGACAAAGCAACATTGGGTTGCTTCTTGTTGCTCCTATTATTGTTGCTCCATGTAATAGCTGCACTCCCAAGTGAGAATAGAAAACCACTAGTAGACCTTCTATCTGGTTTGCTATCAGCCCAATCTGCATCGGTGTATCCATAAACCTGCAAATCTACACCAACCTCATAAAATAATGCATAATCCAAAGTAGCACTCACATAACATAGAGTGCACCTTAGAGCATCCAAATGTGGCTTCCTGGGAGCCTACATAAATTGGCTTTCAAGTCCAACAGTATAACTTAGATCAGGCCTTGTAATTGTGAGATATATAAGACTTCCCATAATTTTCCTGTACATAGTAGCATTTTCCAATGCTTCACCTGATGTCGTATCCAATTTCAAATTCTGATCTAATGGCATAGAAATTGGCTTACAATCAGCCATACCATACTTTTGCAGCATATTCAAGGCATATTGCCTTTGCAACATCCATATACATGTTTTTGTATGTGTAAAATCAATGCCCAAGAAATAGCGTAGCACACCAAGATCTTTCATGTCAAATTCCTGCATAAGAAGTTGCTTTACCTCTTTGATGCTTCCTTCATTATCACCACCTACAATTAGGTCATCAACATAAATAGCCACAATAGTGATGCCATCATCAACCTTCCTTGCATATAGTGAGTGATCTGCATCACAGATAGAAAACCAAGCTAGTTAAGTAATCAGCAATCCTTGCATGCCATGCACGAGGGGCTTGCTTCAGCCCATACAAAGCATTTTGCAACCTGCAAACATATTTTGGATGCTTTGAATATTCATATCCTTGTGGCTGATCCATATATACTTCTTCATGTAACTCACCATGTAGGAAAGCATTCTTCACATCCATCTAATGTAAAGTCCATCCTTTTGCTGTAGCTAATGCAACAAGTGTTCTGATAGTAGACATTTTAGCTACAGGGCTGAATGTTTCCTCATAATCAATGCCATATGTCTGTGCATATCCTTTAGCTACGAAACGTGCTTTATACCTGCTTATGCTACCATCAGCATTATGCTTTACCTTGCAAACCCATTTGCAGTCTATGGGTTTCTTTCCTTGCGGCAACAGAACCAGCTTCCACGTATCATTTCCATAAAGTGCAGACATCTCCTCATCCATAGCTTTTTCCCAATCTGCATTACTAATTGCATCTTCAAAACAAGAAGGTTCAACATCTTGTATTACCTTTGTCATGTAGGCACAATGGTGAGCCATGTAACTATCATATGTCAATCGTTGCACTGAATTACACATCCTCCCAGATCTTCTTGGTCCTGGTTCACTTCTTCTTGTATCATCTACATGTTCCCTTCTTACTCCTGGAGTCTTCACAAAGGGCAATCCAAGTTCCTCCTCAAGACTCTTTTCTGAACCACTTGAATCTCCATCAACATCTTCAAAACCTGCACATGTTCTACTACTAGCAGAAAGCTTTTCTTTACCTTTCTTGGATGTATTTGATGAATTTGCTGGACTGAAATTTCCATGCAATCTTCCACTCCATGGATTTTAGTTGGAACTATTGCTTGGTGATGCATCCATTCCACTCAAAACTTGAGATTCTGCACTTGATTTTTCAGCATTTTCTTTGTCATTTGGTTCAAGATTCAGTCCTTCTTTGGCATCTGCATAGAAGCTTGACATTTCATCAAATACCACATCTCTGCTCACCTTCACCTATCGTGTGAGTGGGTTATAACATTTGTACCCTTTTTGCTCAAGGGAGTATCCAATGAAGACACATTTTTCTGCTTTCGAATCAAGCTTCGTCCTCAACTCATCTGGAACATGTATATATGCAATATAGCAAAAAACTTTCAGATGTAATAAGTTTGACTTTTTACCTATAAACTTCTCTTCAGGTGTAGTATAGCAACAGTCGAAGTTCTGTTCATGATGTATACAACAGTATGCACAGCTTCTACCCAATAGCAATGAGGCATATTCTTCTCAGCCATCAAGGCTCTTGCTATTTCTGCAATATGTCTATTTTTGCATTCAGCAATGCCATTCTGCTGTGGCGTGTACCTGCATGAAAACTAACGCCAAATTCCATGATTTTTTAGAAAATTGTTGAACTAATTTGACATGTATTCACCTCCTTCATTAGATCTTAATATTTGAATGTACCTCCCTGTCTGCTTTTCCACCATAGCTTTAAAATTTTGGAAGTGAGTGAACACCTCACTCTTTTCTTTCATGAAATATACCCATACTTTGCATGTATGGTCATCAATGAAAGTAACATAAAACCTGCAACCACCCATAGATGTGGTCTTTGCTAGACCCCAAACATCTGTATGTACTACTTCTAGTACATTCTTACTAACATGCTTGTCATGTGGAAATGATGCTCTTGACTGTTTACCAAATTGACATGTTGCACATACCTTTTGCATTTCTGCAACTTTGAAATTTGGTAGTCCATGGACAATCTCCTTTGACTGCATCAATTTCAACCTTTGCAAGTTTGCATGTCCAATCCGTTTGTGCCACATCTCTATATCTGCAATCACTCCTGCACCTTTTGCAAACATGGCTGCATTCATTTCAAGAATCTTCACATTTAAGGTGAACATCCTACCCACATTGTTTCCTTTGGCAACCAATCATCCATGCTGCTTGTACTCTTCTACATATAATCCATCAGCATTGAACCTGACTTGTAATCCCTGGTCAACCATTTGTCCAACAGAAACCAGATTCTTTGTTATATTTGGAACATGCAGCACATCAACAAGATGTTTTACCTTTCCATCCTCCATCGATAGTGCTATGTTTCCTGTATGCTCAATAGGATGTGATGTGTCATCACCTGTTTCAACATATTCACGAACTAGCAATTTCTACAAAGTACTAAACCATTCTGCATGACTAGTCATGTGATTTGAAGCACCTCAATCAACATACCAGACATTATCATTTGATTTTGAAACACCAACAGACATCGTATTCATCATGTGATGTTGAACCATGAACAACTTCTCAGAATCATCTGTACTTGTGGATGCATAGTTGTTTTGCTGCCTTCTATTATTTTGATTCTTCAACCTCCAATCACGTTCAAAGTGTCCAGGTTTACCACAATTCCAACATCCTTTACTATCATTACCTGAATCATTTCTTTGGAAATTTCTGCGACCTCTTTGGCTCCCCCTACCTCGAAACTGTCCTCTTCCTCCTGCATGATTCTATTGTTGACCTTGGTCTTGGTTACTGTTTTCTCTTCCATTTCCAAAACCTCTACCTCTGCCTCTTCCTCTGTCGGAGTAGAATACCTGCTCAGAACTGGGCTTTCCTTGGGAATTTGAATCCTCACCAAGATTCTTTTCTTCAATAATCAGCATGGATAGCAAATCAACAAAATTCAGAATATTTTCCCTAGTCTGTATAGAAGTTCTGAACTGCTTATATGCAGCTCCTAAACCACGAAGGCACACTTCCACCTTATCATCATCATCTACATTCACGCCAATAGATGCAAGTGACTCACATATGCTTTTGATTTTCAGAGTGTAGTCACTTACCGACATGCTCTTTTTCTCCAATGTATGCAGCTCATTCTTGAGTTGCAATTTCTGTGCCTTTGTATTGGTCTCGTACAATGTGACCAAATTGTTCCAAGCCTCTTTCGAAGTCTTGGCATCCTGTATGTGCCCTATCATGCTATCCTGTATGCTAATGGATAGCCAGTACATTACCATTCCTGCTCCTTGATTCCATTCCTCATATGCTCTTATTTGTTCTGCAATCCGGTTCCTCTCTGGTAACTGCGGAGCATTTTCATTCTCTCCTTCGATGTACTTCCAATAGCCTTTTCCCATCAAGAAATTTTTCATTATGAATCTCCAAGCATGGAAGTTGTTCTTATCCAGCTTATCGCTCATAAGCTGACTCATTCCATCTGCGTTTGCCATTTCTGCAACAATTCACAACATTGCAAAATACTACAAGCAGCACTTCTACTTGAACACTGTTGCACTATGACGTGACAGTTTGATCTCAGAAAAACACAGTTTTCGTGTATCAATAATACACAGAATCGCTTGAAATTCTGGATCTAAAATATATGAGTGTTGCCGAACACAATGCATGTTACAATTTTTGAAACTGACCTGATTTTTCTATGGGCCAAACCTTGTGGACTCGAAATGGAGGTCAAGATGGTTTCGAAACTTCGATCTGACAAAAACAAGTGATCCTAAAGGGGTACCTCTTGAAAATATTCTGAAGTCTTCTACCTTCACGCCGATTTTCGTAGCAAACGGAGGTCGTTTGTGAATCGCATTTTCTCCACGCCTTGCTGCGTACTCTTCACGGTCGCCTTCTCCACGAGCTCTCTATAGCCACACTGGCTCTGATACCATGTCACGAGGAAGGAGATAAGGAAGAGAGCTCACACACACACACTCTCGCTCTCAAGGAGAAGCACACACACAGATTGAGGCAAGGAAGAATGATCTTCTTCTTCTTCTTCTATTACATAAAAAAAAGAATGTACAAGAATGACCTAAAAACAAGAATACAACAAGTGCAATATATAAAGATCAGTACATAAGGAAAAACCTAATGTCCGCGAATGAGTGAGCTGGCAAGGAACAAATGTGCCATCACTCTCGGTACATAAATCTAATAAAGCTCAATGAAGTATCCCTGACATATACTAGTGTGACCACTATACATGTCAGAGAAACAAAAAACTGGTACACGTCATCCTGGATCATCACATGTTGAGCTTGATATCTCAACACCTCTAACTTACAAAAAAGCTATGGAGTATGCAAAAGAGTAAAGACAAGATTACCTTTTATAGATGATTGACTTAGATAAGATTTATGATAGATCGGAGTGGGATTTCACTTGCAATCCTTGAAGTATCTAGGCTTGGGAAACAAATTCATCAAGACGGTCTCCACTCTGTGGAACAATTCTCCTTCCAAAATCAGCATGAAATGTAAATGCTCTGCCTCCATCCCTCTCAAGTGCTCCATTAGACAAGGGCCCCTAGCCCCTCTCCTCTTCCCATTGTTGGAGATGGTCTCAATTGTATGACGACAGAATTTGTCTAGAGGGGTTCTATACAAGACATCATGCCTCCAAATGGGCATGATCAATTAATTCTTAGGACATTTGAAGACAATATCAACATTTTACTTCTCAACAACCCAAAATAGGAGACAATTTTTTGAGAATGCCTAGAAATGTTATGTTCGACATCAAGTTCCAAGATCAACCATACTAAAACCTTCATAAAAACCCTTTACCATCCACCTTCGAGTTCCTCTTCAATGAGGACTACAAAGAGAAAAATGACTTTCACACTCCTCGATGCTCCTATGGGTTTCCGAAACACCAAGAACCAATGGTCAGTCAAGGTTTTAAACAAGCTTGATGCCAAATGCCAATATTAGAGGCATATGCAATTCAATGGAGCATACCGAATCTTGGTTCTTAAATTGTCTTCAATCCCCTCCATGATTTACTACATCTCATGCTAGAGACCCAACGAAAAAAATCTTCAAAAGTTGGAGATCATGTTAAGAACTTATTATGAACTGGGAATGCTAATCCTAAAGGATCCAAGATTTTAACTCACACGATGTTTCCTATAAAAATTTCCCTCGTGAGAGAAACCACGACCTCCTCACTCTTCTCTTCTCCCCTCAATCCTTGTCAAAGTCATCCCCAAGGGCTCATAGCTGATCTCCTTCTTTTGGAAAGCATGGAATAATGCAAAGATTCACTCTCGTTTCTAATCATGACTAGAAGTGGGCACTAGGAATAAAAGAAAGACTATGTTGGGTTCCTCATCACCAAGATTCAACCAATGAAAAAAGAGGATATCCTCGAAGCAAGAAGATGTCACCAAAACCTAAGGGATATGTGCCAACGGTTTCGGATGTTAGAGGCAACTTTCAAATTATGAAGCTAGCCAATGGATAAGATTTTAAGACTTAGATATTAGCCTTCGGCTAGTCTACAAAGATCGGTGCTTGATCAAACGGATGAATTCAAACCCATACTAAAAGCCTGACATAGCAGAATGGTAATTACATGGACGATATATTAAGACTCCATAGAAATTGTGATCTCCACAAAACCTAAAATAGAAATAGTCACCTACAATGGACGTAGATCTGGCTTGAGCTCAAATTCCGTTCCATATCACACCCATTAATTGACATGAAGAAAGTGATGCTCCTCCAACATATTTCTCCATAGGGGCATCTTGATGACCATGAGAACCCATAGGGTTCTCAAGTTCCCTCCTTGGTGCAAAAGACGCCATAAGAAAGTAGAGGTGATCAAACACCTATTCTACATGTCAAACACAATATATTGACACATTATTGTAGTGTTTTGGCCTGGAAGATCACAAATTTGTTGCTAATTCCATGGGAATGCTAAAAGTCGACCTGATATTCGATTTGCAATCTCCCATTTAAGCAAGTTTATGCATTGCCATGTGTCAAGCATTGTCATGTGATTAATCCCATCTATTGCTACTTGATTGGTACCCCTTACTTGGATTGTTTTATCCCTAAAGGGAGGATGTGCACTAGATTTACATTGTTTTTTTTACTCATAGTGGCCTAATTGCAATGAAACTTGTGTGTTCTCTACTGGTTTGCGCTTCATGCTTGGTAGCTCATGTATATATTGGTTGAGCAAGAAGTAGCATATTGTGGACACTTCTAGTTGCGACAATCAGAGGATCGATGTCTTCCCACATAGCTCGACACTTACATATGCATGAGTGCCAACTCCTTGTTCACCAAATCGCTCCAAGGGAGGATTTGTTGATATATTTCAGTAATGGTGTATGTGAATAAACTAATGATGGTTGGGGCACATTCTTCCCTCTTTAGGGGATTTCTTTCCCGTGGTTTGTATGTACGTCTATAACCCTAATGGGTCACCTATCTTTGTACATTATGTTGCCACTACAATCTTGTTGTGTTGTTCTCCAAGCTTCTTCCTTGTGTTGTTCCTGTGCTCCCACAATCCTCGAACTCTAACAATATATTTCTGTAAAAAAAAAATGATATGCAAAGGACAAATTTCTTGATTTAAGGAAGGTGATAATTCTTCTTTCCTTATAATTTTTTTCTACTATCTTACATGTTAATCATGCATAGTCTTACTTTTTCCCTTCCAAGATTAACTTTGGTGAACAAATTCTTCTGATCCCCAACTTGTTATCTTCTCATATTGCCATCACAAGCTTGATATTACTTATTGTAGTACCTACCATACCCTATGACCTTCTCATATTGCCATCACAAACTTGATATTATAAATTGATTTAGTATCTACTAAACTTGTTTCATGTTGCTTCAACCAATGTACTCTACCTATCATGCTTTTCTTGCTTTTTTGTGTGCTACAAGGAGTAACTTCTCATCACATGCAACACTCTAAGCACTTATATGCCTTCTAATGATGGTTGATGGCCAATGTCAAATGTTCATTGATGCCGAAGGCTGCCTCTAATATGAATTTGCATTCAAAATTTTAGCATGACCCTTGTGCAATCAAGATCTTGCTCATTTTCATGATCACTTTTTCCACCAAGTTAATCTTCTATTGGAGTTGTTTGATCAATTGAATTCAACCATGAATGTTTATTTGTTTATCTCATTCTTTCAAGTATGTCACTATCAAAGACATTAGCTCCCTTTCGCTATATAAGCCAAAAAAATAGTACCCCTTCAACTTTCATTAGTGCACCATTTTTCTTACATTCTTCCATATTGTTTGCATGGACAAAAATAGCAACGATTTAATGTCCTAAGATTAGAATAACCTTGACTTTTGGCTTGTTTACTATACAAAGAATATGGTTTGATTGTGCAAATGTGATAACATGATCTACTATTCTAATATCTGCAACATGTACCCATAAATGTCGTTTAGGGCAACAATTTGAAGCAATGCCTTTTTCTATTGCATAATCTTGTAGCATTTATCTATGGCGTGCCCTCTCAACTCTCTATCAACTAGTTATTGTAAATCACTTATATATTTTACATCACAATGTATTGTATCACCCCATCTTAACTTTTGTATCACCCCATCTTAACTTTTGTATCACCCCATCTTAACCATTGTAGGTGCTATACTAAGGGACATTCTTGCTCAACAATGGCCATTAGTGGAAATGAACTCATATAGGACCGATGGTCATCTACAACAACAATCAAGTGAAGAGTCACCAAGATACAAATTCCATTTGATCTTATTCAACCAGCGTGAGAGCGTTGGCGATCCTTCCTCTCGATCCCTTCTTCGACAATCCTCATTGCTGTCTTCAGCGTGGTCAAAAGTCTAGAGGATAGGTGGCACCGAAATGGCCAACTTATTGATGGCTTGGACTCTCGAGAGGTCTCAATGGGAGTGTCTTAAGCTCCACCTCGATCTCCAGAACTTGAAAGCTGCACACATCTTCACCTGCTCTAACTTACAGTGTGGCTAGGACCTTGCCAAAGCCCGTTTAAGTAGGCATTATGGCTCTTTGCACGTGATGGCCCACCTCTAGCCTGCTAATCTCTGTCTTTCAACACCAAAATTACGCTCTCAAACCATTTGGTTTCATGTGGAACCCTCCCTCTTCTCTCTTCCTTGTTTTCTGTGTGCGATTAGGGAATTCCGATTGATCCTTTCCACTCTCAACCATCCCCTTTTCGACGTCGGGCCCAAGCAAGGATGTCCAAATGGACTGCTTTCCCAAGTTCTTAGAGGGAAGTGTTGCATGTTTGAGGAGAGGAGAGAAGACGGAGCCCTTTTCTAGGCTAAGGAGACTCGAGAAAGAAATTAATAAAGGCAAAATTGAGTTTCAGCCAAGCCTCCTAAAAAGTAATGCTCTGGTATGAAGAAGAGTTGAAATATCCATGCTTACAATTATTCTTCAAGGAGTGGTGAGGGATAAAGCTTACAAACCATCCAAAGAGATGTGTAAACCCTTGAGAAAGAAAGAGATCAAGGAATTCATATTGACGATGAACAAGATGGATGACAACAGATGCTCCTGAGAGAGTTAGAATCATTGACATTATCAACCACTTAAGAGAGCTCCTGGTCTCCCTCCTCCTTGAGTTTGAAATACTCGAGGCAAAGCATGACCATTGTCTTTAGGATTAGATGCCCTAAGGTTGTGTATGATAGGATGTATTGGCTTAACAGACCCATCAACACTTCTCGGTTGCGGGAGGTCATTGAGTCCCTTCAAAAATGTAAGAGCCTTTCCTTGATGATCACGAATAAATTCTTCATTGCCTTTAAAGATGTTTTGATAGAGCCCCTTCTCAATATTTGGCAAGAATAATTGAGATTTGGTGCCCTTCCCAAGTGTCTGAATGTGGAGTTAATCAAACTTATCCAAAAGAAAGAAAGCAAGAACAAGATGCTAAATTGCAGACATGTTGCTATGATCTAGAAAACTTACAAAATAATCACAAAAATTCCTTGCTAATAGAATCTTGAGCTTTCTCATGGAATGGGTGCACAAAGATAAAAAAGGATCCATCAACGAGAAATCCATCTTGGAAGTGATCTCTAACTTATGGAGAAGGTATGGAGTATGCAAAAGAGTAAAACCAAGATCTCCTTTTTCTAGGTGATTGACTAAGATAAGGCTTATGATAGATTGGAGTGGGATTTCATTTGCAATCCTTTAAGGATCTAGGCTTTGGAAACAAATTTATCAAGACAGTGTCCACTCTGGAACAATGCTCCTTACAAAATCAACATGAAATGTAAATGTTCTGCCTCCGTTCCTCTCAAGCGCTCCATTAGACACGGGCCCCTAGCCCCTCTCCTCTTCCCATTGTTTTAGGTGTTCACAATTGTATGACTACAGACTTTGTCTAGAGGGGCTCTATACAGGGCATCACGCTTCCAAATGGGCATGATCAATAAATTCTTCGGACATTTGAAGACAACAACATTTTACTCCTCAACAACCCAAAATAGACACAATTTTTTCAGAATGCCTAGAAATGTTATGTTCAACATCAAGTTCCAAGATCAGCCATACCAAAGCCTTCATGAAAACCCTTCACCAATCACCTTCGACTTCCTCTTCAACGAGGACTGCAAAGAGAAAAATGATTTTCAAAGTCCTCGATGCTATGATGGGTTTTAGGATCACCAAGAATCAATGGTCGGACAAGGATTTAAACAAGCTTGATGCCAAACGCCAATATCGGAGAGGTATGCGATTCAATGGAGCAAATCAAATCTGGGTACGTAAATTGTCTTCGATCCCCTCCATGACTTGCTTCTGCTCTAGAGACCCAAGGAAAAAGATCTTCACAAGTTGGAGACCATGTGTAAGAACTTATTATGAACTGGGAATCCTAATCCTAAAGGATTATGGGAGCTTTTCTGCCTCTCAAAACAAAAGGCTGGATTAGGGAGCAGCAATGTGAAAGGACATGGACAAAATGATTGCCACGATTAGGTTCGGATCAACCAACAAGTTCGCTACACTACAGGTGAAAATTTCACTTTTCGAGTCACCTTAAAACTAGAAGGGCAATGGCACGAGCACCAATTCGTTCGGGTGACCAAAAGTTCAATTAAATCTTATTTTATTATTTTTTTTATTTGATATGAATTATAACAAGTATTTTTTAATGATTTTTGCTTCACGCCGTTTGTAAACCTGGTCCAAGTAGCTATTTTATTCCATTCGCATTTTAAAACCCATAACCATGAATTTACATGTATACAAACTCGGTAATAAAAAAACGTTCTTTCATGTGTGCTCAAAAAAAGATTCGCACTTTAGAGGATTTTAATTTTTTCTGTTTCCCAATACCGTAGTAATTATTCTTAAACCTATTAAATTTTTCACCATAGCATTCTTAAACCTATTTCATTTTTCCTTGTTTTTATTAGAAGAGAGATTGGTTTGAATTTTAATGACACACATCTTATGCTTGTGTACCAATGTTCGTCGGCCATTGATATATACGTCAAGATTCTTTAATTTCAATGATACATACATCAAAATTAAAAATCATAGATAAAGCAAGTTGACTCTATTGAAAAGAGATTGAATACTAATGTAACCACGAAAAATACAATAATATTAAGACATTTGGGTTCTTCGAAGGGCAAATTTATTGACTTCCAACCTATAGATGGAGAGTCGAAGATGGAAGTCTAGTTGTAACATGGGTACACGCATAAGAGACAATGTTAGTACAGTGTATAGACTCTTATCATGCAAGGCAAAGGTTGGAGTCCTCACATAAGAGATCAAGAAGACGATAATCTTTCTAGAGTTAGCTTTGGCAGTTATGAATTGCAATTTTTTTTTTTTTATATAAAGGAAGTTCGGCCTTAGCCTAATCTCCCGGACTTTAATTATAATAAAGAGAAAAAGTTACAAGTGAATGGGACTAGTGCCCATGGGACCCCCCAAATCCCACAATGCAGGGGAGGAGTATGGCAAGCTACAGGGCATTACAAATGAGGTGGATAAAATTATCATCACCCTCATGTGGGACCCATTTGGGTTTCAACTTGTTGTTTTCGAGGAGATAAATACAGTGATGTCTAAACGGTGGTGGTCTCTTGACTCGGGAGATTCTTTTACCAAGGAGAAACAAAGATTTCTCGATCGACCATTCCTTAGGGGTTTGGCCAAAATTGACAGCACAACGCTCCCTCCAAATCTTCCAGAGAGCCTCACCTCTGATGGCATTCCACAGCCTCGATGAGCAGCCGATCGCCTCACCCAACATCACTTGTTACCAGTTGATTTGACGCGTGAGTCTCAAAACTCGGGTCACGTGATGCCAGATAACGCGGGACTTGGGGCAGTCGAAGAACAGGTGAGCTAAATCTTCGATGCACCAATGGCAACGCTTGCACCATGGCAGCACACCACAGATTTTGTTTGCCCTTGCATTGGTCCAGATACCTTTATGCAAGATCTGCCACATGAGAACAGACTTTTTGACCTCAATTAGGGGGTGCCAAAAAGACATGAATTTTAGCTCCCACCGAAGTTTGGTCCAAGAAAGGCACCATCTCTTGTTAAGGGTGTGGTGAACATCCAAATCCTCTTTGAAGTTGGGGATTCTGGATAGCTTCTTACCATTGCTCCATTTGAGGCCCTCCAAGAAGGCGGGTAGTTGAGCGGTCCCAAGCTAAACACCCGCTTTGAAGAAGAGTCCATTCCTCAAAGGTAACTCTAAGTCTCGGATCCAATTCTTCGAACCTAATCCACTGGCTGGTCTCTTGTTTCCAGAGTTGTTTCCACTGTTTGAACCCCTTGTTCCATAACCGCCTTGCAGTTTGGAGGTTCCAAGACTCCACCCCCCGAATGCCACTGATCGAGAACCAAATAGAATCATTTTGTCTTATGCCAGCCGCCCACTTCCACTCATCACTGATTCTGATGAACTGTTTGGCCTTGTTCCAGTTCTTCCATAAGGAACACACGAGGCTAGAGCCTTTAGGGAAGACCGGGTGGGGGGAGAACAAAAGCGTGAGAACCCCTAAGTCCTTCCAACCAGGGTGGCCAACAAAGGACTTAGGGTGGTTATGAATTGCAATTGCAATGGAAGCTTGAGGTTTCGTTAATGAATTTAATAGAGGTGTAGATATACAATGCATGTGGCTTGCCCTGCGTGTGTGTGTCATTATGTCCATCTCTTTGGCCACCTGAAATTTGTTCATGGAGTCTTCATGTGCACCTAAATCCGGTGACCCAAAGTCCATCTCCCGCCACTTGAAATCCAACCACTGAACATTCATGTGCTCATGGAACACTTTTCGGGTGACCCAAAAAGTGATCACCCGAAATCATGTCCATGTGCTACCCCTATCACATGATGTTTCGTGTCAAATTTCCCTCGTGAGAGAAACTGCGACCTCCCCACTCTTCTCTTCTCTTCTCCCCTCAGTCCCTGTCAAAGTCATCCCCAAGGGCTCATAGCTGATCTCCTCTTTTTGGAAAGCATGGAATAATGTAAAGATTCACTCCCGTTTCAATCATGACGAGAAGTGGACAGCAGGAATAAAAGAAAGACTCTGTTAGGTTCCCCATCACCAGGATTCAACCAACGAAAAACGACGATGTCGTCGAAGCAAGATGTCGCCGAAGCTTATTAAGGGATATGTGCCAACGGTTTGGGATGTCAGAAGCGACTTTCGAATTATGAAGCTAGCCAATGGATAAGATTTGAAGACTTAGACATTAGCCTTCGGCTAGTCTACAAAGATCGGTGCTTGATGAAAGGGATGAATTCAAACCCATACTAAAGGCCTGATACAGCAGAACGGTGATCACATGGATGATATATTGAGACCCCATAGAAATTGTGATCTCCACAAAACCTAAAACAGAAATAGTAGCCTACAATGGACGTAGATCTGGCCGGAGCTCAAATTTCGTTCCATATCGCACCCATTAATTGAGATGAAGAAAGTGATGCTCCTCTGGCATATTTCTCCATAAGCGCATCTGGACGACCGCGAGAGCCCACAGGATTCTCAAGTTCCCTCCTTGGTGCAAAGGACGCAATAAGAAAGTAGAGGAGATCGGACACCTGTTCTACATGTGGCCTAAGAGCAAAAAGATCTGGAGGTCGGAATAAAGTACTTGAAACCTTTCTACGAAGATCTCGTGACAACAAGCTATCCAGGGTGAACCAACGGGATGCGCAATACCCCTTTGGGACGCGACCAAAAGTGAAGCACTAAGAAAAATTTGGAAGGAAAGAGGACTCCCATAAGAGCTCATTGATCTCTGTAAGCATAGGAGATAAGCTCATGAAAAGATTGGATCCCCAGGAAGGGGACAACAGGTTTATCGACATTCTCTTAACCCTTTTGTGTAGTCTTCCTCTTAATCAAGTTTAAGCTTTGTGACAAAAAGAAAATAAATAAATAAATAAAAATAAAAAAGGAAAAAAAAAAACCCTGGATGGACATGCCTTAGGTAGGCGCTCACTGTGAGAGCTTCCTTTGTTGCTAGAGTACAAATAACATTTCACTCAACTGTGGCCATCAATGAAAATGAACTTGTACAGGATCAACACATCACAGTATACCAATAATAAAGGGAAGAAAAATCAATCTCGAGTTCTGCAATTGAATTGTCAACATAAAGGGAGAACAAATGGAAACTGGACCTGCCAAACAATGAGATTCTAAGAAGGAATTCATCTTACATTTGTTTTGTATCACAATTTTACATAAGAATATAAAATTGCAGAAGCTGTTTTCTCGTCTTTGGTGAAATAAAGATAAGAACAGACAATCAATAGCAGCGAGGGGCTCAATTTCAGCTCTTAGGATACTGACATCAAAGATGCTCTCGATAGCTACACACGACTCTCGATCCTTCAGTTTCGTAATCAACCATGTGAATAAGCTTTTAAAAAAAGAAGGAAAAAGAACCGGCTAATATTTTCTCATGAAGCTTTAAGAAGATCATAAAATACTGCTGGCCTTCTCTTTCTGGAAGCACAAAGATTCTGACAAACAAGCACATCTGCTTGTTAGCGATAACCATTTGAAGGAGAATTCCAATTACATAAGCAAGGGAAAAACGTATTTTTGCTCACACCTCAGCTGCAGCTGCTAAACGTATCAGAGTTGCTTCTGACCATGGGCGCCCTATGAATTGGAGACCAACAGGAAGCCCTTCACTGTCAAAGCCTACCTGTAGGAGGATGAGAGAGGCGCAAAGCATTAAGATGACCAACAGAACATAACTACATACATCTACAGTCCAGGACAAAAATCAAATAGATTTGTTCAACTGGACAGTTAAATTGGAGCAATGTAGGATTTGAACTTGACATTAAGAACTCTACCCTGATTCCTTGCCCTAACACAATTATTTTGACAAGAAACTCATCAAGAAAGTACTGCCCAATTCATCCGCCTTGTGCATAGAATTCAACGGGTGAAGTTCAAGGAAAGAAAACAAAAAGTTTTATGAAGAGCATTCGGAGAATAACTGATCAAAGAAGACAAAAAGGTCCCTTCAAATGGAGAAAGGACATATGAAGTGAAACATTTTTCACTAGCCCACAGAATATAAGACCTTCAGACTGATAATGTTACCACATGCCTAGAGGACAACATATTCTCTGATAATAATACTGGGAACAAGCTGCTACTGAAGAGTGATTCAGTACAAAGAAGTTTAATGTTCATTAACGAGTCCATGGTCTACTGATACTTCTATGGACGTTGATAGTAGAATGGAGAAGGAACGATTGGAAATACCAGTAGAATTGGAAGAGTCTTCATGAGGGGAGGAATGATGTATTCAGCGTTATTTAGTGTTCAGTTCATCAGTTTCATCCATTGTTATTTGTTCCATCAATCTTCTAATGCAGGTCAAGAGGAGATGCAGGGGAAAGAAAGTTTGGTCAAAATGTTGCTTTTCCCTTCGAAATAAGCTTCCCTAGAAGCCTTTGAAACACATCATTCATACTTCGTGCCTGGTCAGGATAAGTCCAAGGCACCAAAAGGATTTGCAAAAGAAGATTTAATAGAAGGATGATTCAAGTTATTTTTAGAAAAGCATTTGCTTTTCTATATATAGACTGAGCTGGGTCCGACCTCTCAGGTATTTAACTCGTAACCAATTGCTATACACTTTTACTCAGAAATTGAACATGTGCAGTGCTCTCTTCCCAGGTAACACTGCTCCAGTCTAGTCCACAGACTCAGCTTCACATAAGACAGACAAAGCTTCTTAGCAAATGCCAATCTCTCAGCTCTATCACCTTCTGCTCAACCTCTTTCTTTCTGTTAACCTCAAAAAATATTGAGTCTCAACATCAGATCCAGCCTGTGGTGCCCTCTGCCTCCACTCATAATATATCAGCTATCAAGGCCGTTTACTTCAGTTGGCTTCTGCATCCACATCTTCTCTTAGCCTCTCCATGATTCAGAAAGAGTCAATCAGCATGCTAAGTATAACGTTGTGTTCATTGGTTTTGTTACTAGATCTATGCGACATATGTAATCTTATAAAATCATAGAGATCCTAAATAACACATATCCAATGAAGAATTTTAAGCATGTTCACACTCACCGTTAAAAATTGTTCACAGAATTCCAGAATCAACAATGTCAAGTCAAGATGTTCACGAGGTGTAATTATTGTTTTGTATAGATCATGCTCAACACTCTAACATACATAAATCATCTGTATATTTTCATGGTGGAAATATAAACAAGGACTACACTTTGAATTTTTCATTTTTGCATCAATGTGTAGTTTAAAGTTTTGAGCAATTAACAATTGCTTATAGAGATGTTTTTCCCATTAACTTGTTCACTAGGAAGAGGGGATATTGACCATGCCATTGACCTTGTGACTAATACTAAACATATCTACAAGGCACCCTATAGGTAAATGTAAAGCAACATCTGGAAGTTGAGAGACATGTCCAAGAATGTTGGAGTTCGAGAACTGCGGAAGCACGCAAACAACACAAGGAAGAAGAAGAAGCTTAAAGAATAACATAACACTGAGTGCATTACTAAGTGAATGTAGAAAAGATAAGTAGCCACTTAGGGTTATATGCGTATATGCACGTCGAAGGGAGGAAACGCTCTAAAGAAGGAGAAAACAAATCAAGTGGTGCTAAGTAAGTTCACACACATCACTAAGAAAATACATCAACAAATCCCCTTTGGAAAAGAAGTGAACAAGGAATTGGCACTCACGTATAAGGACGTGCCAAAATATGTGGAACGAAACCAATCCACAAAAGGAAGTAAGCCCAAAGCTCTGTGAAAAGCTTCAAGCTTCTCCTTAGACAGAGCCTTTGTGAAAAGGTATGCAATATTACCTTGTGTGAGCACATAAGCCAAATTGATCTCTACAAGAGAGTGTTTCTCACTGACACAATGATACTGCACCTAAATGTGCTTTGAGAGATGATGGAACAGGGTTCCTTGCAACAACAAATCCCCCTCTGACTATCAGTAAACATGGTGATGGCAAAAAATTAACCAACATCCAAATCAAGCAAAACGCATATACACTCAACAGTGGCTGCACAAACTACCATATACTCAGCCTCAGAACTAGAAATGACCATCGTAGGCTACTTGTAGCTCAACCAACATATGCATGAGCTACTACCAAGCATGAAGCGAAGACAACTAAGGACATACAAGTGTCATAACCACCAGCCCAATAATCTCTAACGAGAAAAGCATGTAAATCGCGTAGTAAGGATTCCCCATCAGATTAAAAACAAAAAATAAAATCCGAAGTACCTAGGTTCCACTTCAGTAGCGAAAGATGTGGTTGACTCCCTACCAATACATGACACATGGGCCATGCATAAACCTGCTCATCCTAGAGATAGCAAACTGAATCTAAGGCTGCTTTATGCATAAGTAAATCGACCATCCAACCACCTGCTGCAAGAGAACAACATCAGACAAATCTCAAGCATCATGAAGACTCAACCATAAACACGTCTCTATGAGAGTGGCAATAGGTTTGCAATCTTATTGGAGACTTGTCTTGTCCTGTCATTTTGTCTTGCTATTTGGCAAGTTTCCAATCCCGATACCCAGGATAGACTGGAATCGAGCTGATAAAAATAAGGGAGACCAACAAAACAAGAAGAGAAAAAAGAAAGGTTTGAGAACAAAAGCTTTGTGTTCCCAGTACTGTAGTAGCTACAATTACATAGCTTATTGTCTTGTTTACAAAGCAAGGTGAAATCCATCTGAAAGAAAGAAAGAGGGGACAAGACTACTATTAAAAGAGGTATATAAAAGGAAATATTCTCAAAGATGGGTGCAGCTCAGTTTGTCTCTTCTTCAAACACTTCAGTTTTTCCAACAACACAAGCAAAAACGTTATTTTCATGGTAACCTTTATGCTTCTCCATCTTTTAATGGAAAGTGCTACGAAATGTTTCCATTCCTGTCCAACCATCATGTGTCCAAGTAGACCCTTTTAAACTGTATCATCAAATATCTTAGATGCAGTTATACTGCACATCCTCCAAACGTTTCTAAAAATTTCACTGTTGTTCTTTTCATTTTCATAATGTGCAGCACTGTAATGATCTCACAGCACAGGGTATCGTGAAGATTTGAAACCCTATATAGGGTCAAGGAACATTAAAATAATTTAAAATGTATATTTGAAAGGTTTGGAAACCTCAATCATTCTATATATTCATGACATATGATTAGGGTAGGTTAAAAAAATGGTCATAGGGTTCATGAGAATATAATCACATACTCTTCAAGTACTCGAAGAGAGCAATCCAAATATATATAAAAATTTCCCAACAAAAGTCACTTTACCCATTTCAACATCATGACAATAAAGCAAAGGTCAATACACAATAGGATCGATATGCAAGTTACATATAAGAATTGTAGGTGCTAAAGTTTGAACACCGCAAGCATTAAGTGAGTTGATTAGCACAGATCGTGGTGAGCTCAAGCCAAGGGTTCAAAACCTCCGCTACATACTCTAACTTGTACCCCTTTTTTACTCTATTCAAAAGAGGCAGATATAATAATAATCTGATCTGGCACCAAACACGTGCACCAAATAATTTTGAACATGCTGATAGCACATAGTCTAGTGAATGGACAGGTCTTGTGTTAGAATTGTAGCATCTACGAATTCAATAAGTATGCTTCTGGTTTTAATGTTAAACACATATCAGTTTTTCCAGCAACATAACTCAATCAGGACATGATTTTACGGCCTTTATAGCTTTGTTGCCTATGTAAAAATGTGCTCATTAGCCCATATTTCATCGAGTCTTTAGAGAGATCTTCTCTCATATGCAAGAGAGAGCACTTTCATGCAGATACATTAGGAGCTGCTTGGAGTCCAAGGAAGAGTTGGTGTTCTAGGAAAGGGAGAACTTCAAGTTGAAGCTATGGAATGCTTGGAGTAGTGTATGCTCATACACCCTTGGAGGTATACTTGTGGATTATCTATCTAAGCCTCATTGCACCTATGTCCCCTTACTCTTCATATTTTTCTCTTTGATATTCATGGATAATGAGTATATTTCATAGTTTGTAATTGAGATATATCAAGATTTTGTAGATGTATTTTCATGAATTCGAGCTTTGCAATTATTTTTTATGAATTATGTCCATAGTTTCTCTTTGTATTTTAATTCAAGGGGTATATCTATTCCACTCACAATTGTGGATTGTTAATGTACTTGAATTTATGCATCAAATTTATCTCTCTTGTGCATACGTATTAGAAGAGAGGCATCTTGCATACGCTTAAGCACTCGACATGTTGACCTAAAACTTTCCGATGTAAGTGAGCCTTATCTGATACAGTCAATAGTGTTTGTGTGTTTTGCATGTTAGTGCTAATTGCTTTGCCAAGTGAAATTGAGATCGCAAGATAATACTTGAGGACATTGGAGCAACCCTTGAGAGGCATTAATGAGACAAGTTCCAACAATTTTTGGTACACTCTCTAAATTTGTATAAGCATTATGAGATTTGCACATACATATAGGATAATGGCAACAAAATCTGAAGCACAACGAATTCGAAAGATTATTGATGTCATTAAATTTGGAAGGGGGAAATTCAATGGCATTAATGTGATTGCTTATCATAAGTGTTTTGAACAATTGGTTGAACAATATGGTCTATCTAAGAAAGCTGCTAGTATTGCTTGTGATGACTTTAAAACACAATTGCTTATAGAATTTTCACATCAAGATTATTGTAAGAATAATCGTGCTAGATTCCTTCGATGGATAGATTCCCCTAAGGATGATACATACACTGCAAAGTGTTTGACCAATTTAAGCTCGAATAAAACCAATTTCGTGAAGAGTTTGAATATAATCAATTGGTCATCCGTTCCTCCTTTCAAGCGTATCTTCCTCATGAATTATCAAGAGGGTCCACCACATGGTGTCACTTTCCGACTCTTGCACGGCCCTGTGGTGCCTTAACCATGGCCTTTCTATCAGGACAGGAAAGCTTCCCTTGACCCTTGGAAGCACAATGACCACAAAATCCAACACAAATATAATGCCTTGCACTTCTACTTGTACACCAGTCGGCATGGGTAGGCAGTGAGCAACATTCCCACCTCAATTCGGAAAGATGGGGCCCACATTATTAATTATGGAAAGAACTTCACTTCTAAATGTAGGATTGATGGTCAACAAGTCATATATGGAAACCTGTTGGAATGTCTTTTGGAGAATGTCCATAGTAGAGGGGGAGTGGTCACATTTTTTGTTTGAATTTTTATGGTTCGTCCCAAGTGTCCATAGAAGCTTCATCGATCCGTGTTCGAGAGGAACTTTCATCTTTGCTTGGTCTTTCTTTTGACAGCTCTTATTTGCTTTTCCTACGCAGCCCGGTTGGGTTAACTTCGATGTGCCTTGATGTTGATGTTCTTCCTTTCTCGCTTTCTTGGGTGATTGCGAATGAGCTATCTTTTGCTTCTCTAATTCCTTCTTCTTTTGTGCTTGAGTCACCACTCTAATGCTAAGCGAGTGTAGATGTCGTTGCTTTGTTTCCTTGTTCCAATGATTAACTGTAATGATAGTGCCCAGCACGGTTGGAAACGGTCCGTACGGACCGATCGGAAACGGAGTTTCGGAGTTTCCAAAAATTTGGAAACGGTAGGAAACGGGAAACAGGGGAAACGGAAAAAATATGTATATACATACATACATACATACATACATATGTACATACGTACGTACGTACATACATACATACATACATACATACATACATACATACATACATACATACATATATATATTTATTTATATTATATACATACAAGTATGAGAATATATTGCAACAATGAATCTCGCTTTGTACTTAGCTATACTACCGTCTCCTTGTCTCTTAACTTTGTATTCCCATTTGTTACCAATTACCTTCGTAAACTTTATCCTTGGTACTAGGCTCCAAAGCAACAACGTATCTCTCCAATGCTTCTTTTTATTCGTCAAACATATTTGCTTCCTCAAAACCAATAGCTGTGTTACCTTCTAGCACCTTGCA
>CM035408.1:18645087-18672587 GCA_020310875.1 Ceratopteris richardii | reverse complement strand
CTATGAGAGGATCGGGAGGAGCAGCGATACTCTTCAAAGATGGATTTCAGAGTAGGATACAGATCGCCGCACGGGACTCACAGGCAAAATACCTTTGGATCCGATTATAGCTCTCACAAGAGAGGACCATCTACATTGCATTATGTTATTTTGCATGCTCTGGCTCCCGATTCTCCGTCATGGATCAGAAGGAGGGCCACCTTATACTTGTCTATCAAGGAACACTGAATACTCTACTCTAGCGGAAGTCTTCCTCATGGGAGACTTCAACACTACGATAGGCAACGATCAATGCAAGGCTTTTGACCCAAGGGATCCCGTCATATTACCCACTCTACAAAAGGGATGTATGGCATGAGTTTCAACTAATTCTACACACACTCTACGGTACCCACCTACTCAGACTCGGGTCTAGACATCGCCTCGTTATTTATAACGAGATGAGACACTGGCCTAGGTCAGGGAGATTGACGTGCATACTGCACTCAGTTACATATGGAGGAGGGAGTATTGTAGATTATATCATGGGACCCAAGGAGGCCACCCACATACTCAGTTCCTTCACCATCCCACCTATATCCATTGGTGAAGATCACGCATCTCTTGCACTATCCCTCAAGCGGGACATTCACACACACACACACACGTGTGACACGTCCCCCACACACTACCATCCACTTCACACACGAGCTTGCTCACATATACTGAGCCCAAGTTGAGGAAGCTTTCTTTCGCTCCATCCTCACACCCCACTACCTATACTTACCTCACATTTAGCATCCATCCTTCAAACATCCACCATCGGTTCATTCCTGCACACCACCCATTCTGGTCACGCACCTCCCCCTCACACCATGCCGCACAATCCCAGGTATGATGATGAGTGGAGCAGTCTCTATCGTTGACTACAAGCTTAGAGAGCATTGAAAGAGATCACAGAGATGGAGGCTAGAAGACATATGAAGGCCTTCACGCACCGAAAGAGAAGAGCCTTCAAGAAGGCATAGGAGCTTGAGCTATACCATTTACTTATGAGCAAGGATTGCATTGCTGCATGGTGCACTCTACGAGAGCCACGATCGACCACACCTATTGAAGGTGTGCAGATTTTGCACGCGTATGTTGAGAGACTATATGAGCTACCTAGCCATTCCCCAACCACCTAGACCATGTCCTATTGGTTCCTCTTTCTTCACAAAAAAGTAGAAAAACTACACAAATACACACAAGAGGGAACGTCCATACAGAGACACACACACACATAAAGAAGAAAGAAAGAAAGTGTTTTCACGTCTATTAGAAGGCCGAACTCGGCCTATGAGACAAATCAATGTACATGGATGTGTCTTCTGTCAATCGAAAAAGATAAAAGTGTTGAAAAAACTGGTAAAGCCTATATTAATCTCCATAGTATGCATGTGGAGATGCCATGAATGTTTTTTTTTTTGTGTTTTTTTTTTTTTTTTTTTGGGGGGGGGGGGGGGGGGGGGCGGGGGTGTGTGTATGGAGTGCTATATCTATGATAGTCTATATGCAAAAGGGTAGTACAAGCATGAGACTAACTAGCAGCATCCTATACTAATGGGTGGGTGTAATATGTGGTACAAAGGTGGAGGTGGAGTCAGGGCTTCCCTGATGAGGGCAGCGGGATCAACCGTCATCCCGGATCGTCTCTCCTCCTTGGCGCGCTAGTCACGAGCCTGGATCTCTGCAATCTGGCGTCGATGAAGTCTCTGAGCCCGATATCCTATAGCACGAAGCAGTCTCCTAGCTCGAAAGGTCTGAGCATGCTCAAGAGTCACCCCTCTCGGTGGGTGAGCTGAGAGGGGGAGGGCTGCTACACGTCGTAGAACAAAGAAGTCAGTGAGCTGATCTGTCTCCCTCCTATCTGGACTGCTGTAGTCGGCTGGAGTAGGGAATCTCTCCCACTCTGTATCTCTAGTATGAATCGTGCGAGCTGTCGATGATCTCTAGAGTCCATGATCTCTCGGAGGGTGGGCTGCCTTGTAAATAGAGTCTCATATCTGCCTCTAATGGCATCATATGTCCTACATCTGCATACAAAGTGCTCCTCATCCTCCATCTCTACTCTACATAACCTGCATATCCGCTCTCTCTTGGGATGTCTATGGCTCTGCCCGTCTAAATCTCTAGTCACTGTGATGAGACCCACAACTGGCCAATAGCTACCCTCGAGCTATGAGGCATGTAAGTATCCAAGTAGTGTGGTCACTAGATGAAACCCTCCGCTAGTATGTCTAAGAACCAATCTCGGTAGTGTGATAGTCTCGATCCCATGTTGTGGTGTGAGCCATGCCTGACTAATGTAGAGCTTCCAGAGATATTGTCTTAGCACAACATTCCTCTCACTATGGGAGAGGTGGATGTGAGGTCAGTAGGGGTCATACTGAAATGGCAGCATTCTGTCCATATCAAGTCCATGACTATCAAACCAACCCCTAACCTGAGTGTACCAAGCTCTCTCATATCTTGACTCCGATATCTATATAGATGCTTGTGAGTCTGTCTGTAGGGAGCTCCCTCATCCTTTGAATAAAGCAGATAGTCTGGAATAGTGCATCTACTACCATGGGTGGTGCAGTTAGCTCTGCCTTGATGATGTCATGTGGCACTGACTGCTTTCCGCGAAAAAGTCGCGAGATCATACGTACTTGTGGCCTCTCGATCGTACTCCATTGGGTGAGTGTGAGGCACGGGGCCCAAACTATCGCTGCATACATCATAGCTGATCCTACTAGTGTGTCAAAAAGCCACTCCTTCGCGCGAGGCTCTTGGAACTCTGTCTAGTGACATCTCCGCTCTAGCATGGCTAAAGCTTGCATATCCCCGTGTGAGTCTATCAGTGGCTGCCTGCCTCATGTTAAACGGGCCACACAAGCTCGTGAATGTGACTCCGAGGTAGACATAGGAAGTGACCACCTATATCTGTCTGTCGGAAGCTGTGAATCCTGCCCCATTCCTCACCATGGCGGAGATGTCATGACCTTGGTCTTGCCAAGGTTTCGTGTCAAGCCCCTCTATGTACAAAATGCATCCAGGGCAGCCAGGTGGCACTGTAAGCCCTCGGGTGACTCTGAAATCAATACAATGTCATTGGCATATAATAAAATGTGGACATGTGTACCTCTGAGGTCTGCACACTCTCCTCCAGCTCTAGAATGAAGTCCTCAATCTCGTCAATGTAGAGACCAAATAGAGTTAGGGAGAGTTGGCAGCCTTGCTTAACACCGATGGTAGCAATGGCCTCAGATAACCCCGCTAGACATTGTACCCTCCCAATCACCTCCTCATAGAGTGCATAGATGGCCCAAATCATCTCTAATGGTACTCCCAGCTTTGGAGGCATTGGAAGAGCCTCTCTCATGGCACTGTATCAAAAGCTTTGCGGAAGTCCACAAGCAGCAATATAATCTCCTCTTCCGTACCTTTGCCCCATCAATGAGGCAGCGTAGAATGAGGATGTGATCGATAGTGGAGAAAACCTGTCGAAAACCTGCCTGACCTCGTGCCCGTAGCCCTTCAATCTTTGCATATGAGCTGAGCTTTGCCTCAAGTATGGCCCCATATAGTTTGGCTATGGTGTGGCCAATCATGATGGTTCTATAGTTCCCTGGTCCAGGGTATCGCCAGATTTGTGGATAGGCACAATGGTGTGCCTAGTCCACTCCTCTGGGAAGCCCTCCCCTATAGCCCGGTTGAAGATGTGTGCAATCAATGGGGTTATAGTGGAGGCTGCGTATATGAGATGCTCGCTCTGCAATCATGTGTGGTCTATCGAACGACCTTGTCCTTAGAGCACTTAGCTCCTTCACTAATATTTTACTCTACTTTGGTGTTCAGCATTAGAGCACTTAGCTCCTTCACTAGTACTCCATCCTTGAGAATAGGAATCACCTTTCTTGGCACTACGAGTAGAGTCAGTGGGCAAGCAATGATGAACTACTGTTCTCTTGAGCAATGTAGCGTAGAAAGTTAAAATCTTAGTGCATTTAAACCTTGTATGATTGAGACTCAATAAGTTGTGCTTTTTGCAGCATTTTCAGACCTTGCAATCCTAGGCTGATCATCTGGAGAGTTGTATTTATTGTCCTCTTGAGTTGTGTATTCACTTCCAAAATCTTTGCATCTTTCTTATCCCTATTGTCACTGTGTGCTTGTTGTGTGTAGTCTGCTTTTCTTTTAAGCTTGCAAATTGCAACTCATAGTGCATAGTGCACTTAAGAGAACACATACATGGATCACAAGAACAAGAAATTGATCTACAGTAATTCATCAGGTATACTTAAAGCTTCTTTATAACAGCCTGATGCACCGACGGCAGAAAGAACGAAATAATCTATATATGTTAAGATAGATTAGAAGAAACAGCATATAGACACATTAATCTGTTCATTTGAAACTCAAGAGCACTAAACACAGCAGAATGATTCATGAAACTGAAATGCTTTTAAATCATACATTAAGTAAACGAATTAATAATCTCCAAGTAAGCAATGTAATGAAGATTATGTAAAAGATAAAAGAAAATAGCTTGCTACAATTAAAGCTAAAGTAAGATAAGCAAGTGCCAAGCCACATGTCTACAGAAGTTTCTGAACGATATGCATTCCCTAACACCCTTACACAAGCATTAAGTCTTCAACACTGCCTGCCATCGGTGATACAACCTCAACTGTCCATCCAAGCTCCAGTACCCTGCATTTAAAAAAGAATGAACAAAATAAAGAAAAATTAAGCAACAAAAAACATTACAATTCAATATATAAAACAGAGAACAGGGCCAAACTCTGTGTGTGTATCCATGTGCACACATGCATGGGGTGTGGTTTTTTTTTTTTGTGGGGTGTGTGTGTGTGACCTGTGTGTGTGACGTGTGCGTGTGCGTGTGACCTGTGTGCGTGTGCGTGTGCGGCATGTGCGTGTGGGGGTGGGGGTGTGTGTGTGTGTGTGTGTGTGTGTGTGTGTGTGTGTGTGTGTGTGTGTGTGTGTGTGTGTGTGTGTGTGTGTGTTTGTGTGTGTGCATGCGCACGCGTACAGGCACTTTATGCATGCACATATGCAACCTAAAGAAACATGATTCTTTACCTTTCACATTAAATAAAGTGTCTGATTCACTATTGACACAATTAGGGCACAATACAGCATAAGAGTCAGTAAATAAAAGGAAAGCTCAACAGGCCAATCCAATTGATACATATCAAACAAATATTCCCCTGGAAAATGAAGTGAACAATCAAGAAATTAGGACATAGAGGTTCAGAAATCTTCCTAGAAGACCTTCACCTCTCCTAGACTCTCATCGCTGCCACCAGTGTTGATAATATCCAATGCTCATAGAATCATTAGTTGCTCCGCACGTGTACCTTCCTGGTAACCTGCTTCAGGCTTATACTATGCTTGCTCAAAGTGAATTGAGTCAACTAGGCCATAGTCAACCACAAATCCTTTTAGCATATCTGAATCCATAGAATAGACAATGTCCTCTCTACATTGACACAGTCTCTCTATCCTTGTATTGTCGTGGTAATCTGTTCCATACTGATAGTATATTTGCTCAAAGGTAATCAAGTCAACCAGGCCACAGACTACCACAAAGCCCTTGGATACTCCCATAAACATATCTGAATCCATACAACAGAAAATCTCGTCTACACATTGAAAGATACTGCTGAATTCCTAGAATCCGAGAACATAAGTGGAAAGGGAGGGATCCAATTATCCTCCATATAATAAACCATGGGGAAGATGTGAACTAAACTTCTGATGCATTGCTGAGAAAAGTATCTAATCATGGAAAGTATTCAACCTACAGGATCCTTTGAGCTTTCAAAGGATAGAATCTGAAATCCTATTCAAAATTGTGATCATCTTGACATGCTCTGCTGTACCACTTTAAAAGAAACCTAGACTCCTGCTCTCCTGCCTTCAACTCCCTCTGCCCGCCTCCTGCTATCAATGCCCTCCCCTCCCGCTTCTACTCCCTCATCCCCGCCCTCGACTCCCTCCCCACCTTCTGCCCACCTCCTTCCACCAACCCCTCCCCCTCTCCTTTAACCTCCCCTCCTCTCTCCCCCTCGCTGACCCCTCTTCCTTACCCACCCTCCCCTCCTCCTGTTTCTTCTTGTCTTTTTCCCTTCCTATCCAACCTGTGTTAGTGGGACGGTGGTGTGTTGGAGCGTCTCACGTCGCTTCTCCTGGCCCCTCCATCCCCTATCCTTGCTCACAGCAAACAAGAACAGAACCAAAGTCCGCCCCTCAAAGGGGCTCTTTTGAAGCCCCCTCGCCCACAACTCTTTTGTCACCCATTCGACTCTCTCTTACCAATGAGGGCAGAGCCAGCTTAGTTTCACATCTTGTGCACCTTCAGGCCTCATCAATTATCTGCATGATCATCGATTCGCATCCCACTTATGGCGAACTAAGGGACCTTCAAAGTAGCCTGCTTGCAGAGGTTGGCAAGTTGGTTGATATTCAGACTCTGGGTCTCAATTTCTACCAGGTGGAGTTAGAGACTCCTTAGGAAGCTGCACAGATGATTGAGGTTTCACCGATTGTGGTGTCGGCTACCCGAGCTTACGTACGGCCTTGGATACAAGGCTTTGATCCTTCGATAAAGACTTCTTCCGCTTTCATTCCCACCGAAGCACGTTGAGAGTACTTGCCCCTCTTGCCACAAATTGGTGGGCCCTCAAGTACCTTTCTGGAGACTCCCCATACGACTGCTTCTCTAGTGGCCAAGGTAGCATGCCTAGCTTCTCTTCAGATCCTCATTACTGAGCCAACTAAGCTTCCTTCTCAAATGGAGCTCCCACTCTTATCTTGAGATTGGTTGATTCATAGGGTCAAGCACTCTCGTCTCCCCAATTAGTGCTTTGCTTGTCATAAGGTAGGCCACCTTGCGAAAGCAGGCCCCATGAGATCCCAACCCAAGGCCATACGCCAATCTTAGTAGGCGACTCAACAGCGGACTCCGCAGTCGTTTCAAGTCCTCCTGCCCATCGGATTTCATCGAGCCATTTTCCGCAATCGAGGGAGGGTGCTTGACAATAGACCACCACTCTCCGAACGGCTCGATAAATCCTTAGCCATCTTCCTCTCATTGGCAAGAGCCAAGGCGGCAATAGAAGTTGGGAGGACAACAAAAATTAGTAATCCGATAGGTTTATGTTCCCATGTGGGACTGCTCTAGTGTGCTTTGAGAGCTTCCGTCATCTTCCCCCCCATACTAAGACGGTTCTGAAGGCCCGTCTCGACTCCCACACCTTCTTCGATTCCTCCTGTGGCTCTCTCCATGTGGAAGCCTAGGCGTCTTGCAAACTTTGTGACTCCTAGTATTCGGCAATTAGTTGACAATGACTTCTCAGTGGGTCGAGAAGTAGGTTATGTTCCCGCGTGGGACTGCTTTAGTGTACTCTAGGAGCTGCTGACATCTTCTCCCTCATATTAAGACGAATCTGAAAGCCCAAGACTCCGCTCCCACACCTTCATCGATCCATCTTGTGTCAGTCTCCATGTCGAAGCCTATGCATCCTCCAAACTTTGTAACTAAATATTTCCCAAAGAGGCACCCTCTCATTCCCCCGAAGTAAGCTGTCAACGGAGGGATATGGAATTCTTTGTGCATCACGGTCACCGCAACTGTATTGGACCGCTCCCCTTTGCCATTGATCATTCACATCGTAGTGGCTACCAACCCTTCAAGACATCCAAAAAGATTATGTCCGTGGATCCCCATCAGTTCCGTGTCGTATGTAATCACGTGAAATACTAAACTCTTAAGCATTGCAAGTCTCGTCCTCGTAGAGAAGCAACAATTACATAAAAGGTGTTGGAAGGAAAAGAGGCTCTTCCTTCCCTTCTCTTCACGACTTTCGATGATCGTTTCGATAGAGAAGTTTGAGTCCACACCCAGATATGTATACTTCTCCCCCACTAGAATCTTCTCCCCATTGAGTAGCAAACCATACTTCTCCAGCGTTGCGAGCTCGCCATCTCTACCAAAGATCACGCTGGCCATATACTTCTCCACCCTAAACTCCATGCCCCGCAACTTCGCCCACTCACTAATCATGTCCAAAGATTTTTGGAGCTTCACTCGACTATCTACAAACAGGAGGTCATCCGCAAACAATAAATCTTTAAGTCGACCAATATCAAGTATATCAAGTCCCCAAGAGTCATCCCCTTGAACTAAAATATCGTTGATATAAACATTGAAGAGCATGGGAGATCCTGGGCATCCTTGGTGAATATCTCATAGCACCCGGACGAGTTCTCTAAAGTGATATTCCTCCACACGAGCCCTGATCTTCGAGGACTCATACAAAGCATGGAAGAATTTCAACGCTCTACCCGCAAGGAAGGCCGCCTCAAGTTTAAGGAACAATGCTTGATGCGGCACAGTATCATATGCTTTTCTGAGGTCTATATATGATGCGTACGTAGAGACTCGAGAGTTTATGCAGCACGCTGAAGTACCACTTCTTGCATGCATACAACTTGCCCTATGTACTCATGATCTTCACGAAATCCGACTTGGCTTCGATAATTTTTCCGAGCCTCAAGGGCTTCGATAAGCCTCTTCACTAGTAGAGAGACAAAAATCTGAAGAGCAACTCACATCAAGGAGATCCCTCAGTAATTGTTCACACATGTCATGTCCTCCTTGGGAATGGAAACCACAACCGTGGTAGCTGCAGACTCTGGGATAATCCCATCCTCCAAATTTTTCAGTTAGATTCAAGAAGGCTTTGCCAAAAGACATGCTAGGACGGGAAGAGACATATTGTCGACCCTTCCACCACAAGTTCTTCATATTTATTTCTAATGGCCTGATTGGAAGAGCAAGCTCTTCCCCTTCCACAAACGGCTTAGAGAAGGGTAAAAAATTTTCTTATGTTGCCCCCTCGAAGGAGCTCCTTACTTTTACACACCATGCTCTCCATGATAATCTTCAGTTTCTCCCTGATGCTTCCATGTGCAAGTAAGCTTAAGTGCTATTTCTTTGACTGACGCAAAGAGAAGGACAAAGTTATGAAGTATGTTGAGCATTGTGTGCATCAAAGAGAGCCTAAATCTAAGATGGCATACTATTTGTGTTATGCTCATTTTGTATGTGGGATCCAATACATGCAAAGGCCATAGTCGGAAGCACGCCTTCGAGGAAGTGATGGAGTTGTTGGAGCTATGGTACATGTCTATTTATTCCCAGCCTCCTTCTTCGCAACCACCACTCTTGCTTAGCAGAGTGTTGCACCCTCTATGTGTCTCGGAGATAGAGAACATGTAGGCTAACCTAAAAGAAGTGTCGGCGGGTGTCTCCCATATAGAGGGATAGGAATATAAGAGAAATACTTCAACCTCTTCCTTCTCTATCCTGTTTTGTTGTTCTCTGCATTGTCATAGTGCTCATGTACATATATGACATATAAGAGAGAAAGCGAAAGAGAAATCGTAGTGCTATATGAACACCAATATGACATCTTGCATGGCCTCCATGTCAATTGTGCCAAAATGAGGGGCTGTTCAGTTTACCTCAAAGAGAGAATAATGGCAGCATTTTGTCAGTGCCTATGCACCGAAAAACGAGACAGATGTGTTCACTACTTGTAGTGAAAAGGAGAGAACAACGTGCTAGTGCTACAACAAGTGCGGAACAAAAGAAACACCACTACCATTCTGGCATCTCCGCTCAGGACTTGATTTACGTACCTATGTGAATCTTTCTAAGCTATTCTATTATTCGGTACTTTTACTCTTCTATGCTTGCTCCGTAATCTCTTTACTCCTCCAACTGTAAAAACCACGTGCACATGCCTCGTCTTGCAGCGTCCAAAATCCATCTAGGTCCTTCTCTCTCTTCATGTGCATCTCAAAACTTGGTCTATTAAAGTATTCAAAGACTCCCTTCGCATATAATTTTATTATGTTTCATAGAATATCTATATGTACTGATATGGTGCATGGACTATTGCTTAGAGATGAATTCAGAGCTTTGTTGGAGTCACGCACACAAATAGGGAGGGAATTATTTCAATTGGCTGAAAACGGAGCTTGGTGGGAGGAATATCACACTATTGATAAAATGGTGAAACCATTCATACATCTTCTAAGGCTTGTAGACTCCATGAACATGTGCATTGAGAAAATCTATGAAGCAACGGATTCTATGATAGAATTGCTCCAAAAATAATTCCGGAAATAGAAAAGTATGTTTTATTTTCTATGAATATTTACATATATCATATACATCATAAATTCTTTATTTTACATGTATACAATGTGATATATAGTATATACATTATAGTATTATACATACATACATACAATGTAAATACAATGTACATATATATGTCATACATAGTATTTATGATATATGTATATATTATGTATGCATGTAATAAATTTTGTTATTATTTTAACTTTATGTATGTCTCTTTTTGTAAGTATGAAGAAATTCAAAATTATGCATTTCACAACGGAATTCATATTATTGGACTCTTCATGCAGCTCCATATGTATTGGATCTTGAGTTTCAATCGGAAAACAATATACCGATAAAAAGATTATGGATGGATGGATGAAAGTCTTGGAACGCTTAGTTCCAAGTGGTATAGAAAGAAGAGCAATAGGAGATAAGCTACCTATCTATTGAAATGGAAAACAAGGGCTCCATTCTTTCGATGAACAAGAAGATCGTTTTCCTCTATGGTGGGAGGATTATGGAGATAGCACACCAAAGCTATAAGCTTTAGCTATTCATATCTTGAGCCAGGCATGTAGCTCCCCTTGCTTGGAGCAATTATGGAGTGTTTATGCACATGTTGGCTCAAAGAAATACAGTAGAATTGGTGTTGAAAAGGCTAGTGAATTGGTGTATGTTGATTGCAATTTAAAAGTGTTATCAAAAGGAGATAAAGCTCATCCAATTACAAAATGGGAGTTGAAAGAAGATGTCATCACTCCAACTAACATTTAAGAGGAGGAAAACACAGGAGAAGCACATGATGACAGGGAGCATGTAAAGAATGACATTGATAATCTCTTTTATCATGATGATGTATATAGCGAGACCATATAGTCTCTTTAGCCTACACTTTCATATGGATTTCACATTTTGAAAATGGACATGGATTTTGTTCTTCATAATTAATGTTTTATCATTTATGGATATCATTTATGATCACTGATTTTTTTTAATTATGACTGAATTTTAACATGTTATTACAATGTGGATATAGATTTAAAACTATGGCTGAACTTTGAAGTTTACATGATATGTTGATACGAGTTCTCATAGTATGGCTGAATTTTACATGTTATATAGACATAATAGCTAAATTTTACATGTTATTTGTACATGAATTATTGCTGAATTTTACATGTTGTATGGATATGAATAATATCTGAATTTTACATGTTATTTGTACATTAATTATTGCTGAATTCTACATATATGGAGATGAATTATGGCTGAACAATGAATTTACATATTAAGTGGACTAACTCAATTATGAGTGTTTTTTATGGTTGAATTATGATTTTTTAACTTTGAAGCCTGAAGGCTGAAATTTGAATTATGAGTATTTTAACATTTACATTTAAACTTTATTATGCACCTCTTTGAAGTTTTACTCTTCCCCCTCCCCTCCCTCCTCTCCTTCCCCGTGCAATCCCAAGACCCCGTCCTGAAACCTCCCTATGGACTGTCCTCGTCCCAGGACTGCGTCCCAAAACGCCTTCATGGACCGTCCTCATCCCTCCCTCCCCATCTCGAGCCCCATCCAGAAAACCCCCCCATGGGCCGTCCCCCTCTCGGGATCCATCCCCGTCCCAGGTAACTATGATACGCATACACATACACATACACATACACATACACATACACATATACACACACACACACATACACATACACACATACACACATACACATGCACATGCACATGCAAGTGCACATACATACACACGGACACATACAACATAGACATACGCATACAGACACACACACACACACACACACACACACACACACATACAACATACACATGCACATACAGATACACACACACATACAACATACACATATGCATACTCACGCGTGCACACATACATACAACATACACATATGTATATGCATATGCCATACATACATACATTCATATACATATATACATGTATATGTATATATTTACATATGCATAAACACAGATAATGTGTCATTGGTGTTAGAAGCTTAGAAAGTATATGCATTTTTAACTCCAAGACTCACAAGAGAAAACGGCTCATGGAGAATAGTCTTCATAGTACATAATATTGAATATAGGTGTTTTATATGTTATTTGTGTCATATATATAAATGAGTTGCTAAACCTGCATTGGTACATAGTTCATGTTTATAAAAATAAAAATTTCTCAAAGTGAATTAAAACCCTCATTTTTTTCGGACTTTATAAATTTCTGCAATTTAAAGGATTTAAATCTCGTTTTTAAATCTCTCATTGTACTTTGCTTAAAGATCTTTTTTTCATTAAAAATTTTCATTTTGCATTCTCCCATATGATGACCTAGTTTCTTGTAATAATGGCATATCCTCTTCTTAGGTCTACATGTGAATGAAGTAGATTCCTCCTTAGTTGTGAATTAAGTAAGAAAATTGAAGTTGAAGTTGAAGTTGAAGTTGAAGTTGAAGAAGATGTAGTAGAAGAGTTAGAAGTACATGACTTACTTTCCTTCTTACGTTATTCAGCCTTTTTTTTCTTTTTAGTAGTCTCCTTCTTTTTCTTCTTGCCTTTGGATAATAACACCATAGTTTCATCATTCCCTTCCATACTATTCTATTGTCTCCATCTTGAAGTGACCGAAATCCTAACTCTTCAAAATGATATTTCTCTATCCCTTGTAGAGAGAGAAAGAGAAGTAATAAAAGAATGATATGTAGATAAAAGTGAGTTGATGAGTGTATTTACCATCTCTTTATCAAAAATGCTTACTCCAACATTTAGAAGTTGATCACGAATGTCCTTAGCCTTGAGAATGTGAGTTTGTAGTCACTTGCCTACTTTCATGTGTATGTTGGCTAAATACTTCTTTAAATAAGCCTTCCTTGTAGGGATTCTACTTTGATAGAGATTCTAAAACTCTAAACAAGCTTGAGGAGAGGTTTTGCATGACCTAATTTGAGGAATAATGTGATGCTTCATATTCATAGTAATAAGTGAGGATGTTTAAGCATCTCTAAAATCCCATCTGGATTGCTCTGTTGTATGAAGTATCTTGATAGTATCTCTAACTTTGAATGATGAGAGGACCTCTTCCTCTTCAACCATCCCTTGAGTAAAAAATTGATCGCTTTGTTGATATATTTAGGTAGTGATGTGTGTGAACACTCTAGGACCATCGGGGCACTTTTTTCCCTCTTTAGGAGGTTTTTTTTCCCGGCTTGTATATACGCCTATTGCCCTAATGGGCTACTTATCTTTGTACATTCTCTAGTATTACGTTCAGTATTGTGTGTTTGTTCTCCAAGCTTCTTCTTCTTCCTTGTGCTGTCGCTTCATCTAGGGCGCCGTCGACACTCCTCCTTTTGCAGTCTCAGAATCGCACAAATTTTGGTGAGCATACTCAATGTGTTTCTGAGATCAAAACAGCTTCGATTTGTGGTTCCGAAATCGCGATCTGAGCTCGTTTCGGCCTTCGAACACACTATCGCAGCGCTTGTACAGGCTATTTCGTCTTTTTGTGCCAAAGGTATATACCAGTTTCTGTTCGCCAGTATAAGCATCTCGAAGTCTGCTACAGGTCTAGCAGAATTCGTCTAGGCAGTTCCGTTCAACTTTTTGAGATACAGTCAATTCTCTGCATCAAGGTATTTTAGTCACCGGCCATCGCTGAAAGCAGTGATGTATTCTGTATGTTGGCTGTTGAGGATAAGTTGGATGGTACAAACTACCCATTATGGGCTAATATGATGCGACATGTGTTGGTTGCAAAAGGATTGTGGAACATTGTGCAGGATGTTGAAAGACGTCTTGTTACACCTCTGACTACAGGTATTGCAAATACAAGTGCTGGAGCTGATGAAGATGGTGTCGAAGATGATATTCCGTAGATTCCTGTTCATGCTTCTGTTTCTGCTGCACCTACTGCAGAGCAGATTCGCTGGGATGGCAGAGATGCCCAGGCACATGCATTGATAGCTTTGTCTGTCAAACGTGCCATTATTCCTCACATTCGCTCATGCAGAACAGCTAAGGATGCTTGGGATACACTTACCACATTGTACCAAGTTAGGAATGAGGCTCGTGTTGCTTACCTCCGAAAACAGTTGGAGAGTTAGCACATGAATGAAGGTGATTCTATGGATAGTTTCCTAACAAAGATCAAAGACTTGAAGGAAGAGTTGATTTCTGAAGATGAGGTTATACCAGATAGCTCACTTGTGCAGACCGTTCTGAATGGTCTTCCTGATTCATATCAGGGTTTTGCTTCTACTCTTCGGTTAATGATGAAAGGAAAGTCATTTGAGGAGTTAGTCTCTGTTGTGTTGCAGGAAGATCAGTCCAGGCAGAACAGGTCCATTATGCATGTTGCAGATCAAGCTTTCCTAGCTAGTCGAAAGGGCAAAGGAAAATGGAGCTCTTCTACTAGTAAGCAAAAATCTGCAAATGCTGCACATTCAAAGAACCAAGACAAAGATGAGAAAAAAATCAGAAAAGCAGAAACTGTTTTGTAAGTACTGTAAAGGGAATGATCACATCATAAAGAACTGTCCAAAATTGGCTGCAAAAGAGGCAAAGAAGAAAGAGGCTGGAATGGTTGTTGCAGAGGCCTCTACACCAAAAACGGAGTCGACTAATCTTGTGCAGGAAGAAGAATGGGCGTTTACTACTGTTTGCAGTTTTGACCAATCTTCTCATGATCAGTGCATGTTTGCAGTAGACTCAGATGTTTGGTATTTTGACAGTGGGGCAACCAAACATATTACCTTGCATCACAGTTTCTTCACTTCACTCGAGCCTGCCCCTAGAGGGAATACTATTACATGCGCCAACAACTCCTCTTATCCTGTTATGGAAGTTGGTAAGATCATTTTGACTTCTGCTCATGGTAGTTCTTTCACTTTGTCAGATGCTTTATTTGTGCCAGGGATCAAGAAGAACCTTTTATCAATTTCTGCATTAGCCAAGATTGGCTTGGTTGTAAAATTTGTTGATGACAAGTGTACAGTTCATGTTCTGTCAAATGGCGATGTGATTATTGCTTCTGGCATTTTATGTCGTGGGCTGTATAAGCTCATAGACTATGAAAGATCTGCAAATGATTTGGCATGTGCAGTAAATGATTCTCAAGCTATGTCAGATGCAAAGCTTTGGCATGCACGCTTTGGTCATCTGAATTTTGCTAGTTTACTACGCCTGCAGAAATCTGAAATGGTGTCCTCTTTGCCTAAACTTGAGACACCTGGAAAACATGTTTGTGAAGGCTGTATTTTGGGCAAAATGAAGCGTTCGTCCTTTCCAAAAGATGGTTCGGGCTACTCAGAAATTGCAGCTTGTACATAGTGATGCCTGTGGTCCTATGTAGACACCTTCTTTTTGGAATTATCTCTACTTCGTGACTTTCATCGATGATTTTTCCAGGCATGCATGGGTATATCCATTGAAGGCAAAGTCTGAAGTGTTCATGTGCTTCAAACAGTTTTTTGTTTTGGCTGAAAATCTGTCGGCATGTAAAATGGGCACCCTCCGTTCTAAGCGAGGGGGGAAATATATGTCTTCTGATTTTAATGCATTTCTGGCTGAACGTGGGATAAAACACCAATGTACAGTGTCGTATACACCTCAACAGAATGGAGTTGCTGAACGGAAGAACAGGTCTCTCATGGAGATGGCGAGGTGTATGGTCAAGAGTCAAGCTTTACCACATAGTTTCTGGCTTGAGGCTGTCATGTGTGGAGCATATGTACTGAACAGGTGTCCCACTAAAGCGCTGCAGTCTATCACTCCATATGAGGCTTTGCATGATCGCAAGCCATCTGTTGCTCATCTGCGTGTTTTTGGTTGTTTGGCATATGCATTAGTGCCTGAACAACATCGCAGAAAATTGGATGATAAAGCAATAAAATGTATTTTTGTTGGGTACAGTTCTGAAAGTAAAGGCTATCGTTTGTATCATCCACAGACTAAATGCATTCTGGTTAGCCGTGATGTTGTTTTTGTGGAAGATGCTATTCAGCCATTGCTTTCATGTACTAATGAGACATCTGTTAGCTCCAAAGACATGTATGATACTTTGCTGCCTCGTTTTACAGGTGGAGAGTCTAGTGTTGGTCCTAATGAGGCAACTTCTCAGCCTTTACAGGTTTCATGTGATGCTGCAGATAATTCCATTTCTGATGCAGATTTACATGATGCACTTATTGATGAGAGATCTGATATTGAGCAGGCAAGAACTATGCCAAAATGGCTGGTGCAGACCTTGCGTGACAGCAAATTAGATGCACCTCTGTCATATCGTACTCGATCGGGCTCTCATAGTGCCTCTTTTGCATCAGATTGCTATGCTATGGCTGCATCTAGTCTTTGTGATGAAACTGAGCCTCTTTCGTTTGATGAAGCACAAAATTCAGAAAATTGGATGGCTACTATGCAATCTGAATATGATGCAATAATGAAGAATGGTACTTGGTTTTTATGTGACTTGCCTCCTCGCAAGAAGGCCATTCGCACTAAGTGGGTATACAAGCTGAAGCGTAAACCTGATGATACAATTGACAGGTATAAGGCTAGGCTTGTTGCAAAGGGTTATGCACAAGAAAGAGGCATTGATTTTGATGAGACCTTTGCACCTACATGCCGTATGACTACTGTTCGGAGCATATGTGCACTTGCAGCCCATCATGGTTGGAATGTACATCAGTTGGACATTAAAACTGCATTTCTGAATGGTGACTTGCATGAAGAAGTGTATGTTTTTCAGCCCCGTGGCTTTGTGCAAAAAGGGCATGAGAACCAGGTGTGCGGGTTAAAGAAGGCATTATATGGTTTAAAGCAAGCACCACGTGCTTGGTATGAAAAGATACATGCCTATCTGATTGCACATGGTTTTGAGAATAGTCCAACTGAAAGCACCTTATATGTTAAGCGTGCTAATGATGTACTTCTGATCATTGTGGTTTATGTTGATGACATGCTGCTCACTGGTCCTCATGAGAGGCATATTGCTGATTTTAAGGCTGATTTGCATGCCTCATTTGAGATGTCTGATTTGGGGCATTTGCATCACTATTTGGGCATTCAGTTTATGCACGTTGATGGTGGAATGGCTTTGTGTCAAACGAAATATATTGACACATTATTGCAACGTTTTGGCCTTGAAGACTGTAAGCCTATCATAGTGGTTAGGTGCGTTCGGTTCGGTGCGTTCGGTGCCTTTAAGGTGCGGGAACTGAACCTTACGCCTTAGGTAAGGTGCGTAAGGTGCATCACTGACATATTAGGTGCGTTTAAGGGGGAAGAACCGAATGTTATCTTTGAAGTAAGATGCGTAAGGTACGTTCCACTAATAAATAATATATATAATACCAATTATCATGCAATCACATATATCAATGATTCATATTGAAGTTGCGGATCAATCATCACTTACATATAGATATACAAGAGGGGAAAATCATATGGGAAAAAAATGTACATCTATGTGTATGTGTGGATATATGCCAGCTGCTTGCTTTTATATGTGTTCGTAGAAGTGCATAGCTGTATTTGAACACCTAAGTACATATGCACACAGGGGAAAAGCGCAGGTGACACAACTCTCGAGAACTAGAAAAGGACCACAAGCTCACAGTAAGAAATCAGCAGGCCTCTCTCTCTCTCTCTCAAAAGAATTGCAACAGGGCAGCAAGCCTCTCTCTCAACTTTGTGTATGTGTGTGTGTGTGGGGGGGGCAACAAGCATTGTGTGGGTTCGTACATATAGCTCTCATTTCCATTCAAGAAAAAGTAAGTTTTACTTTACATAAGTAACAGAGCACCGATAGGAACCGAATGTCATGAGAGCACCGCACCGAACCGGATGAACCGGATGATCGGTGTGTTTTCACCCTGAGAACAAGAAGAACCGGATGGCACCGAACCTATAGAACCGTACAACACCGAATTCATGCTCTGAGGGTATAAATACGCGAACCGATGCAACCATGAAGCCTATTGCCACTCCTATGGAGACAGGTTTACGATTGAGTCTTCATGATGCTGGAAATGCATTTGATGCTGTTCTCTATCAGCAGGATGTTGGATGCTTGATTTACTTATGCATTACTCGGCCATATATTCAGTTTGCTGTCTCACAAATGAGCAGGTTTATGCATTGCCCAAGAGTCAAGCATTGGCAGGCGGTTAAGGGCATCTTTCGCTACTTGGGTGGTACTCGGCTACTTGGGTTGTTTTAACCCAAGGGGGAATCACTACCTCCAGATCAGCATGCTTTTTCTGACTCTGATCGGGTTGGTTGCTATGACACTCGTGTGTCCACTAGTGGCTTTTGCTTCATGCTTGGTAGCTCATGTATATCTTGGTTGAGCAAGAAGCAGCCTACTGTGGCCACTTCCAGTTGTGAGGCTGAGTATAGGGAAGCTTTCACAGCGACTGTTGAGTGTCTGTGGCTCAGACGCCTTATGGCTGATTTGGATGTTGGTCAGTCTTCTGCCACCACCATCTTCACTGATGGTCAGAGCGCATTGGCAGTTGCGAGGAACCCTATGTTCCATGCACGCACTAAGCACATTGAGGTGCATTATCATTATGTCAGGGAGAGGTTCTCCGCTGGGGAGATCAGCTTGGCATATGTGCCCACGCAGGAGAACATTGCAGACCTTTTCACGAACCTAGGGAGAAGTTTGAAGCTTTCCGCAAAGCTTTGGGCTTACTTTCTTTTGTGAAGTGATTTCCACATAGCTTGGCACTTCCTTATACATGAGTGCCAGCTTCTTGTTCACCGCATCACTCCCAGGGGGGATTTGTTGATATATTTAGGTAGTGATGTGTGTGAACACTCTAGGACCGTCGGGGCACTTTTTTCCCTCTTTAGGAGGTTTTTTCCCCCGGCTTGTATATACGCCTATTGCCCTAATGGGCTACTTATCTTTGTACATTCTCTAGTAATACATTCAGTATTGTGTGTTTGTGCTCCAAGCTTCTTCTTCTTCCTTGTGCTCTTCGTGTGCTTCCGCAGACATCTATCTCCACCACACTTTTGTCAAGGGACCACTAGATTATGCTCATTGACTAGACTAGACAAGATTTCTTGAATATACTTTTTGATACAAGATCACCCACACAAGGAAAACAATACCAAAATATAGAAATATCAGAAGAAGTCCTACATCCCGAGACTGATTAATATGGATTTCTAGACTATATAGGATGCAAGAGATCCCAGAACCCAAGACCATAGGTATAAAACAAGATATTTTGAATTATGTATAAGAAATAACTAAGCAAGAGCTCGTACTATGAGATTACAAGAGGACAAGACAAGATGTTCAAAATACTAAACTAAAAAGGACTAGAACAAAGAACAAGACTAAAACTAGAAGTGGAACTTGGAAAGCAATTACTTGGAGATCACGACTCCTTGAGCTCCCAAGACTAGCATTGGCGAGAGTCAGGATATACGTGGTCAAGCCTTGGTAAGACTTAGGATATATGTGGAAAAGCCATTCTTGGCAAGATTGAGGATATATATGGTCAATCCATCCTTATATGAGTGTTCAAGGGCAGTTACTAATTGATGATGTCATGGATAATGTCGATAATCCAAAACATGACCTTCGGCCTTGACAAGATTGAGGATATATATGTACAAGCCCTCCTTATATAGGTGTTCAAGGGCGGTTACGAACTTATGATGCCATCAATCCAAAGAAGACTCCGAATGTCAGACTCCAGAAAGTAGATAATTGATCTTAGGGTTTTGGCTTGTTCTAGACACGATGATGATAATACTCTCTCCAAATTTTGAGCCAATCATGAGATATAAAAAGTCGCATGAAATCTAAGGTTCAAGATGGTTTTCTTTGTCTCCATGATATCTTTGACAAAGATGCAACATCCTATGTAGCTTGTCTTGCCTTTGGATACTTTCCATTAATAATATTCCAGAAGTCTTTGGACATTCATGAAACTCCACATAGGATAGTTGGATATTCCAATAAGTTTGTTTTCTTGTTTGAATCTATCTCTTTAATTACTCATTCAAAACAAGTTATATACGTGCACAAAGCTTTGATACCAAATGTTGGAAAGAGGTAGGCCTAATATAAATTCCACATGATCTTTCCAAGACTTGAACCTTAAGCACACAAGCACCTTAAAGAAGATAGATGAATGACTATGAAGACAAGAAACAAAAGAATGGAACCCGCAACTGTAGACAACTACTTGATGAATGAATAACAATACAACATGTGTACGATTCAAAATCTGAATATAAGACTGAATATAAGAGGGCTCTGGGCACAAACATAAGAGAAAAGAGTTCCTAGGAATTGTCAGTAGTGCGATTGTGCTGAAATCAAAAAACTTCTCTGAAATGAACAGGGTTTCTACTCTGAAATAAACAGCTGCAAAACTTCTTCTCTTGAAGTGATAGGTAATAGAAACCCCGTACAACAGCAGGACTTGAAGAAGAATAGAATATATATAGCCCCTTACTATAATCAGCACGCACACACTATTAAGGTGTGCGTGTGTGTAGAAGGGGGCAGCAGCAAATCACCAAGAAATATCCGCAACAACACCTCTGATCAGCTTTAAGGCAGCTCCTCCACCTAGATCACACTTGGCGATGCTCAAGTGTGAACGTATAATACACTCAAAGTAACCTAAGAGATGTTTTTATATAGCCTTAAGCCCAAAAAACGAAATCTACAGCAAAAAAGCTTAAAAAGTGTGCTTTTGCAAATTCATTAATGACTTTTTGTGAGGTTGTATGAAATTAAGGGTTTTGGAATTTAAACAGAGTAATTTATAGAAATATCCTTTAAAATGGAATCATACAACTATAACATGGAGCTTTGATTAAAATTTAATCCTGAGAGCTACAAGGTGATATCCTTCATTTCTGAAAAGCTCAAAATCGCAACAAGGGTTAGGGTGTTGATGCCCTAAATGATTTATGATGGTGAGCTGCTTTATATCATTCAATAACTGTTGATGAGATCTATAAGATTATGTAAAAACATTTTGAGCATGTTGACCATTTCGACCATTTTGAACATTTCTGAAAATTAGGGTTTGCTCGAAATTAGAATTTGGACCCCTGAATGTGACTATGTTCTTCCAACACAAATCCACACACATATGCACTCAAAGAAATATGAAAATGCACTTATGTATACATGCCTGTAGGAGAAAAATGATTCAGTGAATGTGTGTGTGTGTGTGTGTGTGTGTGTGTGTGTGTGTGTGTGTGTGTGTGTGTGTGTGCGCGTGCGCGTGTGTGTGTGCGTGCGTGTGTGTGTGTGACGTGTGTGTGTGTGCAAGCACGTGTGCACATGCTTGCACCCATGTGCATGCACATGTATGAGCAAGTATCATCTATGTGTGTGTGTGTGTGTGTGTGTGTGTGTGTGTGTGTGTGTGTGTGTGCGCGCGCGCAGAATCCAGAGGAACAATGGCTCCTACTCAACATCCACCTCTTCAGAATTCTTCTTTCTGCAGTATGCAGTTTTACTGCATGTATGTGTGTGCGCACACACATGCACGCAGGGACACAGACACATGCATGAAAGTACTCATTTTCAGACATCTGCAGAATTGCAAACTTAAGTACACATGTAAGACCTGCAAGGACAGATGTTGTACATTAAAAAAGGAAGAAACAGTTCATGGTTTGCTTGTTATAGACATAAAGAGATATATTTCTATGTATCAATTAACTTGCCCTTCTAAAGAAATGCGTCCATGTGTTGATTTCAAGCCAACAATACCACATAATGCTGATGGAATCCGCACTGAACCTGGGACCAGAAACAAAGATGGGACTCAAATTTGGTTTTTATTCAGTTGGTAAGCAATTTTCTAATAGAATTAGCTAAACACCTCCTCCATCTGTTCCTAAAGCAGCAGGACAGAGTCCACAAGCAACTAGTGCTGCAGATCCAGCTGAAGACCCACCAGTATATCGCCTAGGGTCATGAGGATTCCTTGCTGGCCTAACGAGGTCCAAAAAAAGATTCTTATTGTCTCCACACACACGAAGCTCTTTACATTTGAAAGATCATGCAAGAACCCAGAATTATGAATTATCAATACCCATAGTGAGGATTTAATCCTGTTGTGCCAGAGCCAAGCTCATGCTGATTAGTTTTTCCAATAAAAATTATGCCACAGCTGCGCAACCTTGCCACACAAACAGCATCCTTTTTGACATCTCGCACTTTATGAAACCATGTTGTACCACCTAGTCATAGGACAAGCATGTGCATCTATAAGAAAACTTTACATTCAAGTACTGAACATATTTTTTCCAGTATCTTTAGTATAGAGATATATAGCAAGAATCAAGATGAATCAAGGAAAAACCCAAATTAACTCAAACAAGAAAGTGCTAATACACACTCATGGTAGTCAGCCACAAATCTACATAGCAAAGAGCTAGATATTCCATATCGACTAAATGTTGAAGAATCACTCACGAATTTGACGTACAGACAAAGGAAGATAAAGAGAAGCGGAATCAAATATTCAGAAAATCAAAAACCTTAATGAAGGGACAAATTCACGACCGTTATGTACAGCGCAGAATCTTGCAGAATCAGAATTTGATAGAGTTCGTTACACCGAATCAAACTGTATATACAAAGAGAACATGCATAAGAATAATAAGAGGGAAGTGCGAGCTAGAACGTGCGTGAAGAGCGCGCAGTATAAATAGAGCACATACAGAGGTCAAATATATAGGAGAGAACAGAGAATGAAAAAGTGAGAAGACGCCAGAGATCGCATATGTACAGAGAGTGAAGAGAGAGAGAGAAGTTCTCAGAAGACGCCAGAGATCGCGTACGTACAGATGAATAACAGAAACCTGAAATGTAAGGTATTCATATGAGAGAGATGGTAAAGAAAAACTACTCAGTGTAGGAGAGTTTCCATAGCTTGAGCAAGAAGAGGCCAAGCTAATTTGTACACATCTTCTCTAATAGAAAACACATGTTCATGTGGAAGTTTGCGCGCACCGTTCATATGTGAAGAACTCTGTGTATTTTCGTGTTACGGTAGAAAGTTCGTTAACCGTTAACAGTTACAGTTCGTTAGTAAACGTGTCCCTCGGTACTCTCTCAAACAATGAATATTTTCGGTCAGTTATAGTTTTCTTAGAAAACGAATTTTCCGGTAGAACAACGAAGTATATCTCGCAGAGTAAATTAAAGTTTTGTATGAGAGTTAGCTTATCTTATAGGTAGACATCTCTACTATCAGTTCGTCAAGGATTTCGGTGAAATGGATATGTACACACAGTACAAAGTCTAACCGAAAAAGGACATTCTGAACCGGAGAAGTTTTTCCTTAAACTTCAGAAAGTGTTCACTTAGTGAAGGAAGTTCACGCATCACTTCTTTACTTCTTGTATACTCACTTGAAGTAATTACAAACAGAATAAGAGTTGATTCCGGGAAGATTCCGGTATAATTACGGTGAAAGTCCGGTGAAGTCCCAGTGAACTTCTCTGTAAATTCAAAACGAAGTCTTATACGTTTGAGTGACAGTAACTCTGCTAAGTTACTGTTGATTATAGAGGTGTTCTAATATCACTCTAGCTTGGCAACCATCTTTTCGGTGGCGCAGCGAATTCCGCAAGCTTGACAAGGTTTGGGCCTTTGCCGCGTCGACCATAACAAGTGGTATCAGAGCGAAAGTTAATCACCAACAAGTGGTATCAGAGCCTGAGTATTCCCCATAATTGATATCAGAGCCCTCAGATCCAAGAAGTGGGTTCAGAGCCAGCATACCGAAATTGGTATCGCAGAGCAGGTTAACCACAAAAGTGGAACCAGAACGAGAAAGATTCTGAAGAGCAAAAAGATTCTCAAAAGTTCACCGGAAGTAACAGAAACAAGAAGATCATGGAAGATCATGTCCAAATTGATAAATTGGACAGAGATAATTATCCCGCGTGGGTAATGCGCATGGAAGCCTTACTTATGAGTAAGGACTTAATGACGTATGTGACCGGAGAAGAAAAGAAGCCGACTTTCGAAGATGATAGTCAACCGAAAAAAAAAGAATTAGAAGCCTTGAAGCTGTGGCAGAAGAAAGATGCAACGGCAAGAGCTTACATTTATAATACCGTTACAGATCATCTACTACCGCACATTAGAGGTCTAGAGAAAGCGGAGGACATATGGAGTGCGTTGGAAGATCACTTCCAAAATACTATGAAAGCTAGGAAGGCTAGCTTATGGTCCGAATTCACAACGTTAAAAAAGAAGTCGAGTCAAAGCATTAGTGACTATGTTACTAAGATGAAGGATCTAGCAGATAGTCTTGAATCCATAAATGAAGATGTCGAAGATCACAGATTGATAGCGCAACTGCCAACAGGTTTGAGAGGAGATGAAAGGTGGAAACCTTTCGTACTCTCAACTGAACTTTCTTTAAATCATTTTGTACCAGATTTAAATCAGCTGCTTGGTTTGATGCTCACATATGAGCAAGACCTGAAAGGAGATGCAGATAAAGGACAAAGTTCTGCAATGTACATGAAGAACAAGAAGAAAGATAAAGGTAAGACAAAAGACGAAGAAGAATCGAGTTCTCAAGCTTACTATGCAAGAGTTTAAGGTACCGGCAGAGGAAGAGCAAGAGGTTTTGGAAGAGGAAGAGGTAGCCAGAATAACAACAAAAAGGCTTGCTGGATCTGTGGACTAAGTAATCATTTGGCTCATGATTGCTGGCACAATCAACAAGGATCAAATCAAAATCAGAACAGTAATAGCAGAGGAAGAAGCGGAAGATATCAGAATAACTTTCAAAGAGGAAGACAAAATCAAAGAGGAGGATATGGTAGAGGTGGAGCAAGAAGTTGGGGACAGAATCAATCCTACAACACCACCTACAACAACTACGCAAATGACACTCAGAATGAAAGTCATACATCATTGATGATGAACTCAATCAGTACATCAGATAACGAAGACCTAAAGGTATTTTACATTGATTCTGGATGTTCTAATCACTTGTCAGAAAATATAGAACTGATGTCAGAATTGGAAAAAGGTAGTTCCAGTCATACTGTTCAAACAGGTGACAATACGAGGCATAGTGTACATTCAATTGGAAAAGTGAAATGTAAAAGTGGAGCAGATTTGCTAACTAATGTTTTGTATGTTCCAACAATACCAAAAAATTTAATTAGCATAGGACAGATAGTTGAGAAAGGTTTTGAGGTCAGATTTACAAATGAAGGATCGGCCAACATCTTCACTTCCAACATTACCTATCTTCATCTTCACCCCCAACTTGCTTATCTTCTTCCCTCTAACTTGCTTGTTTTCTTCACTAGGGGTGGCCAACTTCCTCACATCCAACTGGCCTTTCTTCTTTTATAGGGAGATCTTCCATCCACATTCCTCCCATAACCACCCCCAATAACTAAAAGTGATTCCAGCCAAGAAAGTGAGCAAAATAGGCCATCGACCAAGATTGGTAAGCAATCCTTGAAGTCAATTGTCATAGGGCGATAAACCCTACATGAAGAATCAATCAAAAGTCCATCCACCAAAAACGCATGTGGAAGTCAATAGGGAGACCAATCCTATATGAGAGCATAAACGAAGAGTTGGGGCAACCAGTTACAATGTGGGTTGAATAACCATGCATGTGGAAGTTAATCGGAAGGCTAATCTTGCATGATGACAAGAGTTGGGGCAACCAACCTACAAAAGAATGTTAATAAAGTTGGTCGACTAACAATAGAACTCGACAACATTCAACGCAACCAATATTCGTTTTCGGAGGGGAAAGGACCACTATCTTGTATGATAACCAACCTAACTATAAAAGGCGACTAACTCTACCAATCATTCTCTAAGGGATACGAGCACGGATGGCATAAAGGCAAGTCAAGATTTATATCTAAATATAGAGTTGGGATTGATAAAATTGGCACCCTCTATTCATCGCTATCTTTGTGTGAAAACGATTTTATTTTTAAATCCAAACTCCTCTATTTATGAGAATAAGCACATAGGTCCCTCATTTCCCTACGTGCCATTCAAGGAGATACATAGGCAACACTTATATGTGGCTTTCTTCTATCTTGCACATCTCCTCTCCAAGTGACACTCATCCTTGGGGGCACTCATCCTAGACACCACTCATCCATGGTAATCCGTGGCTTTCTTCTTCCCTCTTATCCGTGTAGGTTCCATCTAGCAACCACCATCTTGCTTACAGCTTGGCTGCTCCCTTTGAAGCATAACATCAACATCCTTCTTTAAAAGTTCTCTCATACATTCAACCTCACCCCTCCACCCATCAACCAATCGAGATACATAAGCTTCACATCCAATAGGAATGCATCATCTTGGCATCCAAATCCCTCGTATAGCCGATCGAATTTCAGCTCAATATAATAGAGCAGCACTTCCACTGAGCTCCTCTCCTCCTCTTGCAAGATATCTACTCTAACCATTTTCTTGCCATCGATGAGCTATCCTTCCCCTATATACACATAATATCATGTCCATCCCCCATGACTATACGCTAGCCCGACATGCGGCCTTCTTCCACTTTTCCAGGCAAAATATGCCACTCCAGAATCCTCATTGGCTCACTGGGATACATACCCTATAGCATATAATCTCCTATCCATCCCCTATATCTATTCACTCCCCTTCTTTGCGATCCTTTCTCTTTTCTGGACCCTCTTTCTATTTTCTGAGAAACATATAAATCTTCATTATCCTCATTGATCTCATATATTACTCCATTTCCTCCACCTCTCTAATCAGTTGAGCACACTAGGATGACTACTTCCCTGATCAACACAAAACACTACGGCCACTCTTAATTCAAACTTCACTACTCCAGCATGGCATCATCACGAGATTTTGGCCAAGAAAACCTTGCCTCTAAGGAGTTCCAAGAAGGGCAGCAAGCATCATTCATGGTGGTGAAAGTGTTAATGACAGGCTGAACTAGCACAACAACAAGAGGTCACCCATGAAGACAATAGCCTCTTCGCTCACATACAAGAAGATGCAAAGAACGAGAAGAAGACAATAATCAAGAAGAATCAATACCCATCATCATCTCTTCCTCCTTAAGCGATGAAGGATTTGAATCTATTTCCGATTCTATCTCTAGGAATGACTCACATGTTTCTTCTTCTAAAGCACAAGGAAGTGGTTGTTAAGTGTTCACGTACACATTTGACACAAATATGCAAATCAAAGTTGAAAAAGAAGACAAT
>CM035408.1:18607587-18622587 GCA_020310875.1 Ceratopteris richardii | reverse complement strand
TTGACACCATCAATCGCGATTGACAGAACTCACGACCGACTCTGTCGATCGCGATTGACACTGTCAATCGCGACTGACGTGTCGATCGCGACCGACAGGCCCCGACGGACACCTCTGTCGATCGCGATTGACAGTCCTGTCGATCGCGATTGACAGGCTTTTCGGCCAAAAAAAAAAAATTAGGGTTTTTATTCTAAGCCTTGGGGATAGTTGTTGGGCATATTGCTCTAGCAATTAGTGATTTGTGAGGTCCCTACACATGTATTTTTGAGAAAAATCCTGTGACCTGTTAGCCTGTTGAACCCTATTTTAGCACCAAAACCCTGAACTGGCATAACTTTCTCATACGAAATCCGTTTGCTGTGATTCTTGTTTTGTTGGAAAGCTCGTGGGGAGTACAACCAAAACTTCCACTGGTTATGTGAAAATTAATATCAGGATTATTAGATAGGGTTTTTTGAAGTTGACCATACCCCGAGGTAGGAAAACTGAGGGATCCTTGGAATTGTTTTCCATAAAAGCAAAGGATAATTTGGTCTGTGAGTTACATGCATGGAAGTGGTCAATTGCGTCATTTGAATCTAAATCTTTAGCTAACCGTGGGACTTTCACAGGTCTAGCAAGAGCACTTGAGGGAATTCTAAGCAAGAGTAAGTGCAAGCTTGGGAACACGCTTCCTGAGAACTCAAGGGCAACCAAGAAGGAAACAAAAGGTTGGAAATTCTCAACTCCCTTTGTCAATTCCTAGCTTAGGCTAAGAACGACTAGAGGTAGAAGTAAGTCAGGGCGACGATAGGCAAATTACCAAGTTAAAGAATACCTAAACTTTCAATTTCAAGCTAAGGACATAATCTGTGTACGGTCGAGAACTCTAAAGGAAAAAAACTTAACGTGGAACGATCAACTTCAAGTGCGAAAATTATCTCAAATATTCCTGACGACGTGATTTCTGACAAGAGCATAAACACGGTAACCACTAAAAAGAATCAAGTGACTGATACAAAAGGACTCAGCAACGAGGTTGTACTTGGAGGTTGTACTTGGGCAAATTTGGGCTATTCAATTAGGCTTATGAACCTTAGATCAAGGCGACATCTAGGAAGAGATAGACAAAGTCTTAGGTCTTCAGAGGCTAGCGTTAATCACACTGCTAGGTCTTGGGCCAAGCAGTTGAGCCACCACTCATACTACCCTAGCTCTGAGACTAGTGAATCAGAGATGTCTCAAGGCATGGACAGACCTACGGGAAGTTCAGGAGTGCCATACTTGCACAGGGTAGAAGGCCCGTACAAGACACAGCTGGAATACCTTAGGACCAACCGATTAGGTGCTAGCATCTATGAGGACGGTCTAGGAAGATCCGTGGTCCAGATTAAAAACCCTGACCAATCCATAGGACTAGAGCACCCAGCTGTCAAGTTTGAAAACGGAGCATATTTGGACAAAGAAGGAACCATATACGTAGTCACCAGTCATCCAGATAGGACAGACGAATTCGGAAATGTGATCCCTGAGACGGACATAGATGACCTAGAACAAGGAAACATGGGTGTAGAGCCAATGACCCCTCGAGGGAAATCTGTTCTTACGAGAATTCTCACACCAGAGTGGATTCCTCAGGACAACAAGAGCATAGATCTGCTTCTGAACCGAGGGACTGATGAAGCCTTTTGGAGGTATAAATCTGATCGGCCAAATGATATAGGAACAATCATGATCTATGAGTTCAAAGATCCTGATAGCCCAGGCAGAGTGACCTACTTAGATCACGCTTCAGAGAGGATCTTTGTGGTTACAGAAAATGATAGGCATGCTTACACTTGGAAGGGTGAATTCGTTTTCCCCCAACCAAGATCGAATGTTTCCTATGGTCACCCTGATGCTGGAACATCCCAAGCTCATGGAGCCCAAAGAGACAGACATAGAGATAGACCTGAGGTAAGCTTTGCCAACTCAGGGGGCAGAGAAAGAACGAGGATGGAAACAAATAGAGTAGAGCCTGAGGTACTTAGAGCCCAAGGACATCGAAGAAATGCCGATGAGTTCCCTCTACCACGACCTAGAGAGCACACAAGGACTTTGAGACCAACCCAGCTAGTTAAGTCCATGAAGAACTACTTCGATGGCACGGGAGATCCATACGATCATGTGGCTGAGTTTAGGCAAGTCTTGAGAGCTGAACAAGTGGAGGATTTATTCACGCAATATAATGCCTTTGGTCTAACCCCTCAAGAGACCGTGAGACTTGCAGGAAGAAGATTCAGGCAATACTTAGAGAGATGCCCTACCCCTGAGTTACCCACGCCAGTTAAGCAAGTGCCTTTATTCCTGGATGGATTGCTAAGTACCAAATTGAGACCCTATGTGTACTTGAAGGACCCTAGGACCATAGAAGAGTGTGTACGCATGTGCATTGACATCGAGGATAACCTAGGGGAGGAGTTAGAGCTTTCCAAGATATACAAAGATTCAGATAGTGCCTCTAACCTCTCTTCCACGCAATCCACATCAATTGAGGAACTTGCAGAGAAAGTAGCTCAAAAATTAGGTGTCACTAGCAAACAGATCCCAAGGTTTGCCCCGGTGAAAAGATGCTATACTTGTGGGGGTGACCATATGGCAAATGTATGTCCCATTAAGGCTCAACCCCAAGTAAATCCTAGTAGCCAGTACTGCACCATAGAACGGAGGTACACCAATCACACCGCGCAAGATTGCCCATGCAACAAGCAGGCGGCTAGGCAACCCTACCCTCAGCCATACCCTCAGCACGGAAGATACCAGAACCCGTACCCTCCACAGCCATATGGCAGGCCACAACAACCTTATCAGCAACCATACCAAAACCAACAAAGGCCTCAGCCTGTGTTAGCACAACAACCCCCTGCCCCAGCTAATGTGATCCCAGTAAAATATGCAGCAGCAGAAGAAAACCTGAATAGAGCTATAGTCCCTGTAACACCACTGCTTTCTGAAAGTGACCCCAGTGACCATAGCTTTGATTCTACACATGTCGATAGTCCCCATGCTTACTACATGCAATCTCCTGAACATGGTGAGTCCTACTACAGTGAGGAACCGAGTGAACCTAGTTGGGAGTCAGATCACACAAACCTCATGTATACGAACCCCAATCCTAGGCCTCAACCTAGGCAGGTAAGACCTCCATTCCCTAGAGGGACCATGCTACAGATGTCAGGGAGATCATCTCATTCGTGATTGTCCCTTGCCTCCACCTACACAACCCCAGTCAGTGACGATTCAGTGCTATTGCCAGGAGTGTGGAAAGGAGCATCTCTTACGAGACTGCCCTAAGAATCCTAATAATATGCCAAAAATCACTCCTATTAACGTTATTGGGTTAGTAGTAGACTCCACAGGGAGTGTGACTTCCACTGCACCAGTACAAGTAATCACTAGAGCCCAAGCCCTGCAACAGAACCAAAGCGTAGGCCAGGAAAAGAGCCCAGATGTTAGTGAAACGGAGAGCATGACAAAGAAGAGAACTAGAGCTTGGAGAGATAGTCGTGAAAGAATGAAAAGACAATGGGCAAAAAAGATGAGTGAATTCGAGGAAAGCCTCAGAGAAACAAAGGCCAGGATAACTGAACTCACATCTCAAACTCCCTCTCACACTACCCCACCACTACCATTCTCGTCTCCATCCGACCCGTCACCTTCCAACCTACCTCACACAATTCCACCACCCCCTAGAGTAGGATCAGTCCTAGCAGATCCCACTCCCGAGGACCTTAATATGATGCTTAAAGCATATCAAGCCAAGATCCAAGAAGGGCCAACCGTAACCGATCATGAAAAATGTTATCCTAGAGCAGAACTAGAGCTAGAACGAACCAAAATTTGTGCTAAGATGGTAGAGTTGGCTCAGACCATGTTTGAAGCCAGTCGCCTATTTAACATCTCTAGTTCAGCGAAGACACAGTTGCACTTTGATGGACTGTTAGAAAGAATAGAGAAGCTGATTGCACAATCAGAAAAGGAACCCGCCTCTCAACACAAGGACAAGGCAAGTGAAAGAGCAAGTCTTCCTGCCCCGGAAACCTATGTGCCTGAAGCTTATGTGCCTAACTCTACGGAGCCAGACACATCATCTTCTATGAATCAATTCACACCAGAATTCCTACGCGAGATTCAAGAAGACAAATGGGCTAAAGAGAGTGAGGTCCCACCTCCTATTGAGCTTGTGGATGATGCACACGACCAATTCTCACAAGACATTCCATCCATTTATGAGGAGCAGGAGAGCACCCACTCTCAGGAAAGACTAGACTTTGAGTCTAACTCTTTACAAGAATTACCCCACTTCACGGGTCCATGGGAAGCTAAATCTACATGTATGAGAGCGCCCACGGTCATGGTACGAAATGAGGACTCAGTCTTACCTAGGAACACAGAGGTAGTGAAAAACACTAAAGTGCAGTGCAATCTCAAGTTAGAAGAGCTACTCAAGGTTAGACCTGAATTATGGAAACATGTCGCCAAACAAGTACCAGCGATAGTGAAACCTCATTCCCAGGTAGGATCACATAGGACAGTGCCAGAGATACCCTTGGATAAGATAGGAGATATGTGTGAAGGTGAAGAAGGGAACACCTATCTTCCCATTACCTACCAGGAGTACACCACCAAGGCAATTTTGGACTCAGGTGCAGGAGTTGCAATTGCCACCACTTCCCTATGGAAGCGTTAGGGCAAGCAAGCACTCAGGCCAACGAGAATGAAATTGCAGATGGCCGATGGTCACATAGAGAGACCCCTAGGGTTGTTAGAAGGAATAACTCTCACTACATGTGGTGTTGAGTTTGAGCATACATTCGCTATATGTGACTTTAGCAAAAATCATGCCTATGAGATGATTTTGGGAAGACCGTTTATGCGACAGTTGCAAGTGGTACAGGATTGGGGAACCAATTCCTTGTATTTGCAACACCTAGGTGTCACGACCAAAGTGAATCTTAAAGATTACTCTCATAGAGATGTCCCTCCTATCCAATGAAATCCCATCCATAAAGCTAAAGATGATACAGAATCGGTGCATTCCATAGGATCAGGATCCTCATGGATGCATGAAGATACCCAGTTATGGATGTGCAAAGTAGCAGTAGAAGAAGAAAAGAGAGAGAAAGCCAGAGAGGTAGGTGCAAAAGAAACACATAGATCAATTCAAGACCCAACCTATGCACCTGTAGTCTTTCCTGACGAAGAATTTGAACCCCATGGTTGGGCAGAAATCTTAGCAACAATGGATGTAGCCATCAATGAAGAACGATGGACACCCCATTGTGATGAGGATGGCTATGACATTTCAGTTTTCTCCATAGAGCCAATTATGGGAGAGGCAGTGTTAGAAGAGTGTGAACCTAGCCCTGATGCATTTGAGGATGCAAGTGACTCCGATCTAGAGTCAATCATTATGGACCCACCTTTTGCATCAGATGAAGAATACTTCTACGAAGTAGAATTTCAACCCCAGAGGTATGGAGAGCTTACAAGTGACGTAAGGCTAGCCACACAAGTGACCCTGAAGGAAGAAGGAAAGAAAAGAAGGAAGAAAGAAGTCACACCAGAAGAGGAAGAATCTTTGTTTGAGGTCCCGGAAAATTTTAAGAAGTATGAGATAGACGACAGGAGAATCATGATAAGAATGCCTAAACGAGAGGCACAGTCAGGAGAGGCCTATGATAACAAAGAAACCACCAAGAAAATAGTAGTGGCCCTAGAAGAAGGAGAGGAGAGATGCACGTACATAGGCCATGACCTAACAGAGGAAGAAGAGCATGCGTTAATAGCCTTGCTAAGAGAATACAGAGATGTATTCGCTTGGAGTTACAAGGATTTGAAGGGTGTGGACCCTGACATATGTTCACACACTAACTAACCCATGACCTCAGACGCCAAACCCTCTAAGCAAAAGCCATATACATATAACGATAATTATGCTGCTAAGATCAAAGAGGAGATAGATAGACTGGTTGAAGCTGGATTCATCTACGAAATTGAGCACACTGAGTGGGTATCCCCCATCGTAGTGGTGCCCAAGAAAAATGGAAAGCTACGTGTATGCATTAACTTAAAGAAGGTCAATGCCGCCACAATTCGAGATAACTATCCGCTTCCTATCACAGAACATCTCTTAGAAAGAGTAGCAGGCAAGGAAGTGTACAGCTTCCTTGATGGATTTTCGGGCTACAATCAAGTAGCCATTGCTCCAGAGGATCAACATAAGACAGCATTTGCCACTGAATGGGGCATATTTGCCTTTAGAGTAATGCCATTTGGGCTTACCAATGCACCAACTACCTTCCAGAGGCTGATGTGCCATGTATTTAAAAAGTTCCTGAGGAAGAACTTAGAAGTCTATGTTGATGATCTTTGTGCTCATTCCAACATTAGGCAAACCCATATTCCTGAACTCAGACAAATCTTTGACAAATGTAGAGAATATCAAGTCTGCCTGAACCCAGAAAAATGCGTTTTCATGGTCAGGCAAGGTAAGATTTTAGGACACATAGTGTCAAAGAATGGCATATCCACCGATGAAGAGAAAGTAAGAGCCATAGCCGAGTTACCTAGGCCAAAGAACGTCAAGGAAGTACAAGCTTTCATGGGGCATTGTGGTTACTACCGACGGTTCATTCATATGTACGTTGTCATTGCAAAGCCCATGTATGGACTTCTGACTAACTTTGAATGGACTGATGAATGTGAGAATTCCTTCAATGAGCTTAAACGGCGATTATGTTCAGCACCAATCTTAACCACACCAGATTGGAATAAGCCATTCCATGTTCACGTGGATGCATCCAATTATGCTATTGGATGTGTACTCGCACAACCCACTGGTGAAGGCAATATGGATCTTCCAATTGCCTATGCTAGTAGACAATTAAATGCAGCTGAACGAAGTTATACAACCACGGAACGAGAAGGATTACGCATGGTATATGCAGTTAAAAAGTTTAGACATTATTTGCTTGCCAATAAGTTTAAATTTTTTACTGACCATCACGCACTGCTATATCTTGTGAACAAGCCATGCAATACAGGTAGATTAGTAAGATGGTTTCTCTTACTAATGGAATACGACTTCGAGGTTGTGGTAAGGAAAGGTAGGACTCACTTGCGAGCAGACCATCTCTCTAGACTCACATCAGGGGAAGCCCCACAAGGAGTGTCAGATGACCTTCCTGATGCTTACTTGTTTAATTTGGAAGTGGTGCCACAGTGGGCTAAGCCACTAGTGCCAGTATTGACATACGGGCCTAACCACCCAGTAATAAACACACAGGATAGAGAGGTAGTAAAAGCCCAAAAGTATCACATCATGGCAGGAAGTATGTACAAGCACACAGATCAAGGGATTTTGGCTTGTTGTGTGGAAGAGGATGAGTACGCTAAATGGTTGCAATCAGCACATGTAGGTGCATTAGAGCAACACTACTCAAAGCAACGAACCCTGTAGACACTAAGGAGACTCGGAGTGCATTGGCCGACTATGGAGGCTGATGTCCAAAAGTTGTGCAAGGAATGCCCAATCTGCTGCACTAAACCACCTGTGGAACATGCCACTCTTTATCAAGTTTCCATAGTGCCAGATTGGAGTGAACCACTAGTATCCTTTCTGAGGACGAAAACATTCCCTCAAGACATGACGCTTGCTAGGAAAAGGAGTTTAGAACAAGAAGCCCATGATTACTCACTCATTGGTGATAATCTATACAAGCGTGGTAAAGGCTATGTGTCCATGAAAGTGAATATCTCAAGATCTTGGAAACTGCTCACCAAGGTGTAGCAGGAGGACACTTTGGACCAGATCGGGTGATCAAGGCAATCCTATTTGCGGGTTTCTGGTGGCCGACCCTTCACATGGATGCACATACCTATGTGAAACGGTGTGATGTTTGCCAGAGAACTCAGTATCCTATACGTAAAGATGAGATGCCACTGAAACCTATGATGGGTGGACGTGCATTCTCTAAGTGGGGAATAGACTTCGTAGGTCCTATTAATCCCCCAGCTAAGGGTTCCCATGCGGAATATATCATTGTTGCCACAGACTATCTAACAAAGTGGGTAGAGGTAAAAGCCACAACGAAGAACGATGCTCAAACAACTGCTAAATTCTTGTTTGAGAATGTATTCACAAGATACGGGCTACCTATAGAGTTAGTAAGTGATAGAGGCACTCACTTCTTGAATGAAGTAATTGAAAATCTGCTCCAAGAATTCTTGGTAGTTCATAAGAAGTCTGCCCCCTACCACCCACAAGCTAATGGGCAAGCCGAAAGCACAAACAAGATTTTGTGCAATGTGTTGACCAAGCTCGTGAATAATAAACGCTCTGATTGGGACAAACAGCTACACCATGCTGTTTGGGCATACCGAGTAGCCTACAAAACGGTACTCCAAGCCACCCCCTTTCAGATGGTATTTGGTCAAAATGCAGTGCTACCATTGGATTTCTTAATACCTACATTGAAAGTAGCACAAGAGCATGAATGGACGGGTCATGAACTCTCCTCAAGACTTTTTGACCTTGAACGATTAGGAGAAACAAGACTGAGAGCGGCTGCAGGGATATATGCAGCTAAGAAACGACAGAAGGCATACTTTGATGCCCACGTTAAAGATAAAGGTTTGAAGGCAGCGACCTAGTACTAGTCTACACTTTGAAACAACATGCAAGGAAACTGGAGAAGAGAGGCTATGGACCCATGATTATAAACAGAATCTCAACAAGTGGAGCAGTGCAACTAGCCACATTAGAAGGTGACGTTCTCCCAAGCTATATAAGCGGATGCAGAGTCAAGTTATATCAGGAACCTCTCACAGAGGAAATGCTAAGTCGACTCAATATCGCCAAGAAACGCAAGGAAAAAGAAAAGCGGATTCGAGAAGAAGCTCAAGCAGAAGCTTTAGAACGCATCAGAAGGATGAAGTTGCGAAGACAAGGTAGAGATCAGCCTAGAACAAATGACTATGCAGATCAAGGATATCATATGGCAATGTGTGAAGTCGCAGGAACAAGTTCCCATAGAATAATTGATCGACGACCTTTTGTGACCATAGAGGTAGGACAAGGAACTAGTGCACAGTCCGTGCGAGCATTGATTGACTCAGGTGCAGCCACTAGTGCGGTGAGACTCTCTTACTGTCAAGAATTGAAATTAAAGGTCAATTCTATAGAAGCTTATCTCATAGGATTAGGAGGTGTGGAAACCCCTTGCATGGGCGAGGTGGAGCTTCCCCTCTACATTCAGGACATGTTAATGACAGTTAAGGTACTAGTGTGCCAAGATGAAGACCTCACGGAGCCTCTTGTCTTGGGTCAGGACTGGATCTATGATCATGCAGTCAACCTAAACCTAAGAAGTGGACTTCTTCAGGTATGGGTCAATCATAGTCGAATTACAGTAGAGTTAGATAATGGAGCACTCAAGGAACTAGGAAAGACACACACTCCTGGTCCTTCCAGGAGTACACATGAAGATGACCATGCTGTTCTTGTCCAAAACTATGTGTTGCAGAGGAATGATGTTCGCAAAAAAGGAGTCAGGGATGCAACGGAACTCCCTTCTTTTCCAAAGGCCAGAGGGAGGCAGCAACCAAAGGTGGATCAAAGGCAGAAGAAGCAGAGTACTACCTATGTCGGAGATCAAAAGTACCTGCGCAGCAAAATGTCTCAGCTAGTGAAACAAGTGTGGGTGCGGAAAGACGAACACCCGGTTGCACTCAAGCCAACCACACGGGCAAAGCCTCTTATTAGTAACCAACAACACGACACCAATAAGAAGCCTTTCAGAAGTTCTTCTGCTAACGTGAAGTCTATTTGGGTGCCCAAGAAGTCGATGGAGGCTAGCCCACAATCAAGACAAATTTGGGTGCCTAAGGCTTGTTTGCGGGCTCAAATAGCTACACCAAGACCACACCCTATACAGCATGATCCATTCACTCGCACAGCCGGCATCCACTCGTTTTCAACACTCAGGAACACACCAAGGCCCATGAGCATGAATAGAATCACTTGTAAATGGGTCCCTAAAAGGCCTCATTTTCAAGCCGACACACCTATAAAGCTCTCGAGAGTCTCTACGAAACCAAGAGCAAAACCCATCCACTGCATTTGGCAGCCTAAGACTTGTAACAAACCCCCGGACCCCATTTGTAAATCCATGACAACCTACTAACCACATCACTATCACACTACATCATTCCACTTAGCCCTTAGGTCTACCGAACTCCTAACCACACACACACACTCGCACCGAGCACTTACTAACCCATTAATCTCTCCCGACCCTCATGTTAATGTTGTAATGGGAACAACAACGGTTCTCTCTTGTCCTGTACAATGTTAACACATGTTTCTATATTCTCACAGAGACAGGAAGCAAGAAGTAACATGGCAGATACGGTAGGAACTAGCTCCCAGGCAGGCACCAGCCCCCAAGTTGTGGACATTGAAAGCCTTCCGGTTGAGGAGGAATTAAAGGTACGACCAGCGGCATTGAGGGCATTACATGCCATACCGGTTCAGAACCCTCCACAGGGGCACACAATGCCAGTCAGCAAAAACTCTCATTGGTTCAGTGATGTGGAAGGACCCCTAGGTGAAGGCACTTATATGTGGGAGGCAGAGATAGAATTCAATGGGCGCTGGGGCAGGTATCACTTTTTTACTAGGGAATTTGAAAGATTGCAGAATAATGAAGGATTGAAACCCATATGGAAGAAGGCAGGACTCTACGAGTATTTCAAATTCCAATTGCCAAAGCCGGATTTTCTAAGGTGCTCGTATCTGATTAGCACCCTTACTCCGAGCAAAGACAAAAAGGGATACAGCTCCTTTGTCCTCCCGTCTCTCACAAGGGGCAATGAGCTCAAGCGCTTCAGATTAACTATCAACTTGGTAAGGGAAGCTTTGGACATGAAAGGTATGCACATTCCTACGGAGAAAGAGACTATGGTTCCAGACAATATGAAGAACAAAAATTTGACGAAATTAAAGGACATGGTCGCGATGACACCTACGATCGCCATTCATTTACGCATGGTCATGCAACATTTCGCATTCCCCGCGCAGGAAAGGTTCACAATGCCTCCCAAAAAGATCTGGTTTAGCCTCTACTTAGAGGATGCCTTTGATTTGACAATCAATATGCCCCACTGGATTATCGACCAAATCCATTTGGCTCATCAAAGGTGGTATAAGAAACAAAAATCTGTACTGTATGGATGCTATGCGCTTACCAGAATTGTGTATAGATGTCTCGCATATGATGTACCGGTGCAAAGGGCTCTCATTTGGACCAGAGCACAGGAGTTTCAACGCAGACTGTCAGCCGCAGGGCCTCCCTCAAAGAAGATGAGAGGCGCCGTCCAGATGCCTTGTGCACAAGCCCGCGGTGCAACCCTAACACCTGAAACAACTCCAAGGCTTCCCAAACGAGTGCAACCATTTACTATCAGGTTACCCAGGCACAGCACAGATGGCCCTAACCTTGTGTTTCCACCAGTACCTACTGATCTGGAATTTCCTCACGGATTCACTTTGGAAGATCTAACGGATGAAGAAGTTGCCAGAATCATTGAAGCTGTTAATGCGGAAGTCGAAGCAAAGCAGGGTAGTGGACAACAAACGGCTACAAAACAACCCCAGCCAAGACAACCAGAAGTGGTGGAAGTGGAGGATGAAGAAGAAGAAGAACAAGAGGATGAACAGGAAGGATTTTCTGATGAGGAGGCGCATGACTATGAGCAAGAAGTTATACAAGAGCTAGAGGGTGCCCCAGCATATACAAAGGAGTTGAAAAAGCTCTACGATACCATCAACAGGGTCCAACAACAACATAAGTTATCCATTGCAGCAGGAAAGGCTATCATGCACCAAATCCTTGAGGAGGAAGGAGTCGACGAACAATATCGTGCCACACTGGATATGATCTCTGATGCTTTAGGAGTACCTGAGACAGTGCATACTGCCCTGGCACAATCACACAGAACGGAAAGAAGATACGGAAGACGTCCCCACGAGCAGGGAAACAGATGAATGTCTTAGTATCCGAAACACAAGGGACAGCCACGACCACGGGCACAGCACACACTGTGCACGATACTGAAGAGACCCATGTGTCCAGTGCACCCCCATCACCCCCCTTGCCACCCCCGCCTCCCACTCCACCACATTCACCTCCCATTACCAATGTAACAACCACCGTTACCACCTCCGAGTCAACTGCCATGACTGAAGCACAAACCGCCAATCAACCCACACACCCTCTCAACACCTCCACTAACACTGTAATCCTAACGGAAGCTACTGACATCCCCATTCCCCCTCTCACACTTCCGAGCAGTTCATATTCACAACTGCACACACCACTGTACACATTCACCACAATCACTGCACCCACAATTCCACTATTCACAATCACTCCCACTACTGCGTCCACCGTGGATTTGATGGACATATCACCCTCCACTGCACCTCTCCCTCCCCCCATACGGCCACAATCTCCCATTCCCCCACCACCCACTTCACCATTTTCCAGCACCGCATTCACACTTCCCTTCCCCTCTCCCTTTCCCTCTGCACTTAACACCCTTCCTGCATCCATCCCCATTAATAATGTATTTAATAACATGTATCAGTGCATGTCTCAGTTACAACAACACTATCAGCACCTCGATGCTCAGCATACAAGTTTGTTCAGGAGTCATGAAGCATTACAAAGAAGATTCATTGACTTAGAGAAAGAGAAGAAACAATTACAACAGCAGTTTAGTGCATTGCAAGAACAACATGAGCAATTAGTGGCAAATCCACCGCAGCCAGATGCAGAAGAAAGACAACAAATGGATGATCTGCTACACTCCCAAATCACAGAGAACCTCAAGCTCCGCCGCAACATGGCTCTATTACAGAAGCATATGTCTGCAACCCTGGAAGAAAATAGACGGCTTCAGACACAAAACGAAGAGAACTTGGAAGTAGCCATGGAAGGCTCCCCACAAGAAATTGACCCGGAGAAGTTTAAGGCCATTCCCTCGGACAATATGCAAATCATATTGGAAACCCATGCTGATCTCCTCGAAGCCCATGCAGCCTTAGAAAAGGAAAGAGACGAACTACTAAGGCAATTGGAAGCTCAACCAGAACCACCCAAAGAAGTCCCAACCATAGTTGACACAACTGACGAAGTACCAGCGCTCAAAGCACAACTCGAAGAATTACAAAAGAAAGTGCTTGAGTATGAACGCCAACCCTCCCCCTTGGTAGAACCAGAACCTGAAGACCTAGTACCAATCGAAGTAGAGGAAACTTTTGAGGACCCGTACGTTCCGATGCCAGCACCTGGAGGCAAGCAGACAGCAGAGGGCATGGACACCATTGAGATAGAGGCCCCTGAATGGATGCAGAGATTAGAGAAAGTGGCCACAACCCATGATGACAGGGTAGCAGTTCAAATAGCATCCATGTCACGATTGGAAGAAGTAATCATAAAATCCGAGTACTTTAGAAACCTCTCACATCACAGGTGGATCGGCACCTCCGACGACTTGTATGTTCCTTTTTGTGTCTTAATGGCGGATTATAATGCTGAAATCAAGCACCAAACCTCACGGGAACCAACCTCTGCCACACAGTTTGCACCAGACGACATCCCAGAAAGTGCCAAGCAGGGAAATATTCGCCAACCGACTTGGAGAATTCGACTGCTTGAAACCTACCCGGAAATGAATCGCACATGGAATAACATGCCCCTGTATATCAAGTACAATCCCTGCTACTGTCCTGTTTTCCGAAGAAGGTCGTGGCCGGAATACACAAAGATGGTGCTGACAACCAAAGGATGTGAGAAATGGCTCAACTATGTCTACTTAGCACCACCTAAAGGTCAACCTACCGTAGGGTATATGATATCGACAATTCGGCATTCGGGTGTCAGGTTCAAAAACGTACCAGATGTCATGACACAGATGTGCCTTAAAATTTTTGAACTCATGATAGTCACCTTCCGGACCTTCAAGAATGTTAAGGAACCTCACCTCTCTACGCTCGGATTCAATGAAGGCAATCAGGATCTTGTTTATGACATGAGCACAACGCCCTCTATTAATGTTGTTTATGCATGGCATGCCCGCATCAAATACCTACCGGCCTTGCTTCAAACAGACATTTGAAGAGATGTTTGTCACAGGGTTCTGGGAATATCACTCAGAGATCTTCATTCCCACGCCCTCACATTTATTACAATTGTTTGCAGTAGAACAAGCTCTCCATTTAGAAAAGTTACGAATGCCACATCCAGAGGTTCCCAGGCCAGTAGATTGGGATGCTTTACTCACGGACTTGGCAAAGGGGTTGCGGATTGCAGAACATCACTTAGCACAAGATGTCGTTGAGTACTACATCCAAAAACCCACACAACACGGGTCTGTCAGGGACGACAGACGCGAGAGAGGGGGGGTGTTGGAAATGAAGGACTCACTAGGCAAGGAAGCTTAAAAAGGGAGTCAGAGAGAAGAGAAGGCACAAGCAGACAAGGGAGTCAACGACGATATGGCAAGTAGGCCAATAATTTTCTTCATGAAGAAGCAAGTACGAGCATTCACGCAGATCTAGCACTAAGGCAACCTTTAATTTTTCAAAACCCTTACACCAATTAAAAGTGATTCTCATCACTAACAACCCCTGTAAATACCATGTTCACCTTTTTGTGGCTCCATTTTGTGCAAGTCGAGGAGTCCTCGAGCTTGAGGAGCCTTAGAAGTAGTTGCTTACCAATTTTCGTATTTTTTAGATCTCATATGAGCCCTCAAATAAGCCCTGGAACCTAATTTTTAACTAGGCCGGACACTAGGTCTGGACAGGGCCAAAGCTAGTCAAAAACTAGAAAAGGAGCTAGAGAGCTCATTTTTGGGGTTAGATTGTAATTGAATTGAACTTGTAAGAGCTCTTTGAAAGTAATCTAAGAA
>CM035408.1:18212587-18587587 GCA_020310875.1 Ceratopteris richardii | reverse complement strand
TTGAAGGAAATATTTAAACAGTGCATCAAGATAGGTTTGAATATGAATTCTGTCAAGTGTTAATTTTCTGTCACCAAAAGTACATTATTTGACCAAATAGTCTATGCGAAAGGTATAAACATGGTTGCCATCTTGTCCATGCCTATCCTGCATACTCCCAAAGAAGTGCAAAGTTTTTTGGGCCATGCACGATACCATTGGCGGTATGTTCATATGTATTCAAAAATAACTAAAATATTGCCAAGGCTCATGAGCAAGAAGATAGCATTCTCTTGGAGGTCTAGAGCAAAGAAGACATTCAACAAACTAAAGTTAAGGTTATGTATTGCACCACACCTAACTGTTCCTAATTGATCACTTGAGTTCTGACGTGCATACAAATGCAAGTCTCCACGCAATCGGAGCGGTTTTGGCGCAACCATATGAACTAGCCCATAAGAAAGTAGACCAACCCATTGCTTATGCAAGTAGGATATTCACAAAGAAGCAAAGAAACTATAGCACAACCGAAAGAGAAGGTTTGGCCATCGTATTTGCACTAGAAAAGTTTCGACACTATTTCTTAGGTATACATTTTATTTTCATTTCCGACCATCAGCCATATTAAGGTATTTAACCAATAAGCCATGAGTTGAAGGATGGATATGACATTGGTTACTACTTTTTAAAGAGTATGCTTTTAAAATTCACATCAAACCGGGCGAGGAATATTACATGGAAGACCAAGTGTCAAGGGTGGCCAAGAATGAGGAGCCAACAAGTATTGATGTTGAGCCTATAGAAAGCAACCGTTTTCTTGTGCTCAAATTCATTGGTAGGAAAAAGTAGAGAAACTCCTCGCTCTAAGAGAATTTCCTTCAAAAATGTCTCCATTCGAAAAACGCAAGTTATTATTCAAATGTATTCATAAAGGACAAGTTATATAAGTATTTCCCATATGGTATTCTACGTAGATGTATTTATCCACAAGAAGTAAGCCTCTTGCTTGAAGCTACGCAGAATCAAGGACATCTCAAGGGAGAGGACTTGGCACACAAAATCCTTCGTAAATGTTTATGGTGGTCTCTTCTCTACAAGGATGCAGCTAACCATGCCAAAGAACGAAACACTTGTCAAAGGTATGCTCACCGTCTAACAAGGCTATATTTTCAACCCTGTGTGATCTCAACCGAATGGAAGCCTTTGGAGCAATGGGGTCTCGACTTCTATGGGCCCATCATCCCAACAAGTAAACCTCCCAATAAGAGGTATATTTTGATGACCATTGATACTTAACCAAGTGGGTAGAGGTTAAGGCCACTAGGGATTGCACTACATCAGCTATGGCTAAGATCATGTATAAACAAACTTTTTCATGGTCTGGGTGCCTCCTTGAAGTCACTAGTGATAGGGGCACTCATTTTGTGAATCACTTATTGAAGGCTGAAGCACATTTTTGTAAGGTACAAGATCTATCGCAAGAAGTCATGTGCCTTCTACCCTAGAGCTGATGGGTAGGCCAAAAGCTCCAATAAAAATTGGGCTACTACAAAATCTTTCTCCGGATCATCAAAGCTCTTGGCACGAGCTTTGATTGGAGCAATCTATGCATTCCGAACTACCAAAAGGGGCACTATTGATGTAAGTCTCTTTCTACTAATGTATGGTAAGGAAGCACTTACTCCTTTTGATTTCATCATTAGAAAAGATATGGAAGAAAGATCTATTGAAATTGACCTTCACTAAAGAAGGTTAGCAATATTCAAAAGCGTAGGGAGACAACAATGAGGAGGTTGTAGCCTAAAGCAAGAAGAGTGCAAAAGAGTCCACGACAAGCATATGAGGACAAAAGAGATTGAAGAAGGATCTCTTGGTTTGATACATAAGATCCCATTATACTTGTTAAACTTACGCCTAAGTGGGTTGGACCTTAGAGAGTGGTGAAGATCCTCCCTCAAGGAGAGGTACAACTTGAAGACTTAAAGGGTGAAAGTTTCCCTTGGTAAATGTTTCCAAGGTGAAGAACTACTTTGATCGAGGCAAGTGATATAAATAATCATTCCGCTGTATGTACCATGAGTTCATTTCTATCCGACAGTTCGTTTTTGTCAAATAACGAATCTGTCTTTGAAGCAAATAAAAGGGAAGCTTGCACGGGATGGTGCAAAGGCTTGATGCAGGGATCCTTAGTACTATGGATGTGCTAGGGACATACAGTCACATTTTGAAGTCTTGCAACACAATGTATGATCTCCCTTCACCTCACTCTCCCTTCTCGCCCACTTGCCCTCCACCTCACACACTTGCCTATTTTCCTCTTCCCCCCCTCACCCACTTTTCTCTTCCCTCCATTTGCCCTCTTTCTCTTCCACCCACTCGCCCACTTTCCTCTTTCCCCCAATCGTCCACTTTGTTGGAAGTGTGGTAGGATCAAATAATAATCACAAGATAATCCAACATCTTAGTGTGAAGAACAAAGGGAGGCTCCCAAAACTCCTCCAAATCTGCATATACACCTCCAAGTCTCCTCCCAGCTCTTAACCCTAGAGTGTATATCTCAAGTGCTTCAAGAATTGATGATTGATGATGATAATCAAGACATCTGTCTCTGCTTTGACATCTGTAAGAAAAGGCTTGAATGATGTGTGTGTGACTCTCCTCCCATCCATATCTACCATCTTGTATTCTAAAAAAAGCAATGATATGGAATAGTCTCGTGCTCCCATGTGTACATCATGCAACACTTATTCCCATTACTATTGAATACCTTAGGGTATCCCCCGAGCTTGGAACCTTGGCTAGCTGGCTCTTGTCCCTCACAGACATGGATTTATCCCTATGGACCAATGTAATAATCCATGTGGATCAATGTCTGACACTCTCTCCCCCTTCTAAAGATCATTGTCCTCAATGATCAGTGAGGGAAATTACTTACGAACCAAAGCTTCTGATTCCCAAGTAGAGTCAGTAAGTTGTAATCCTCTCCAAGCCACCAGATACTCCTGGATGACACGATTCCTCAACCGTTTCTGTATCTGATCTAGTATCCTACCTGGAGAATGGTCTGTGCTATCACTTTCCTGCAAAGAAACAATACCCTCTACTAGATTATCCTCCCTAGAAATATACTTTCGAAGTTTACTGACATGAAACACTCGATGGACTCTGCAATCTGGAGGAAGCTCTAATTTGTATGTAACTTCACTAAGTTTTTTAACTATCTTCTAAGGTCCACAAAACCTTGGTGAAAGCTTACTACACTTCCTTGTGGAGAGTGAAGTAGATCTAGCTGGTACCTGAAGAAAGACTCTATCTCGCTCCTCAAAGCATCTAGGAGATCTCTTCATGTTAGCATACTCTTTTGCCCTATCAACGATGTCGTAGAGATTAACATCTCTACATTACTTTGAAGGCAAACCCATTAAAAGGAGCACTTTGGGAATTCATGAGTATGAAAACAATTCGGATCGATCCTTGGTGTTTCAACTTCTGAAGCTAGAGGTGACAGAAATATTATTGAACCCATGTTGTTCCATGATTGTATGGACACACATGTTTTATCCATGTATTTGTATATCCATGTGAACCTTGAACCCTAAAACTTTATGTTGTGAACCCAAATAAATCCATGTTCCATATGAACCCTACACTCCATAGTGTGAAACCAATTTTATGAAGCAAAAGAATTAAAAAGTAAACAAATTCAAAACGTAACACAATGCGTAATATAAAACAAAAGCAAAACTTATGACTTTCCTTGCGTAGAATTTTCCGTATTGAATTAAAACGCATTGGAAGAACGATCGTAGCTTTTGCTTTATTCTAAAAGCAATCGGGACAAATACTATATAAAGAGGCACTTACCTCATAGTGGGGACATCATCATACAAGGAACGTTCCATAGCGTTGAAGTTTGGAGGAGCTTGAGGCATCCAAGATTTGAGCTAACCTTATGAAGAGTTAGCATTGAAGTTTGAAGGAGATGAAGACATGGAGTCTTCTTTTTCAATTCTCTCTATACTTATTGCCGTATCTCATTAAACTCATGATGATGAATTGTATAAGTGATCTGATGAATTGTTTTGAGATTTTAATAATCTCTTGGAGTCTCCATTATACCACCTGAGTTGCTTGAAGCACCCTGCGTGCGCCGTTGGACTTGGCGGTTGAACTGATCCACCAACCGTGCGCGATCTTCCCGACATTTGAACCCGACGTGAAGAAACGGCATTGCAACTCAGAAACTTGCAAGTATCTTATCCTCTTCACTTCACCCTTCTCATCGATCGAAGGTGCTACAAAGTTATATTTTCATTGAAACCTCTTCTTCAAGCCAAATCCAGGTACTCATAGTGTACTTTTTCATTACATAAGTGAACAATGGGCAAAAAGGGTGTTGCAAAGCACACCACACAAGACATAGGTTCTAATGTGGAAGAATTGATTGAAAAGAAGTCTCGAGAATATGATGAACAATTCAAAGATATGGAGTCACGAATAATTGATGAAAAACTTTACTCAAAGATTAACTCAATAATTTCATGTATTACAATGATGACTCCATTTATGAAAGACGTTAATGAGGTTATTAGTTCATTAATTACACAATTTGGTAAGTTAGATGGAACTGTTCACTATGAACTTTCAAGTTTGAAAGAAAGTATGGATAATCTATCAAATCATGTGAAAGAGATTACAACATTCAAAACTATTAGCTATGAAATTTCAAGTATGAAAGAAAGTATTGATAGTCTATTGAATCAAGTGAAAGAAATCGCAACATGCAAGTGTAACTATGAACATCAAGTTCAAGTTCAAAATATATCTACATATTCTATTGAACAAAGCCCTTTACTTGACCATAGAAGATTCATTCCTAGCACTTTACATAGAAGAACACATAGAGTCCATAATCGACATATTAGATGTTTTTGGTGTGATCAAATCGGTCATATATATGGAAATTGTATAGCGTATGAGATTGCATGTAGACAAAATTTGGTACTTGAAATTGAACGGAAAATATGTGATTATCATAATCGTTTACCTTTACACTTGAACATAGGAAGAGGTGGAATTAAAGAATATTTTGATCAAACAAAATCTAAGCCAAGATCATTTAGAAAACAATGGAAACCAAAGAGATATGACGATAAGAGATCCTTTGAACAAGAAACTATGATACCAATTGACAATCAAGTTAAAAATTTTGAAGAAAAGAGAAGTGAACAAATCAAATTGGATAAACAAAAAGTTGAACAAATTTTCCAAGAAAGATTGGAAGAAGATGAGCAAGAATATGAAAAATCAATACAATTGAAAAAGAAACATGATGAATACTATGTAGTATGTGATCCAAAGTTCATCGAAAACGAAAAAAATTGTGATCAAGAAAAAGTAGGAATTTCAAAATCTCGATTAAGCCATAATATTAACATTGAAGAAAATAGTCAAAATGAACATAAATCCATAAGTGTGAATCAAGATGAATTACTACACATAGATACAGAAAGATTTGAGAAATTTCTGAATGAAAAATTACAACCAAATAAAGAAGAGCATGAAAAATCAATTAAAGTCAAAAGTAATGAAGATGGCACAACCTATATCCAACTTGATGCAAAGTTTTTGTATAATGATAAGATTTTTGATCCTGAAAAGATTAAAAGGTTTATAGAAGCAAAATACAATCATATTCTAAACTCAAAATGAGATTGAGGAAAAAGAAGATGATGGAAATATAAGTATAGAAAATGACCAACATAGTGATTCAAATTATGAGGAAGAAGAAAAATCAATAAAGTCATGCATATTTGATAATACCATAAAACAAACTGATAATCAATTAAATGGTTCTTTTGAAAACTAGCAAGTTTGTATGATCCACTACTAATGTGTTTTGAAAAGATTTTTTTGTAAATGAAGAAATTGTGGATAACCATCACTACACGGATGATAAATCTTCTGATGAGGATTTATGTTCTTTGAGTTTGATACAGGGAAAGATCTTTCATATAATGAATAGGTACCAAAGTTGATCTATGAAGCGTTCTTGAGCAACAAATGTTTTCTAGGACTTTGTGAGTGAACCTGTAGTCAGGAAGCTATGTAATAAAATGTATTTTTTTGATTCTAATGCTTGATGATTCTATGAAACAGGAAAAATTCTTGGAAGACCTTCTTCATAAATCTATCTATAAAGATAGAGAAAATCTATAGAGTTTGAGAGATTTATTTGATTGAGGAGTAAGACTTGAGTGTTGAGTTAAATGCATTTTAGTCTTCTTTTCTTACTCTCCATTATTTGCACCGTATTGATTCTATTCTGCATTCAGAGTATGCATAAACCAATGTATATACACACATGTTTATTTCTTTAGCCTGCACAATCTACTTGCACTTGTAAAAAAATAAAAATAAAAAAAAACCACATCCAATTTAAAAGCAATCATCAACAATTCTGAAGTACCTCATCATCGATATCCTCTTACCCCTTTTGCACCATGATTTTTTGAAAAATGCACCTAAAGTATGCATGATAGGGTCTCATTACATGACCTTGCATTTAGGCACGTATTGAGATTAACCTATGCACACAGAGTGATTGTAAGGATTGATGTATATGCACATTGATATGTATGAAAGTGAGTGCACAAGCTTCATCATCAAATGCCTTTTACCCTGATACTTGCACCATGTTTATTTACTTATGCACCTAAAGTATGCATGATAGGGTCTCATTACATGACCTTGCATCAAGGCACATTTTTCATTTACCCATGCACTTTGAGTAATGGAAAGGATTTATGTGTAAAAACATGAAATGTATGAAAGTGAGCGCACATGCCTCATCAACGAATGCCAAATACCTTATCTTTTGCACCATATTTTTACCATGCATTTTCAAAGTATGCAATTGATAGGGCTACATTATATGGCCTTGCATAGACACATTTTTTATCTTCCCATGCACTTGACACATGATTTCAAGATTCAATGTTCCTATGAAATGTCAATTTACCTTTGAAGCAGAAAGAAGATTTGAAGATTGGCCCATCGAGGACGATGTGCAGGTTTAGTAGAGGCGAATGTCGTAGAGATTTCCATCTCTATAGAACCTTGAAGCTGACACAAAATATCCATGAACCCATATTCATTCATGTGAACTTCAATCTTAAAACTTGTAGTGTAAAAACATTACATCTGAAACCCAATCATAAAGTTCTGATGTGCACCATGTGAGTAATCTCAATTGTAAAGATCCCATATGTACCATTGTATAATCATTCAACCCATGTGAACCCCTACTTAGTTGTTCCATGTGAACCCTCAACTTATATCATATAAGTGTGAAACCAACTTTATGAAGCAAAAGTATTAAATCAATATAAAAAGTGAAAAGTATTAAAACAAAAGCAAACAAAAGAGAACGTAAAAGAAAGCAAAACTTACGCAAAATTGATACGAACGTGGAAATAAAAGCAAACGCTTGTTTTCTGAATCGTAAATCAGATTACCGTTAATCTTTCTCATACAGATTACCTCTCTATACTTATCCGAGTACTCCTGATGAATCTGATTCTTATTACTGATGAAGAACCAGGTGTCTAGTGCTCTCTACCTCTCATCAGGTGGTACAAAATTATTATAGAACAAGATCTTGAACTAATCCCAAGTCTTGGGCTCGTTCTTATCTTGTTCGATCTTATGCTACCACCTATGGGCGCCATCCATAAGGTTATACGTAGCCTGCTGAATCTTATGTCTATCGTCCACGATATGAAACAAGCAGAACCACTACTCCCACATGTTGAGCCACTACTCAAGAGCATCTGCAATCCTAGCACTAGTCAAGCCATGGTATCTAGGCGGCTTAAGATCCTTAAGCTTCCATATGAACTCTCTGACTAAGATGCTATCTCTAGGGACTTAAGGAGTTTGATTCTCATCTAGGGCATCTACCTCCATCCCTGACAAGCTAGGATCATGCACATCTTCCTCTTTCTTGGAACCACGGACGTGTTCCAAGATATTGTGGAGTGCACTCTCTAGATCGGTAATCCTATTACTCATGGTCTGAATGGGATATGCAGGATGCTCCTCCATGAGTGTATCCCTCCTAGAAGGGGATGATGGTCCTGAGTCCATACTAGGATATAGTAACAGTCAATTTATGTTTTTTGTTTTATATGTTTTTTGTTTTATATTTTTTTTGTTTTATATTTTTTTTTGTGTTTTCAAATGGTACGCTTTATGTACGTGTAAATAAGTAAGTGGCAGCGGAAAAGAAACAAATCACAAGCCTTTGCTCAAATAAAAACAAGAAACTTTTAGTATGTTTTGTATCCTTGAATGCATATGCATACTAAAGTCTAAAAATTTCGACAACATAACGACATAATTTTGAAAATCGAAAACATTATACCAAGTAATCAACAAGCAATTTCTACAATAATAGTGCCGACACGCACAATCTAACTACAAATAGACAGAAGGGGATTACACACCCTGACAAATTTCTCTTTCTTTCCTCGTTGAACCTGCAAGAAAATACTTACCTTGTCCTTGCAAAGAAGAATTCATACACCGTACAATACTAATCTACGTACTAACTACGCGTATACTATAGATGCTATGCACAATTGCATGTTCTATATGCAGTATGAAGCAAAAAGAAAGCAATCATGCATATTAATTGACAAAGAAACTTATCTGGAGGTTCAAGAGATAATTTGCAAATGTGTGCATGTGCTGGAGATGGTCCCCACGCCTTCCAAATAGCTTTCCAAGACACTCCGGATAGTTGGTGCTACAAAACTATGTTCGAAAGAGGGTGGATGATGAAGAAGGATCAAACTTGAAGCTCTGAAGATAACTGAGACAGAAGCCAAAAGGTAGCTTGCAACCACTATCTAGATAGAGCGCTGAAAGACTTATCCATAGCAAGAAAAAACTCTAAATTTGGAGGTTGGATGCTCAAGATATGGGCAAAAGAGTGGATAGTTACAAATTGGCTAATTGAACAAGCTTCTAGCTATGGAATTCCAAAAAAGTTCAAAAATTCTTCTGAGAAACGACCTTCACCTCAGAGATGCGTGCAAAACTTGGAGATTATTCCACCTGCACTGATAGAAGTGCGTGAGGTGCCTTCATATATAGTGTGCTCGTGAAGGCTTCTTCAATACATAGAAGAAGAGAGTATGGAAAACTTTCTCCTCTCTATGTCTCCACTGCGCGGGCAACGCGTGCGGGTAGAAAATAGCCCTCCGGGTAGGCGCTCCCGATCGCGGGCAGAGATCAACGCCGTCGGGCTGAACTCGGGCATATACTCTTGTGCGCACAATAACATAGAGGGGAGTCCTATGGGCTCCCCTAAAACTCCTTTTGATCTTCCCCGTCCTGCTCAAAATGCAACGGCGACCGAGTCCTGCTCAAAACGCAACGACAACGAAAACGCACGTGGAAAAAAAACTCACGCCAAAAACAAGAGGATATGGTTTGCTCTGATACCAATTGTAAGAAAAGGCTTGAATGATGTGTACATGACTCTCCCCTTATCTGTCCTCTTGTATTCTAAAAATAGCAATGATCTGGAATAGTCTAGTGCCGCCATGTATACATCATGTGATACTTATTCCCATTACTACTGAATACCTTAGGGCATCCCCCGAGCTTGGGACCTTGGCTAGCTAGCCCTTGTCCCTCACACACATGGATTGATCCCTATGTCATGATCCCTGTGAGTCAATGTCTGACAACATCGAGAGTTGGAGTAGCATCAAAGTTTTCAAAACAAATAGATATAAGGTATAAATGTATCTTTTCATACCGTGCTCGTGGTGCTTGCTTCAAGCCATAAAGTGCTCTAATCAGCTTGCATACTAGGTTTACTAGGTGTTTTTTATCTAGTTCTTCAATACCTTCTCGTTGTTGAATGTAGATATCTTCATGTTAATCATCATTAACTAGTATACATACAAGCTAAAAAAAAGGCAACAAGAGAGAACTCTCCTAATTATGGTCATTCTAAATGTAGGTGCAAATATTTCATCATAGTCCACCCCTTCCACGACGTGGTCCATCCCTTCTTGAAACATACTTTTATGGATCATGGCTACTAGATGGTCATGATGGATTACTTACATCAACAATGCATGCATACATGCATGCATACGTACATACATACATACATACATACATACATACATACATACATACATACATACATACATACATACATACATACATACATACATACATACATACATACATACATATATATATATATATATATATATATATATATATATATATATATATATATATATGAGAAAATTTCAGCAATGGGCATACTTGTGTTACATGTAAATCTTAGTATCTATTACAAATTTACAATTTACCTACCCCTTTGAGTCCAGCTACGAATCTGTCGTACAAATCTCTGAGACTCCTCTACAAGCATGGCAAAGATATCCCTCTCTTCTTGAGGAATTTGAGGAATATCTTTGACTTTACCAATATCAACTAGATCAACATTCACCTGTAAAATTCAATTTTTTTGTTAAATTTGAGTCTAGACTCTAGAGTATAGCCTAGAGGGTATAAAAATAGTTTTAAGCTTTCACAAATACAAACATCATGTAATATGGATTTTGAAAGATTCAAATGATAAAAATACTTACCAATAGTGGAGTACTCACTCCATCTTTCTCCCTCCATGTGACCGAAGCAACCTGGTTCTCACGTCGCCGTGCAGTGTGCTGTCCAAAGTATTGATCCATGCTACGGAACCGCAATTTCTTACTCTCTAATTGTGACAAAATACCAACATCTTATCCGCTCCATCAAGTAATGTAGTCAATCCAACTATCCTCTAGCTCAATGTCTGTAAATTGTTGCTTACTTCTCCATACTGGATGAAGAATATGAGCAATGGCATGGATTGGTTTATGAAACCAATCCCATCTTTTTCTCTTGCATCACATAAAGTGGTCTTCCTATATAATAAACAATGAAGTTATGAACATATGATAAATTACTATTAGTACATCATATGATCAATTGACAAACTATCTAGTATCAACTATAAATTTTCCACTTTCCAATAAAAAACATTTACTTACTCGATGTCCGAGAGTCTGACAACTTTCTGGATGCTTTCTTGTATACGATCAATGTACTTATATACAAGACCAAGTGTATTGCCCTCCATATCTGTGATGCGAAGAACATTGTACATCAGTCGAATGGAAGCTACCAACGTATCTCGCTTCTTCCAACACTCATCATCTCCCATAATGAGAGTGAGAATTGTGTGAAGAGAGTCTCTCCGCCTCTGACATCGTGAATGTTGTACCAATCCTCAGCCACCACCATACGTAGAAACCCTTTTCTTACTCTAAGGACTCTATCAAGTACTATATACATATAACAAAACCGTGTGATAGAGGGTTTCTGGAAATCCAAGGTAGAGTGGGCACGAAAGATATCTGATACTTTTGGCTTAGAAGTTACAATTTTCATTATGAATTTCGCTTTATCAAGGATCAATTTTACCTATGGAAGTGCCCATGTCTTCCATAAGTAAATCTAAACCGTGGGATGCACATGGTGTCCATGAAATCTTAGGGTACACCTCTCCAACCATACGCCCCATCGACATGCAGTTGGACCCATTGTCGATCACAACTTGCACTACATTCTCACTTCCCCCATCCTCAATGGCTTTCTTAACATCTGAGAATATGAATTCATCTGTCACTACTTAGCCAAATGCATGGGCTGGTATAGCACATGGGCTGGTATAGCACATAAAAACATTATGCCCTTGCAAGAGGACACAAGGATGTTATAAACATTCCTTCTACGAATGTCCGACCTGCTGTCACACAGAATAGAGCATTCATATTTCTCCCATACAAATCTTACGGATAACATTTGAGTCTCTACCAGCTTTGTTTGTCTTAAGAGCTCAGTGGTGCACAAGGTTTGTCCCCAAGGACCCTCCCAAGCAACAACTATTCTACTAATAGCTTTCATTGCCCTCTTCCATGGAAGATTATTAGCAACATTAAATGGAATGCCACACTGAATGAAGAGTTTGGTCAACTCTCTAGTGGGCTCTTCCATATGTTGTTTTTGCACTCTAGTCCTTATATTGCCTCTCATGAATATATTACTATCAAGGATCTTTGAATACGATTGATGACATGAAAAAGAGGGAAAGGCATTGGCACCAATGAGACTCATACTCTTTGTGCGTGGTATTTTGGTTGCACTGTGATTCCCTACACAACTCACCATTCGTGTTGACTCCAACAGTTAGATCAATCATCATAGATACTCCCTACATAGCTCACCATTCATGTTGATTCAAGAGTACCTTTGGCATCGAGTATAGACTACTCCCTACACAACTCACCATTCGTGTTGATTCCAACAGTTAGATCAATCATCATAAAGAGTACCTTTGGCTTTGAAGGCCAAGGATGAAACTTTTGTCAAAGCTATGTAAGTGCATTACAAGGAAAACATGGGAAATCCATAATATCAGTCTATCTCAAGATGAAAAGGCCCGAAAAGAAAACTATACATAAATGAATCTCTACACCTTTTAGTCTTTTATGTCTTCCTCATCCTCCATATATTTTTTTATTGCATGTATTGGGCATTGTCCAGACTTTAAATAATTTTTTATCCCTCAAGGAAAAATAGTTTTGGGTGTTTTTGCATATCAAAAAAAAATGCCACTTTGCGAAGTTGCAAATGGTTCGCAATGTATTGCAATGCAACTATGTCTGAGCTACAGACCTTGGCTCCTTGCCCTTGTCCGGAACACAAAATGATGGTCTCTACATACCAATGTCTAACAATTGCTTAAATTTCTGATCTCTATTTGAGATTCATTGTCGTACTATGTGCATCTCAGTCCTATCTATTTTCAATAATGAAACCAAGACAAGACAAGGCTAGAATTTCTTTAATTAGAGCATATGCCTCATTTTGAAAAATGGACATCTTATAACAGCAACGCTTACTTTAAAAGGCCTTCAATAGACCTGAGGTGTAGGAGGCACATTGGCCTCATTGTGAAAATGGATCACCAAAAGAATATGGCATAGCCAACATACATAGTCCATGGGGTGTAGCTAAGAGCTGCTCCACTGTAAATATCATGCAAAACTTATTACACACACAAACCTCCTTTTTTTTTGAGTGTGTGCGCTTTTTGTGGGGGTTGAGGGAGAAAGGGGGGGGGGGGGGGGGGGGGGGGGGGGGGGGGATATAGAATGTCTTATTCTGATTCTCTCAATACATACATTTACCCTTTTCTTTTTTAATACATACATAAATGCATCTGCATGTTTCCTTGATTCATGTAATGCATAGATACACAAAAATCTGTAAAAGCTTTCCGAAGTAATCTCATCTCAAACTATGGATGCCAAGACATTTTTTGTGATGGTCTGAAAGATATCATTAGGCAAAAATGATAACAACTAGGAGAAACTGACCTCTGTGAATTTATTTGCTCGTAGCATAGATGAAATAATAATATTGCCGAAGAGACGGCTCTCCAAAAGCCAAGTTGAAATCTTGAGGGCATAGCCAGTAAAATGTGGAGCTACACACACATCCAACAATAAGAATGACATCCAGTAATTTTTACGACACTTTCAGATTTAGTTCACTGCTAAGTACTGAACACAATCAAGTATACTGATCATGCAAATGTGATCCACAAAATATGATGATAGTTCTGCCCAAGTAATTGAGTTCACTGATGTACATTCAGCAAGAAGATCATATTGTCAATCAGCAGCTTCTATAGAGCCCAACAGAATCCATAAACATCCAGCTGGCCATGGTATAGAAACGAACAAACATCATAGGTGTTACAGACTTCTTAATCTCGATGAACATTTTCATGATGCACCTGCACCAGGTTTTCATAAATTTGACAAAACCCTAGAGGACTGACAATTCTGACCCTTTGTGGGGCCCCTTTGAAAAGACAACCTTTATTTTTCATATGGCGATAGAACCGAGAATCACAGTCACTCAGCATCTGCAGCAGAGTCGAGAACCACATACACAATCAACAATGAGAATGTCACCTGTAAAATATCACCAGATTATGTATGTATGTATGTATGTACGTACGTATGTATGTATGTATGTATGTATGTGTGTATGTATGTATGTATGTACGTACGTATGTATGTATGTATGTGTGCACGTATGTATGTATGTACGTACGTATGTATGTATGTATGTATGTAATACACACACACACTCATACATACATACGTACGTACATACATACATACATACATACATACACACATACATACATACATACACACATACATACATACATACATACATACATACATACATACATACATACATACATACATGCATGCATGCATGCATGCATGCATATATATACATGCACACAGAGGCCGGTAACTTTTGTCCCAACACCTCTATGGGGGAAGACACCTCTAGTTGGGCAACTTCCTCAAAGTGGCCAATATCACCAATAGACACATCTATACAGTCATGCCCAAAAAATCTAGGTAATCAGGCCTGATTGGATAGTTTCATGGTTGCAGATATGGTTTGTTCATATGGCAAACACATATGCGTACAGAGGAACAAAAAAAAAGTATAATTGAAAATACCGTAAGTGAAAAAAATTACACATGAGAGAAAAATTAGAGATAGGTATTTTTGGTGTAGTGTAATATGCAAACAATATATATAATCAGATTTTCCACCCATAGAACACATCAAATAAACATGAAGCATAAGCTGATAGAATATTGAATTCAATTTCTACACTTTCAAAACTCTAAAAATAAAGATTGATGGGACAAACTCCCTCCCTCCCTCTCTCTCTCTCTCTCTCTCTCTCTCTCTCTCTCTCTCTCTCTCTCTCTCTCCCTCCCTCCCTCCCTCCCTCCCTCCCTCCCTCCCTCCCTCCCTCCCTCCCTCCCTCCCTCCCTCCCTCCCTCCCTCCCTCCCTCCCTCCCTCTCTCCCTCCCTCCCTCCCTCCCTCCCTCCCTCCCTCCCTCCCTCCCTCCCTCCCTCCCTCCCTCCCTCCCTCCCTCCCTCCCTCCCTCCCTCCCTCCCTCCCTCCCTCCCTCCCTCCCTCCCTCCCTCCCTCCCTCCCTCCCTCCCTCCCTCCCTCCCTCCCTCTCTCTCTCTCTCTCTCTCTCTCTCTCTCTCTCTCTCTCTCTCTCTCTCTCTCTCTCTCTCTCTCTCTCTCTCTCTCTCTCTCTCTCTCTCTCTCTCTCTCTCTCTAGGGGTACATTGCCACCAAAAATGCTCTACTACCGCGAGCATTTTCTACATATATCAGGCACGGGCTTCATCGAGATTCCGAGATACATGCAGACCTACCTTCCCCACCACCTACGAGTCGTCATTGGGCAGCTCCGGGTTTCATCACATCAGCTCGAGATTGAGAGGGGTCGGTCCAGGGGAGTCCCCCGTGAGGAGAGGTGGTGCCCAGTATGCCAGACAGAGGTAGAGAGTGAGGAGCATTTTGCTATCAGATGTCCAGCATACTTAGACCTACGAGCACAGTTCCAGATCGAGGAGTCATTCCAGCTGTGCATGACTATGGGAGACCAGAGACGCTTGGGATGCTTTCTCACAGCAGCGTACGAGAGGCGAGAGCGGTCACTACAGTACATACATCAGCCACGGGTGAGTACCCAGCAGACCATTACCCAGTTCTTTCAGCGAGTTGAGCTACATCAGAGAGGTCCATCTATAGGGCTCACGCTCCACCAGGCAGAAGCACAGAGAGCACGGCGCCGACCACGCATGGGCGGATATCGTCGACCACGACTATATCAGGAGGATGTCTCACGCATCAGGATTGCCTACGACCACATGATGGAGCATAGGCGTACCACCACCCCCTGGGTGGTCTTCCTTCAGGAGGCACTCAGACCACCACCGATGTACCACATACTACACCCACCTCCACCCATCACTTGTCGCTAGGGCGTTTTACTCACATTTTGGATCCCCCCCCCATGTATTAGGTGGCCACTATCTGCAGAGTCAGAGCCACATCTCCCCAACCTTTTCCAGCCCTATATAGCTTTGTGTAGCGATATACCTTTTATTTCATTTTATCTTCCACACAGGGTTACTACACTTGTACATGGTTTTTGTCTCATAGGCCAAGTTTGGCCTCCAGAAGACGTTAATATGACTTTCTTTCTTTCTTTCTTTCTCTCTCTCTCTCTCTCTCTCTCTCTCTCTCTCTCTCTCTCTCTCTCTCTCTCTCTCTCTCTCTCTCTCTCTCTCTCTCTCTCTCTCTCTCTCTCTCTCTCTCTCTCTCTCTCTCTCTCTCTCTCTCTCTCTCTCTCTCTATCTCTCTCTCTCTCTCTCTCCCCCCCCCCTCCCTATGCATATCATATTTGTATCTCACCCATTGAGCATATAGAGTGCATACCCATAGCACCCCACACCCTTGATGCCAACTACTATCCCTCCTTTTATACCCGTTTGCAGTACTCACACTTTATTTTCGTTTTTGGATCACAATGGATTGGATCATACTGATGTATATGTTTTGTCTCATAGGCCAATTTTGGCCTCTAATAGACGTTAAAAAGTCTTTCTTTCTTTCTTTCTTTCTCCCCAGATGCTAGAGCCTACACACCAGACACGGGTGAGTACCCAGCAGACTATTACTCAGTATTTTGAGCGCGTTGGTCCCCATCGGACGGACCCGCCTCCCAGAGGCATAGGGCTCACACTCCAGCAGGCAGCGGCACAGAGAGTGCGATGCCGACCACATCTGGTTGGGTACCGACGACCACGACTACACCAAGAGGATATCTCACGCATCAGGATAGCCCACGACTACATGATGGAGCATAGGCACACTACCACCACTTGGACAGGCTTCCTCCAGGAGGCACTCCTACCGCCGCCGATGTACCATATACTCCACCCACCTCCACCCATCATCAGCAATTAGGGTATACATATTCACTCCCTCATGGCTCCCCTTTGTATCAGGTGGTCATTATCTGCTGAGCCAGAGCCACTCTCCCCCCAGGCACCATTATTTTATTCCCACTACCTCCTCATTACAGGTACCACCATCCTTTGCTGTTTTCCGCCTACACAGTTTTGTGTAGCGAGTATTTTTTTCCTTTCCATTGCTACACAGAGATTTCCACAGTTGTATATGATTTTGTCTCATAGGCCAAGTTTGGCCTTTGGAAGACGTTAATATACCTTTCTTTCTTTCTTCTCTCTCTCTCTCTCTCTCTCTCTCTCTCTCTCTCTCTCTCTCTCTCTCTCTCTCTCTCTCTCTCTCTCTCTCTCTCTCTCTCTCTCTCTCTCTCTCTCTCTCTCTCTCTCTCTCTCTCTCTCTCTCTCTCTCTCTCTCTCTCCCCCCCTCTCCCTCTCCCCCCCCCTCTCCCAGCTCGAGTTGATAGGTAAACATAAGAAAGAAAGAAGGAGATTCTGGACTGAACGGGGTCACCCGCAGAGTCGTCGCCCTCGAAGCCAAGGTAGCAGCCTTTTGGAGAAGGAAAACGAGTCCCTCCGGGAGGAGCTTCTTGCTATCCGTAAGCAACAAAAACACGATCAGGAGAAGTTGCACACGGGGCTCACTGATATGAGGACGAAACTGGACAGCATACATGAGGAGGGGGAGATCACCCCATAGCTAGAGGACATCCGGACGACTATCAAGAAAGAGTGCATAGAGGTGGTTCAGAACGAGCTTGAGATTAAAAAAGATGGATGGGTCGAAGTTGTCAAAAAAAAACCTTCGACAGGAGGCAAAGAAGAACAACCACCATGAGGAGATCCACATAGTACACACCACCATTGAGGAGCGGACGCGACAGGCCCGAAGGCTCAATGTCCGCGTCTCCGGCCTCACAGAGACAGACGGATCACCAGAGGAGGACGGGTGTCGATTGTGCACACTACTTGGATATCGCACAGATGAGCCTCTTCCTTTCACCCGAGCCTGGAGTGAAGGACGAGACACCACACAGAACAGAGCACTTATCCTTCAATTCTCGGATGAGGCCAGGAGGAGAGACTTCCTCAGACGACGAGCACTACTACGCACTACACCGGGCACCCCGATCTATTTGGATGATGACCTCACACGGATGCAAGTAGAGCACAGACGTGCATGCATGCCGCGTGTCCTCTAGACCCGACGAGATGGACATCGTGCCCTATACAGAGACGGTCGTGTCATCATCGATGGACGACCCATTGACTAGGGATTTGCAGCCTATGAGACAGCAAAGCACGAGGTGCGCATTGCAGTCTGGAACTGCAATGGATCTTTGTGGACACATCCAGGGCACCTCGAGGAGGTGATGGAGGGCAGAGACATGATCTTCTTGACAGAGACACGCGAGAGCCCAAGGAGGAGCCTACCAAGGATTGAGGGCTATATGTGGGAGTCAGCTCACCGCCGACAGATGCGATAGCACACCACGCGAGGATCGGGAGGAGTAGCCGTGCTCTATAGACAGCCGCTACAGCACAGGATACAGGTGGTAGCCAGAGATCGAGAGGCACGTTTCATGTGGATACTCCTCTAGCTATCAGGGGAGAGACCAACGTATTTCGCCGTATGCTATATTGCACCCATCGGCTCATGTTTCACACATTCCCCCAGCAGCCCTCAGGGGGGGAGGGATCAGACACATCCCTATATGACTGCCTCAATGACACCATTATGGAGTATACCGGGATGGGTGAAGTCTTCGCTGTAGGAGACTTCAATGCCCGCACTCAGAGCCACCAATGTGATATCTACGACTTTGACGACCCTGAGATGCTTCGCACCATAGAGGACATGTCTACACTGAGAGCCTCGGCCAACACTGCCACACCCACCTCATACGGCCGACACCTACTCCAGATGGGAGCAGCACACCGTCTCATTATATATAATGGGATGGCGACCTTGTCCGCCTCAAGTGGTCTAACTTGCATCCCACCCACGTCATCGCATGGAGGCATTGTGGTAGACTATGTTATCGGACCCCCGGAGGCGACACATCTCATCAGCTCATTCACCATCCCACCCATACCGATTGGCGCTGATCACGCATATCTCTCCCTATCCATAGGCGGCTCACCACCCACAGCACCACACATTCGACACGGTTGGGGCATACACCTCAGAATAGATGGTACGATGAGAAGTGTAGACGACTATACCGACATCTCAGAGCACTGAGTATCTTGGGATCCATCACAGAGAGGGAGGCATGACGACAGATGCGAGCCCTCACACGCCGGAAGTGGCGAGCTTTCGAGGAGCGACAGGAGGCAGAGTTGTTTGACCTTCTCATGAGTAGGGATTGTGCCACCGCGTGGAGGGCCCTACATGAGCCACACCCACCTACACCCATAGCAGATCCTCAGATTTGGCATACCTACGCCCAGAGGTCATATGACGTCCCAGGACAGCCACCATTGCCGATCCCTTCCACACCGCGTCCTGTGATATCCACCCTATTCACGGCAGGCATGGTACGACAGGCCATCCATAGGCTACAGCATGGCCATTCAATAGACCACACGGGACTATAGGGCATGCACTTTATATATGCAGTAGATGTAGTCTCCCACCTGATCACCAATCTCTTCAACCATGCTTTGGTTGAGGGATTACCTGACTCGTGGACTATGCATACCATTGCGCCTATCCATAAGTCCGGCGATATGATGGAACCAAGGAACTACATGACTATTATGATAGGCCACATCCTGGCCAAGATCTATGGGGCAAAACTAGAGGCGGAGCTTAGTACACATGCTGAGGGAGCTCGGATCAGAGCACCCGGCGAGGCAGGCTTCCATCGCACTTTCTCCACCATCGACCACATCTTCGTAGTTCATTGCTTGATTGAGAGCCCGAAGGTGAGGAAGCGGAGACTATACTGTTGCTTTGTGGATTTCCACAAAGCCTTCGACATGGTCCCTCGAGAGAGACTACTACGGAGACTCAAGGAGTTGCAGCAACCATCAGACATTCTATGGGCCATCCATGCTTTGTATGCACAAGTCACAGGTAGGGTGCGCTGCCCCGGCGGCCTATCAGACAGCCTTGTCAGCACCATTGGTGTGAAACAAGGTTTCCCTCTCTCACCCACTCTCTTCGGTCTCTACATCGATGAGATCACGAAGTATATACAGCGAGCAAGAGGGCTAGGAGGAGACCTCAGAGGTACGCAAGTACACATCCTATTATATCTAATGACATTGTTCTGCTTTCAGAGTCACATGAGGGAGTCACATTTACAGGCGCTCGATACCTTCTGCATGGAGAGAGGACTCATAGTGAACCTTGGGAAGACCTAGGTCATGATCGGAAACCATACCTCTAGGACAGTACGCCATCGCGCCACCTTCTGCATGGAGAGAAGACTCAGTGTGAACCTTCGTAAGACCACGGTCATGATTGGAAACCATACCTCCAGAACAATACGCCATCGCGCCTCCTTCACCGCAGCGGGAGGACAGATAGAGGTAATGGACTCCTACGTCTACCTAGGTATCATAGTTGCAACGCAACGCGTTGCGTAGCATCTACAACGTTCGCAACGTAACGGCGTTGCGTTGCGACGTACACAACGCATTGCGTTGCAAACAAAAAATTTTGCCCCCTCCTTTAACCCGAAACGGGCTCGCGGGAGAGGGCATTTCATATGCGTTCTAGCCTGCAGCGAGCAAAGACCTGGGAGCCCTGAAGAGTCAGCAGAGAGAGAGAAAGAAAGAAAGAAAGAAAGTCATATTAACGTCTTCTAGAGGCCAAATTTGGCCTATGAGACAAAAACCATGTACAAGTGTAGTAACCCTATGTAGAAGATGAAATGAAATAAAAAGTATATCGCTACACAAAGCATAAAAAGTATAGAGCCACGTCTGGGGAGACGTGACTCTGACTCCGCAGATAGTGGCCACCTAATACATGGGGGATCCATAATGTGAGTAAAACACCCTAGCTACTGGTGATGGGTGGAGGTGGGTGTAGTATGTGGTACGTCGGTGGTGGTCTGAGCACCTCCTAAAGGAAGACAACCCAGGGGGTGGTGGTACGCCTATGCTCCATCATGTGGTCATAGGTTGTCCTGATGCGTGAGATATCCTCCTGATATAGTCGTGGTCGACGATATCCACCCATGCGAGGTCGTCGCCGTGCTCTCTGTGCTGCTGCCTAGTGGAGCGTGAGCCCTATAGATGGACCTCTCTGATGTAGCTAAGCTCGCTGAAAGAACTGGGTAATGGTCTACTCGGTACTCACCCGTGGCTGATGAGTGGGCTGTAGTGACCGCTCTCGCCTCTCGTATGCTGCTGTGAGAAAGAGTCCCAAGCGTCGCTGGTCTCCCATAGTCATGCACAACTGGAGTGACTCCTCTATCCGGAACTTTGCTCGTAGGTCTAAGTATGCTGGGCATCTGATAACAAAATGCTCCTCACTCTCTACCTCTGTCTCGCATACACAGCACCACCTCTCCTCACGGGGAGCTCCCCTGGATCGACCCCTCTCAATCTCGAGCTGATGTGATGAAACCCTGAGCTTCCCAATGACAACTCGGAGGTGATGGGGTAGGTATATCTGCATGTATCTTGGAATCTCGATGAAGCCCTCGTCCAATATATGGAAAAAATGCTCACGATAATAGAACATTTTCGGTGGCAATGTATCCCTAGGGCTCACCCATGTCCTCTGTATGTATGTATGCCATATCTCCTGACGAATGACCCTATTCCTCTCTCGATGAGAGAGAGAGAGTAGGTGGGTGCATGTGAGTCGTACTGTAGTGGTGGTAGTCTGTCTAAGTCAAAGCCATGGTGGGCAAGCCAGTCTCGTGTCTGTGCATACCATGAGGAGGTGTCGCCTGCTAATGCCATATCACGTGATGCCTGGAAAGCACGATAAGCAATGCTCTCTGTATCCATGCTCCGGAGTCTGTGTAATAGGCATACTGTCTGGAATAGTGCCTCAACTAGCATTGGTGGTGCAGCAAGCTCTGCTCTAATGATATCATGTGGTACTAAAGGCTTGCTGCGGATAAGTCTGGCAATCATGAGGATCTGTGGCCTCTCTAATGCTGTCCATACTGATGTAGCTAATCTTGGTCCCCATATGGCTGCCCCATACATGAGCGCTGGCGTAACCAAAGTGTCGAAGAGCCACCCCATTGTGCGGGGCTCCTGAAAATATGCCTAGTGGCACTGTCTCTTCATCAGAGCTAGTGCTCCATACCCACGTGTGATGCGGTCACGGGCTACCTGAGACATAGAGAAGACCCCTGATGCTGCCGTAAATGTCACTCCAAAGTAAACATATATGATCCGACCACTTCAATCGGTCCACCTGCTTCTATGAACAAACTATGTCTGCGTACCTCTGCTGATGTATGAAAGATCGTGACCTTGGTTTTACCAAGGTTCACAGATAACCCTCTGTGTGTGCAAAAGTCATCTAGGCCATGTAGATGATGTTGTAGACCTTCTGCAAACTCGGAAACAAGTACAATGTCATCAGAATATAAAAGAATATGGACAGTGGACCCGCGTACCTCAATGCCATCACCCGCGTACCTCAATGCCATCACCCCCTGCTACTGTATGTAGTCCACTATCTCATCAATGTAGAGACCAAAGAGGGTGGGTGAAAGAGGGCATCCTTGCTTCACCCCGATAGTGCTAGCAAGTGGATGCGATAAGCCCCCCGGACATCTGACTCTACCAGATACTCTCTCGTATAAGGGGTAGATTCCCCATATCATCTCCTCCGGACCTCTGATATCAAGTAGTCGTCTGAAGAGTCGTCCCCTAGGAACAGTGTCAAATGCTTTGCGGAAGTCCACAAAGCAACAATACAATCTCCTCTTCCTCATCCCTGCCAGGTCGATCAGGCATCTCAGAGTGAAGATATGGTCAATGGTAGAGTAATCACGTCTGAAACCTGCCTGTCCTGGAGCCCTGATGCCCTTCCTCTCAGTGAGAGCACTCAAATGTGTCTCTAGTATTGCCCCATATATCTTAGCCAATATAGGGCCAATCATGATCGTCCGGTATGTAGTTGGATCCATAGTATCTTCTGTGCTCAATTAATGAGTCAGAGAACCCTTCAACCAATGCACGGTTGAAGAGGTGGGCAATGAGCGGTGCAAGGATCGTGCCTCCATAGATCAGGTGCTCTGCCTGTAACCCGAAATGGTCATGGGCCCTGCCATGCTGTAGACGGGCAATAGCGCGTCCCACCATAGTGGATGTGAAGAAGTCAGAGGTAGTAGGACGTGGGCTCTGTGGTCCGGGGATGGGGGCTGGTCTGGTATCTCGTATAGGCTCCGTGCATAGCTGTGCCAAGTGCTCGGGTCTCGAATGGGTGTCTGCTGTCTCCTCTCTATCAAATGTCTCCATGCCATTGCACTGTCTCGACTCATGAGCAAATGATAAATATCCCAGTACTGTCTCTCCTCCCAATCTCGCCGTTTGCGGCGAGTAAGGCTCTGCATACGACACTGTGCCTGTGTGTGTGTAATATCCCCTCTATGCTCTAAAATCCGTAGGTGTTTCCGTAGCTCACGACAATCTGCATCATAGCAACGGCTCTAGGGCATGGAACCTGTGCGTCGAGGGTGTATATGTGTGCGGTGTGGGAAGCTGCAGAGAGTTGAGTCCTCTAGGATGGTGGTGAACTGTGATGTAAGTGTGTCCAAGGTTGAGAGTGGATCGAGGGAGAGTAGGCGGACGTGTAAATAGTGTACATAAACGTGTGAGAGCTCATGTGTGAAGTTTATCCCGGTGTTTGTCTGAGTGGGTGAGGGAGGATCTAGTGGAATAGGAGATGAAAGTGTGAATGTGATAAATGTATGGTCAGCACCAAGTGGGCGTCGTCCAATACTAAGTGAGGGGATGAGTGAAGCTCCAGAGGTGGTACCTAAAATGCAGTCGACTGTGCTCTCACCTCCCCCGTGGGGGAAGCAAGTAAGTCCGCCCGAACCTGGCCAACGATTCATCCCGTTAGATATAACGAGATGATGTCGGCTTCCTAGCTCAAGTAGATGTCGGCCATACCCGGTGGTGTCATGACCCATGTCCGTTGATACTCTACTGGTACTCATCTCATCTGGGTCTCTGGCCCTCATGAGATATGGGTGATCCATGTCGTATGCCTCGCACTGATGTGACGGAGTGCGTCCATTGAAGTCCCCCATAAGGAAGACTTCACCTAGAGTGTTGTAATTGTCCAGAAGATGTTAATATGACTTTCTTTCTTTCTCTCTCTCTCACATCTTACACCCGCCCACTAGCACAAGATGGAGCTAGTTTAGTCGTTTCAGATGCATGAGAATGCTTGTTGTACTACCCTTTTGCATATAGACTATCATAGATATCGCACTCCATACACCCCCCCACTTTCATGGGTATCTCCACATGCATACCACGGAGATATGTTTCAGCTTTACCAGTTTCTTTTTCAGCACTTTTATCTTCTCTCATAAACAGGAGATACACCCATGTACATCGCTTTGTCTCATAGGACGAGTTCGGCCTCCTAATAGACATAAAAACTCTCTCTCTCTCTCTCTCTCTCTCTCTCTCTCTCTCTCTCTCTCTCTCTCTCTCTCTCTCTCTCTCTCTCTCTCTCTCTCTCTCTCTCTCTCTCTCTCTCTCTCTCTCTCTCTCTCTCTCTCTCTCTCTCTCTCTCTCTCTCTCTCTCTCTCTCTCTCTCGGTTTCGCATTCCTATGCACATGATCTTCGCTCAAAGCTACTCTCACTCGATCCACATGATCCTTTTGATACACTCACCTCAAAAATCAAATCTACCTTGCATGACTCAGCGATACGGAGCTCTCCCCACCATACACATACCTTTCCTCCACTCACTTGGACCATGCCCAAGTATAGCTGGTATGATGAGGAGTGTCGCTAGCTACGACAATGCCTCAAAAGTTGATGAAGCTCTTGGAGAGATTACACACAAATAGACGCAACACCGCATGCAATCACCTACTCGTCGTAAGTGGAGGGAGTGGGAGGAGCACCAATATTGGAACATATACCACTTACTCATGTGCAGGGACTGATCTGTTGCATCGCGTCATTTATGCGAGAGGAGACATCCCACCCCCCATCCAAGATCCAGTGAGATCGCATTGCTATGCAGAGATTTTATATCATATACCAGATCAGCCACCAATACCTACACCTGTAGAATTGAAATTTTTCAAGGCAGAAGACAGAACATACCAAGTGCTTAAGTTGGACACCAAGGAGCCCAAGTGATGGAATTGGGCGCCAAGGAGCCCAAGTGATGGAATTCGGCACCAAGGAGCTCAAGTGATGGAATTGGGTGCCCCAAGTGATATAATTGGGCCGCCAAAGTGATGGAATTGGGCGCAAAGGAGCTGAAGTGCTCGAATTGGGTGCCAAGGAGTACAAGTGATGGAATTGGGTGCCAAGGAGCTCAAGTGCCGAAGTTGGGCGCCAAGGAACCCAAGTGCTGGACTTGGGCGCCAAGGAGCCCAAGTACCAAAGCTGGGCGCCAAGGAGCCCAAGTGCTGGAATTGGATGCCAAGACATCCAAAATTTACCAAGGCCCAAGCCCTGGCAAGGCGACGGCTGCAGAACTCACAAGGCGACCAGGTGGACCTTGACCACTCAATACTACAAGACAAAGTCTGGTACTGGAGGTGCCGACAATTAAAACTGCCTAGCACATTAACTGCCCATTACCTTTATGTAACATACCTCTCCTCTTGTACCTATCCCTCACTTATATAAGGAAGGAGCCTCAAGAGAGGAAGATATACGATGTACCATAGATGAGATAAAGATAGGAGATACCTATAGCTGAGATATAGATCTCAGAGGAGAGATTGCAGGCCCAGAGCTAGTGGTGGCTGAGAGGTCTACCTTGGTCGTTTTAGACCAGCAAACCTACTAGTCAGTGCTAGCGTGAGGATACCTGGAGGTTGAGATACCTATAGCTGAGATATAGATCTCAGAGGAGAGATTGCAGGCCCAGAGCTAGTGGTGGCTGAGAGGTCTACCTTGGTCGTTTTAGACCAGCAAACCTACTAGTCGGTGCTAGCGTGAGGATACCTGGAGGTTGAGAAGATAGACTGTATTGGGTTGTCACTGCCTTGTGTCTGTATGATGAGTTGTATGGATAATTGACGGATTGCTCTGTCTTGTGCAGCGTGCTATATCTTGTTGTTGTGCTATATTTTGTTGTTATGCCTTGTCACTTGTTATGTCTACTAATTTTTGTGTCAACCTTCTAAGTATTTCTGTTTTCTCCAACTACAATAGAGTGAAGTGGTGACAAGTGCCTAGTGATTAGTTGTGAAGCGCATATTATTTAGTATGCTCCAAGAGTAGTGCATTTTGCATTCCGTGTACCCACAGATACTACTTCACCGCCTACAACACCTCATGGCTCAGATCCCATTATTTCCACTTTCTTCACACAAAAAAAAAGTGAGAAGAGCTATCTCACCTCTAAAGCATGGGAGAGCTAGAGACCAGTTCGACTTATAGGCCGAGCATCCTATATATGGAGAAGAGGTATTGGCACAACTCATTGCATACCTCTTCGACCGAGCAATGAGGATTTGCCATTGGTTGAGGGGTTCCTGGTCTCGTGGACAGAGCACACTATTATGCCTATTCATAAGCCTAGGGATATGATGGATCCTATCACTTACTAGACTAGCATGATTGGCCCCATATTGGCCAAATGCTATGGAGCAATACTTGAGGAGGAGCTCAAAGCAAGCCGACTTCCAAGCACCATTGACCACATATTTACTCTAAGATGTCTGATTGATCAGGCACGGGTGAGGAAGAGGAGACTACATTGCTTCTATGTGGACTTTCGCAAAGCATTCGATATAGTACCTAGAGAGAGGCTCTTCATATGGAAGCATGATCATGGGGTTACGGATGACTAGTTATGGGGGATCTATGCTTTATACAAGCGGGTATCTGGTAGGGTCATATGTCCAAGAGGGCTTTCGGATCCCCTTATTAGCATTATAGGAGTAAAACAAGGGTGCCCATTATCCCCTACTTTATTTGGGATATACATTGATGACATTGTAGACTTTATATAGCAGCATGGTGGTTGAGGAGTGGAGTTGGAGGGAGCCACTCTACACATTTTGTTATATGCTGACGGCATTGTCCTGATTTCAGAGTCAGTGGAGGGATTACAGAGCCACCTACATGCGTTAGATGAATTTTGCTCACTAAGAGGGCTTTCAATGGAACTTGGTATAATGAAGGTACTTATTTTTGGCACATCATCACATATACAGAGACGGAGTGTATTTACAGTTTTTCATGGACACATTGAGATCAATGGTTCATATGTTTATCTTGGGGTGACTTTGACTACCATGTCAGGTACATTCTTTATGGCCCATGCAACTTGCGATCGGGTCACTCATGGATACGTAGCATTAGCATTGATGGAGAGGCAGTGTCATCAAGCACACTTTGAAGAGCCTCGCATGAAGGGTTGGCCACTTGAGACACTAGTCACACCCTCATTGATGTATGGATCATCTATTTGAGGAATAGGATTGGAGACCATATATGGACATTGGTGAAGAGACCTCAGGTACCGATGATTTCTAGGCTGAAGCATAGCAAGCCATCGGTACCACATGACATTATTAGAGAAGAGCTCGCTACACCGCTGATGCTAGTAGAGGCTTTGTTCCATGGAGTATGTTTGATCCATAGACTCTAAGGTATGGATGGAGTAACCACCTGGCAGAGGCACCTTATGTAAGGAACGGGATTCGAGTACAACAGATATCGCATATCACATATCATATAGCTCATAGAGGAGATACCTTGACGACTGAGAGAAGAGTGAGGATACTTGTATGAAGTGTGTCACTGCTCTCAAGCTTCAGAAGCTAAGTTCTAGGAGTTAGACAAGAGGCTCTGGTCTTATCGCAAAGGGTGGACAAGGAGAGTAAGTCTACAAGGGCTGAGTGCTTAGCAAGAGGCTTGTGTGCTTCACTAGTACCTTGAGGTTGTGTTTTGTGGTTAGATTGTGAAGTTGTTAGCATTAGAAGCTGCTTTTAGAAACTCTTGCTTCCTTTTGTAGTGATTATACTGCCTATTTTTGTACACTTTCATGCTTCATGTTAATAGCATAATGCTCCTTTGACTCTTGATCTTGGCTCTTATTTCAACGAATCCTATCTCATTTTGTAATATTCTTGTGGTTTGTGCAAAGCAAACACATAGTGCATACTCCATTGAGAAAAAGAACCCATCTCGAGCACAAAAGAACAAGAATTTCCTCTACACTTCTAGAGCCCATTAGATCACATATGGTTGCTCCATTCTAGCCGATGGATGGAATGACATTCGGTGCTGTCATATCATAAACATAACGGTCTCTAGTTGTTTGGGCACCTTTTTTCTTAGGGCCATCGATTTTAGTTGTGCTAGCACACGCATCACTCGAGAGTTCATATTTGAGCACATTAAAAGTGTCATTGATGAAATCCGCGTGCAAAATGTAGTACAGGTTATCATCTATAATGCCTCAAATCGTAAGAGAATGGGAGAGTTGGTAGAGGCCGAGTTTCCTAGCATTATGTGAATCCATGCTCTACACATTGCTTACATTTATTGATCGAGGATATAGAGAAGCTCCCTTGGCTATCTCCTCTAGTCAATGATGCAAAAAAAGATGATTTCTTTAATACGTAAGAATCACCAAGCATTAGCTATTTTTCAAGCTCATAGTGAGAAAGAGTTGATCTGTCAAACAGAGACCCGATTTGGCTACGTCTACCATGTCTTTTCTAGACTGCATTTATGCATGGTTGTAGTACACATGATCGTTGTAGACCCTCGATGGCAAAGCATGGCACGAGGACGCACAAAGACAGTAAATATGTGCAATGGAAGGTTTTCGATGTGGATTTTTAGGTAGAGATAGAGCACATCATGCCTGTCTAGCACCAATTCATAAATTCATATAGTGCTACGAATTTCTGATACTGAGGGATCCACACTTAACCTTTTATATCATATGTACACAAGGATGCAGAAGGCTATTTCATATGTGACTACTCTATCTACTTCTTGGTATACTTGAGTGCTTAATTATTAATTATTTGTGAATACATTGACGATTATTAATTTATTTGTGATTACATTGATAATTGTATAATTGTTTTTTGCTTTTTAATTTTTAATGTAGACATCATGATGTGATGAAGCTAGTGGAGTCACAATGGAAGTTCTTATCGTAATCGATTCGATTCATAGTTTTGCAACCCTTTTACACCCTTATTTTAAGGATCCACGTTTATGGTCACAACCATACATACGACATATGGACTTATACATGGAGCGCATTATGACTCGTGATGAACAAGTGGCATTTGATAGTAAGTTTTCAGCTTATATGAGCAATGTTGGTATTGTCTATGCTAGATCCACCTCATTGAGGCCAAACGTCACATCTCGACCTCTTGAGTAGTGGAATCATTATAGTTATGATCACCTTATCATTGCACCATATGCACTCATGGTCTTATCACACTTTACCATATATTGAAATTTGATTTAATTTGTGATTTGTTACATAATTATAATCTAATATCCATGGATAATAATGTTTAATGATCAATGATAATTGTAGGATTGCTCTTCCAGCCCATGTGATCGGAATCGGAGTGCATTCTCCTTAGTGCACACAAAGCTTCGCAATTATTTGAGTGTGGAACAATTGCATCGTGTGGTCTTTTGTAAGGCCAATTTACAACTTTTACGTGTATTATGATCTCTTGAAGGTCACATGCAGGTAATAATATTGATAAGTATAATTTGTGTAAATATTTTCTAACTTATTTTTATGTGATAAATTATAATATTCTTAAAATTTATTCTATGCATCCATTGATGATGAGTAAGATAAGATTTGCAAGATGCTTCATGTAGAGCTTGAGAGCATTGATAAGAGGGTTACAAGAGAGTGATCCCGTGCAAGGTTGGATCAAAATTCGAACCGTACAATTTTCCGTACATATTGTACGTACGGTATGTACTGAACCGTACCGTACGTGTTCAATGTATTTTAGAATTTATGCAATATTTTCATATTTTTTCTCTCGATTTGAGCATGGCCTGACTCTTTTTTGTCATAATTCATTGTTTAATGTTGATATTAGTGCTTAGATAACTTAATTCTTGAATATGCAACATATAATATCTGTATATTTTTGTCATTTATGGATTCTGAAATTATGGAACAACGTACCGAACCTCAAAATTCGGTTCGGATCTCGAACCGTATGCGAATCGTACGTACCGAACCTAACGTACCATTCCACCTTGATCCCATGTTACTTTTAGGAGTCATAGAGATCCACCGGAGGAGCGAGGTCCATCTGCGAGTGTAGGACGACTTAATACTAGTGGACGCAAGATGCATCCTCGATATAGAGGCCAACCCATTGTGTCAGAAGCAAGGCTCAAGGACATTATCGAGGATGCAACAGAGGATCATGGGTTTGCACAAACGGTTCTAATTGTGCATCTAGAGTATGATGAAGGAAAATTCATTCCTAGAGACAATATTTATCTTTAATCATCATATGAGTCTTTCGGCATAGATGATCTAGAGTAGATACTAGATGTAGACTCATGAGTCATGCCCACTATGATGTATCTGGCATATCACATATACGACATAACATATGATGATTCAGACTTTTTGGCAGATGTTTATGATTTATCTTACTATGTATGATCATTGATGTCAGATCTATGATGTATCATAGTACTTTTTGAATTCATACTTTTTGACATTGAACAGTGGATAGTATACAAGTCACAATATCATTTCTGATACTTATATATGACATAGGCTATAGCCCATGATGTATCCAAATATATGTATGTTTCTAACTTCATATTTATCAGAGTTCATAATTTTCTCCCTCGACTATATTGTGTTTTATGCCACATGGTTCATTAATGGTTGTAATTTGTTATTTGTAAGTTTTAACTTTTAATATGCATAATATATATGTATATATACTGTATCTTAAATTCTTATAAATATATGTGTATTTGTAACGATACACCTTACGCACCTTACATTCGGATACCATTCAGTCCTCACACCCTAAGCCCACCGAACTGAACGCACCGAACACCAGACTGCCTTGACATGGTGCCAAGGGTGCTGAGCTAAACAAACATCATCAATATCCATTGGCTTTATAACAGTACCATATAATATGGGAATCAGAGCTCCACATGGGTTCACACATGCATCTAATCTCCAGTCCTTGTCTAGATGCAAGTTATGTGATGAGAGGTACACCGTACAAGGACAAACACTGCATCCATTTTTGTCTCTATGCTGCACCAGTTCAGAAATTTCATTGAAAAGAGGGAAGGCCAATTTGTTTGGTCATCAACACAACATCATGTAAGGATGTTGTAATCTTACATGTCACACATCCAAGACCATAGGAAAGGTCAGCAATTATGTAAAAGGACTAAAAGATACAGGAACGTCTACTGTTATTAATTAAATGGCCATCTTGACAGACGGCACTTGGGTGCTGATGCATGTACTCTCTATATCTAAATTAATGACATCAACGCAGCTCAGTTTGTGGCCAAAACTAAAGCGATCCTAACTATATCTTGGACTCAAGGTTGTGAATTTGAACCCACACATGTCACAAACTTAGAAAACAACGCCATACCAATGCTGATAAAGTATCAAAAAGGTCCAAGAAAGATGCAAAAAATCCCATGGGAAAGAACTAGCACAACTTTATTTGGGCCCAGTGGCCATTCCTTCCAACATTGATCTCCTCCACTGACAAATACATTATTTTTTGTAAGCCAAAGAGAGATGGATGGATCTGGTGATTGAAATTTGAACGTCATATCTCATGGTATCATTCATGTAATACTGCACAACTAAGAACAAAGACTTTCCCTTTTCGCAAATACAGCCATCTCCTATTATAAAATATCTGAATCTTCTCAGAAAAGAGAAGATGAATATATAGTGACTGCTTAAACAAACCTGCTTTCAAATGCACACAGATCTTGATTCTTTAATCTAAACATGATGATTGTTCAACACATAAGATATCTGAACCTTTTCTGCTACAACACTAAGGCGGTCAAAAGTAAGAACGGAGAACCATCAAGCATGAAAATCAGCCGAATCTTCAAGTGTACCCATTTTGACATAGACTTACAAAGAGCAAATAACATTATGAAAGTGATCATGAATAAAATGTATAAAATCATTTATGATATTCTAATTTGCCAGTGACAGATCCTTCAGCTAGGTACATCGTCATCTGAAACATACAGCATACATAACTGACCTTGTAAAATGGTCCGATCATATTTGACCGCATCTATATCCAGATCTTCCACTGGAGGCAAAGTTTTCACCACCATTTCTGTAAAATCGGTGATGCTCCTGCAGGAAATGAAACGATAACCAGTGCAAGATATAATGTTCAAGTTAGTCTTATTAGTCAATCAAACACAAAATACAGGTTATAATATTCAACAAACAGCTCACGTACACATTAACAGACACTTCAATCTAATGCATGCAGCTCGATTTTATGTATGTAATTATGTGGCCATTCATCCAAGCTAGGTGATTCTATTGATGTTTACACAAGATAGAAATGGCGGTTTGTGCCAACTTGCAAAACCCCTTGTATGTCGTAGAGGGAGGCGGACTTCTTTCAGAGGATTCCCCTCCCTTCCCCAAATTCAACACTCAATGAGTGACACTCCCACATGCGGTAGCGAGTCCAGCTAGATGACAACCACAAGTCATAAGCTATAGGGGTGTGTACCTCCATCATCGACAAATAGGGGAGATTCCGTCTCAAGAGCATACTCCCACTAAGGAACGATAGGCTAAGATGAATAATTACCTTGTGGCTTTCATTCGGACATCCTTAGCACCATACGCACCCATGTACCACATGTTACACCCGTCCCTTAGCACATAATGAAGTTGGATAGCTTGATGCATTTTCATGATTGTACTACCCTAGACATGTAAGCATGTATACCCCCTAGAGATAGAGCTCCATCTCTCCTAAGCTACCCCATGAATAAACCACTACCACCTCCTCATTACATTTCTACCTATGTTCAGTCTAGTTTAGTTTGAATCAGTTTTGTTTCATTTGTTTTTCATTTGTTTTTAGAAAAAGAAAAATGAAATACACATCATGTACACTGTTTTGTCCCACTGATTTCGGTCTGACATAGATATTAAGGCTGGTTCACACCAAACTGGTGGAACAAACACCCAAAACTGCCTTGCTCATGGTGGAACAATAAAAACCGAGTAGCTCTGCCATCTATGTGTTGACACAAGAAAAACAAAATTGTAAAAGAGCAATTTCTGTGCCGTCTTCTTATGTGAACACTTGAAATGGAAGAACAAGTTTTGTCTTTTACATGGAAATTTTTTTTTTTTTAATAAAAGGAAGTTCGGCCTTAGCCTATTCTCCCCGACTTTATTTAAAATAAAGAAGAAAAGTTACATGTGAATGGGATTAGTGCCCATGGGACCCCCCAAATCCCACAATGCACGGGACAAGTTCAGAAAGCTAGAGGGCATTACAAATGAGGCTTACAAATCTATCATCTCCCTCATGCGGGACCCATTTGGGTTTCAGCTTGTTATCAACGAGATAGATACAGTGGTGCCTAAACGGTGGAGACCTCTTATCACGGGAGATTCTTTTACCTAGAAGAAACAAGGATTTCTCAATCAACCATTCCTTTGGGGTTTGGCCAAAGTTGACAGCACATCGCTCCCTCCAGATTTTCTAGAGAGTCTCAGCTCTAGCTCTGATAGCATTCCACAGCCTCGATGAGCAGCCGACCGCATCACCCAATGGCGCATGTTGCCAATTGATTTGGCTCGTGAGTCTCAAAACCCGTGTTACATGATGCCAGATAACACGGGACTTGGGGCGATCGAAGAAAAGGTGAACAAGGTCTTCGCTTCATCGATGGCACCGCTTGCACCATGGAGGCACGCCACAAATATTGTTGGCCCTTGCATTGTACCAGGTACCCTTATGCAAGATTTGCCACATGAGAATGGACTTCTTGATCTCGATAAGGGGCTACCAAATAGACATGAACTTAAGTTCCCATCGAAGTTTGGTCCAAGAAAGGCACCACACCTTGTTGAGAGTGTGATGACCATCTAAGTTTTCTTTGAAGCTGGGAATTCTGGATAGTTTCTTACCATTGCTCCATTTGAGGCCCTCCAGGCACGAAAGATCCTGTCCACAATGCAGGCGGGTAGTTGAGTGGTCCCACGATAAACACCTGTTTTGGAGAAGGGTCCATTCCTCATGGGAAACTCTATGTCTTGGGTCTAAGTCTTCAAACCTGATCCACTGGCCGGTCTCTTGTTTCCAGAGCTGTTTCCACTGTTTGAACCCCTTGTTCCATAACCGTTTAGCAGTTTGGAGGTTCCAAGACTCCACCCCCTTATGCCAATGATCGGGAACCAGATAGAGTCATTTTGTCTTATCCCAGCTGCCCACTTCCACTCATCACTGATTTTGATGAATTGTTTGGCTTTGTTCCAACTCTTCCATAAGGAACAAACGAGGCTAGATCCTTCAGGGGACACCGGGTGGGGGGAGAACAAAAGCGTGAGGATCCCAATGTCCTTCCAACCGAGAACACCAACTGAGGTAAGGTCTTTCAAGTTTCTGAAGGTCAGTTTAGCCCAAGAGGATTCACTATTGTTCCAAGCCTTGATATACCACTTTGCCGCATGCTTGTCAGCCTACCCAACGAAATCCAAGATACCCTAGCCCCCCGAGTCTTTCGAGCTAATACAAGTTTCCCATTTGATTTTGGGAATCCCCCTCCTATTGGGGTCCCCAGTCCATAGGAAGTTCCTACAGATTCTTTCCACTTTGGCCAATTCTTTCTCCTTAGGTCTCCAACACGAGATAAAGTAAATAATCGTAGAAAGCATAAATGTGTTGACCACCATTGCACTCCCTTCCAAGTTAGCTTGCATACCTTTCCAATGATTTAGTTTTCTATCCAGCTTGGATAGCACCCAATTCCACCGTTGGTCCATTGAGATGTTGAAGCCCATCAGGATACCGAGGAGACGGAAGACTTGACCACTAGGGATAACTTGACATCCCTGATCAATCAACAGTTGGGGTGGAGGCCCACGGATTGCTCTGAAAGCAGTTTTAGCATGGTTGATTTTTGAACCTAACGCCACACAAAAGGTGTCGAGCCAACTCCAAAACACCTCAATGCAATTGATATCGTTAAGAACAAAGGCATTCATGTCATCGGCAAAGAGTCTCGCAATCATTTGGCCATGACCAAGAGGTAGGGAAAGACCCTTGAGATTGCCAGCATCCGAGTGATGCTTAAATAGGCGACTGAGGCCATCTCAGGCGATAGCGAAGAGTAGCGGAGCGAGTGGGCAGCCTTGCCTGATAGATCTTTTTAGACGTATGGGTTCTGAGAGCTTACCGTTGATATTTATTCTCGTTGAAGCGTTTCCGAGTAAAGTGGAAACCATCTTCGTAAACTTTTGGCTGCATCCAAGATCTTTCAGTGATTGAAGAATAAAGTCCCATTTTAATATGTCATATGCTTTGTCGAAGTCGATCTTAATGAATACCAAATCTTGAGCAGACTCCTCAGCAAACGCAAGGCCTTCCCAAGTATCGACAATTGCTTCAAGTATAGATCTACCTTTGATAAAACCTTTCTGGTCCTCACTAAGCCATGACTTTAAATGGAAAGAGATTCTATTGGCGATAACCTTGGCAATTATCTTATATCCAGTTTGGAGCATGGTAATCGGCCGCCAATTTTCAATTTTCTTCTTATCTCCCCTTTTGTGAATTAACTTGATGACACCGTTATTAAGACACTCAGGGAGGGCACCGAAGGAGAGAGCCTCTTTCCACACAAGACGCAGCAAGGTGGCCACCACGTGCTTGAAGGACTTGAAAAACTCATTGGTGAGTCCATCGGGGCCCAGACTTTTTCCATTGGGAAGAGCATCAATAACCTCGATAATTTCGTTCTTTGAAATGTTAGCATCCATCAGAGAAATCATGTTCTGAGGTATTCTAGGACGAGCAATCCTTGAGATGGATGCCATGCAATCACGCCTGTGCGGGGAAAGAGGAGTCGAGATCCCAAGGAGGTGGGTGAAGTGTTCGACGATGATAAATCTGTTCTCAACTTCCATGCTACATACGATCCCATTGTTGTCTACCAAGAAGGGGATGGCTTCCCTAGCTTGTGTTCTTTTAAGGATGTTACAGATCTCTTTCGAAGGTTTGTCAACCTTCCCCGCCCACCAATCTTTGAAGAATATTTGCAGATTTTTCCTTTGAACCTCTTCCTCGAGTCTTAGTCTTCCCCTCATTTTCAAAAGCCCTCGTTGGCATTGCAAGTTACCTTTGTTCACTTCTTCTTCAAGTCGTGAGAGCCTCCGGTACACCGTTTCTCTCCTTTTATTTCGGATATCTCTTATGGCCTTATGGGTCCTGATCAGAATTTGTCTAGTCCTTTCCACCGCGCTTCTCCAGCACTTAGCTTCTGCATTACAGAAGGCAAGGCCTCCGCCCAAACTGCGGAAATTTCTTTCTGGACAGAGGGGAGGGAAAATGACATCTGACAAGCATGAAACCAAGGAGCTTTCTGGAGCGTGGGAATCAGTTTGAAAGACAGAGTAATCGGGTAGTGGTCCGAGATAATCAGGTCCATGTGTTGGGAAATCGAAGGAATATCCCACTGGAGGATGGTGTTTTGGTCGATGTAACATCTATCAAGTCTTTCTTTCCTCAGAGAGTCCCCCAATTGTAGGTTAGACAAGGAGAACCCCTTCATGTCTTTCACCTTGACCAAGTAGAGATGGAGCTTGATTTTATCCCATATCTCTTTCTCCTGATCGTCAATAATTTTCCCCTTGTTATTCCAACGGTCCTCGAGAAATTCACCCATGTTGAAGTCCCCGCAAAGCAAAACATTGTGTGAGAGGGAGTCGAGGGAAGTCCAAGTGCCGATTCTACCCGTCTCTCCATTAGGGGCATAAATTGAGACCACAGTGAACTGATTAGGGAACCCGATAGACGCAGCAATCCAACGACGATTCCGATCTTCACAAGTCGAGGTTAATTTGCCGGACAAGGAGTGACTAATACCAATTGCAGCGCCCCCCGCCCCCTTAGGGTGCGAAGTGGAGAGCCAAAGGTGGTTCGGAGAAATGCATTTAAGCCGTTTCTGGAGATCCTCTACGTCGCTTTTAATCTCTTATAAGCAGATAAAGTCGGGGTTGAGGCACTTGTCTTTGAACCATTGACCAAGAATCACCGCACTTGAGGGGTCCGACAACCCCCTGACGTTAAGCGAAGTGATTTTCATTATTGATGGTTGCCCTCTTTGAGGGGAGAGACCCGATCTCTTTTTTTCTTTCTTCTTTTGATCTTCTTTTTTCCTCCCAGCTTCTTGACTTAGGATCCTACTCTTGAGGGGGCTCTTCCAAGGCATGCCCGATAGTTGTTTCCCTTTAGCTTTGACTTTTATTGCGGTAAGCTTGGCATGCATACCGGAAGAGTAGGGCCAAGGAAGGAGCTTTCACTGTCTTGGTTATCTTCATTGCTAGTAGTGAAGCCATCCTCTTTACTGATGGTGTAACCTTCTTGGTTGTCTTCTTTGCTGGTAGAGCATCCAAGAGAATTGTGAGCAGGGTCTTCTTCATAAAGGTTATCCCCTAGGAGGTCGACCTCATTAATCTCCTTTCCTAGGTTGCAGTACATGTTATTCGAAGGAGCAATGGTCGTAACGTTCCTTGCTAATGATCTTCGAGGGCTCATTTTCCTCCTATATCTTACTTCAGTGAACCCTTCTGAATCCGTCTCTTCAACACGAGTGCCCGCTTCTTCCTCCATCAGAGGGGGATGATCCCGAGTGCCAACTTGAGGGAAAGGATCCGGGGCCATCTGGTTTAATCTTGTTTTTATTGGTATTATGCTTCAAGGGGTAATCTTTGATCCTGTGACCTTGGTGCCTGCAACGGAAGCACGCATTGGGCAAATTCTTGTAGGTAATCTCCTAAACCCAAATCTTATCATCGCCACAGTTTACTGAGATCTTCGAGAGGAGGACCTGGTCTAAGTCAGTTTCAACGCAAATTTGTGGGTTCCAACATGCGTTGAAAGAGTATTGGGCACCCTCGTAGATTAGCCCCCAAACATCCTCTCTTGAGGCCATCGAGCGACCGATCGGTGAAACAATTTCTCGAAAAAATCCATTCACGAAATTCAGCAAATTGTGAAGCTCCACCCAAAACAGGTAACGAAGAGGCTTTGACTTGTTCGGAACAAAGTCTAGAGTCCACTTAAAAAGACATAAGGTTGACCGGCCCACCTGTTAGGAGTAGGTGATTCGCCGGCAGGAAAGCCATCTCTTCATTCTCAAACAAAGAGTAGATGATTCGCCGGCAGGAATCGACATTTGACATTTGCACACAAATATACCACGCAGAAACCATTCTTTGCGCAGCCAAGTTCTCACATTTTCTAGAGGGGGCCTAGTGCCAAATACTTTACATGGAAATTTACAACTACACAGAAAAGATACATAAAACATTTACTTTTGATATTAAATTATAATTTTTTTGGTGATTCATCAGTCATGGGTCGTGAAAGATGGAGCAGGGAGATCGGTACAAAATTCTTGAGTTTGTACCGTGAGCTGGAATTTGCAGAACTTAGAACATGTGTTCCACCGCTCTCTGTGAAGGGTACACCGTACACACATGTATTGAAATGATTGGAAGAAAAGGAGGGCGAAACTCTACCGCCTCCTTCCCTGAACTTACTCTAAAAAATCTCTCTCTCTCTCTCTCTCTCTCTCTCTCTCTCTCTCTCTCTCTCTCACACACACACACACGTGTGTACAGCTGTGACACACCGCCCGCGTCTGCATATGGCATGGAGATCACGATTCACTACGGTTGGCTCACAAAGAACGAGCGCCCGAGGAAGTCAAAAAATGCAGAGGAAAGAACGCAAAGTCAAAACTGTTACCTGGTAATGTTTCTATATCCTCGCTATGGTCGCGAGACGATCTCAGGGGTGGAGGAATGAGCTGCAACCTAACGTCAGCCTGCGGGTAGGAATCGCAAAATAATATAACCCGCTGGTTGTATTACTACGAACATGCAGAGCTCTCCAAGTGGACCGTGAAAGTTACCTAGCTGTCCAAAGTGGACGCAAATGCTAAATCTACCTTTCACGGTTTCATCGCCGACATTCAATTGGAGGTGATTTCAAGTAGGTAAAAGAATCCCTTTAATGCAAATCAGCGGTACGACCCGTCGCCGACTACACCGCACGACACCATGAATTACGTTCCCTTCTTTTTTTCTTTTCTACTTCTTAATGAAGGAGAAATACAATTTGTGCAGGGGCAAGATCCCAGAGCAGCACACACACGTCCTCCAACTCAGATGCAGAGCTTACAATCAAAAGGAAAAGGATCAGGTGGATCAAGGTATAACTTGGGCAGCAAAATACAAGAAAACTACTGGGCACAAGCAAAACATAAGGATCTATGAGCTTCAGCTCATGGGCACGCTATTCCAAACCGGGAATCGGGACGCTTACGAGACGAGTTGAAGTTTGAAAGCTTTCAGCTATGGGATAAAAATGCCCAGAAACTCGATGGGGAGACTTGTTTTGGTGACGCTCGACAGTTCTGATTACATTCGAAGGGTAATAAGATCAGATAAACTGAAGCTTGAAAACTTATCAGAAGCAATTCGACAAGCGCCAAAAACCTGATTGGTCCCGGGTATATCCAGAAGTTAAAATCGAACGCATAAATCAACGCATGGGAAAGGTTCACGAAAGGATGCAAATGAGTTGGCCAGATATTAATGCCCAGGTGGATGCCAGCTATTACTGCGGCGGCTATGGAGTTGAAATAGCAAACTAACAAAAATATTAGCAGGTGCAAGCTCGAATATAGGAGACCTTGGAAAGTCGGAATCAAGGATGAATTTTTCATCCCCGATGAGCGAGGTCGCTGCGTTCCCATGTGCAAATTGCATCCTCTACACAACATCACGCTCCATAAACGAGGTCGTTCCGTCCCCACATCCATCATTTAGTACATTTCCTTGCCCTCCTCGTTGCATTACTTGTGCAGAATGCACAAACTCATGAAGATTTTCATAGAACACAGGACCAGGCGATCGCTTAGACTCCGGTCCCGGGATGATCTTAGCGGCGGAGCTTTGAGGTCCTGTTCCAACATGGCCATCGACCTCGAGATAGCTGCCTCAGGCTCGATCTTTTGCTTGATTTTTGGATGTTAGGATAATTGTATATGGTTAACGTTTCCGAACAACAAGACCTCTGCCAACTCTTTTGCTTGGATTCCCGTTGTTATGATGATTGTGTCGAGCGAGATAATCTATGTCCTGAAGTCGGATGCTTCAGTAGTAGTAGTAGGCCGGCCTTTGTCGTCTTTACTTTGAAAGGATCGTCTACTCCAATGTCTCTGACCGGTTGTATGTGAGGCTTCTGTTTGCTTGCGATTGAATGTTTGCTTGCGATTTTTTTTTTTTTGGAAAGAAAGCAGGAAAATTAGAGGGAAGTACAAACTATGCAAGGGGCAAGAGCCACAAGCAGCAGAGTTACAAGAAAGAAGCCATATCAAGCCTCTGGGCAGAGTATAAAGAGGATAGGGTACTTCTCCATTTACAGGGTTTACAGTCCTTCAATACTTTACAGAAAGTTTCCTGGTACTCAGGAACAGACTTGATACATTGAATACATTTTTATGAGGCCTTTTTCAAAGTTCTAGAAAGAGAAATGAGGAAATTTCTATTTCCTTTGCGATGAACAACATTATTCCTACTACACCAAATGTGCCACAAGATACATCCTCTCCAAATGTTCCATAACAGGATGTCCATGTTTAAGCAGTATCCAATGATGGCAGAATTCTGGTTAAGACCAGGGTAGTTTCTGGACTGAAGATATAGCTCCACAATGACCCAAAGTATTTGGCATGGGAGCATTCATAGAATAAGTGGATAACATCTTCCACCTCACCACAGAAGGTACATAGCCCTCCATTAGTCTGAACTTTCTTGACTCTGGGACCAATCCACAGACCATTCTGGATCATAAGCCATTGTAGGTAAGACTGTTTACACTGATCTGGGAAGGCCCACAGAGCTTTAGACCTGTAGGACCACTGGTGGGAAGACCAGTTACAAGACCACCTTTTGTTGAGTTTAGCAACAAGAAGAGATATATTTCCTTTTGTCTTCTTGAATTCTGTGTAGATGAAGCTAGCCATCTCAGCAAGACTCGCTTTAGAAATGAGACATCTGTCCAGCTTTCCTTCCAGCAGCATTTTTCGGGCTTTCAGCACCTACACACATGCAACAGATAAATCAGAACTATTATGGAGCTCTTGATCAGGGATAACTTCCCCATTTCGCATGAGGTCACTCCAAGCAGTGAGACTAGCTTTATGGCATTTGTGCTCTTTGATAGACAATTCATCAATCTTGCATTGAGAAGCCATACCAAACTAGATGGATTCCTGCAAAAATAGTTCAGAGGAATACAAAACCCTCAATTTGTTGTAAGAACAATTTTTAGCTTTGAACCATGCATTCCAGATTCTGCAGACAAGCTGGCTACCAACAGGAGTAATGGGAAGGGAAGAAGCAATGATATCCCACATATTAATTCTACTCCAAGTCTTATAGTTAGAAATACCAGCATTATCAACTGGTTTTAAATCCTCCTCTAATGTCATACCTAACAGCATTATCAACCTTGGGTGTGATGTCATCAAGGAAGGTTAAGTTTTCAGATTACTTTGCATCCCTATGGGATTCAACATCTCTATGGCTCAAAGGTGGCTTGTGTCTGTTTGCTTGCGATTGAATCATGCAGTCTTCGGGAAAAACCATACCTATAGTATGACAAGTTTCGACAAGTTTCCTTTTATTATGTTGCCTCAACAGGCATTTTGGAATTTGAAGAAAACCTTCCGTTTCACAAAACATAGAGGCGGAAGATTTTTTTTTGACAGAACAAGAAGATTAATAAAAATGCATGAAAAATAAATATACAGCAGGGGTCAACATCAACAGGGATGTCAAATATGGGCTTCTAAGAAATGAATCATGGAGAGTTCTTGTACATATCATTAGCCACCGCTTCCAGTCCAATCCATTTGTGGTAATTGTACGTACTCATTTTGTCTATCAACCAAGTTTTTTTGCCTAGAAGAACCTGTTTACATAAAGGAGTTATTGATCTTTCATGTACTCCTTTATTAGAGCGAGTTATTGATCAATAATTTGGTAGATCCGATGCATATTTTCAAGAATGTGGGAGAGATTCTATGGAAAACTTCGATAAAAAAGAAACAAAGCAAAGCACAAAGGGAGGACTTAAAAGAGCAAGGTCGTATGCAAGAGTTGTGGGCAATTATTAAGCCGAATGGAACAATATCGTTAATACCTACTGGATGCATGAGGTTTCTAAATACTACCTTCATATGAAACAACAATCTTGCAAGGCTCAAGTCATATGATTGGCATAAGTTTTTACAGTTTGTGCTCCCTGTAGCTTTGAAAGATTAGCTTTCAGAGGATGTGCGAAGAACCATTTATAAAATTAGTTCCTTGGTACACTGGATCTCTTCTAAAGAGATAAATAGAGATAGCATAGAGAGTGCGAAATTCAATGCTATAGAGGATATTTGTGTGGTAGAGAAATACTTTCCCACAAGTATTTTCACATTCAGCTTCATTTACTAGTTCATGTGGTAGATGAAGTTGTAATAGTAGGAACTGCCCATAGTCGATGGATGTTCTTCTTAGAGCGTTTTATGAAGACATTAAAAGGGTTTATTCGATAGAGAGCACGTTCAGAGAGCAGCATGGCAGAGGGATGGTTCATACAAGAGTCTCTTGTATTCATAACTGAGTTTCTACGTATGTCGGACTCAGAAATACCTCGCTTATGGAGCGATAATGAAGATGTTCATCTCATAGGTGATTAATCTCAAGGTAAAGGGATGCAAAGAAAAATGGATGCAGTTTTCAAAGCGAAGGCAATGAAGTTTTGCATCATTAACTCTGAGCCTATGCAGAAGTGGTTAGAAAGGTATGAGCTTGCCAAGGAGACAAACACAAAGGAAAGAGCTCAATTTCGAAAGAATTATTCCACTCGATTTTTGCCCCTTCCAGAAAGTCTTCGACTACTTCCACTCTTTCCAACAAGCAGATGGCTAGATACGACAATTTCACAAGCAAAGGCAGTGGGTGAAGATATCCCTGAAAAAAAAGAAGAACTCGCAAAGGGATGTGATTGGGAGTATTCTAAATACGGTGCACTATGGTCTCATGGATGACACTTTCATATCCCACGAATCGACAAAAATAGGCCTCCTTTTGATAGTGGGATGATTGTGAATTTTTTCCAAAAAAGTAGAGCTAGTGCAAGAGACAATAATGCTCAAGAAGGCCAGCTAGATTATTGTCGAGTGATTCAAGATATCTTGAAGCTATCTTTAGGAAGTTTGATTACTTTTTTTTATGTGAAATGGTTCAAAGTAGTCATCTCTAGAAGAAATACAACACTGAGGCGGGATAAAAGTGGTTTACTTCAAGTCGACTCCACAAAATTATGGATGGATGAAAGAGATACATTTTTACTCCCCAAACACTATGAGCAAGTTATTTTTATACTAGATTCGAAAGAACCAGAGTGGCTATTTGTTTTACAAGTCTCCCCACGTAGTAGACAAATTTGTGAGAACATAGATGTAGAAGAAAGTCCATCTATAGTGGACTCTGAGATTCATTCGATAGTCGAGGAGGAGGAGATCATCATTCGAGATGAAGAGATCATTGAAGAAGGCAAGATACAAGATGAAGCAATAGATGATGATCAAGAAGAACATAGCATACCAAGAGATTTAGAAGTCCTCATTATAGATATAGATATTATTTGTGCATCATATCTCCAAGAGGATGCTAGAATATAGGATTTTTGAATCAAACTCTTATATGTACTAATTTGTGTTTTTTTTTTTGCTATGTTCTTTTGTACATTACTATTTCTCTATATTATCTTTATTATCATATGCTAATTATTTGAGTTCTTTTGTTACAAAGCACGATGGGAGACAGTCCTCCAGTCACTCCACATTCTATGACAGAGGAGTAGCTTTTGGAGTTTATATCTCACGTGCCTCCCACGTATATAGCCACAACATCAGAGTACTGGATCGCTCGTGGTAGCACTTCCCCTGGCATGACTCTTGTCGGTCTTACTCCCACTAGTATCACTCCTACTGGCGTCACTCCTACGGGTGGTGTTACTCCTGTCGGAGGTATGTCTTCTAGCTTTATGACTCCACCACGACCATCTTCTCAACCATCCCCTAGTGGCTCTAGTAGTAGACGTGTGCGTTTGACACCTCAGCGTGATACAAGTGCTAGCCTATCTCATAGGTCAAGGTCACACTCTAGAGCAAGAGGTTCTAGGAGTGGATCTAAAGGTAGCTCTGGAGGAGGAGACTGTTCTGGAGGCAAGGCAGCGGACATTGTATCGCCCACTTCTACTCCTAGAGCGAGTACCTCAGATGTAGGTATGCCACGTGGTACACCACATGGAACACCACGTACACCTTGAGGGTGCTCATGACCATGATGATTCCAAGGTGTATAATATCTGTGATGGAGCTCTAGTGATGGATCCGGCCGAAAAGGCCATGCATCAGCAGAACACTCTATCATGTTGAAATGGAGTGAACAAGATAAAGATCCTAAAAATTATATCACAGAGATGATCTTTCAGGAGTTCCGACCAGCACATGGGCATCCTCTTGTCGGGTCAGAGAGGATTCAGCACACCGCACGTGAAGTTATGTCCTGTCGACGATCTGAGGCCCGTGATGCTTTCAGAGTAGGCTTACCAAAGCCTGTATGGTTACATGTTGAGGAGTGGGATATTGATTCATGACGAGCAACAACAGACTCCTGACCGATATTGCCACCAGCCAGATGTCACAACTGTTAAGCATGTCATGTATGTTTATCTAACGTTCTGTATATTTGTTGCACAAGCTGACAATGGACCGTTCTCCAACACGAACGGAGGAGGCTTATGGATATCGTCATGGATTGATTGCACTATTGGAGGACTTGGAGGGACGTAGTGCAATCGTTTCATGGGAGCATCTGCGATGAGGTGATGAATTTAGAAACTTGGTTTTTACTTTTTGTTTGTAAATATCATGTCAATTTATCTCATTTCATGAATGTTCTTTGTTGCAGGACTACTAATATCGATGTTTCGATCCTTCTGTGCATGTGTATGGCAGTGGTGTGCCACAATTTTGTATTTGTCTTATATATGGCAGTGGTGCACTAGAATTTTATATTTGATTCTTATATGGCAGTGCTTTGCTACATTTTGTATTTGCCTCATATATGATAGTGGTTTTCCATATTTTTTATTTGCCTCATATATGACAATGGTTTGCAACACTTTTGTACATGCTTCATTTATGAGATATATAACTTTTTTTGTATATGGTTCATGGTTCATTATGCTCATCTCTTTTGTATTTAATAGTATTTTTCTTTATGAAATCATGTTTCGGTTGCCATTAGAGTACACATCACATGTATTCGGTTTTTTTTTTTGGCAGAGTGTATTGTCTTTTACTAAATAACATCATGGTAATGTTGCTGTAGCAAGAGACAACACACTCTTCCCAAAAAAAAAATTGTAGATATGATCATTGGTATGCGCCACGGTACTCCCAGGATGATCGATGGTATGTCCACCAGTATATGTGATGGTACACCTAGCAGTCACTGGTATAGGTACCGGTATGGGTGTCGATATGAGCACTAGTATTTTCGACGCTAATACCAACACTTATACCAATGCTCATACTGGCGTTTTCTTTTCGACGCCTATACCGACCTTTACACTGACATTCGAACGAAATCATGCTCGTTCATTTTCCTCAGTAAAAGCCTCGGTATAGCCATGATATGTTATAGCTAGTGGCATTATTATTGATTATGCAAACATCTAAAGTTTAAAAGAAAGAATCAAATGAACTAAATCTTTAAGCACAAGAAATTACGACCCATTGCATACATGATGACTGTGAAGTTCGAGACTAGATTTATGCATAGTTGCATTATACATGACCGTTGTAGATCCTCGATGGCAAAGCATGGCAAGAGGATGCACAGAGATAGTAAATTATGTGCATTGGAAGATTTTTAATGTGGATTTTTGGGTAGAGATAGAGCACATCATGCATGTCTAGTACCAATTCATATAGTACTACAAATTTCTGATATGGAGGGATCCACACTTAGCCTTTTATATCATATGTACACAACGATGCAGAAGGCTATTTCATTTGTGACTACTCTATCTACTTCTTGATAATTGAATCCTTATTATTAATAATTTATGACTACATTGATGATTATTAATTTATTTGTGAGTACATTTATAATTGTATAATTGCTTTTTGCTTTTTAATTTTTAATGTAGACATCATGATGTGATGGAGCTAATGGAGTCACGATGGAAGTTCTTATCGCAACTGATTCATAGTTTTGCAACACTTTTATACCTTTACTTTAAGGATCCGTGTATATGGTCACAACCACACATGCGACATATGGACTTATAGATGGCGCATATTATGACTCGTGATGAACAAGTGGCATTTGAGAGTGAGCTATATGAGCAATGTTGGTATTACCTATGCTACATCCACCTCATTGAGGCCAAAAGTCACATCTCGACCTCTTAAGTAGTGGAATCATTACGGTTATGGTCACCATACCATTGCACCATTTGCACTCATGGTCTTATCACAGGTATACCATATATTGAAATTTGATTTATCATTTGTGATTTGTTACATAATTATAATCTAATATTCATGGATAATAATGTTTAATGATCAATGATAATTATAGGATCACTCATTATAGGATCACTCTTCCAGCCCATGTGATCAGAATTGGAGTGCATTCTCCTTAGTGCACACAAAGCTTCACAATTATTTGAGTGTGGAACAGTTGCATCATGTGGTCTTTTGTAAGGCCAATTTACGACTTTTATGTATACTAGGATCTCTTGAAGGTCACATACAGGTAATAAAATTGATAAGTATAATTTGTGTAAATATTGCTAACTTATTTTTATGTGATAAATTATAATATTCTTAAATTTTCTTTTTTAGACTTCACCTATTGATTTTGAGAGTGCTTTCGCATCAGCGGAAAGCATAGACACATTCATTGATGATGACTAAGATAAGATTTACAAGATGCTTCATGCAGATCTTGAGAGCATTGGTAGGAGGGTTACAAAAGCATGATCCCGATTCTCATATTACTACTAGGAGTCATAGAGATCCAAAGGAGGAGCAAGATCCATCTGGGAGTGTGGGATCACTTAATACTAGGGGACGCAAGATGCATCCTCGATGTAGAGGCCAACCCATTGTGTCAGAAGCAAGGCTCAAGGACATTATCGAGGATGCAACAGAGGATCATGGTTTTGTAAAAATGGTTCTAATTGTGGATCTAGAGTATGATAAAGGTAATTTCATTCCTAGAGATGATATTTATGTTTAATCATTAGATGAGTCCTTTGGCATAGATGATCTAGAGTAGATACTAGATATAGACTCATGAGTCATGCCCACTATGATGTATCTGGCATATCACATATATGACATAATACATGATGATCAAACTTTTTGATAGATGATTATGATTTATCTTACTATGTATGATCATTGATGTCAGATATATGATGTATTATGTTACTTTTTGAATTCATACTTCTTGACATTGAATAGTGGACAATATACAAGTCATAGTATCATTTCTTATACTTATATATGCTATAGGCTATAGCCCATGATGTATTTAAATTCCAATATATGTGTATGTTTCTAACTTCATATTTATCAGAGTTCATAATTTTCTCCCTCGGCTATATTGTGTTTTACGCCACATGGTTCATTAATGGTTGTAATTTGTTATTTGTAAGTTTTAACTTTTAATATGCATAATATATATGTATATACTATATCTTAGATTCTTATGAATATATGTATATTTGTAATGATGCACCTTACGCACCTTGCATTCGGATATCATTCGGTCCTCACACCCTAAGCACACCGGACAAAACGCATCGAACACACCGGACTACCTTGAGATGGTTGTCGAGGGTGCTGAGATAAACAGACATCATCGATATCCATTGGCTTTATAAAAGCACCATATAATATGGGAATCCAACCTCCACGTGATTCACACATGCATCTTATCTCCAGTCCTTGTCTAGATGCAATTTATGTGATGAGAGGTTATTCTATGGAAGCATGAAAGGACAAACACTACATCCATTTTTGTCTCTATGCTGCTCTAGTTCAGAAATTTCATTAAAAAGAGGGAAGTCCAATTTGTTTGGTCATCAACACAAGATCATGTAAGGATGTTGTAATCTTACATGTCACACATCGAAAACCATAGGAAAGGTCGGCGTTGGCAGTAGTCAGAGGCATAGAAGACGCGGAAGCATGTGAAGACAGAGCATAACAAGGAAGCACAGAGTTAGTCGAATCATTTTTTCAAAGACTTATATTTTATAAATACTTTTCAAAACCTCCAACAGGATTTTCATCACTTTTGTACTATATGTAACATAGAAAAACCCTTTTTGTAAGTTATAGCTCCATTTTGTGCAAGCCGAGGAGTCCTCGAGCTTGAGGAGCTTAGGTAGAATGAGTGTACCAATTTTGGTTATTTTTAGATACCGTTTACCCTTTCAAATAGCATCTAGAACCTATTTTTTAACTATGCCGGTTAATAGATGTGAAACCGGTCAAAACTAGTCTAGAATCTATAAAAAGAGCTCGAGAGCTCACTTTTGAGGTTACTTAGTATTGGTTAGTGTGAGTTTAGAGCTATTTTGAGCTTGTAAGAGTGTTCTTGAGTAATAGAGTTGATTTCCTACCTTCCATTGTGTCTTGCTTGTCTCTTCGTTGTGTGTGTGTATGTGTGTGTGCATCTCTATGCTTCTCACCTTCACTCTCACTTCATCTCACATTCACGATCTTCATATCACTCCTATCTCTTCCGCGGATTGACATTAAGGAGGTGCAGCTTCTTAACGTGGTTCTCACCATTGTGCTAGAGCAACACCAAATTTGGCGCTGTTGCCAGGGATCGAGTATAGGACGAATGTGTGATGGTAAGAGTATAGCAAGAATTGGCATTGGAAGGTAAAAATTTTAGTTTTTGTTGTTGTTTTTAGTTAGTTTTTAGTGTTTTTCACCTCCCCCATACTCCATCTTCATCACCACATCATCATCTTCCACTCCAAAAAAATCAGAAAATTCACCATATCCACCCATTCTCCTCATTTCCCCTCATTTGTGCATGCGAGAGAGAGAGAGCTTTTGTGCTTGCATGTGCTACTGTGTTTTTGAGTTTTCTTGCAGGTACAATGCTCCAGTGCATCAGGAAAGCTTACAAAATGTAAGAAAATCACTTTCTGTCAGAAAATGCCGACTGTGTTAGACCATCCCAATGGTCTGCCAAGTTCAGAATTTGAGGTAAGTGAGTTCACCACCGTATAGGCGACCCTTGCGCATATAGGAATCCATTGTTGCATTTGCAAAATTTGCATTTTGGTGGACCATCGCGTTGGCTCACGCCATCGCGATTGTGTCACACCATCGCGATTGGCTCACTCCATCGCGATTGTGTCACACCATCGCGATTGGCTCACGCCATCGCGACGGCTCGGCCGGACCATCGCGACAGTCTCACGCCATCACGACGGTTCACTTGAACCATCGCGACGGTCCTTGACCATTGCGACGATTCCGTGGACCCCACGCCATCGTGATTGGCTCATGCCATCGCGCCGATGCTTCCACGTGGCAAGCTAGACCATCGCGACGATACCCTTAAACCATCGCGACGCCTCGACATTTGAACCATCGCGATTGGCTCACGCCATCGTGCTTTGTGACCATCGCGACGGGCTCACGCCATCGCCATTGTCCCATTGACCGTTGACCGATGCCATCAGGATTGCTCGTCGATTTGACCATCGCGACGGTTCATTCACACCATCGCGATTGCCCACATTTACGCCATCGCGATCATTCACCTCACGCCATCGCGACAGTTCGCTCCTTCGAACCATTGCGATTGTGCCACACCATCGCAACGGTTCACCTGGACCATCGCGACGGTCCCAGACCATCGCGATTATCTCAGACCATCACAATTGCTCATCCCAAACACAATTTTTAGGGTTTGATTTTTTGACCAATTTTGGAGCTATTTTTGGCAAATTTTTGGGTGATTGCACTCATTGGAGACCCCTTAGCTCATATTTGGAGAAAAACCTGTCTGTCAGTATTTACCCCCGAGGGCCTGAACGGTCATATCTTTTTCATCCGAAGTCTGTTTTTTGAGCTTTATAGCTCGTTAGAAAGCTCTTTACGAGTACTACGTGACCTCTTTTCAAAAAGAAGACGTTGTTTTTTAGAGAGGATATTTTGAGGTTGACCATCTGTGGGACTAGGACAGAAAGGGGGCCTTGGAAGAAAATTTTGCCAAAGGTTAAGGGACTAAAAAGTGTATATACTCAAGTGCTTGATCATCCATTTGAGAATTGGTCTAAACATTGAATTTTTACAGGTCTAGCAAGGGCAATCAAGGGCAAACAAAGCAAGGCAAGGCAAGGCAGAGAAGAATGCAGGGCTTGGGAAGCGCGGCTTCTTGGGCATCAGAGCAACCAACAAAGCTGAGTCGAGGTTGGAAGATTACTCAACCCCCTCAGTCAATTCTTAGCTTAGGCTAAACGATAGCATTGTGGATTGGATTAACGACGATAGGAATGCATCAAGTTCAAGAGATCTAATTTTTCAAGTCCAAGACTAAGGATAAGAGTGTGTGATACGGAAACCTAAAGGAAAGAACTTAAGTATGACGGAACGAGAACTCAAAAGTACCACAGAAAGTCGATTCCTGACGCATACATCTAGACAAGAACTTAAAGACATTTAAAAAGAAACAAGCAAATCAATAACAAAGGAACCATTGACGATCAGAGAGTGCCGCGAAGTAAATTCATGAACCTTAGATCGGGAAAGCATATAGGTAAGTCAGGCGGACGAAGCCTTAGACCATCAGAAGCAAGTGTAGGGACTACTGCATGATCGTGGGCACATCAATTGAATAATAGTTATCCATACGATTTGAGCTCAGATACGAGTGAATCAGAAATGGCTTTCAGCACAGAAAGACCAGAAGGAGGGTCAAACGTAGCATATTTGGAAAGACCCGAAGGACCCTATAGAACTCAGTTAGAATTTCTCCGAACCAACCGCTTAGGTGCTTGCATCTATGAGGATGGTTTGCGAAGACAAGTGGTGCAGATTGGCAATCCTGATCAACCCATTGGATTGGAATGTCCAGTGGTGAAATTCGAAAGAGACGCATATATAGACAAAGAAGGAACGATGTACATCATAAGTACTCAGCCAAACAATACCAATGAGTTTGGTGTAATTCAGTTAGAGACGGAAGCGAGAGCCCAAGGAAAAGAACCATTAGAAGAACCTAGGTTACCTAGAGGGAAATATGTACTGACAAGAGTACTAATTCCAGAGTGGATCCCTCAGGATAACAGAAGCATAGAATTGTTCGTGAATAAAGAGACAGACGAAGCATTTTGGAGGTACAGAACGGAACAACCTAGTGAGGTGGGATCCATCACGATCTATGAATTCAAGGACCCAGATGCACCTGGAAAGGTGGTATACTTGGATGAAACTTCATAAAGAGTATTTGTGGTACCTGATCACTACTTAAGACAATGTGTTCATGAAAGCAATTATTTGAACGTACTAGAGACTGCACACCAAGGTATTGCAGGAGGTCATTTTGGACCCGATAGGATAATCAAAGCCATCCTCTTTGCAGGATTGCCACCCATTCTTCACATGGATGCACATACCTATGTTAAGAGATGTGATGTATGCCAGAGAACTCAATTTCCTACTCGTAAAGATGAAATGCCATTGAAACCCATGATGGGAGGACGTGCATTTTCTAAGTGGAGTATAGACTTTGTAGGACCCATTAACCCCCCTGCAGAAGGTACACATGCTGAATACATTATTGTTGCGATAGATTATCTTACCAAATGGGTAGAGGCAAAGGCCACAAAAAAGAATGATGCACACACGACTGCAAAATTCTTATTTGAAAATGTCTTTACAAGATATGGATTGCCTATAGAGTTAGTGAGCGATCGAGGAACTCAGTTTCTAAACCAAGTCATTAAATATTTGTTACAGGATTTTATGGTGATTCACAAGAAATCCGCACCATATCATCCTCAGGCCAATGGTCAGGCAGAAAGCACTAACAAGATCCTTTGTGACGTACTGACGAAACTCATGAACAACAAACGTTCAGATTGGGACAAACAGTTACACCACGCTGTTTGGGCATATCGAGTGGCCTACAAGACCGTACTCAATGCAACTCCCTTTCAGATGGTGTTTGGTCAAAATGTTGTGCTTCATTTGGACTTCTTGATACCGACCCTTAAGGTTGCACAAGAACATCAGTGGACTGGCCATGAATTATCAGCAAGAATAATGGACTTGGAACGATTAGGAGAAACCAGGCTGAAAGCAGTAGCAGGCATTTATGCAGCAAAGAAGCGATAGAAGGCATATTTTGATGCGCAGGTGAAGGATAAAGGCCTAAAAGAAGGAGATTTAGTCTTAGTATATACACTGAAACAACACGCACGTAAGTTAGAAAAGCGAAGTTATGGACCTATGATCATTAACAGACTCTCGACAAGTGGAGCAGTACAATTAGCCACCCTAGAAGGAGACATAATGCCTAATTACATTAGTGGTTGTAGAGTCAAGTTATATCAAGAACCTCTCACCAAGGATATGCTTAGACGACTCACGTTGGCAAAGAAGCGTAAGGAGGAAGAAAATAGAATACGAGCTGAAGCTCAGGTAGAAGCTATAGAACGCATTACGCGCATGAAGCTAAGAAGACAATGACTAGGGAGAGAACATTATAACCATCTAGAAACAACACCCAGATACCCTATGGCCATGTGTCAAGCAAAAACAAGTACTCATCCTAGCATAGTGGACCGGAGGCCTTTCATTACAGTCAGGCTAGAGCATAACAACCCTTGCCAAGAGCTCAGGGCGAGGACTTGATAGAACTCCTAATCCGTACACCAACCCACGCGGGCTTGGCAATGGACAATTGTCAATCAGAAGGACGTTAGGAGATTTTCCCTTAGGCTTCCTGCAAATTAGAAGGGGAAACCACCCAACCGCTTGGTCAGATGGACACCATCAGCGGTCAAATGGACACAATCAGCAGTCAGGTGGGTTACATCAGCGAACAAATGGGGACAATTGCAGGCCAGGTGGACTGCATCAGCGGCCAAATGGACACTATCAGGTGCAGTGCCCATCCTTCCACACTTACTGCGTATTGGCCTAGATTAATAGTACAAAACGGAGCATTTCCTAATGGGCAGGTTTCGCAAGTGTTGGACCTCCCTTCTTTTCCAAAGCAGAATGTCCATCCGACCTCTCAATCTCAACCACAAAGGAGTCAACCACGACAAAGGAACCCAGACCGACGACAATATCAGATGACACAAAGAGGAAAGCAGTATCAACATCACAAAGCAAGAGGCACGAGACAAATATGGGTGCCAAAAGTACAGAAACTACCGACAGATCTCAACAACGCGGACAATGACAAGAAGAAGTCAAGGCAGAGGCAGAGTCTATATTCAACATCTCCTCGACCTTCTTCTACAAGTTCGAACATTCGGCATATTTGGATCACCAAGAAGTACCTTACAAACCGACCCACACCCATGCAGATTTGGGTACCCAAACAGTGTATTATAGCTCAACCCTCAAGCCATGTAATATATACCCCTCAAGAATCTCTTCACCCTTCAAGACCACCACATCCGATACCACCTTTTGTCCCTCAGCAGAAACATACCACCCGCTCAAAAACTCTTAGGAACTGGATACCGAAACGTATCCAATTGTCTCCTCAAAACCCATTGTCTAACATAACTCCCACCTCGACTAATCTACAAACTTGTAATAACTCATTTACGATTGAGCCTTGTACAAATCCACACACTATAACCCACCTTGTACAAATCCACACACTATAACCCACCTTGTACAAATCCACACACTATAATCCCACCTCGACTAATCCAACCTTGTAATAACACCTCATCAAGAAATGTATGCATCATCTGAAGCATGTAGGTGTCTAGAGACCAGTATTAGTTTTGCAACAATCATTCCATAAACCACATCACAACACTCGGCTAAACGGGTTACACATCGATTATGGAAAGGGATTGCGGTCTCACTTTAATGGGATCATGATTAATTTCCATACTAATGTGTTAATCTTTTGTAGCAGTTCTTCTACGCACTCGCATCACTCATCATGCAGGCAGAAGGACCATCTGAAGCTGGCCCCAGTGTACCTATGGCCAATATTGGTGAACTACTAGTTGAACCACATCTTACGGCTCAACCATCAAAATTTCAGGGATTTCCAGGACCTATGCCAATTGACAATCCTCCCAGGGGATATACTGAGAAGATTCATCGCAATTCTCATTGGTTCCAAGGATTAGCAGGCCCATTGGCGGATGCAGATTTCATTTTTGAGGCCAATTTCACTTTTGATACCCGTACATGGGGCAAGTACCAATTTTTCTCAAGAGAATTCGAAGGACTACAGAACATAGAAGACTTAATGCATGTTTAGGCAAGAGCAGGTTTCACAGAGTATTTCAGTGACCCTTTGCCTAAACCGGATTTCTACGGATGCTACTATTTGGTAACCACATTGATAGCTTCAGAACAAAGATTTGCCAAGAACATTCATTTTGCCATCTTTGGTAAATGATCCACCATATAAGAAGTTTTATTTGTCTAAAGATTTGATTAGAGCTTCTATTAAGATACACGGAACGCATACGCCGACAGAACGAGAAAGGCTAATTCCAGAGCCTATGAAACGTGGGGATGTTACTAAGTGGGAAGATATTTCAGCAATCACACCTGAGCTCTCTAAACTGTTGAGGATACGTATGCAACATTTCGCTTTCCTAGTTTAGGATCGATTCACCATGCCCCACAAATGCATCTGGTTTGGTTTATATTTAGCATGTACTGGACCTCAAACGGTAGACCTAGCAAGCTGGATAATTGATCAGTTGTACTTAGCACAACATAGATGGGAAAGAAAGAAGGTAATCAATGGATGTTGCGCTCTCACGCGCATTGTATATATGTGTTTGGCATACGATTTACCAATCGAGCGTGCAATGACAAGTGAGGAGTTGAAAGCATTCAAGGGGACAACAAAGAAAGCTAGGAATTCTAGCAAAGGACGAGCAGGAAAGCACATGAGAGGAACCATTCCATGCCTACAGGTCCTAGAATCACCGTCACTACAACCCTCTCCAGAACAGTCTCCTACAGAAGCCCTTGTAGCTGTACAACCTTTTCACATACGATTATCTCGACCTATGGTTACAGAAGGCACTACTAGTGTAGTTACCTCATAGGCAACATCAGTTCAGGAACCTACAACCACTGCAGCAGAAGCTCCCACCACTATTGGTGCGGAAGCGTTTTCTTTTCCAATACCCAACATGGAAGCAGAACCCATAGATACAACCTTCAATTTCAAAATGTCGGATGCTTTCTCAAATGAATTTCAGTTTTCAGAAGGACAAATCTTTTCTCAAGAATATGAACGTCCGAGCTACCCGACCACTCCCCCGGATCAACAATAGGGACAAGTCTTATCCAGCTCAGAAGACGAACGAACAGAAACAGATGATGATGAGGGCGATGATGAAGCCAACCAGGGCACTCATGAATCCCAAGAGAATGTACAGACAGATGAACAAGGACAGCAGACCGACACCCAAGGTGACACCAGCACACACGAAGATGAAACATTTGAAGCAGCAGCCTACACCTTGGCCATCAAAAAGTTATATCGCACTATGGAAAAAGTTTGGGCACGTAAGAAGTTATCTGAAGAAGAGAGCCAAGCACTCATAGAACAAGAACTTGTCTCAGGCGGCTTTGAAGAAGTATACATCAAGGGCTTCAGGGAACTTGTCAAATCAGTGGGATCTAACGAAGCCCTAAGATATTTGCAAAGGAAGCCGTTACCACAATTTGACCCCCGACGAGTACAACTCTTATCAAAATCAGGCGAATGCATTCGAGTACCGACAGGTACTCAGTCATCCCAACAGGCCAGGGAAGCACGCCTAATTCCTGAAAGATCTGCGGCCGAAGAGGCTATCCTCGTCAACTCCCCACCCCATACTACTGTTGTACATACCACCACAGTTGTTGAAGTACCTACCACCCCAACTACTCCTCTTTCATCGCCCATCCCTCCACTCTCCCCTGTACATCCACTCTCTCCCCGACCATCCACATCTTTTGACAGCGCAATAGCAGAAGCCTTCCTTACCTCCATTCCTCTTACACTTCCCGCACCCACTCAACCTAGCCTTCCACCTAGGACATCCACCCTACTGTCCAGTCCATTTTTTCATCCCTCCTTTCCTTCCTTCCCCACACCTCCTAGACCCCTTTTCCCATTCCCACCTCCATTAACCTTCTTCCCAGTCTCACCTCCCCGCCCAACTGCCTTTCCTCTTCCTTCTCTCCACCAAGCAGTACAAGAGAACCCCTCTGTAAATTACTCTTCAACCTTTGTAAATCCAGTATTTACACCCACGCACGCACCCACTCTCACGCCATTATTCACAATCACCGCACTTGATACCACATCCAATGACATGGATATATCACCGCCCACCGTACCACCACTCACTTCATTCATGGCACCACCATATTTAGGCACCTCAAGTTCTTCCACTGTCACCACTGCATCCACATTCCCATCCCCATTTCCCTTACCCTTTGCATTGACACCCACACACACCGCAACTGCATTCACTCCGTCACTAATATTATCACCCACCATAGACACATCATTTCGACAGATGTTCACATGTATGACACAACTAAGAGATGAGTTTGCATCTCTTGGAAATAATTATCAGACGCTGCAAAAGACAACCAACGATTTACAGTCGCAGCTCAATTCACTGACCATCGAGAATGCCTCATTGAAAACCCGCTACCAAAAGCTACGAGAGGCATATCACAAACTTGAACTAGAAAGTGAAGAAAAAACGAAAGAGGCTGTCACAGATATCGATAACTTGTTAAGGGCACAAACTATTCGCAATGCAACGCTCACCAGGAACATGGGCTTACTCAGACGTCACTTGGCAGCAGCAAAAGAACCAGTGTTTACAAGAACAAAACAGGGAAAACTTAGAAGCCACCCTAGATCAACCCGACCAACCATTAAGTCCCAGCCGTTTCAAGGCCGTGCCCTCTGAATCTATGAAAATGTTGCTAGATGATCATGTCAGATTGTTAGACGAATACGACAGCATGAACGAGGAATATCAAAAGCTGAAAGAAGAGCATAAACTACTCCAACTAAGAGCACCAATACAACAAGGACTACCAGCTCCTGCGGACCCAACTCCTGACATAATCGAGGAACTCAATGCATTACGGGCCCAGGTATCAACTCTTCAATCAGATAGCCGTATATGAAGCACCCCCCATGCCAGACTCCCCACCGGAACTACCAGCAGAGGAAGAAACAGTCACTATTCGAGTGGAGGAAACTTTTGAAGAAACATATTAACCCCAACCCATCCCAGGCGGACGAGTCACGGCCGAAGGCCAGACGACCTTCAAACTTCCAACTCCCGCATGGATGAAAACGATAGAAGAACTTGGAACAACCCACTTAGCAAGGGTAGAGGCACAGTTACACGCCATGGCAATGATTGAAGAAAGAATTTTACAGTCCCCCTACTTTGCTCACTTGGCCCCTCGCAGATACATATCAGTGCATGAGCTACAATACAAGCCTTACTTTATGTTAATGGCGGAATATCAGTTGGCCATAGAGAAAGAAACAGGCAAGAAACCCTCTCACGCTACTCAGTTTGAGCTTGACGATTTGCCAACAGATGCGCAACAAGGAGAAATCTATCAATCAGATTGGCGCAAGGATCTCTTACAGAATTATCCACAGATGATGAGTACTTGGGTCAAGACACCTCTACACTTAAAGTACAACCCATGTTGGGGACCAATGCCACGTCGCCGTTCCTGGATGGCATTTGCCATTAAAGTACAGAACAACAAGCAATGCCAGGATTGGCTCAATTACCCATACTTCAGGCCGCCCACCGGACCACCTACAGTTGGATACATGATGGCAACGATTCGCCACTGGCTCCCTCGCTTAAAACATATGGACGATATAGCAGCGCACATGATTGTCAAGATATTTGACATGATGCAGATGGTTTTCAAAGTCTTCCGTCGTGTCAAGGCACCCCATGTGAACACCCCGAGTTTCGAGCATGGAAATCTAGATCTTGCATATGATATGAGTACAACGCCATCGCTCCGGGTGTGTTACGCCTGGCACTATCGTATTAAATACTTACTAGCGTGCTACAAACAAACCTTCCAAGAAATGTTCACAACCGGTTTCTGGGAATATCACTCAGAAGTGTTCATCAGCAGGCCTACACATTTACTTCAGTTATTTGCCTGTGAACAGATTGTATATTCCACGCATTATCGACTCTCGCCATCAGATGAACCGCAACCCATTGATTGGGAGAAACTCGATGCAGATCTGGTCCGAGGCATTTGAATATCAGAGCACACCCTCACTCAAGACCTCCTACAGAGTTACATCTGACAGACCGCACAACAAGGTTCTGTCGAGGACGACAGAAGTGAGAGGGAGGGGGGTGTTGGCAGTAGTCAGAGGCATAGAAGATGTGGAAGCATGTGAAGATAGAGCATAACAAGGAAGCAGGGAGTCAGTCAAATCATTTTTTCAAAGACTTATATTTTATAAATACTTTTCAAAACCTCCAACAGTGATTTTCATCACTTTTGTACTATATGTAACATAGAAAAACCCTTTTTGTAAGTTATAGCTCCATTTTGTGCAAGCCGAGGAGTCCTCAAGATTGAGGAGCTTAGGTAGAATGAGCGTACCAATTTTGGTTATTTTTAGACACCGTTTACCCTTTCAAATAGCATCTAGAACCTATTTTTTAACTATGCCCGTCACTAGATGTGAAATCGGTCAAAACTAGTCTAGAATCTATAAAAAGAGCTAGAGAGCTCATTTTTGAGGTTACTTAGTATTGGTTAGTGTGAGCTTAGAGCTATTTTGAGCTTGTAAGAGTGTTCTTGAGTAATAGAGTTGATTTCCTACCTTCCATTTTGTCTTGCTTGTCTCTTCGTTGTGTGTGTGTATGTGTGTGTGCATCTCTATGCTTCTCACCTTCACTCTCACTTCATCTCACATTCACGATCTTCATATCACTCCTATCTCTTCCGCGGATTGACATTAAGGAGGTGGAGCTTCTTAACGTGGTTCTCACCATTGTGCTAGAGCAACAGTCAACAATTATGTAAAATGACTAAAAGATAAAGGAATGTCTATTGTTATTAATTGAATGGCCATCCTGACACATACCACTTGGGCATTGATGCATGTAATCTCTATTGGGGATTTAAGGGTCAGGTGAGCTTACCCCCATATTCATATCTATACATCATTTATGGAGCGTTGCCTCAAGAGAGATCATTATGTGGGTTTCGAGGCTCCCATGAATATATGCACATCTCGTCTCTCTTCTCTCTCCCTCCATGTCCTCCTTGCTCCTCTTGTTCTGCACACCAAAGCCCTTCATTGGTATCAGAGCATGTTGAAGGCTTGTGTGCAAGAAGCTTCAATGGAAGCTTAGGTCACAAGAGGTGAAAGTGAAGGTTGGCACCTTTCAACAACTGTTTAGTATTTCTCTCGTAACTCGAGTTAGGAAGCTCGGATTGATGGGTTTTAAAATTTTGTGTGTAGCTGAGACAAAGAGCTACAACTTCACAGAATCTAGTTTGGATTTTTAGACTATCGAAAATTCGAAAAACACAAACTAATGTAGAAGACGAATTTATAATCAATTGCACAGTAGGTCAATGTTTTGGTTATAACTTGAGTTTTATAAATTGGAATGAAATGATTTGACTTGGTATGTGTAGCCTGGAATAGCCTCTACAACTGCGTAGAAGAACACAAGTCCAAATTCTGAGTGATAGATCGCCGAAATTGCAGAATACAAAGCAATAGTGCTACAGGTGAAGGTGAAATTGACAACTGATACTTGTTTTGTGCATATCTTGAGCTACGCACATCCGATTGAGGCGTTATTTATATCGTTATGTAGCCAAGAAAAAGTTTTTGAAGTTTCTTGCAGAGAAAAATTCAGATTTAGAGGTTATCACCTTTGAAACAACAAAACACAGAGGAGCATATTTTCACCAAAAGAACCCTAGCTGCTTTTGGAGTTTCATTTTTTTTTGGAACTTTTTGGAGAGAGATTTTTTGGTGTGTGTAGAGCCCTAACCAGTTGAAACTAAAGGGTGCAAAGTATTTCCTCTCGTACAAAGGATGAATTTAAAATCTTAAGGTGCAAAAGTAAAGAATTAAAAGGAAAGGTGAAGGTGGAAGGCCGCGTACGCAAAGGTGGAAATAGGCCGCCCAATCAAATTTTTTATTTTTAAAAGTCACTCTTGTTCTAAAGTCACTACAGGACAAAGTAGCGAATCGTTGAGGACCAGTTCAAAAAGACAATCTTGGGACATTGAAAGGACACCAAGATTGTATTGCAGTTAGAGTGCGCGAACCGGCGGACTCAACAAAAAGAAGGAAAAAGGCTATTCTTGGACATTGGGAGCTAGGAGCAAGGGAGAGCTTCGGAGGAAGCAAGAGAGGAAGCAAGAAGAGTCTCCAGTGTGCCACGACATTCAAGAGTGCAAGAGGTGTCAAGAGAAGAGTGTGCAGAGAAGGCGGAGTGGATTCCAAGAGTCCCAAGGTCCGTTGCGTGTGTGCGCCGTGATACCAATTCCTTAGCTTGGCGGAAGCTTAGTGCAAGGTGTGCACAAGGGAAGCGGGAAGCAAGTGAAGGATTGGTGCAGGAGAGGCCGCTGCTAGAGGACTTGAGATAATTGGTCTTCAGTAATTGATATTCTCTGAAGTTGTATTTAATCATTGATTAGACTGTGCGCAATCATTGTAATTGTGAAAGATAATCAATATTCGAGGTTTCCAAGAGTATTCCTTTGCAGAAGTTCTCACTGTTATTCCATTTTTATCATCTCCTTTTCCTCCTACAAACCCTCAAACTCCTTCTTGTCCACGAATCCCCAACAAATTTGGCACGCACGGTGGGACCTCAAAGGAGCTTTGAGCATAGGAGACTATATATTGCCATTGGAGGACAATATTCCAGTGTCGACAACATTACTCCAGTGGGCCAAAAGGTACATACTTTTATCAAGTGTCTCATTTTACGTGGACTATGAATAGCTCATGACCGCGACCCGGTCACAAACCTTGAGAATCAAGTGCAAGCAGACAAGAAGAAAGACGAACAGAAGATCATCGAGTCCACTTTCATCGACTTCGTCGGTAGGAAGCATGGCAGGACAGGTGGACCTAGAAATCTTGCTCTCCAGATTAAACATAAAATTTCCCTCCTTCAGGGGTTTAGCCCAGGAGGACCCAGATGAGCACATTCGACGATTTCTTGCATTATGTAAGACTAGGGGGTTAATGGGTAGGGAAGATGCTTTCTTAATACTCTTCCCCGCCACATTGGAAGGTCTGGCAGACAAGTGGTTTAGCCAGTTTGCTGAAAATCACTTTACCTCTTGGGATTTGATGAAAGAGGCCTTTAAGAATCAATTTCAGCATGGCAACACGGCTGAGATCATTATAGAAGAATTGGAAAACTTAAAGTTGGGTCCAGGAGAGAAGTTCCCCGAATTCGTAACCAGGGCCAAAGCATTAATGGCTAAACTACCGGATCCACCACACGACTTCTTTGTCAAGAAGTGGTTAGCCAAACCTTTACTTGTGGTCACCCAATGCAAAATAAAAGAGTTAGTGCTACCTACTGCCTCTGTTGAGGAATTCATCAATACGGCCACCCGCTTGGAACAGATAAGGCACCAGTATGGTGCAACTTCTTCCCAACCATCATATGGTACAGAACTGGAGGACCCAGTGAGCCAGTTAAGAAGGGAACTGGAAGGCTTGAAAAGGAATAAGCCCTATACAGAGGAGGAGACTACTGTAGCTCAGCTGAGAAGAGAGATTGAAGCCCTCAAGCTCCAAAAGGAAGAGGAAGCCCAAGCAGAGGAACTAGCTCAGCTGAGGCAGGAGTTGCAAGAACTAAAAGGAGGCGGCATTAAGAACGGACTCTGGTGCTCCATGTGCAGCAAGCAAGGACACATAGTAAGTGAATGTCCTTTGCTAAATGTGACTTGTCAATTATGCAGGAAGATTGGGCATGAGGCCCATGAATGCCAAGTAAGGGGAATGCCGACAACAACATACTGGACACAAGGAGGGCTCTTGCCACCAGCAAATGTAATGGCAGCAGCAACAAACCAAGGTAACAACTATAATCCTAGAACGAGAACTAACCTTGCAAATGGGCTTAGAAGGCCGATTATTTGCTTCAGATGTGGAGAATGTGGGCACTACCAATCTAGGTGCACCCTTCCGGAAAATGCACCTCCCTGCAGGAATTGTCCAGAGGCCAGAGATCACTATACAAACTGTTGTCCTAAGAATCAAGCCTCTACTTCCGGACCCCATCTCCAAATGATCTCTGTATTCAAGGAGGAGATATTACCTCAAGTGAATGAACCCTCACCATCCACTAGAGTGGTACAATTAGAAGAACTCGAATCTTTTGCAGTACAGACAAGAAGCAAGGGAACGGCAAAAGTGGTAGAAAATCAAGAATTGATAATTAAGGAATTGAACAAAGACAGAGTTGCAATTGAAGACAAAGATACTACAAGTACAGACACAAACCATAATGAATGTCTCACAGGCACCAGCGACGCCATTGGGCATGCCTTCAAGAGGGCTCAAGAAGAGTTTGGTAAAGCAAATGAAGCTCACTTTCTTAAAGAATCAGAGGCTTCAAAACTACTCAAGTCAATTAAGAAGGAGGTTAGTATTTTTTATTTAATAAAGATGGATGGGAAATTCAGGTCAGAATTATTGCAGATAATTGATGAGGCTTCTACGACAAGCTTAGTGGCTAAGACTGCTATCTTACATCAAGGGATAATTAGGGGGGAAGCACCCCTTACAGATTATAAAAGCCCTCGGCTTACAATATCAATCAAGGGCCATGAATTTCAAGGTGTTATTGTAGATGGTGGTTCTGGCATTAATTTGATGCCTGAACATACCATGAAAAGGATTGGACTCCACCCTTCAAGGCCTGCAAATTTCACGGTTACTTTGGCAGATCAGAGCAAAGTAAGGCCCTTAGGGGTAATCCCAAAAGTTCCACTTGAAGTACAAGGTAATCTATTTATCCTGGATTTTGTGGTTTTAAGATTGCCCCAGGTTGAAGGAGGATTTCCTCTCTTAATTGGAAGACCGTGGCTGAGGCATGCCAGTATCATTCATGATTGGGGTAAGGACACCATGTGGGTACAAAAGAAAGGGCAGGAGCTTACACAAATTCATTTAGAAGAAGGCCCAGACAATCAAGGAAACACTAGTATGATGCAAACAGTGAGCATTTGCATGGAAACAGAAGCGGAAGATCAACCCCAAATAGATTTTGAGGAAGAAGAGGATATTTTAAGTTGGCTTCATGCCGGCAACTCTTCTTCTTGTTTTGGAATTTTTCTTGATAATCCTGGTACAATTGGTGGCTATGATGAAGACAAAGGAAAGGTCCAGGTTGATGGATTGGGAGAGCCCATCACTGACCACAGAAGGGGCAGGAAGATACCCCTCAAATACAAACTGGAGGAGGATGTGTCAACAGCAGATAACGAAGTTTCCAAAGCTAAAAACAAGGTAAAAAACTCTGAGGTTGAATGTTCTTTCCCAATTCAAGAAATCCCTGCAGGATGGATGCAGGACAAGGAGGAAAACATCGAAGTCCAAAATACACCTGCTTATGAAGCAATGCATGAAAAGCTAGTAGAAGAAGACAAGGAAGCAGATGCACAAGATGATAATATGGTAACAAGAAATCCGGTCCAAGAAGTACATTTATGCACCCAAAACAATAATCAACCAGTTCTAGTGGCCACTTGGTTGTGGAGCCACCCACAGCCCCTGGAAAAGGTAAAATCATTCTTGACCCAGTATGCAGATGTTTTTGCCTGGCATTATAAAGACTTAGAAGGAGTGCCTGCATCTTATGGAGAGCACAGAATTCCTCTGGTTGAGGGAGCCAGACCCATCAGAGGAAGGAGTTATAGACTTAATCCAAAGTATGCCGAAGCTGTCTATGTGGAAATCCAAAAGATGGAAGATGCAGGAATCATCATTCCTGTGGAACACTCAGAGTGGCTCTCGCCTATGGTTATAGTACCAAAGAAGAATACTAATAAAATCAGAATTTGTGTGGACTTTAGAGCTCTCAACAAGGTGACCATTCCAGACGGGTTCCCTATGCCTTTTGCAGAACAGGTCATTGAAGAAGTGGCTGGGCATGCACTATATAGTTTTATGGATGGCTTCAGTGGCTATAATCAAATATCAATACACCCAGAGGATCGTGAAAAGACTGCTTTTATCACACCGTGGGGAACGTATGTGTATGTAAAAATGCCATTTGGGCTCAGAAATGCTCCAGCCACATTTAACAGAACGGTCAATCTCATTTTTGGTCCCTTATTGCTGGAATCACTCAGAATCTTCATGGATGACTTCTCTTCATTTTCAGGATCTCACAAGGAAACTCATCTAGATTGTTTGGACCAGCACCTGAGGCAGCTGCATAATATTTTCCAAAGATGCAGAGAAACTAAGTTAAAGCTCAATCCAAATAAATGTCATTTCCTTGTGACATAAGGAACCCTTTTAGGACATGTGGTATCTGCTAAAGGTATGGCCCCAGATCCTGACAAAATTCTCTCTATATTAAAGTTACCTAAACCTAAAACTCCTAAAGAGATCCAGAGTTTTTTGGGGCATACCGGTTATCATAGAAGGTTTATAAAAATGTATGCAGAAATAGCTAGGCCTCTGACTAGACTCACAGGTAAAGAAGTACCTTTCAAATGGGAAAAAGAGGAGGAAAAAGCATATCAGACATTAAGGTCACGATTAGTGTGTGCTCCTATCTTGGTCACCCCGGAGTGGTCAAAAATCTTTCATATACATGTCGATGCCAGTGCATATGCAGTGGGAGCAGTTCTGACTCAACCCAGTGAAGAATTTAAAATGGACAGGCCAATTCAATATGCCAGTAGAATCTTGACCAAGGCTGAAAGGAATTATAGTACTACCGAAAGGGAAGCACTAGCAATGGTCTTTGCCGTTCAAAAATTCCGCCATTACTTATTAGGGGTAAAATTTATTATTATATCAAATCACCAACCTCTCAAGTACTTACTCAACAAACCACATGCTACTGGTAGAATATGGAGGTGGTTACTGTTATTCCAGGAATTCGATTTCTCGGTAATCCATAAGCCAGGAAGAGAGAATGTGATGGCGGATCACTTGTCCAGAATAAATAGGAGGGATCAAATCAGTGGTATCAATGATGATTTTCCTGATGCAAACTTGTTTGCTATACAACCTAAAGGATGGTATGATGATATCAAACACTTCATTAATACTGGATTGTATCCAGAAAGTGCTAATGCTATACTAAGAAAGAGACTGCTTATCAAGAGTAGACCATATACTTTCATTGAGGGTAAACTCTACAGACAGGGCAAGGATGACAGGATTAGGAAATGTTTAGAGGAAGATGAAGTGAGGGAAATACTGCAAATTGCTCATGAAGGAACAGGTGGTGGGCACCTTCCAGGGCATATCATGAGCCAGAGAATACTAGATGCTGGTCTATGGTGGCCTACACTCTTTAGGGATGCAGATGATTGGAGAAAAACATGCGATGTGTGCCAGAGGTGTGGACCTAAACCCACCAAGCAAAGACATTACCCTTTGGTAGTTTCCACTTCTTGGCAGCCCTTTGAGAAGTGGGGATTAGACTTTGTCGGGCCTATATACCCTGCGGCACTTCCAAAAAGGGAAAAGTACTTACTGATAGCCACGGACTACGCAACAAAATGGGCTGAAGCTATTGCATCAACGGACTGCTCTGCACAAACAGTGGCTGACTTTTTGTATTGTAACATCATTTGCAGATTTGGATGCCCGCTTGAAATCTGTACCGATCAGGGTACTCATTTTGTTAACAAAGTACTGCAGGAAATTTCCAACAGGTATCGCATTTTACACAGGACTTCTTGTGCATACTACCCACGAGCTAATGGACAAGCCGAGTCAACGAACAAAGTATTAATTTCAATGTTACGAAAAGAATGCATGTTACAGCCGACCTCTTGGGGACAGGCCTATCTGGGTACATTATGGGCATACAGACTAGCCTATAAAGAGACTGGGTATTCTCCATTTCAATTAGTTTATGGCTTGGCTCCTATTGAACCATTTGAATTCATCAGAGGCTCTATAAGAACGGAAAGACTAGAGAAAAATGGGATGGAAGTTCCAGCAAGACTGACTGCTTTGCATAAACTGGAAGAATCGAGAATTTTAGCCTCCAAACACTTAGAGGATATTCAAATGAAGAGGAAGGAGAACCATGACAAAAATCTATGGCAAAACAATTTGAAGCCTGGAGATTTAGCCCTGCTACACAGACCACAAATTTCTACTCAAACAAAAGGAAAATGGATCCCTCACTGGGAAGGCCCTTTTCGCATCACGAAGATGCTACAATGGGGTGCTGTGCAATTGGAAACACTGGATGGAGACACCCTACCCTTGGTAAACATCTCCCGACTCAAGGGGTACAACCTAAAGTCATAAACATTGCATTCTCATTTATTTTTGTTTCATTAGTGTTTCGGACTGCTTTAATAAATACAATTAATAAGCAAAATGCTCACGCAAGTTTTTTTTGGAACGCCATTTTTGTTATGTTGCTCATTTCATCAATAAAAATCAAGTTTATTTCAGTGTTAAATAAATTAGGCGCCATTTTTTGGATGGCCCTCACTTCTGCACACTCACTTTCATTAATGCCCATTTCTTTGTTCCCACTTGAATGGCTAAGATTCAGAGTTGCATCTCCTCTCTTTTGAGCACCCTTTTATGGTGAACCATTCTTGATTAGGAGGTGCTCCTTCATCCCTCATTGCTATATAATAGGCCTTCTCTTCATTCTTGCTCCCTCCGCATCATACTGTTCTCATCTCCGCACTCTAGCTATGATGGTGAGCCTGGATCTTCGCCACCCCTCAAAGTGCATGCGTCTGATATGAAGAGCAGTAGAGGTGATCCCCGATTTGAAGAGCAGTGATCCTCCATCCTTCCCTGCCAAGCTATCACCACTCTATCCCTCCAATCTTACCCCATCCGACCCCCCTCTCTCTTCGATTCACCCGCCACCAACCTCTCCTCCAACCCTCGCCTCCAACCCCCTATCTAACCCCCCCACGCGCCCCGCCCACCCCTCTCCAACGACCCCACTCACCGCTCCCTCACCCCTCCAACCCCGCCCTCCTCTCAACCCAGCCCCCCCCGCCCCCCTCGACACCAGCCCCCCCCCCTCGACTCCCTCTCAACCAACACCCCCCTCCCCATCTCCGCCCCCTCGACACCCAACCCTCTCCGACCCAATCCGCCACCCAGCACCCCCCCTCCCCATCTCCGCCCCCCTCGACACCAGCCCCCCCCCTCGACTCCCTCTCCACCAACACCCCCCTCCCCATCTCCGCCCCCTCGACACCCAACCCCCCTCGACCCCCCCCTCTACACCCAGCAGCACCAACCCCCCCCCCCTCCCCATCTCCGCCCCCCTCGACACCAGCCCCCCCCCCTCGACCCCTCGACCCCTCGACACCAGCCCCCTCACCCTCTCCATCCCCCTCAACACCACTCGGGCTACCTCTCCACCCCCCCTCCTCCACCGATCAGCGCCCCCCTCTCCGCCCCCCTACAACCCCGCTCGACCCCCCTAACCCCAATCGGAACCCCCTCCTAACCCGCCAAGCAACCCCCCCCAATCAGACACAACCCCCCCCTTCCCGACCCTCAGCGCCCCCATCTCAACCCCCCTCGACACCAACCCCCCCTTTCCGACCCTCAGCGCCCCCATCTCCGCCTCCCTCGACACCAGCCCCCCCCTCCGACACAGCCCATCTCCGCCCCCCTCGACACCAGCCCCCCCCCTCCGACACAGCCCATCTCCGCCCCCCGCTCAACCCAGCCCCCCCCCCTCGACACAGCTCGACTCCAGACCCCCCCCCTCGACCCTCTCTCAACCCAGCCCCCCCGCCCCCCTTGACACCAGCCCCCCCCCCTCGACTCACTCTCCACCAACACCCCCCTCCCCATCTCCGCCCCCTCGACAACCAACCCCTCTCGACCCCCCCCTCTACACCCAGCAGCACCAACCCCCCCCCTCCCCATCTCCGCCCCCCTCGACACCAGCCCCCCCCCTCCGACACAGCCCATCTCCGCCCCCCTCTCAACCCAGCCCCCCCCCCTCGACACAGCTCGACTCCAGACCCCCCCCCCTCGACTCCCTCTCAACCAACACCCCCCTCCCCATCTCCGCCCCCTCGACACCCAACCCTCTCCGACCCAATCCGCCACCCAGCACCCCCCCTCCCCATCTCCGCCCCCCTCGACACCAGCCCCCCCCCCCTCGACTCCCTCTCCACCAACACCCCCCTCCCCATCTCCGCCCCCTCGACAACCAACCCCCCTCGACCCCCCCCTCTACACCAGCAGCACCAAGCCCCCTCTCGACCCCCCCCTCCACCAACACCCCCCTCCCCATCTCCGCCCCCTCGACCCCCCCCTCCGACACAGCTCGACACCCAGCCCCCCCTCTCGACCCCCCCTCTACACCCAGCAGCACCCAGCCCCCCTCGACCCCTCTACAACCATCCCCCCTCTCTCCGACACCCATCCCCGCCTCTCCGACACCAATCCCTCAGCACCCCTCCTCCTCTTCCACCACGCTCTACAACCAACCCCCCTTCACAACTCTCCGCCTCCAACTCCACCGCAACCCCTCCGGCCTCCCCCGCGCGCCCCCCTCTTCCTTCCACCACCCTCCACCCTCCACCCTCCAACCCCTCTGCCCTTTCCCACCACCTCAACCCATCGCTTCCCCTCCCCCTGCATAGGCTTTCTTTATTTCCACTTCCTCTCCCCATTTCCATCAATGGCGGACCCCGCTCCGGGTGCTCGATCCGATCCTACCTCCGCAATTCCCTCGGACCATCCCAATCCACCTCCTCCCTCATCGGCAGAACAATCTGTTCAAGCTGCTCCAACACCTCCTACGGCCCTTGAACTCCCCATTTATTCCATACAATCTGATTCCACCGACCTTTATTCACCACCCCCCCTCCCGCACCCTCCTTCTCCTTCACCATCTATGTCTCATTCATCCCACCCATCTTCCCCAACAGGGGATTATATGCGCCTGTTTCTCCCACCTGACTTAAACCTGCAAATCCGAATGCATCTATCCCTACCTACCATTGCCCTTCGTCAAATGTTTTCCATTGAGGATCTTCAGCAGGCGGGCTTGTGGGGCTTGGCTAATGTTTTCTTCAATAACCCCGCCAATTTTACCCAGGTGTATGAAGCTATCCGCCTCTTCCCTCATTTTAGAACCGGCACTCTCTTCATCCCAGACATTGCCGCCAGTATTGGGTCTCCCCTAATAAATTTTCGTGCTCCCCCTTTCCTATACTCTGGACTGTCTGCCTCAGCCACTATCGCCTTTTGTACCACACACTTTCAAAGTAATGCTAGGTTTTCGCTCCGCATGACCACCCTTCTCAATGCGTTCATCTTTTTCTTCTTACTACGCAGTCCAACCTCTTCGCTTCCCTGGTCAGATATTCGTATCGCCGATCCGCTTTTCTGTTTTCTCCATAGCCGTCCTTACCCTTACGCAACCCTCATTTATAGTTCCTTGACTTTGCGCTCCCGTCGACTCCGCGGGGCTATCTCTAGAGGCTCTCATGCATTTTCCATCTACTCTGCACCCTTCTTAGCTTGGCTCTATCACATTCCCGCACACTCTGCACACAATGTTGCTTACCTCCCTTCCCAACCTGGACCATCCATTGCTCCCTCTCCCTCCCCCCCTCTGATCTCCATTGACTCAGCTTCCGCATCGACACCCGCATCCGCACCCCCTGATGTAACCTCCTTCCCTCCACCATCTTCTTCACCTATCCCTCCTGCATCCACCAACCCTCCATTCATGCCTAATCCCCCTGTTGTGACATCCTTCCCTGCCCTAACTTCTTCACCTATCACCCCTGCATCTACCATCTCTCCATTCATGACTACCCCCCCACACGTCCCCTCCTTCACTACCCTATCTTCTTCCCCTTTCCCTCCTGCATCTACCACTTCTCCATCCATGCCTACCCCTCCCATCATCCCTAGACCTCCCCTCTCTTCACCTTTCTCACCACTCACCAAACACAGCTCAACCCTCAAAACCCCACCTGTATGCCCCCAATTCACCCGCATTACACATCTCCCAATCCTTCACTCCCCACTACATCTGCAACTCCAAACCTTCATACTCCTCCGCAGAATATTCCCCCTTCCCCTCCCCCTCCTGCTCCAACGGCCACCCCCACTCCGCAATTTGACCTACCAGCAACCCCTTCATTTTTGCAATTACTACAGGACGCGAGTGTAGTCGCTATCGGCAATGCTCAGGCCTCCCAGATTTCCTTGGATTCGGTTTCCGCAGCTGCTTCGGTTCATCAACAGTATATCTCAACAATAGAAAACATCAATCGCATGGCAACCTCTCAATGGCACTCCCTCAACGAAACGGCGAGATTGCTCAAAGAAGAGAGAGATCATTATCGCGATATGGCCGACTCTGCGATGAAAGCCTTAGAAGATCTTCAGAATCGCTCCAACTTAGGGCTTTGTGCTAATGCTGCATGCCGACGTATCCGCCGGGAAAGGGATCATCTTAGGCAATGCCTTAGTGCGCTACAGCTTACGATCGAACAAGCTTCTGCTCCTTTGCCCCCTTCTCCATCAACCTCGGCTGACAATCCCAATCAACCTCCACAATAAATTGCCATCCACAGTATCAATAAATTGCTCATCCACCATCATAATAATTGCTCTTAGATTCCATTCTCGCTTTGTCAATAATTTACTCATCCCTTTGATTTCTAAATATTTCTTGTAGGGTGCCTTATATTTTTTCTTAATTCAATAATTTACAAAACCTTCATTTTTTTTTTCTTGCCACCGTTTCGTTGTATTCATGTCTGTGTCTTTGCAATTTCTCAGTTTTGTATCGCTGTTGTCTCTCCGGGACGGAGAGATCTTTAGGTGGTGGGCATCTGTAGAGCCCTAACCAGTTGAAACTAAAGGGTGCAAAGTATTTCCTCTCGTACAAAGGATGAATTTAAAATCTTAAGGTGCAAAAGTAAAGAATTAAAAGGAAAGGTGAAGGTGGAAGGCCACGTACGCAAAGGTGGAAATAGGCCGCCCAATCAAATTTTTTATTTTTAAAAGTCACTCTTGTTCTAAAGTCACTACAGGACAAAGTAGCGAATCGTTGAGGACCAGTTCAAAAAGACAATCTTGGGACATTGAAAGGACACCAAGATTGTATTGCAGTTAGAGTGCGCGAACCGGCGGACTCAACAAAAAGAAGGAAAAAGGCTATTCTTGGACATTGGGAGCTAGGAGCAAGGGAGAGCTTCGGAGGAAGCAAGAGAGGAAGCAAGAAGAGTCTCCAGTGTGCCACGACATTCAAGAGTGCAAGAGGTGTCAAGAGAAGAGTGTGCAGAGAAGGCGGAGTGGATTCCAAGAGTCCCAAGGTCCGTTGCGTGTGTGCGCCGTGATACCAATTCCTTAGCTTGGCGGAAGCTTAGTGCAAGGTGTGCACAAGGGAAGCGGGAAGCAAGTGAAGGATTGGTGCAGGAGAGGCCGCTGCTAGAGGACTTGAGATAATTGGTCTTCAGTAATTGATATTCTCTGAAGTTGTATTTAATCATTGATTAGACTGTGCGCAATCATTGTAATTGTGAAAGATAATCAATATTCGAGGTTTCCAAGAGTATTCCTTTGCAGAAGTTCTCACTGTTATTCCACTTTTATCATCTCCTTTTCCTCCTACAAACCCTCAAACTCCTTCTTGTCCACGAATCCCCAACAGTGTGCAAGCTCTTATTTTCAGAACTTAAAGGCATCATCCATGTATGATCATTGTGGTAGCTCCTCCATATGAGAGTAGAGCATGATTATCACATGTTTTGATATGTGAGATGACATTGTGGTATACCTTCTTTTTGAGGTTTATATCATCATGAGTTCGATCATGGATGTATAGTGGCACTATGGTTTATATCTTGCTTATGCCACTTGGTTATGGATTTAATTTCCGGTTGCACATAATTTGATGAGAGATTGATTGGATCTTGGTTGGTACTTGTATCCTTGTTTTCTTTGATTGTCTATTCTATAATCTATTAGCATATGGTCATTGATGGATATCTATTTGTCAGTGTGATTCTTGGCATATGTGGATGATGATTTCCACATGGTTTATTTGGTTCAGTGTCCATTTTACAGAGGAGATGCTACCAAAATTTCGACAGCCTTTATGCTAGAAGAGAACTCAAGTGGATCTTGAAGCTTGTGTGATAACTTTGGATCATTGCTTATCTCCATTCACTTGGACTTGGTCACATGTTATTCGTGAGAGATTGGATCATCTTGCAGGATTCATTTTTGAGTAGGAGGTGCATCACCATTGTATTGGTGTGTACTACCATTAGTTTTTTTGCATATGTAGTTGCCATTATCTTTGGTTGGATCAATGACAACTTTGGAGACTTGGTGAGTAGGCACATGCTAATGTTTTTATGTGCATGCTAGATACATGGTTATGTGACATGTGGTTCACATGGTTTCTTCTCTAGCAAGATATTTATGATGTGAATTATGCATATGAATATGCAGGTGTGATCCTATTGAGGATAGAGTATTCTTTGTAGTCTCTTGTCATATTTATAGTCTCTTGGATTGCTACCATGGTATCTTCTCGATTTGATGGCACTGACTTTCCAAGATGGAAAGCTCAGATGTGGCACACATTGGTTCGTGTAGGGTTACACATGTATGTGTATAGATATGCACAGAGGCCTCGTGACATGCCCGACCATGTATGATGGATATGGATGCATTGGCCAGCTCCACTATCCGATTACAACTTGTGAATTCTATATATGAGTCTATTATGTATGAGGAGATGAGTAGTGCATTATGGAAGAGACTACATGATATGTATGCGAGTCCATTGAATCATGTAAGATATAGATCACATCGACAATGTCGATTTGGCACTGTGGTAGTAAGGGCCATATTCGACTATGTTGCTTCATGCGGATGTGACGATGACACCCAAGATATGCACGTGATGAAGGTCAGGTAGTGATTTCAGGAGATTCTTGTTGGGAAGGATGGTTGGATGCACTCAAGAGATTGAGTTGAAGCTGCTAGACCTGCTTTGCTCCAACCCTCTTTGACTTCAGGAATGCTTAGTACACTTGTTTAGCTTCCAAATGATACCAAGAAAGCATATATGTACTTTGCAAATGATATGTGTAATGATCAAATCAAAACAGATAACTTGGCACTTCAAAGATCAAGAAAAACTTGCTATTTTTGTAGTGACACCTGCTCAGACTTTTACTCAGTGTGACCAGCACACTAACAATTGATCTAATTCCTTCTGGACATATTAAATTAGCTTAACAAGCTACCATTTGCAAGTGGAATGAAAGGAAATGACAAACTATACTCTGAGAAAGAAGTTTAGCAAACTTATATGTACCCCCGACTTTTTAGGAACACTGCAGCAGAATACCAGAGTCCACTTCGAGCGCGATTTCTCTGTAATGGCTGAATCAATTGACTTCAAACTTTGTAGGCGTATAGAAGACTTTGAGCTGAATCCAATGTGCTTTGAATCACTTGATTTGGTTCAGTAGATCCTGAGATATGCTTCTCTGAAGTTGACAGACTTGAAGTAGATGACTCAGAGACAACAAAGATGATTAATGTATATACTTCTATTGATTGATGTAGTTGTACAATCTCATTAGCATGACAAGCATAGCTAATTGAGGTATTGTGGTGTAGGCTATGAAGTAGCACTAACACACACTGAGTTACAATGGTAGAATGCCTCGGGAAGTGAGCTGAAGTGATCAGACTAGCCGCGAGTTTTTGTTCTTCACTTTTATATGAGTTAAGTGAGTATTTGAAATTCAAATCTAGGCTCCCTAGAATCTCTCCTCTAAAAGTAGGGAGATATTCTCTCAATCACAAGCTCCAATTTTTCACGAATCTATCAAGTAGGTGTGATTACATGTAAATGCCAAGTCATATAGACTTTTACAATGGGTAAAGAAGTAAGAACTTATAAGCATAAGTTCACATGATCCTTTCTCCAAGTGAATTAAACTTCCAAGGTTTCAGCACTCTATTTCCAAGGTTCCAAGCCAAGTGTGAAGGCTTGAAATGCACCAACAGCTCCCCCTCAAGCCAAACACTTTGGCTTAAGTCTTCATCTTCAATCTCCAATCACATCCTGCAATCCAATCATGGATTTGAATCTGCATAGCTTGTTTCCATCCAATGCTTTAGTGAGTAAATCTGCAGATTGCATATTAGTAGACACATATGTCAATTGAATGTCTTTACTAAGCAACTTCTCTCTCACATAGTGGTAATGAACCTCTATGTGTTTGGTTCTAGCATGATATATTGGATTAGCTGCAAGGTGAAGAGAGCTAGTGTTATCTCCAAAGATAATTGGTGGCCTTGTATATAGGCCTAGCTCTGTATACAAAAGCTTTAACCAGATAGCTTCTTGAGTGGCATTGGCTAGCCCTCTATACTCTGCTTCAGTGGATGACAATGCCACTGTAGGTTGCTTCTTGGCTGACCAAGAAATAGGTTTATCTCCTGCAAAACAAATGTATCCTGATGTGCTCCTTCTATCATCCTTGCATCCTGCCCAATCTGCATATGAATATACTTTAATATCAATATCTGATGTATAAGGAAAGTACAAACCATGACTTTGAGTTCCTTTGAGGTACTTCAAGATTTTCTTTGCTGCCTCTAGGTGAGGTACCCTTGGTTTGTGCATGAATTGGCTTAGCACACTAACTCCATATGCTATGTCAATTCTTGTCAAGGTAGCATAATTCAAACTACCTACCATGCTTTGATATCCTGTAATGTCTTGTATTTCTTCCCCTTCATGAGCACTTAGCTTTAGGTTGACCTCCATTGGAGTAGTAGATACTTTAGCATCCTGCAAGCCAAACTTCTTGACCATATCCTGTACATACTTCTTTTGAGTGATATATATACCTGAGTTGGTGTAGACTAACTCAAGACCTAAGAAGTACTTCAACAATCCAAGATCATTAATCTTGAATTCTTTCATCATCTGTCCTTTGATGTGTCTAATCCCATTGACATCATTGCCTGTAATGATGATGTCATCAACATAAACACACAAGTAGATTACCTCTGTACTACTTCTCTTTATGAATAGAGAAGTGTCTGCTTTACTCATCACAAATCCTTGGTCTTGGAGGTAGGCTGTCAACCTGTAATTCCATGCTCTAGGTGCCTGCTTCAAACCATATAGAGCCTTCTTTAATTTACAAACATAATTTACCTTCTTGGGATCTTCATAGCCTGGTTGTGACATGTAGACTTCTTCAGATATCCATCCATTCAAGAAAGCATTTTTGACATCTAATTGGTACATGTTCCAATTCTTGGATGCAGCTACACTCACCAATATTCTGATAGTTGGCATCTTAGCCACAGGAGATAATGTCTCCTCATAATCAATGCCTTGGGTTTGTGCAAAACCCTTGGCTACCAACCTAGCTTTGTACCTGTTGATTGTTCCATCTGAATTCTTTAGCTTATAGATCCATCTGGATCCTATCACCTTCATAGAGTCCTTCTTGGGTACCAAGTCCCAAGTATCACTCTCCCTGAGAGCTTCCATTTCTTCATCCATAGCTCCTTTCCATTCTGGTTTGGTGATTGCCTCTTCATATGTACCTGGTTCTTCATTCAACAAATCCTTTGAAAGATATACAGAATGCTTAGTTACAAGGGATGTGTCATACCCAAATCTGATAGGCTTCTTCTTTTCTCTCTGAGATCTCCTCATTGCTTGAGTTGAGGATTCTGGTGTATCTTCTAGCTTCTTCATCTTCATCTTTCCTTTGGACTTCCATGCCTTGAATTCCTCAAGGTTAATTGTATCATCATCATCTGAGCTTGATTCATCTTTCTGAATTGGTTCCTCCTTGGTGAGCTTTGGAAAATCTTCTTCCATGTCATAGGGTAGACTAACCTTCCTGCATTCATTCTCATACCATGAGTCATTCTCATCAAAGATGACATCTCTGCTTACCTTGAAGCCTTTGTTTGTTGGGTTGTAGAATCTGTATCCCTTTTGGTTCAAATCATAACCAATGAAGATACATTTTTCAGCTTTAGGGTCTAGCTTTCCCCTTACCTGTGAGGGAATATGCACATATGCTACACAACCAAAGATTTTACAATGATCCAGAGAAGGCCTCTTACCGTGCCAAGCTTCATATGGTGTCATGCCATCAAGTGATTTGGATGGCAACCTATTGATGAGATAGGTGGCAGTAGATACACTCTCTGCCCAAAGATAATTTGGTAACTTCTTTTCATTAAGCATAGACCTAGCTGTTTCTACTATGAGTCTATTCCTTCTTTCAGCTACCCCATTTTGTTCAGGTGAGTACCTTGTAGTTATCTCCCTTTTGATGCCTCTTTCCTGCAAGAAATCTTCAAACTCATTGGAGAAGTACTCTCCTCCACCATCTGACCTTAGCCTCTTCAAGCTTCTTCCTGTTTGGTTTTCAACAAGTGCAAGATACCTCTTGAAACAATTAAACACTTCATCTTTATGTTTCATAAAGTATAAGATGGTCCACCTGCTATAGTCATCAATGAAGGACACATAATACCTTGAACCTGAAATGGAAGGGTCCTTGCTAGGTCCCCAAACATCTGTGTGTACCAAGTCTAGGTAGTCTTCATGTATGAAACCTTTCCTTGAATATGGCAACCTGTGAGACTTACCAAACTGACATGCTCCACACTTATAAATCATGTGTTGCTTGGATACATTAGGTATCCCAAGCACACATTGATCCCTGCACATTTGCTTTAGGGTTCTTTCACCTATGTGCCCTAACCTCTTGTGCCATATTTCTAACTCTGAAAGTGTTTGATCCTTGTAATTATATAAAGCAATGTTCTTGGTGTCTTCTAGCTCAAAGGTAAACAATCTACCTGATTTTTCTCCCTTGGCTATCCTTTTGAATCCATGTCTTGGGTCTTCCACATATGCTCCATGTTGAGTGAACCTGACCTGCAACCCTTTCTCCACAATCTGACCAACACTCATTAGATTCTTGGTGATAGTTGGTACATAGAGTACCCTGCTCAATAGGTTCTGGTTACCATCACATGTCTTCACATTTCCAATCTTAACAACAGAGTGTTTAGTATCATCACTTGTCTGTAACTGATGTTTGCCCTTGGGTTCTTCCAAGTCAGAGAGTAGTGCCACATTGCCAGCTACATGGTTAGAACATCCTGAGTCAATATAAAATAAATGATCATCATTTGTTCCTGCCTTGGAGGTCATATTCATGATCAATAGGGAGTCATCTTGCTCCTCTGTGTAGTTGTTGTAATCCCTTCTATTTCTGAATCCACCTTGGTAATTACCATTGTGGTTGTTGTTGTAATTGTTGTTGTATTGATTGTTGTATCCATTGTAGCCTTGTTGTTGGTTGAACCTGCCTCTTCCTTGAGAGTATCCACCTCTTGAGTAGCCTCTTCCTCTCTGATTCTTGTAGTTCTTGTAGCATTCATCTGTGGTATGATTGGACAATCCACAAATGTTGCATGGTGATGAGTTGTAGGGTCTCCCCCTACCTGGCTTACCTCCTCTGCCTCTTCCTCTTGAGGATCTACCTCTCCCTGCATAGTTTGCTTGGGAAGTAGAACCTTCTTCATCAACCTTCTTACTTTTACCTTTATCTTTAACCTTTTTATCAGTATATAGAGCAGAGGGGTTGTTACCTTTTGATTGATCTCGTGCCTTTGTAAACTTTGCTTCATGTGTGAATAGTTGGCCCATGAGTGTTGTGAGATCTGGGGTATGCATGTCCATGTAGAGGTCCATTGCAGTGGTGAAACTTTCCCACTTATCATCTGCCTTGAGTCCATTTGTTACTTGCCTGACTATTTGCTCCTCTTCAATCTCCTCTCTAATGCTTGCTAATTGGTCTGCCACATCTTTAATCTTGGTCACATACCCTGAGACTGATTGCTTGGGCTGCTTCCTAAGGGTTGTGAATTCAATCCACAGTTGATTCTTCCTGGCCCTTGTGTTGGAAGAGAAATATGTTGACAAGGTTTCCCAAGTCTCTTGGGAAGTCTTACAGTTCCTTATATGAGGTAAAAGGAAATCAGATATAGAGTTAAGAAGGTAAGACCTTGCCAAAGCATCCTTTGCACACCATTGGTTGAGTCTCTCTTGTTCATCCTTGGTGGGTAGTCCCCTAGCTTTGAATGAGGGCAATTCCTCATCTCCTGATATGAATCCAAATATGCTTCTTCCTTGTAGATAGGTCTTCATCCTTAGAGACCAAGCTTGGTAATTGTTCCTGTCCAATTTGTCAATGAATGAAGGAAATCATCTCCCATGTTTACCTTATTTGCTCTGATACCACTGTTGGGAAGGATGGTTGGATGTACTCAAGAGATTGAGTTGAAGCTGCTAGACCTGCTTTGCTCCAGCCCTCTTTGACTTCAGGAATTCTTAGTACACTTGTTTAGCTTCCAAATGATACCAAGAAAGCATATATGTACTTTGCAAATGATATGTGTAATGATCAAATCAAAACAGATAACTTGGCACTTCAAAGATCAAGAAAAACTTGCTATTTTTGTAGTGAGACCTGCTCAGACTTTTACTCAGTGTGACTAGCACACTAACAATTGATCTAATTCCTTCTGGACATATTAAATTAGCTTAACAAGCTACCATTTGCAAGTGGAATGAAAGGAAATGACAAACTATACTCTGAGAAAGAAGTTTAGCAAACTTATATGTACCCCCGACTTTTTAGGAACACTGCAGCAGAATACCAGAGTCCACTTCAAGCGCGATTTCTCTGTAATGGCTGAATCAATTGACTTCAAACTTTGTAGGCGTATAGAAGACTTTGAGCTGAATCCAATGTGCTTTGAATCACTTGATTTGGTTCAGTAGATCCTGAGATATGCTTCTCTGAAGTTGACAGACTTGAAGTAGATGACTCAGAGACAACAGAGATGATTAATGTATATACTTCTATTGATTGATGTAGTTGTACAATCTCATTAGCATGACAAGCATAGCTAATTGAGGTATTGCGGTGTAGGCTATGAAGTAGCACTAACACACACTGAGTTACAATGGTAGAATGCCTCGGGAAGTGAGCTGAAGTGATCAGACTAGCCGCGAGTTTTTGTTCTTCACTTTTATATGAGTTAAGTGAGTATTTGAAATTCAAATCTAGGCTCCCTAGAATCTCTCCTCTAAAAGTAGGGAGATATTCTCTCAATCACAAGCTCCAATTTTTCACGAATCTATCAAGTAGGTGTGATTACATGTTAATGCCAAGTCATATAGACTTTTACAATGGGTAAAGAAGTAAGAACTTATAAGCATAAGTTCACATGATCCTTTCTCCAAGTGAATTAAACTTTCAAGGTTTCAGCACTCTATTTCCAAGGTTCCAAGCCAAGTGTGAAGGCTTGAAATGCACCAACAATTCTATGGCATTTGATTATGTTAGTGATGCTAATATCACTTTCTCCTATGATTCATCTCATGATTCCTCTTGTTCATTGGAGAGCACACATATGGCTTGGTTGCTTAATGCATTAGCCACTTTTCATGTTACTCCACATCATAAGTAGTTTTGTCGATTCTCAGGTGAGAGTTGTGGATGTGTGCACATGCTTGATGGTATGGCATATGACATTGAGGGTGCAAGAGATGTATGCCTTATGCTACCTAGTGGAGCATAACTTATACTTAGACATGTACGTTATGTGCCTTCCTTCCCTATGAGCTTGATTTCAATTAGCCAGTTACAGGAGAGCAGATGTTATGCATTCCTTGGTGAGCATCATTTTCAGTTTGAGTTGGGACATCTTATGCTTGTCAGAGGTGCCATGGTTGGGCACATGTATCCAATACAAGTACTTCATGTGAGAGATAGTCTCGTCTCAGTGGGAGTTCAACCTTATGTGCGATGTGAGACTCGTCATATCTCATTTTGTCTACCCATACATAGGTCTATTGACATTCATGATGCACATGTATGGCAGGATTCAGATGCTCAGATGGATGCACATGTAGAGCATGTTTTGGATGCTCATGATGCTTATATAGAGCACGATTTTATTGATCATGTGGATGCTTTTACGGAGCATACTTTTGATGATTAGCTGGATGCTTTAGAGCATGATGTGGATGCTCAAGTAGAGCATTATGATGATACTCAATTAGAGTTAGATCATTAGTTTGATCTTGGTGTTGATGTTGTGTAGTTAGCTCATGTGGAGCAGGATGATACACTTGTTGTGGTAGAGCAAGGTAGCTCTTATGATACACAGTGTATGCCAGAGCATACTAGCTCTCATGATGCACAACTAGACACATCCTTGGTTGAGAGGATGACTGATTTAGATTTTGATGAGTCAGTGATCATGCAGTCATTCTTGGATTCACTCATGCCAGATGTTGACACAGATATGTCAGGACATGTTGGTCTTGACGATGGTGCTTTGGATGCCTTGGATATACGCATGGTTGACATGCTTAGGTTAGCGAGGATAGCACATGTTTCGTCAACATTCGAGAGTCTGATGTACGAGTTGTTATGCTCGAGGCCAAACATTATAGTTGCTATTGGAGAATTTGCACTTGGAGTTGTCAATCGTTCGATGATTGACACAGGCATAGAGCGAGTGGGAGCTTTGCAGGTTCTTCATCAATTCTTACATGAGCCATATGTGAGCTTGACTCTTATCGATATGAGTCTAAAGTAGTTTCAAGTGCATGGATACACCTTGTTTGAGGCAGTTGGTGGAGGCTGATCTGTAAGGGTTGAGATCTGGACTCTTCCTGTACATTATTGTATAGTCCTACATCATTCTTTGTATATTTTATCACTTATGGTCACATTGACCCTTAAGTGGGAGATTGTTGGGGATGTAAGGGTCATGTGACCTTACCCCCATATTCATATCTATACATCATTTATAGAGCATTGCCTCAAGAAAGATCATTATGTGGGTTTTGAGGCTCCCATGAATATGTGTGTGTCTCTCCTCTCTTCTCTCTCCTTCCATGTCCTCCTTGCTCCTCTTGTTCTCCACACCAAAGCCCTTCAATCTCTATATCTAAATTAATGATATCAACACAACTCAGTTTGTGGCCAAAATTAAAGCAATCCTAACAATATCTTGGACTCAAGGTTGTGAATTTGAACCCACACATGTTGCAAAATTAGAAAACAATGCCATACCAATGCTGATAAAGTATCAAAAAGGTCCAAGAAAGATGCAAAAAATTCCTTGGGAAAGAACTAGTACAACTTTATTTGGGCCAAGTGGCCATTCTTTCCAACATTGATCTCCTCCACTAGAAAATACATTGTTTTTTGTAAACCAAAAAGAGATGGATGGATCTGGAGATTGAAATTTGAACATCCATCTCGTGGTTATCAATCCATCTCGTGGTTATTTTATTCATGTAATATTGCACAACTAAGAAGAAAGACTTCCCCTATTCACAAATACAACCAACTCCTATCATAAAATATCTAAATCTTCTCAAAAAAGAGAAGAAGAATATATAGTGACTGCTTAAACAAACTTGCTTACAAATGCACACATATCTTGAATCTAAACATGATAATTGTTCAACACATAAGATATCTAAACCTTTTTTGCTACAACATTAAAGCGGTCAAAAGTAAGAACGGAGAACCATCAAGCATGAAGCATGAAAATCAACCGAATGTTCAAGTGTACTCATTTGACATAGACTTACAAAGAGAAAATCACATTATGAAACTGATCATGAATAAAATGTATAAAATCATTTATGATATTATAACTTTCCAGTGACAGCCATGTACATTGTCATCTGAAGCATACAACATACATAACTGACCTTGAAAAATGGTCTGATCATATTTGACTGCATCTATATCCAGATCTTCCACCGGAGGCAAAGCTTTCACCACCATTTTGTAAAATCAGTGATGCTCTTGTAGCAAGTGAAATAATACCAATGCAAGATATAATGTTCGAGTTAGTCTTATTAGTCAAGCAAACACAAAATACAGGTTATAATATTCAACAAACAACTGACATACACCATAACAGACACTTCAATCTAATGCATGAAGCTTGATTTTATGTATGTAATTATATGGCCATTCATCTAAGCTAGGTGATTCTATTGATATTTACAAAAGATAGAAATGGTGGTTTGTGCCAACTTGCAAAGCCCCTTTCATTGTAACCTTGGCAGATTAACACAAAGTCAGGCCATTGGTGTTGTTGAAACAGTGAACATGGTTGTGCAAGGGTGCAAGTTCGTGATGGATTTTGTTGTAAGACTCCCACACGTGGAAGGAGCTTCCCACTTTTGCTCTACAAACCCTGGTTAAGACAAGCATTTTCAATGCACAATGGGATCACAATTCATTATGGTTTTTAACACCTTCCAACTCATTGCATGGTCCATAACTTCATTCATTAGCATCATACTCAAGCTTTCGAGTCATCGACCCTTTATAATTTGGCACTCATCAAGTTTTAGTGTGAACTTTAACTTATCATTACAATCTACACAAAAGAGGAAACATTACCTTAATATGGCACTTGAATGCACTAAAACTTTAACACCAAATAAAATGTAGTAGGGGTACCTTTGATTGTTGAACTATAAAAGTGAATCATTGCTTGTTGAAGCTTTTGAAGAACCCCAATATATTGTTGAATTTAGTGTAAGTAAATCCTTGTGTAGATAGGATCTTTGATTGCTTCTTAAGAATATTTGCATGATAAACAGAGTAGGGATAGTGTCTTTTATGAATAAATATTCTACAATAGTATGAGTCACATCCTCATTAGAAGTTTTTTTCTTGATAGAAACTTTATATGGGCATGTAAATATACTTTGAGAAATACCTTGTGCTTGTAAGGCTTGCCTCAAAAGGGTGTACATTTCAGTATATCCATTTTTGCTAATGCGATCTTTGTCACATATTGCCTGCACATCTTGAACTTTGATAAGATTTTTTAACTTCTCTAAAAACTCAACTTCAACAACATCTCTAATGCACTTTGCTATGGGTGTGTTTATAGCAGAAGTGATTTCTTTGTTGTTGATACAACTATTCATTAGCTTGAACTGGTCTTGTGCTATTGATGAAGCACTTATGTCTTGAATAAATGTCTTATGCAATGAAATATTCCATTACAAACCTTCATTAAAACATATAAAAGTAAAATAAACACTCACCTTGTTGCATATATATGATGTTTGCATGCTCCACCACCTATTGAAAGAGCTTCAAAGAATGACAATGCTCTTTTCATATATCTCATACCAAGTGGAGTCTCTTTCAATTGCTGGAGATTGGCATTTAACTTTGCAATTGTGCTTTCCTTTGCTTCCATATCCTGTTCAAAATCTGTGAGTTATTTTTATAAAGATATGATTGTGCTTTCTAAACTTCTCGCTTGGGGCTATAATGTGTGCAGCATATGCACTTAACAGGTGTCCCACCAAAGCATTATAGTCTATCAATCCATATGAGGATTTGCATGGTCGCAAGCCATCTATTGCTTACCTGCGTGTTTTTGGTTCTTCGACATATGCATTAGAGCCTGAACAACAACACAGGAAATTGGATGATAAAGCAGTTAAATGTATTTTTGTTGGGTACAGTTGTGAAAGCAAAGGCTATCATCTATATCATCCACAAACTAAATGCATATGCATTTTGGTTAGCCGTGATGTTGTTTTTATGAAAGATGTTATTCAACCATCACTTTCATGTACTAAGGAGACATCAATTAGCTCCAAAGGCATGTATGACACTTTGCTGTCTCTTTTTACAATTGGACAATCTAGTGCTGGTCCTAATGAGGCAACGTTTGAGCCTTTACAGACATGTGATGATGCAGATTATTCCATTTCTCATGCATATTTATATGATGCACTTGTTGATGAGAGAGAAGATTGAGGAGGCAAAAACTATGCCAAAATGACTGGTTCAGACTTTGTATGACAACAAATTAGATGCACCTCTATCATATCATACTCGTTCAGGCTGTCATTTGCATGAGATTGCTATGTTATGGATGCCTCTAGTCTTTGTGATGAGAATGAGTCTATTTCATTTGATGAAGCACAAAATTCAAAAAATGGATTGCTGCTATGCAATCAGAATATGATTCGATCATGAAAAATGGTATCTAGTCTTTATGTGACTTGCCTCGTGGCAAGGAGGCCATTGGCACTAAGTGGGTATACAAGCTAAAGTGTAAGCGTGATGGAAAAGTTGGCAGGTATAAGGCTAGGCTTGTTGCAAAGGGTTATGTGTAGGAAAGAGGCATTGATTTTGGTGAGACCTTTGCACCTACATGTCGAATGACTATTGTTCATAGCATCTGTGCACTTGCAGCTCATCATGGTCGGAATGTACATCAGTTGGACATTAAAACTACATTTTTGAATGGTGACTTACATGAAGAAGTGTAAGTTTTTTAGCCTTGTGGCTTTGTGTAGAAAGGGCATGAAAAACAAGTGTGTAGATTAAAAAAGGCATTATATGTTTTGAAACAAGCACCACGTGCTTGGTATGAAAAGATACACACCTATCTGATTGCACATGGTTTTGAGAACAGTCCAACTGAGCGCACCTTATATGTTAAGCATGCAAATGATGTGCTTCTAATCATTGTTGTGCATGTTGATGAAATGCTGCTCACTGGTCTTTATGAGAAGCATATTGATGATTTTAAGGGTGATTTACATGCCTCATTTGAGATGTCAAATTTGGGGCATTTGCATCATTGTTTGGGCATTCAATTTATGCAAGTTAATGGCAGAATAGATTTATGTCAAACAAAATATGTTGACATATTATTGTGGCTTTTTGGCCTTGAAGACCGTAAACCCATTGCCACTCCTATGGAGAAAGGTTCATGGTTGAGTCTTCATGATGCAAGAGATGCATTTGATGCTATTCTCTATCAACAAACTGTTGGATGCTTGATTTAATCATGCATTACTCAACCAGATATTCAGTTTGCTATCTCATAGATAAGCAGGTTCATGTATTGCCTATGTGTCAAGCATTGGCAGGCGGTTAAGCACATCTTTCACTACTTTCTTGGAGCAATACAATCAACAATTGATGATTATATGAAGCTTAGGAGTGAAGAATTGAAGAAAAGATTGAAGCCTAAGAACATGAAGTAAAGTAGAGGTTCAGAAAGAGATGGTCTATATACACATGTATATTAGCTTTGTAAATACTTCACAAATACTTGAAGTAATGACAAATCCACACTCATATGTATATATACACATGTATATAGTCATGATATATATGAGAGATGAAGAATAGATGAGATAGAGAGGTGTAGATCATAATTTGAATGAGTATCATCCATGAGATGTAAGATGAGTTGAATAGAAGACGTTTTTCTGAGAATTGCGCGTCGATTTTTCCTCTATTTCTCCTTCTGTGTTTGATCATTTCAGAAATTCTTTTTTAGATGTCTAAATCCATAGTTAATGCATCTGTGGTCAAGATTTGAGAGTCTAATTGTAATTAGGCTGAGAGAATTGTGAGTAGGAACATTTGTATGTGAAGAAGTGATAAGTGTTTTCTGAAACAAGTGCAATTTTGATGATCAAAGAATTGATCAGATCTCAGTACATAGTGTAAAGTTTTACATAAATGAGAAGTCAAAATATAAGTTGGAAGGTAAGCCATCTATGTCTAAAAGCATTTTATCAAATGGGTTATATTTTGTGAGAACCGACTATTTAAAGTTGCATATGTAAAAGTTGCCTGTAGAAAGTGCTTGTTTCAGACACAGGTTTACTTATTGAAGTAAATATAAAGTTTTGTGAGTTCTTTTGGAGAACTTTAACATGGAGTAGTTGCGCAAACATTAAAAGAGTGTTGTGTCAAATTTTCATAAAAATCTTTAATCATTTCATGAGTCAATGAGTGAATTTGTGAGATAGACTTTTTTGAGTGAAGCTAGTTTTCATAGAGAAGCTGAGTGTTCATATTTTGGTAAAAGATTTCAAAATTGGTTAAGATCTTGAGCTATACTTGACATAGAGGTGTTCTAAATCAAGTGTAGCTTTTATTTTGGAGATTAATCATCTCCATCAATGGTATGAGAGCAAGAATAATCAGATTTGAAGAAAAGGAAAACGTCGACTACTGCAGACATACAAAATTAAACATTTGAAGATTAAGGACAAAGTGTAAAGGAAAAGCTAAAGGGAGACACACGAGAGCAATCAAAAGGATTAGAAATAGTAAATTTCAAAGTTAAAGTACATTCGTTAATCATAAGGTTGAAGATTTGATAGTACAGGTGAAGAAAGGATGGGAGATAGTCTCCAAATTGAGAAGTTGGATAGAGAGAACTATCCATCTTGATCTATGAGGATGGAAGCTCACCTTATGAGCAAAGATCTGATGGCATACATCATAGGAGAAGAAGAAAAGCTAGATTTTAAAGATCCTAGTGTTCTTACTAGGGAGGAGCTCGCAAATTTAAAGATTTGGATGAAGAAGGATGCTTAAGCAAGGAGCATTATCTACATGGTAGTAAATGATTACTTGCTTCCTCATATCAGAGGACTTGAAAGTGCAAGTGATATATGGAGTGCTTTGGAGGAGCTTTTTCAGAATACAACTAAGTCAAGGAAAGCATCACTATGGGCAGAGTTCACCACATTCAAGAAGAAGGCTTCACAATCAATATCTGATTATGTGACAAAAATGAAAGACATTGTTGATTCCTTAGGTGCAGTTGATGAAGACATTGAAGAAGATAAATTGGTAAGAAAAATTCTCACAGGTCTAAGAGGATATGAGAACTGGAAGCCTTTCATCTTGTCAACTGAACTTTCATTAGATCATTTCACTCCTGATTTGAATCAATTGTTAGGACATATGCTAACTTTTGAGAATGATATCAAAGGAGATATCGATAAGAGTGCAGGTCATGCAATGTATTCTAAAGACATGAAGAAAGCTATCAAAGGAAAGCAATAATCAGTTGAAGATGAAGGTTCTCCAAGCCAAGCAAACTTCGTAAGAGGAAGAGGAAGCGGCAGAAGTAGAGGAAGAGACAGAAATAACAAAAATAATGTCAAAGCTTGCTGGATATGTGGTAAGAACAATCATCTATCTCATGAATGTTGGCATAATAATCAAAGCAATGGTAAGTTTAATCAGGATTTTAACCAAAGAGGAAGAGGTGGAAGAAATCAGAGAGGAAATTACAGAGGTAGAGGTGGTAGGAGTTTCTTTGGAAAAAATGGAGGAAGAAACTTCCAAAACCAATCCCACAATAACACCTACTACAATTATGCATCAGATCAAAAAACGATTCAACTCTTATTATGAATGCAACATGTGAAGCTTCAAATGAAGACTTAAGGGTATTTTATATTGACTCAGGGTGTAGCAATCACCTGAGTGGAAACATTGCCTTGATGATTGATTTGGATCATAAGGCAATCAATCAGACAATTTAAACAGGTGATAATACAAAGCACAAAGTGAAGTCAATTGGATCAGTTAAAGCCAACGATGGAAGTACTCTCTTGAGTAAGGTTTTTTATGTTCCTACAATTCCAAAGAATTTGATCAGTGTAGGACAAATTGTGGAAAAAGGATATGAGGTGAGGTTCACTAATGATGGAGTTTATGTTGAAGACCCTAGCCAAGGGAATAAGCAATTGTTACAAGAAAGAAAGAAGGAAGGCTCTTCACATTGAAGGTATAGTTGGACATGCCATGTTTACATATGGAGAGCAAAAGGTGTCTCAGTTGGATCTTTGGCATAAGAGGCTTGGACCCTTCAATGAAAGAGGTATCAAAGAGATGATTAAAAATGGTTCAGTGCTTGGATTACCTAATGTTGCAGGTCAACACATGACATATAGATGTGAAGCATGTCAATTAGGTAAGGCTCTCAAGCAATCATATAATAAGCATGGTTTCATGTATTCAAAAAGACTTGAATTGGTACATATAGACGTGTGGGGTCCTTCAAAGAACTTTAACATAAATGGTTCAAGATATTATGTCATATATGTTGATGATGCTATCAGGTGGATCACTATTTTTGTGATCAAAGACAAGTTAGTGTTTAGTACGTTTAAACACTATCATGCATATGCAGAAAGAATTACATGACAAAAATTGAAGAGGTTAAGATCAGATGGAGGGGGAGAGTATTTCTCTAATGAGTTTAATGATTACTTATGGAATGCAGGTATAAAGAGAGAAGTTACTTGCAGGTATTCTCCTCAACAAAATGGTGTATCAGAAAGGAGAAATAGAACTCTTGTTGAGTTTGCAAGATCAATGATGAAAGAAAAGAATTGCCCTAATTATTTGTGGGCTCAGGCTATAAATACAACCACATACTTGGTTAATAGGCTACCATGTAAAGGTTTGCCGGGTATGACACCATATGAAGCTTGGTGGGGTAAGAGACCTACATTAGATCATTGCAAAGTATTTGGTTGCTTAGCTTATGCTTATGTTCCCTCTTAATTAATGAAAGAACTTGGAGAAGCTTGTAGGAGGTAGAAAAATGCGTTTCAAAGCCACGAAGTTTGATCCAGTCAACCGGCACAAGACCAGCCCCTGAGCTTATGGAGACTCAAATAGACCTTATAGGCATGCGATAAGTGCAAAGAAATGCACTATGTACTTTGGAGCATCAAGGAGAAGGGTTGATACAAAACAGATAGGTTCGCGGGTCGAGTAGCTCAAAAAACTTCTATCTATGGAAGAGACAATGAACTTCAAATGCCCATAGCAACCAGCGTGATTACAAATAGAAAAAATCCTTTTATGGGAGTGATACACATAGGTTTGAGTGTATATAATGCACAAAAGTATAAGGAATAAGCAAAATATGCTATAGGAATAAATCAAACATTCACCAGTTGTACTTCCTATTTTTTGGGATATGCAAAGATTGACCTCGAGACAGAAAAAATGAGATGTCTCCCAATCTACGATACCAAATGTTATGAAAAAGTACAAGCATAAACTAGACACTAATAACTTTCCAATGAGCCACCTTGCACTCAATTTGGAGCTCTCTATAGAGAGCAGAAGCCTCTACAAGATTACTGTTGGTAAAGAAGATGAGCAGAAAATTGAAGGAGCAAGACAATGATGGTCACAAGTGTATGTATATTGCTTCCATGAAAATGTATTGTAAAAGTGATTTCAAGTATTTATATAGACTCTAGGAGTTTTCCACGACTTCTACAAGTGGAATTTGAATTCAAATGAAGGTGAGAATGGTTGTTGGAGGGAATCAATTCACTTTCCTACAATATAAGAAAAGTGAAGATTTAGTTTTATCTACTTTTAGGTGATTGATTGCTTGATTGAATGCAACTCAACCACCACAAATTCGTGGGATTTGGGCTATATCTTTTTACCTTTACATGTGTAAAGCTCAAGGATTTTACAATGGTAAAAGATCCATGAAAAAATCTTTTTAAAAAATACAATAAGTGAGCATAAGAAAAAGGACTCTCCAATGGATATTCTTTCGATGCAATAGCCTTTGATGTAGATCAAATCCACCTCAAGAATAGTGTAAGCTTGATGTTCCAACAGCTCCCCCTCAAGCTAAAGTATGCTTGAGTCTTCATTCTCTGATAGGTTGAATACCTACCATAGCTTTGAATCTACAAAGCTTTATTCCATCAATTGCCTTCGTCATCATATCTGCTACTTGCTTTTCAGTTGGAACAAAAGAAATGTCAATCTCCTTTGCCATGAGCTTCTCTCTGATGAAGTGGTAATGAACCTCTATGTGTTTGGTTCTTGCATGGAAAATAGGGTTTACCGCTAGATGCATGGAACTTACATTATCTCCAAATATGCGAGGTTTGGAACTCACAAGTTCCAAATCTGTATACAATAGCTTTAACCATATTGCATCTTGAGTTGCTATGGTTAAGCCTCTGAGTTGCTAGGTTTGAACAGTGGATCTTGAAGATATGTAACCAACCTGTAATTCCAAGCTCTAGGAGCTTGTTTCAATCCATACAATGCTTTCTTAAGTCTGCAAACATAAGATGGATGATGGGTTTTCGAAACCTGGTGGTTGTGACATGTATACCTCTTCACTTATCCAACCATTTAGGAATGCATTTTTCACATCAAGTTGGAGGAGTCTCCAATTCCTTGCAGGAGTTACACATATCAATGTCCTCATTGTAGTAATCTTCGCAACTCGTGAGAATGTTTTCTCATAGTCTATACCATGAGTTTGTGAACATCCTTTGGCAACTAATCTTGCCTTGTACCTACAAACTGACCCATCTAAATTTCTTTTAAATTTATATACCCATCTGCAACCAATTACATTTTGATTCAACAACATTGGAACCGATTCCCAAGTCTCCATCTCCTTCAATGCATCTATTTCTTCTTTCATGGCCTTTCCCAATCAGGGTTTCCTTTTGTCTCTTCATAGGTTGATGGTTCTTCTGAAATTGAATCTTTTGGCAAGTAGATTGAATGCTTTGTAACAAATGTGGAATCATATCCATACCTTTCTAGTTGTTTCTTCTCTATTACTGATCTTCTAGGTGCTTGTTTGGAGCATTCTCCAACCTCTTGCATCTTTGCTTTGCCTCTTGAATTCCATAGCTTGTAATCCTTTTCCCTTTCATCTTGGTCATCATCTGTATCACTTGTTGGATCTTGGACCTATGTATCATGCTTGCTTCCTAATTGATGAGAATCAGAATCAAGATCATATGGTAGAGTTACCTTTTGTTCGTCTTCATCATACCAAGACCTGTGTTCTTCAAACACAACATCTCTACTTGTAGTGAATTGCTTGGTTGAAGGATTATAGAACCTGTAACCCATACGAGGAGAATCGTATCCAATAAACACTGCGTGTGTTGCCCTTTCATCTAGCTTACCTCTTATTTGTGATGGTACATAAACATAAGCTAAACAACCAAAAACCTTGCAATGTACAAGTCTAGGTTTTATGCTTCATAAGGAGTCATACCTTGAAGTGATTTGGATGGTAGTCTATTGACAAGGTACACAACAATTGAAACAGCTTCTGCCCATAGATAATGTGGAAACTTCTTCTCTTCAAACATTGTTCTGGCTGATCAAACCAATGCCTTGTTTCTCCTCTCTGCAATTCCATTTAGTTGAGGAGAGTACATGGTAATCACTTCCCTTTTGATACCTTTATCCTGCAAGAACTCATCAAACTCTTTGGAGAAGTATTCTCCCCCTCCATCAGATCTAAGCTTCTTGAGTGATCTACTTGTATGATTCTCCACATGTGCGAGATACTTTTTGAAGCAATCAAACACTTCATTCTTACTCTTGATAAAGTATAGAATAGTCCATCTACTATGGTCGTCAATAAATGAGACATAATACCTTGATCCTGTCAATGAAGGTTCTTGACTTGGCCCCCATACATCTGTATGTACTAAGTCCAATAAGTTGTTGTGGATGTAGCCTTTGTGGTTGAATGGTTGTCTTTGTGCCTTCCCAATCTGACATGCATTATACCTATTGATCATTTGTTGCTTTGATATGTTTGGTAGTCCTAGAACACTTTGATCCCTGCGTATATCCTTCAAGGTTCTTTCATTCACATGAGCAAGTCTCTTATGCCACACTTCAAGCTCACTTAGGGTTTGAGACCCAAAAGTGAATAGAGCTATGTTCTTGGTTTCTCCTACTTCAAAAGTAAAGAGCCTACCATGCTTCTCACCTCTGGCTATCTTCTTGAAGCCTTGACATGGATCTTCCACAAATGATCCATGTTGGGTGAACCTAACCTGTAAGCCTTTTTCAACTATTTGGACTACACTTATTAGGTTTTTAGTGATAGTGGGTACATAGAGAACCTTCCTCAGAATGTTTGTCCTGCCATTGGAAGCTTTGACATTACCAATCTTCTCCACATTGTGCTTTGTGTCATCCCCTATTTGTACTTCATGTCTATGCTTTGGACTTTCCAAATCAGATAGAAGAGCAATGTTACCAGCAACATGATTCGAACATCCCGAATCTATGTAGAACAAATGATCATCTTCTTTACCTTCTTTGTGGCTTAGACTCATGAGAAACAATGAGTCTTCATGTGGTTGATCTTTTGAATAATTGTTGTAGTCCCTTCTATTATAGCCTCTATTGTTATTGTTGAAGTTGTTTCCACCTCTGCCTCTATTGCTGCCATATCCACCTCTTCCACTTCCTTTCTGGGTCTTCCCATTGGACCAACAATTTTGAGTGGTGTGGTTGGTCTTATCGCACATGGCACAAGGTTGAACATTTTGACCTTTCGCTTTGTCTTGCTTTGATCCTTTCTTCTTCCCTTTCCACTTGCTCTTGCTTGCGAAGTTGGCTAGCTCAAGAAGTTCTGAAAGCCTAGATCAAAATGCACTAGGAATCGAGAGAGCTTTTAGTCAAACATATTCAATATTGTCCTAATAATTATTTTTTGTTCTTTTTTGAAGAAGCCAACAATGCTCTACATGTTATAAGTGAAGGATAATGGTTAATTCGTAACATTCCTGTTTCCTGGGTTCAATCCTAAAGGTCCTAAGCCCACTAAGATTCTTGTTTGGGTGGAGTTTCCTTAATTGCCCATTGACTACTACCCGTGGGTTGAAAGTTTAGGAAATATGGTTGGTAAAGTTATTGGTCAAAAATCTAGGAATAACATTATCAACCCTAAGTGGGATCCTCAAGTTTTAATTGAAGTTGATATTGCTAGAGAGATAAAAACCCACATAGTAATAAAAGACTCAAGTGGTAAGAAGCTTCACACCCAGAAGGTCATGTATAGAAACATACGTAATGCTTGCTACAATTGCTATAAGCAGGGGCATATTATCAAAAATTTTCCCTTATTCTAGTCCTAAAAGCAATAGGAGGCTATGGAGAGCAATAAAGATGCTGTCAGGGGTGATCAAGTTGTTAGTGCTACCCCCACCCCTCAGTTAAAAAAGCCTCTGATTAAAAGTAAAAAAAAAGGTTTGAAGTCACTTAATATGTATGATATTTTGCTTGAGGAAGTGCACAACCCCTTTGAAGATAAGGATAACCGTATTGATAAGCATGACTCCTTCTACTTGAAAGAAAACTTGGATCCTTATGCTATGATTGCAGGTACCAGCAGGGATGTTGCAGAGAGTTCCATGAATCTTTGTCAGCAAAACAAAAAGGAAACATGATGGTCCCTAGTCGGAAAGAAAAATAAAGTGGTTAGTCCACCTATAAGTAATGAAGATAAAGGCAAGAATATCTCTTGTTTTAACTCTATTTCCCACGCTAGCCTCTCAACTAATTTGACTACTGAAGCTTTTTCTCAGGAACTAGATGCCATGGACCATGATACATTAGACAATATGGATAATGATTTTGAAAACAATGAATTTATGCCTATGTCACAAGATGATGAGGAGCCAAGGCATCTAGCAACCTCAACCAAGCCTAAAAGGAAAGATGTTATGAGGTCATCTTTATCAGCAATTAAGCCTACAAAAAATAGTCGGAAATAACTTCTGATTTTTTGTTTTTATCATGGCTGAACTTTATATTCTCTCCATAAATGTGAAAGGTCTTACTGACCTTATCAGACCTAAAATGATCAATAGGTGGATTCAATCTCTTCCTAATATTCCAGATGTTCTTTGTTTGCAGGAGGTTAAAATTGGTGGAGTTTCTCTCAAGTTTAATCTTAACTTGTTGTCTTCCAATGACAAATGGTATTTCACTAATCATTAGGATGCAAAAGGTGGTGCTATTATTGGGTTGTCTGTGGCTTTGGTTCATGCTATTGTTGGTAATTTTACATGTAACACCAATCAATGGTGCTCCATCAGTTTGGGTAATCCCTATGACCTAGTCTCAATCATCTCTGTTTATGCTTCTAATAACAGTATGTGTAGGAAAAATTGTTGGGAAGAGCTCATGCAGTTTCAAGGGCCTGTTATAATGGTGGGAGATTCTAACATGGTTACCTGTATAAAGGATAGATGGATTTGCAAGGGTGACACCATTAGTGGTTCTGAAAAGCATGCTTGGAATGTTTTGTGTAACTTTCATGTTTTAATTGACTTATTGCATAATTCTGGTTTCACTTGGTCCAATAAGCAAGTGGATAATGCCTATCTAGCTGCTAGGTTAGATAGATGCTATGCCAATAATTCTATTTTGCAAAAGTGTTGGGATATAAGTGTGCTTACTGATAATACTCTTTTTGTTTCTGATCATAAGCCCTTATGTGTCACCTTCAAGATGGGTAGTCCTTCCTTTAGGTCTAGGTGGCCCCATTTAGATGCTAACCTCCTTAAGCTCCCTTGCATTATGTCTCAAACCAAAAGAATCTTCTCCCACCACTTTAGTAATAATAGGTCTCCTTGTAAGGCTTGGGGGAAAGCGGTGAAAGGTGTTCAACTCTTGTTCACTCATTATAAGAAACAAGCTAAAGAGAATAGAGCCAAAAGAAGAGAGCCTCTCATGGATAAGTTGAAAGCTCTAGATGTTACTTCTCAAGAGCATCAAATTATAAGCTTGAGATTGAGCAAGGAAAGATATCTTGAAGCTAGTTACTCGCTTGCCTCATCAAAAGAGTTTTGGAGTGGGAAAATTGATAGAAACAATAAGCATATGTTCTGTCTGTTGAAAAAAAGCAAAGTTAGGGATTTCATCCCAAAAAAAAAAAAAGAAGGTGGGCATACTATCAACATTGAGGAGACTCTACTGGAGGCTAAAGGGTTCTTTATGGATGTTTTCTTTGGTTCTCCCAAGTGGGGGGAGGATATCTAGAGGACCAGAGCTACTATGGCTTTGCAAAGAAAAAAAATGATTCCTGAAATCATGGTTTCCATTCTGGACCTGCCCCTCACTGCCGGTGAGATCAAAGAAACCATCAATAAATTGAAACTCTGTAAGTCTCCTAGTTTTGATGGTCTTCCAAATGAGTTCTTTATGTTGTAAAAGGATTTTCTCACTCCTTATATTCTTTTGGTTTGGGAAGAGGCTACTTGCAAAGGGTATCTCCCTTGTCACATAAACACTGGAGTGATTAGACGTATCCACAAAAGGGGTAATAAAGATGACCTTAATAATTGGAGACCCATTACTTGTCTTAACTCCATCTACACAATTTTTGCTTCCACCATTTCCAAAAGACTTAGCCCCTTGATGAAATTCTTCATTCTCCCTGAGCAAAAGGGATTTATAAAAGGTAGATACATTCTTGATGCTATTATATCTCTTTGGGAAGGTATGGATTATGCTAAGGACAATGGTCAAAATTTCTATTTTGTCAAAATTGATTTTGATAAGGCTTATGATAGGATTGAGTGGGATTTTATTCTCCAATCTCTGCAAGATGTGGGAGCTGGTAAAAGACTCATTAAGTGTGTTAGTAATCTCTTTGGAAATGCTTGCTCTAGAGTTGCCATTAATGGTCACATTTTAGAACCCTTTAGAATTAACAGGTCCATTAGGCATGGTTGCCCATTAGCCCCTCTGTTATTTGCCATAGCTAGTGATGCCCAACTAGGGTGGCTTGTGAAGGATGCTATGAACTGTGGTTTGATAAAAGGTATTAACATCCCTAATTCCCCTTCCCCCCTTGGGTTGCAAATGTTTGCGGATGACACTAATGTTGTTTTGAATGTTGATGATCTTTCTATTAATAAATTCTTGGAATACTTGAAGACTTTCTGCCTTGTTAGTGGGTCTAAAGTTAGTCACAACAAAACTGGTTTTAAATCTTCTAACAATTTTCTTCCTGACTCTATGGCTAGACTTGGCTGTAATGTCCTAAAGGATGGTGAGATTTTTAGTTTATTGGGGATTCCTATGGGGTTTCAAGTCTCCTATGCTCAAATGTGGGATTGCGTGGTTGAAAAGTTTAAAAGGAACCTGCTCTACTGGTAGGATGCTAACAACTCCCTCCCCCACAGAACTTTTGTTCTTAACTATTACATTCTCCCAAAACTTGTTTACTTCCTTGCTTGTTGGTCTCTTTCTAATAAACAAATTGAGCAGGTAATTTCTTTGGCTAGGAGCTTTATGTGGGGAAGCAAGTCCCATCAAAAGAAAGTCCCTAAAGTTGCTTGGAAAATATGTTGTTTACCTAAGTCTCAGGGAGGTTTGGGTATCATATGTCCTAAAAAAATGGCAGACAATTTGGCTTCTAAATGGGTTTTAAGAAGTCTTTACAGTAATGATATTTGGGCCTATCTTCTTAAGAGAAATTTTGCTAATTTCTTTCTGTCTGATTACAGGGCATGGAGTAACATCAAGCTCTGGGATACTATAGTGTCTCCCCAATCTATCACCCCTATTAGAAGCCCCTTCGTGTGCAGAATGTGGCACGCCTAGTTCAAGGCTAAATAGTCCTTCATTCCTTCCTTGGATATGTCGTATTCTTATGATTTCTTCATGCAAGAATCTCCTTGGATAGGGTGGATAGCTTGTTGGAACAATTGTAGAATTGCTATCAAAGAGCATAAGTGTCACAAAGCTAGTTTTACTATTTGGAGTGATTTTATGATTAATGATATGGTCAGGTTTGTTCCTCAACTGAACTTAAGCTCTAATTTATCTAGGTCTTGTTTGCATGTATTGCCAGTCATAAAGCCTTAGTGGAATCAAAATTGGAGAGCTGTCAAAGGAAGAAGATGTCTTTGCTGGATGTTGCTATCCACATTTTCAGAAAGTTCAAAAAAGACAAGATGAATTTCCTCATTTCCCTTCCTGCTAAGATCAAAAGAGCTTCTTCTGTATGTATTAAAAAAATTACATCTACTCCCCTACATAGTTCTGATATTTTTGATATTATGTCAGAGAACAAGTACTCCAGATGGAGCGACTTAATCTCCTCTCAGCATTCTTGTAAAAGGATCTCTATGCCTATGGCTATGTAATCTTTTGTTGGCTGTTGTGGCTCCTGCCCTTAGCACAAAATGTAAAATCCTTTGTTAATATAATTTTCCTGCTTAAAAAAAAAATGCAGAGGAAAGAATTCAAAGTCAAACCGTTACCTGGTAACGTTTCTATATGCTCGCTATGGTCGCGAGACGATCTCAGGGGTGGAGGAATGAGCTGCAACGTAACGTCAGCCTGCGGGTGGAGAAAGATACAACTTGGGCAGCAGAATACGAGAAAACTAGTAAAACATAAGGATGGATCTATGAGCTTAATTTCAGCTCATGGGCACGCTATTCCAAGCGTTCGGGAATCGGGACGCTTAAGAGACGAGTTGAAGCTTGAGAGCTTTCAGCTGTGCGATAAAAATGCCCAGAAACTCGATGGGGAGACTCGTTTTGGTGACGCTCGACAGTTCTGATTACATTCGAAGGGTAAGAAGATCAGATAACTGAAGCAATTTCGACAAGCGCCAAAAACCTGATTGCGGAAAAGCCGTTGGTTCCGGGTATATCCAGAAGTTGAAATCGAACGCATAAATCAACGCATGGGAAAGGTTTTTTTTTTTGTTAATAAAAGGAAGTTCGGCCTTAGCCTATTCTCCCGGACTTTAATTAAAATAAAGAAGAAAAATTACAAGTGAATGGGACTAGTGCTCATGGGACCCTTCAAATCCCACAATGCAGGGGAGAAGTATGGAAAGCTAGAGAGCATTACAAATGAGGCGGATAAATCTAGCATCACCCTCATGTGGGACCCATTTGGGTTTCAACTTGTTGTTTTCGAGGAGATAAATACAGTGATGTCTAAACGATGGAGATCTCTTATCTCGGGAGATTCTTTTACCTAGAAGAAACAAGGATTTCTCGATGGGGTCCTTAGGAGTTTGGCCAAAATTGACAGCACATCGCTCCCTCCAAATCTTTTAAAAAGTCTCACCCCTGATGGCATTCCACAGCCTCGATGAGCAGCCGACCGCCTCACCCAACTGCACCTGTTGCCAATTGATTTGGTTCGTGAGTCTCAATACCCGTGTCACATGATGCCAGATAACACGGGACTTGGGGCAATCGAAGAACATGTGAGCTAAATCTTCGATGCATCGATGGCAACGCTTGCACCATGGCGGCACACCACATATTTTGTTAGCCCTTGCATTGGACTAGATACCTTTATGCAAGATCTGCCACATAAGAACGGACTTTTTGATCTCAATTAGGGGGTGCCAAATAGACATGAATTTTAGTTCCCATCGAAGTTTGGTCCAAGAAAGAACCATCTCTTGTTAAGAGTGTGATGAACATCTAAGTTCTCTTTGAAGTTGGGGATTCTGGATAGTTTCTTTCCATTGCTCCATTTGAGGCCCTCCAGGCAAGGAAGATCCTGACCGCAGAGAAGGCGGGTAGTTGAGCGGTCCCATGCTAAACACCTTCCTTGAAGAGGAGTCCATTCCTCTAGGGTAACTCTAAGTCTCGGGTCCAAGTCTTCGAACCTAATCCACTGGCTAGTCTCTTGTTTCCAGAGTTGTTTCCACTGTTTGAACTCCTTGTTCCATAGCCGCTTTGCAGTTTGGAGGTTCCAAGACTCCACCCCCCTAATGTCACCGATCGGGAACCAAATAGAGTCATTTTGTCTTATCCCAGCCGCCCACTTCCATCATCACTGATTCTGATGAATTGTTTGGCCTTGTTCCAACTCTTCCATAAGGAACACACGAGGCTAGAGCCTTTAGGGGACACTGGGTGGGGGGAAAACAAAAGCGTGAGAATCCCTATGTCCTTCCAACCAGGAAGGCCAACTAGGGTAAGGTCTTCCATGTTTTTGAAGATCAATTTAGCCCAAGAGGACTCACTATTGCTCCAAGCCTTTATAAACCACTTTGCCGCCAGCTTGTCAGCCAATCCAACGTTATCCAAAATTCCCAAGCCCCCTGAGTCTTTCGGGCTAATGCAAGTTTCCCATTTGATTTTGAGAATCCCCCTCCTGTTGGGGTCCCCAGTCCAAAGGAAGTTTCTACAGATTCTTTCCACTTTGGCCAAGTCTTTCTCCTTAGGTCTCCAACACGAGATAAAATAAATAGTTGTAGACATCATAAATGTGTTAACAACCATAGCACGCCCTGCCAAGTTGACTTGCATACCTTTCCAATTATTTAGTTTGCTATCCAACCTGGATAACACCACTACAAGAAATAGGGGGGCGTAGCGACGCCCCCGAATTGAAAAAAAAACGGGTACCGTCGCTTATGCGACGATGACATCGCATAAGCGACGATCAATTTTTCGATTTTTTTTTAAGCGACAGCCGTCGCATAAGCGATGCTAGCGTCGCAAATACCGTCTCTAATGAGTGACGATATTTGCGACGTTGGCAAACTGAAGAGCGTCGCATATGCGATGCTCTGGAATGTAAAAAAAAAAATTCGATTTCTCTCGGCACATTTGTGCCGGGATTTGGACGCGAGAGACCAAGAAGAGACCAAGAAGAGACCGAGAGAGAGAGAGCATGAGAGAGAGAGAGAGAGAGAGAGAGAGAGAGAGAGAGAGAGAGAGAGAGAGAGAGAGAGAGAGAGAGAGAGAGAGAGAGAGAGAGAGAGAGAGAGAGAGAGAGAGAGAGAGAGAGAGAGAGAGAGAGAGACGCATCTACTTGCAAGGTATGCGCACACACACACACATACATATGCATACACACACATATACACACATAGACACACACACACATACACATAGACACACACACATACACACAAATACACACACATATACACACATACACAAATAATGTTGCATACACACATGCACACATAATGCATACACATGCACACACATATACACATACATATACACACACATACACACACACATACACACACATACACACACATACACACACACATACACACACATATACACACATACACACATACACACACATATATGCATACACACACACATAGAGAGACATGCACACACATACACATACATGCATATATAATGCATATGCATATGCGTACATCCATACATACTTACATGCATACACACACATATGCATACATAATGCATATGCATATGAGTACATACATACATACTTACATGCATACACACACATATGCACACATAGACACATACACACACATAGACACATACACACACATATGCATACATAATGCATACACACACATACACACACATATGCATACATACATGCATACACATACACATATAGACACATACACACACATAGACACATACACACATAAACACATACACACACATACACACACATATGCATACATACATGCATACACATACACACACATATGCATACACATACACACACATAGACACATACACACATAAACACATACACACACATACACACACATATGCATACATAATGCATACACACACATACACACACATATGCATAGATACATGCATACACATACACACATAGACACATACACACACATAGACACATACACACACATAAACACATACACACTCATAGAAACACACACATACACATAGACGCGCACACACATACACACACATATACACACACACATACACACATAGACACATACACACATTATGATGCATTCACACACATACACATGCATACACACATAGACACACATATACACACACATACACACATACACACATACACACATACACACACATACATGCATACACACACACATAGAGAGACATACACACACATACACATACATGCATACATATGCATACATACATACTTACATGCATACATACACATACATAATGCATACACACACATATGCATACATAATGCATACACACACATACACACACCTATGCATACATACATGCATACACATTCACACATAGACACATACACACACATAGACACATACACACACATAAACACATACACACTCATAGACACATAGCGACACATACACATAGACACACACACATACACATATACACAAACACATACACGCATACACACATAATGATGCATACACACACATACACATGCATACACATACATATGCATACACATACATATGCATACATACATGCATACACATACACACATAGACACATACACACACATAGACACATACACACATAAACACATACACACTCATAGATGCACACACACATACACACACATATACACACACACACATACACACACACATACACACATAGACACATACACACATACACATGCATACACACACATACACATGCATACACACACATACACATGCATACACACATATAGACACATATACACACACATACACACACACATACACACATACACACACATATATGCATACACACACACATAGAGAGACATACACACATATACACATACATGCATACATATGCATACATAATGCATATGCATATGCATACAATGTACATACATACTTACATGCATACATAATGCACATGCATGGATACATACACACACATAGACACATACACACATAGACACATACACACATAGACACATGTTAAAAGTCAAGCTTCAAGCTACAATTTCGTGGGGAATCTTTTATGGATATGTGGAGCAATCAAAGGAAGCCAAAAGCCACGAGATTACATCAAGAAAATTCACTCAACCACTCCCCAAGTCATCTCAACTAAGTCCTCCAAGTTAGGAGGCTGATTTGGAAAGGTAGTTCCTAGATTTTAGGGGCACACTTCTCACTATAAAAGGAGCATGTATCCCGACTTCTTTTGGGCCATCTTCTTGGAGTTTTAGCTCATGTAAAGTGAGCACTAAGTGCTGGAGTTGTGATAAGCAAGCCCCTTGCTTGCTTGTTTGTTTTCTTTTAGTAGGCATATCTATGTGTGTGCACAGGCAGTGTTGCAACTCTCTACCCTTGAGCTGTTAGCATTTGTTCTCCCTCATATTGTATCCATTTGATGTAATTATTGTCTCATTTGATAGCTATTAGAGTCTATTTTATGCTCATCAATTCTCTGGAGTATTCTCTGAGTAGTCTGGGAGCAACATTCATTTTAGTGAAGTTGTGTGATTGATATCTCTCTCTGTGTGTAGGCTCTGTTGGAAATATTTTGCTCTCTATTGTAAGGGCTGGTTCTCCTTCTCTATTTATCCATTTGCTATGATTTTGGTGTCAATTGGGTAGCTAGGAGAGTGCTCTAAATTTGACCCAAGTTTGAGATTCATTCTCTGTATAATCTCTAAGAGAAGCTTGCTGGAGTGAAGTGAGGTCTTTACTTGACTAGCAGTTGTGAGCATTCAAATAGCTCATGTTGTAGACATTGTTTCTCTTTGTGTAAGCATCCATTTGAAGTGAAATTTGATTTGTTGGAAAGCCCTTGGTGTCTACTACAGGTCTACAAAAGCTCACTAGAGTTGTCTGCATAAGCTCTGAGTAAGAGCATTTTTGGTGTGGAGAGGTCAAAGAAGGATACCTGTGGAGGTCATTCACGCTTCGTCGTTGCTTAGGGGTTGAGATACTTCCCCCATCAGTGGTATCAGAGCATTTGGGCATCTTGGAGGTATCACATACAAGCAAGAAGACCTCTTGGAGTTGGTGGTTGAAGATTTGCATCAACAAAAGCTTCTTGGAGGTAGCTCACATCAAGGGGGAGCTATTCTACTCAAAGTTTCAAGAGCACAAGGTATCCATCTAAGGAAAGCTTTGGAGTGAGGTAACCTCAGAGCCTCATTTTCATTTTAAACACATTGGAGCATTAGCCAAGGGCTAGGTCAAGTATCAAAGACTAGATATGGGAGACTTCAACACTCAAATTGAAAAGCTAGACAAAGGGAACTATCAACCATGGAGATTTAGTGTTTCCAACTATCTTATGGGCAAGGGCCTTTGGGGGTTGATTAGTGGAAGTGAACCAAGACCTAGGTTTGATGAGAATCCAACCAATGACCAGAGAATCCAACCAAGGGCCTTTGGGGGTTGACCAGTGGAAGTGAACCAAGACCTAGGTTTGATGAGAATCCAACCAAGGGCCTTTAGGGAATGGAATGAAAGAGACAAGAGGTTTATCTTTATTCTTTCCCAACACATTAGCAATAGCATGATCGGCCATATCCAAGACTTGGATTCAAGCATGAAGGTATGGGAGACACTTGAAAGGCTTTATTCAACAAGCACCAAAGCAAGGAAGATCCAACTCAAGAATGAGCTCAACAACCTTAGGAAGAGCTCAAGGAGTAGCATAAATGACTACATACTTAAGGTCAAGGAGTTATCAGATGCATTGGGATCCATTGGAAGCCACGTAGACGATGACGATCTTGTGGCTTATACTCTCAATGGTTTGAGAGATGATGAGAAGTGGAAACCATTTACCACTTCAGTTTATGTAAGGGATAATCTTCCCGATTTTGAGCAATTGGTTGCTCTCATGGTCACCGAAGAAATGAACATAGGTGGAAGTTCAACTAAAAGCAAGGATGCACAAGTTTTCTATGCAGGTAATCAAAGGGACAAAGGAAGACGAGGACAAGGAAAGGAATCAAGATGGCGAAGGATGTTACATATGTGGCAAGTTTGGCCACTATGCTAGAGATTGCTACCAAGGAGGAAACCAAAGGAGCTATAATCAAGGTTCTTCATACAAAGGCCAAGGTAATTATGCTTCTACAAGTTCAAAAAATGACAATCTCTTGATGATGCACATGAATGGGAATTCAAGCAAAGTAGATAACACTTGGTATATTGATAGTGGATGTAGCAACCATATGATTTGCAATGCTTCTTGGTTTACTAATCTACATGTTCCCAAAGGTAAAGGACATGTAGAAATAGGTGATGATACAGCCCATGAGATCTCCCATGTTGGAGATGTAGCTTTGGATGACAAGGAGGAAGGAAGATGTCTCAAGGATGTCTTGCATGTACCTACTATCACAAAGAACTTGGTGTCCGTTGGGCAAATGGTTGAAAGAGGCTATCAAGTAAGGTTCAACAAAGGTGGATGCTTTGTGGAGAACCCTAAGCAAGGTTACAAGGTCATAGCAAGAGGAAAGAAGCAAGGGAGACTCTTCACTTTGGAGGTAAATTCTCATTCCACTCAACATGTCTACTTCACATATGGAAACAAGAGGATTTCGGAGTTGGACTTGTGGCACAAGAGGATAGGTCACATCAACATACAAAGAATGAAGGAAATGCAATTCAAGAGGCTGGTTGAATGTCTTCCCAACTTCCAAGGACAAGGTATGAAGCATTTATGTGAATCTTGTCAACTAGGGAAGCAAGCGAGACTTCCATTCAAGAAGAGTGGATACATAAGCCAACATCCATTGGAGTTGATACATACAGATGTGTGGGGGCCAACCAAAGAGCAATCCATTGGAGGTAACAAGTACTTTGTCACTTTTATAGATGATTGCACAAGGATGGTTTGGGTTTATTTCATCAAAAACAAATCAGATGTGTTTACATGTTTCAAAGCATTCAAGGCAATGGTAGAGAAGGAAACAGGTACATATATCAAGAAGCTAAGGTCCGATGGAGGGGGAGAATATTTCTCTAATGAGTTTTCTGATTTTTTAATGGATCAAGGCATCAAGAGGCAAGTAACATGCAGGTACACACCCCAACAAAATGGAGTAGCAGAGAGAAAGAATAGATACATTGCCGAGATTGCTAGAGCAATGCTTAATGAGATGAATGTACCTAACATGTTTTGGAGTGATGCAGCAAATACCGCCGTGTATCTAATGAATAGGGCTCCTACCTCAGGGATCCATGGCTTGACACCATATCAAGCCTATTATGGTAAGAAACCTGATCTTTCCCACTTGAAGATATTTGGATGTACTTGGTATGTACATGTGCCAAGTGAATTGAGGCACAAGCTACAACCAAAGGCAGAAAAGTGTGCATTTCTAGGATATTCAAATGATCATAAAGGTTACAGGTGATTCAACCCAAACACAAAGGACTTGAGGATATCAAGGGTTGTAGCATTTGATGAGCTACTCCCTTGGTATAAGAATTATGATTGTATGCAGGACTATGAAGAAGAAAAGCATGGACATGATGAAGAACAAGTCGACCTAGAGCTAAGCGGCCCAAGGTGTTCCATCAATGAAGATAGTTCAAGCATGAACTCACCATGGAGGGGGAGATCTTCATCAAGCTATGAAGCACAATCAATCAAAAAAGGCAAAGCAACATTGGTGGAGTTGGATGAAGAAGGTAATGAAGTTGAAGATGATGAAGGACACATGATGGAGAAAGAAGCCACAAAGAAAGAGATCAAGTTCCCAAGGCAAAGGAGGTTTATTCCTCCAAAAGGTGAAGAAAGGAAGTCTTCTAGAGTTAAGTATCCAACTCAAAGGTTTACTTATGATTCATACATGGCAACACACTATGCATATATGAACAAAGTAGTAGAAGATCATGAGCCCGATTGCTATGAAGATGCAAGCAGGTACACCAAATGGAAAGAGACAATGCAAGAAGAGATCGATGCACTTGAGGAAAATCAAATATGGACTCTAGTGCCCAAGAAGGAGAACATGAAGGTAATAGGTAATAAGTGGGTGTATAAAGTAAAGAGGAATTCAGATGGATCTATTTCTAGGTTCAAAGCAAGATTGGTGGCCAAGGGTTTTGCACAAACCTATGGAGTGGACTTTGAAGAGACATTCAGCCCCGTGGCAAAGATGAGCACCATTAGGACACTCATTGCAATGGCTGCTAGCAAAGGATGGAAGCTTTTCCAATTGGATATCAAGAATGCCTTTCTCAATGGAGACTTGGAAGAAGATGTATACTTGGAGAACTTGTAGTCTACATGTGTGTGTATGTAGATGATCTTATCATTACAGGTAATGATACAAAGGGCATTGAGGAGATCAAGGCAAAGCTTGGAAAGGAGTTTAGGATATCTGATCTTGGAGATCTTAGGTATTTTCTTGGCATTGAAGTTGTATACAAAGAAGAAGGTATTATGCTCATACAAAGGAAGTATATTCTAGACCTACTTGAGAGGTTTGGGATGCTACATTGCAAGCCTATTTCAAATCCCATGGAAGTTAATGTAAAGCTAAGCTCCATTGATGGAGAGCCATTAGAGGATGTAACTTTGTATCGATCTATTGTAGGCTCTTTCAATTATGCCACAATAACTAGGCCTAACATAGCATATGGAGTTGGAGTGTTATCACAATTTATGCATAGTCCAAGGACTACACACTTGCAAGCTGCAAGAAGAATGTTACGATGTCTCAAGGCCATTATAAATGAAGGATTGTTCTATTCATTTGATGATGATATGCAGGTCAAAGCTTATTCTGATGCGGATTGGGCTGGTTCCAAGGAGGATAGAAGAAGTACAAGTGGTTACCTAGTCATGCTAGGTAGCAAGATCATCTCATGGATTTCAAAGAAGCAACCCACGGTGGCATTATGTTCCACCGAGGCTGAGTATAGAGCTTTGGCTCAAGTCACATGTGAGCTAATGTGGATTAAGAAGTTATTTCTGGAGCTTAATTTGCAGGTTGACACATATCCAATTTTTTGTGACAACATGAGTAGCATTCATCTAGCATCGAATCCTATCTATCATGCTAGAACCAAGCATATTGAAGTGCACTATCACTTCATAAGGGAAAAGGTGATATCCAAGGAAGTTTCAGTACATCATATTGGTACCAAGGACCAAGTTGCCGACATGTTTACAAAGGGTTTGGATGGGATGAAGATTTCAAAATTCAAGCAATGCATCAACATGAAAGAGCTTGGATGAGGACGAAGAATTGAAGCTTGAGGAGGAGTGTTAAAAGTCAAGCTTCAAGCTACAAATTCGTGGGGAATCTTTTATGGACATGTGGAGCAATCAAAGGAAGCCAAAAGCCCCGAGATTCCATCAAGAAAAGTCACTCAACCACTCCCCAAGTCATCTCAACTAAGTCCTCCAAGTTAGGAGGCTGATTTGGAAAGGTAGTTCCTAGATTTTAGGGGCACACTTCTCACTATAAAAGGAGCATGTATCCCGACTTCTTTTGGGCCATCTTCTTGGATTTTTAGCTCATGTAAAGTGAGCACTAAGTGCTGGAGTTGTGATAAGCAAGCCCCTTGCTTAAGCTAGACCCTTGCTTGCTTGTTTGTTTTCTTTTAGTAGGCATATCAGGGTCATGTGACCTTACCCACATATTCATATATATACATCATATATAGAGCATCGCCTCAAGGGAAATCATTATGTGGGTTCGAGGCTCCCACAGATGTGTGCGCGTCTCTCCTCTCTTCTCTCTCTTGCTCCATCTCCTTCTTGCTCCTCTTGTTCTGCACACCAAAGCCCTTCAAGATTTGAGCACTACAAAGATATCTTAACCACATAGCCAAATTAATAGGTTGTAATGATTTGTGGCAATTTCCATTGTGCATCAAAGTTGTCATATCACTGATTGCAAAGGTAAAAGAATCGGAAAGGACTATCATGTGGTGGGAAGCTGAATGGATTGCTAAGCTATCAATATTCATTGTTGATTGCTAAATGCATATAGACTAGGTGACTTCACATGAGATAACATTGCAGATCTTTTCACAAAGGCTTTGCCTCGAGAGAAGTTTGAAGTTTTCTGCAAAGCTTTGGGCTTACTTCCTTTTGTGAATTGATCTCTTTCCACATAGCTTGGCACTTCCTTATACATGAGTGCCACCTCCTTGTTCACTACATCACTCCCAGAGGGGATTTGTTGATATATTTTGGTAGTGACATGTGTGAACACACTTAGGACCATTGGGGCACCTTTTGCCCTCTCTAGGAGGTTTTTTTTCCCCGGCTTGTATATATGCATATAACCCTAATGGGTGACTTATCTTTTTACATTCACTTGGGAATACATTTATTATTATGTGTTGTGATCCAAGCTTCTTCTTCTTCATTGTGTTGTTCATGTGCTTCCGCAAACCTCAAACTCCAACAATAAAGCTCTCAATGCTTATGTAGTAGTCAACCAATTTCTCTACATGGGATTTTGAATTATTGAGGCACTTGAATGACTTTTCAAGTCTTTGCCACTTCTTTTAATGTTTTTCTTTTGAAAGTTGAAGGGTATTAAACTTACCTACACTCTACTATACTCTCTTCTTCTCTGACCTTGAGGAAGATGATGAGACAAGGTTATCTACCTCTCAACCAACTAATTTTATTGATAAAACAGAGAATGAATATGAAAAAAGTAGAGATATATTGAAAAAACATTTCAAAATACCTAAAAATGCTCATCAACATCTCAAAAAAGCTTCTTACCACCTTGCCCAAACTTTAAGCTTCAATGGAGAACTTGAATAGCAGCATGCCCCTATGAATGGAACCAAGATTTGTTGTAGAACCACTAGCACAATGCATAACCATCATTTAGTGGTACTGGATCAACTTGAATGTCAATATAAGCATGTTTACCATGTCCAAGTGTATAAATATACATCTCACAAAGATATGGAATTTTGTCTCATTGAAGTTGAATTTTTTGTCTTCAACAGTTTCTTTATTATCATTTTAGGCTTCATTGGTCCTTCATGTTTTCAAAAATATCACTTTTGGAATTTAAAATTTCTCTTCTCATCACCTACCTCAAAGAAACTGTGTTTTGCAAACTTTACAAAATGATTATTTTCTTGAAGTCACCTTCTTGGGGTTGTAGATCTAGGCCTTAGGCATTCAAAAGACACTTTAAATCCATAAAATTAGCCCCTTGTAAAGGTTTATTACTTTGCACCTTGACTTTTGCATGTCTTCTAGAGAACTAAAAATATGCATATTTGACCTCTATTCCTTGTCTCCTAAGCTCCTACACCTCATATAATACCACCACTACCCCTTCCATGGGTAGAGGTGAGGATAATAAAGATTGGGGCATACAAACCACAAGATCTACTTGGAAAGATTTCTTCTTTTTTCCACATATGGAAAATGATATTGCACATTATTTTCCCAATGCATTGTATGTCTATCTAAAACATCACCATGATAAAGCGTTTTTGGATTGTTGATGCCACGCCCCATTCCAAATGAGCCATGGGAACATATTTCTATGGATTTCATCATTGGTCTTCCTATGAGTTCATCACATAACCACATGATTTGGATGATTGTCGATAGGTTTAGTAAATATGCATATTTCATTCAGTAAAAGACCTTTCTTGTACCTCACACTACTAAGGTTTTCATTAAACATATTTTCCAACATCATCATTTTCCAAAAGTCATGTTGTCTAATCATGATGTTCATGTTTGCAATCATTTTTGGGTTGCATTATTTCACCATTTTGGTTCCAAAATAGATTTTATTTCTGTATTTCATCCTGAAAGCAATGGGCAAGTGAAGCTATCAATAGCACTATTATTGGTTTATTGCATTTTTATTATTAGATAGTCCCACTAATTGGGATGAGAAATTACCATTGCTTCAATTTGCTTACAATAACACAACACATACAACTACTGGTTGTGCACCTTTTGAAAATTTTTATGGTAGTTGTTGCAATAGCTACTTTCAACTTCTCCATACTTTGCTTTTTCATCTTCCAAATGAAACACTTTTCCTTTCCATTTAAGTTGTTCTATAATCAGAAAAGCAATCTTGGCATAATTCTTAACGAACCTTTGATAGAATCATCATAAACCTAGGAAGATTTGAAGCTCTTCCTAGTTTTTAGGATGTGGCCATTCCATAATAGCCCGTAGTTTTCTAGGATCCATATGGATTCCATTTTTAGAGTTTATTAGACCAAAATATCTAACCTAGGGTTTGAAAAATTCACACTTCGGCTCCTTGGGAAAAAGTGAACTTCCCCTTAACACTTGGAAAACTTTCAACAAGTGTTCTCTTTCTAACCTACTATAAATCAAAATATCATCAAGAAATTCTACAATGAACTTTCCTAAATAGGGTTGTAACACACTATTCACCAATGTCATGAACGTGATAAAAGCATTGTCGAGAGTAATGGCATCACTAAGAACTCGAAATGCTCATACCTAGTTCTAAAGGCAGTCTTAGGTACATCCTATGCCTTTATCCTAATCTATTGATATCCATATCTCAAGTCAAGCTTAGTAAAGAATGTATCTTGATCTAACTGATCATATAAATCATATTCAAATCTAGGAATTAGAAATCTATTTTTGATGGTTACCCCATTTAATGCTCTATAATCAATACACAATCTCATAGAGCCATCTTTCATTTTAACAAGGAGAATTGGTGATGCCCATGGGAAATTAGTAGCCCTAATAAATCCTTTAGATAAGTAATTTTGAATTTCTTTCTCTATTTCTTGATGCTCAGTTGCACTAAGCCTATATGGTGGTTTGGAAATAGGTTTGGTGTTAGCTACAAGTTCTATGTCATGATCAATGTCTCCTCTAGAAGGTGGTAATCCCAAAGGCAAATAAATTGGAAAAACATATTTATATTCAAACATTATCTATTTAAAATCCTTAACTACACATTCTTGCAAGAAAGAAATGTATAAAGTTTTCTCCGTATTTACATTATGATCATAAAAAGATACATCTAAAATATCATAAATATGAAAAGACTCATGAGCATCCAAACTAAACAAAGCATAAATATCTTGTACATACATTTGAATCAAATAAATACTCTAAATGAATGCGTGAGATGAGAGGTGTACTACGCATATCCCCTCACCTTGAAAACAAAATGTAGGTCCAATTTTTACAAATTCAATAGTAGTGTTTTGGTAATTTTGTTTAAGTGTGTCCCTAAAACCCAAAAGCCACTCTCTACCCAACAATAAATCTATCCTATCCAAATTCATAATCTAGAAGTCAAAATAATTCGTAAATCCTTGTAATTCAACTTCAACATTGGATACGTTGTGTCCCATATCCTCTTGTCTCACCTTGCATCGTAGATACGATGTATTTATGCACATTGGGGTAGGGGAAAACTTAAGTCTTTTGAGCAAAGCATAATTTAAAAAGTTGTGAGTAGTTGAGTGATCGATCATGACTTGTAATTAGGTCTAGTGTACACTACCATGGAATTTGACCAAATCATGTGGACCAAAAGTTGTTGACCACAGGCCAAACAACATGTATGTAAGATGCCCTCGTGCATCAACATGTATGTAAGATGGCCTCGTGCATCACTTCCATAGCCTTGCAGCTGTTGTTGCCATGAATAGGAAGTGTTTTCACCACATGGACCACTTTATTGCCCTTATCTATAGCCATACTAGTCCTTGATCCTATTTTCTTGTCTTCCCCCTTATGTACTCAATAATTCCAATGCGAGTGGTTAGGAGAAAAGCACATAAAATAAAGGTTTTTGTTTTTGGACCATTCCAATTGATCCATGCTTAGTGTTGGACCTTGAAATGTTTGTTTTCTATTTATGAATTTACTTTTACCTAGGACTACCCATTTCCTAAATTTGGTCACTTGAATGGGTCTAAGGGATTGGTTTGTATCCATAGGTGTGCTACTTTGATCCTCATATATTTGGACATACTTAATAGCTTCTTCCAAGATCTTAGGAGCATTCCTTCTAAATTCAATCTTTATGGTTTTATCAAGCCCTCTAACAAAGATTCTAGTCTTCTTCTTTTTTTGACCATTTCAATTTAAGCATAATCTCTCTACAATGTGAAAGATAAATAGAAAATGGTCTACTCCGTTGCATCACTCTATCCCACTCGTCCCAATTACTTTCTTCTTCATTCTCAGGTAGAAACTCTTTTAAGCAAAACGTTTTGAACTAAGCTCAATATATTGGAATAGCCCTAGCTTCCTTAAGGCTCATCCATCATTCATACACATGGCCCAAGCGAGATACTTGCTTCAAGCACTGGATACTCATGTGGGGCTCCCTTTTGTTGATGTATATATATCCACTTTTGTATATACATCCCTTACAAGGAGTTTGTCTAGAATTTGTCAATAAAAGGCAAAGTTTATGTGCTTGATTCATGTCTTCATGAGATAAAATCTCATGATATTGAACTACAAGAAATATAAACAGCGAGTCATAACAAATGAGAACTATGTCGTAAAAAGAGAACACCCACGTCAAGAATCAAGTGAATTGCATCTTATGTTTGAAAACCCTTTATAGCAGTATACACATATTTCAATAATCAAGTGAAAACATGTGATTTTTTGACATTTTTTGTCATTTCCTAAAAAAAAAGAGTTCAAAATGTGGCCTAAATTTCACTCAATTTAATATTGACATGTCGAAAATCTACATAAAAAATATAAAAATGATAAAAAAGCTTGTACAAAAATTGAACATTGAACATGTTTTCAATGGTGGATATTGGATAGTTATTCAAAATTGCTATAGAAAATGGTCTTGCTAAACAAAATACTTAGGAACATTTATATATGCACTAAAAATGTTTGGATTTTCAACTCAATTCACAACTTTCTTGATCTCTGTCTACACCCCCATCATCTAATGCACTTGATTCAATCTGAGGTTGTTGAGAGATCTCTTCTTCTTCTTCTTCTATATCCACAAGAGCTCTATCTTCATCCAAGTACATAACAAATTATGCAAGATCATGCACAGATCTTCTTGTTTGCCTATGATTAGCTGTACCACATACATCTAGAAGCTTTTGCTTTATCATATTGATGGTTGCTTTGATCAAGTGCCCTGTTTTTGTCAAGGCAAAATCATAAACAAGAATATCTACATCATCCATTTTAAGAGTGGATGTGCTTCGAATAATTTTTTCTTTCTTGAGCCTGTTTGTTTGGTATCACATACCATTTCTAAGTTATACTTACCTATGAATGCATTATTACTTTTAGTGTAATACTAATGCACTATCAAAGCCTCTATTCTTCTTTGATCATTATCTTTACTGACCTCTAAAAGTTTCTCAATCCAAAATGGTCTGGTAGCCTCATCACCATCAGCAATGACTGCAATAAGTGTTCCAACATTTATTTCTTTTAATTTTCCTTTCCATCTTGCTTCACCCTGTTTTGTCATCCTTGGGCCTACATAAATATTCCTTTTTGGTGGATTGATAAAACTTTGAAGTTTATCTGCATTACATGCTTGGACCACATTCACTAACCTTTGTGTACAAAAATCCCATGTGAATTGAACATCAATTGGCCAATGACCTACAATCGTATTGTTTATAATCTCTTCTTGATTGAAAAAGTCATCCCACCAAGATACATCTTGATCTCTAGTGTATTTTTTTGCACGCTCAATATGTCTCTTCTTTTCAATAAGTACATGTGTCCACCTTTTACTTTGATCAACCACATCTCCACATCTTTCCATATTGTTTTTATCTTCATATGGTGTTTGTTTTGCACCATACACAGACAAATTAGGCACTTGCAACAAGGATATGTATCCATATTTAGGCTCCCACCTAGGAGAATATGAATACTCCTTTGCAAATAGAAGGGTTATGTAATCAACCCTCCTCATCAAGAATACATGGTTGAAACTAATATTGTGAAATGGAGCCAAAACCTTAGCACTCTTATCAAGGCCTACTGATCAAAAGTGCTTAAAGTCATAAATCTGTGTAAAGTGTTGAACTTCAGGTTTTGGAGTATATGCTTCTGAAATCAACTAAGATAATATTGGAAGAGTAAAAGCATTATTACGTGCCAACCTCTTAAAGAACATACTGAACATTTGATCAATGTGATCATGAGTGTGCCCAACCAAAAGGAAATTTACCTTAACCTTTTGAAACACTTGTCTATCAACAAGCATGCATAAATATAAAAAAACTACAGAATTTTTGTTCTCTCTTGCAGTATTATCAAGCTACAAATACAGAATCGGTGGCAAAAGACCCTTCCATGTGAAAAAAACCTTGGACTTTATAGTTCCATTGTATAACCAAATGAATTTGCATGAGGACTTCATCTCCAATGTCCTTAGGGATGCGATACAAATGGGGCAAACATGTGTTTTTTTTATCCATACCGTCAATCAACAAACACATATAACACTCCAGATTTTTGAGTGCTTTACTTCAATGATGAATTGCTTTCTTTCTTTCTAAAGCTTGACTCTCATGATGGTTCCTATGAGGGCTTTTAAAATTATCTTTTTCTTGTGGTGTTGTAGCCCCCCTTTGTCATGTTCTTCAAAGTGGCACAAATTGAACACTCACCCATTCTAACTTTATGAGGAATAGTCACATTATTAAAGTCTTCCTTCCATAATCGAGTAAAGTGACGATGCAACACATACTTCTCATTTCTACTTTCCATATCTTCTTTATATACTTGAAATACTTCTCGACGGGTAAAGTTATCTAACAAGTGTAACCTTCCACTTGTAGGCATGAGATCTCCATTCATAAGCCCCTGTTGAACCTTATGTATTCTAAAATTTCCCACAGCCATTGCAATTTTAAATGCAGCCCTACAACACCACATCCCTTGACTAAAGTAATATTCAAAAGCAATATGCATTACTAACATGTTATCCTCAATCATTTGGTATAAGGTATATATCCTGCCTTTCACTATCATGTGAGAAATAAGGTATATATCCTGCCTTTCACTATCTAAGTGGAGGAATTTCTCTCTTAGGTGCTTTAGTTTCTTCACTACTAAGTTATACAAACATTTCAAACCACAACAATGCTTCACAATAGCTAATGCAATTTGTCTATCTGAAGTAAGAAATTGAAATCTTTTTTGACTTACTTGACGAGGCCTTCTCTTAGAATGTAGATTGAGAATGCTTTGTCTTTCTTTCTCTTTGCTAACATCCTTTGCTCCACATGCACTTGAATAAGAAGGGAGATCAATGGGTGCATCAGAAGGGAGATCAAGAGGTTCATTTAGTTGAGCAAGATTGCATTGAGAATGTAACTTAAATGACTCAATCAAAAACATAGAATGACATTCTAAGCAATGGACATCACTCATGAGGAAAGGATCAACTGAAAACAACGAATTCAAACTTCTATCAAGGTGACTAGAGGAACCTGATGCCCAGACATCTACTAAAAAGATGGAGCTCATCTTCACTTACTTCAAAGAGAAATGAAGATAGGATACCTTTTTAAACGGTGGAAGTGTAACATCAAGTGAAAGTGTCACATCAAAGAGATATGAAGATAGATTGCCCAAATTATTATGGGTAGATATGAAGATTAAGAAAAAGTACAATCTGATCAGACATCACTATGTGATTTATTTTGACCAAGTTTGACTTGACAAAGTTTTGAGACACATATTAAATAAAGTTTTCTGATACAAAATAAAGTTTTAAGATACATAATAAAGTGTGGTATGTTGATCTATTAGAAGAAGAAAGGAGACAAGAATGTGGAGAAAAGAGAGCCAGTCCTCTTGGCTTAAAATTGGTGAGCAAAAAGAAAATATTTGATGACAAAGTGATAAATTAAGTTCCTTGAGAGACACAACTAACTTTTTCATTTATTTTGGGCCTTTATTTCTTGTGGGCCTCAAATAATCTTGCACATACTATTTAATGTATTTCCTCATTTTTTTTTACACCATGCTTTCTAGGTAACAATGATGAATTAAAATGGCCTACTATCTACTCAAGATGTTTGAGTTGCTAACAAAATAACATTTGACGTGTTTTCGTAGGCACAAAAAAACTATTTTGTGATGTTTTTCATCTAGGTTCATATTCCTTTAACTGCAGGATTATCAATATTCATTAAGCTATTGGTTTGTTGATTGTCCAATGGTGGATTTGAGACTCTTTCTTAGTCAATTTGTGGATTATTGATTATTTATCATAGCCAATTGTGGATTTGAAACTCCTTCTTAGTTATATTTGTGATCAATTTCAACAACCTATCACATATATTGTAGCTCTATATCAGTTTTTCACTTTTTCTTGTCAAAAGTGATAAACTATGGTTGTTTTATTCCCTCGAACATTTACAATATTCCCAATTTCAAAGTAAAAACACACTAAATAACAAAAGGTGGACTAACTCTCTTATCATACCCTAAATTGGCATACCTATTGTTTCCTATCTTGGAATAACCTCTCTTATAAGACCCTAAATTGGCATACCTAGTGGTTCTTGGTTCAACTACTCGATCCAGTTGGTTAATCTGGTTAGGGCCTAGTTTGATTTAGTTACATCTAGTCAGTTGCTAGTTCAAGCCATGCAAGTGCCCATAAATAGTGGAGGAGGACCTCAATCTCATTTCTAAATTCGTGTGCCAAGAGAGAGAGCAACAGAGAGCTAAGAGCTAAAGAGCACAATGCCTAGCAAACAAGCGGAGACAAGCAAATGGAGAAGACGAGTGCTACCAAGAATCCTCAGAGGTACCCAAAATTCTTGCTCCAAAAAAGTTTCCCTTTTACTATCTTAGAAAACTCTTGTATTTTTTGGCTCTAAAATTTTATTACATGTTGACAATCCACATTCACAGAGATAGCACTAAATTTTTGCACATTTCAGGGACACTAAGGGAAGAGTGGAGAAGAGTGTCAAGAAGCTTAGGGTGACTATGAGCACAGGAGACCTCGTGAGAGGAGTATGGGTCACCCCATGAAAGGAAAGAAAAGCATGCCTTCATTATCCTTTGAGAGGGCAAACAACCCAATTCCCATTTCATCTGGTGGGCATAGAAGCAAAAACCGATTGATGACAATCCAATGAGGAAGGAGAGGTCGAAGGAAACTAAGGTCAAGGAAAGATCGACCACTGTGGGACATGACAACTCTAGAGTGGTTTCTTCAGCACATTGAAAAGAAAAATGCTACTCTTTTTGTGTTTATAGGAGCCTATGGGAGGGGAAAGTTCATGACAACACATGCTTTTCAATATGGCTTGGGGTTCAAAGTAGATTATGAGGATGAAAATTGAGACAACCTTCTATTCCTAGTGGAGACATCTAAAGGCTTAAGGAATGCAATCTGCACAATGGAGCTCTTGTGCCTAGAGTGTTGTGTGCTAGAGAAGCTTGCAGATATTTGCAGGGACTCTAAGAATTTTATCAAGGATTTAATGCCTTGGATCCAAGGGAACATAATTCCAACACAGCAAAAAAAGACAACCCCAATAAAGGCAAAGGGTAAGAAATGTGTACAGAAGAAGCCACTAAAAAAATGAAGAAAACCATAGATGAAGCATCCTCTAAGACAAGTTTTGACTCAGAGGATGTTATTGTTGCACCTGGTGGAGAACTTGCATCAGGGATCTTGGGTACTAAACATAATCGGATGAGGGAGGATATTTCCAAGAGAAAACTTGTTAGAAAATGGTAACTATTCCACCTTCCCATTAATATTATCCAGAGACCACCAATTGATCTAGTCACAGGGAGGAGGCCCCTTGAGATAAGGAAGCCACATAATCTGCATGTGTAGAACCTAAAGAAAAAGATGAAGATCAATCCTCATGCAATTGTAGTTCCTTTTCTGGTGATGGTGGACCCAAATGAATGCAGCTCTGCGGATGATTTCAATGAATAATTTTTTTTTGAGGATTACACGTACTATGTGATTGGTGGATCACACTTTGTAGAGGCCCGTAGATAGGTGATGAAGGAGAATCCCACAAAATTCTTCTTTAGGTATGCAGAGTGCAATATATATGCAGGACTTACTACTGAAGAGGCCAAGCTCTTGGCTTGGGACCATAATAACAACAATGACTATAGGCAAAAAATATCATCCATTGAGCAGATTCACTTCTTCCACCATTAGTATGAAGATTCCCTAAGGAAAGACACTGGGAGAGTACATCCTAATCTAAGGAATCAATGTCTTATTGAGGTGGGGATTGCTATCGAGGAGAATCTCAAATCAGATGCCTGGCGAAAATTCGACCCTTGGTCTCAACTGGCATTCAGAACAGGTTAAATATGGGATCCTTAGGACAAGATTTTTACAATGTGGGAAAATAAGGAGATTAAGGGCCAAAAATAGAAGAAAGCAAGGCTAGATCTTCAGGTGGATGTAAAGGGAAAAGGAAAGAAACTTGACCTTTGCATTGAAGAGGCTATTGAGGATATGAAGGTGACACCATGGAGAGCCCTACAAGGGATCAAGGATGGTACTTTGATAATATCAACTTTATCAAGATTAATTTCTAAGGATTTAAGTCTTGAAGAGATGGTCACTAAGTGCAATAAGTAAGTAGGATTCTCTAAAAACTTCTTTGGTCTGTGTTTCTCATTACTGAACTCACTCGCTTTTATCCTAATGGGAATGCAGTCACAAAGTTGTTGGAAACAATGTCCCATTGGTCCATTTTGTCCAGAATTTACAACATTAGTAGCTTATCTTATTAGTCCTTCTATATCAAAAGCACGGTGGCGTGTTGGTTGGAGTAAAAGTCTTTCAAAACAGCAGCCTAGGTTCAATACCCACGATCGATAGCGAGACAAAAAATATTTTGTTTTTCATGATTTTTAGCTAAAGCGACGAGCGGCGACGGATTTTTTCGTGAGTGATTTTCATAGCGATGGCAGTTGCGTACTTGTTTTTATTGTGCTTTTCAAGTATACACAATCCTATATAAGAAGCCATTGGCTTATTGTTTAAATATCCTTCACCTAGTTCAACACCAAGCTTTGGAGAGCTTTGGTACCTCAATAGAGGTAGTGGTTTTAGCACATGGGCCAGCCATGGTGCTATGTTGAAGCATGTTGAGGAGCGGCTATGGAGTTCTTCTTGGGGAAGAAGAGTGTGCTCGCACTCTTGCTTATGGAGAGGATTTACCCCGCAACAACTTGGTGGTGTGGATTGGCCATTCACATGATGTATTTGAAGATTGTCTTCTACATGAAGGTTTCGGTTTACTTCAAAGACATTGGATGGCGGTTAACATAAGATTTACATCTTCTGTTAAGAATTCAGGTACATATTCTCTTTATGCACACAGGTACTACTTGGAGCTTATGGAGGCAGTGGCATCCATATCAGGAGGAGTCCTATGCGGAATAGGTACAAGAGAATCAGTAACTATATGCTTTATGCATATTTGGATGAGGTGTTAGAGAAGATATGTTTATATGAGTTTGAGGTTTTTTGGCAGAAAACTTGTTAGCATTCTTTGCTACTTTTGTAAGTATGTGATCTTTTCACACACGTGTCTAACTTAGGGTCTTCCATAGCCTAAGTTCAGATGAGGGTTTGCTGATTATCAGTTATACACTGATCCTTCCTCTTTCTGTCACTCATATTCACTCTTCTACAACCTGTCATGTCACACATCTCATGTATATTCAGATTTCTGTCCATACATCTGAATATGTTTGTTACATTTGTATATGCACTCTTCCATCTATTTCTGTTCACATAAAGTGTAGAGTTTTGCTCCCACATTGTAAATTGACATTTGTATAGATGATAGTGTGAGTAAGCAGTGGCTTACGTAACACTTTACACATGTTGTCTGATCTTTCTCAATCTTTGTCTCATCATTTTTATGATTAAGTGTGGTATGTTCATGTTTTGTCAATATTGGAAGATTGCTGGAATCTGTGTTGTAGATGCTAGACATATGGAACTTGGACCTGTGGTATTAGTAATGGGCCTACTAAATTTCCAACATTTGGTATCAGAGCTTTAGGGCTTTGGTATAAGAGCATTCAGGCTCTTAGGTTCACAGGGTTCCAGACTTCCAGGTTTACAACATATTATTTAAGAGCATCTTCTAATATTTGACATTTGACATACACACTTAATCTAGATGAGTAAAGATTTGAGAATTAGACAATTCAGTCACATGTGTATTCATCAATGTGGAGTATGAAGTTGATGATTTGTTAGCAGCCAAATACTTCTGTAAAGTATGAACAAAAGTATTGTTTGAAGACCAAGACTTGATGAAGAGAAGGCTACTTCAAATTCAAGGAAAAACAGTGGTTTAGAGAAGATGAAGGAATCAGATCAACATCAAATCACAGGTATTAGTTTCTACTATCAGATTATCATTTGTAGGTCATATCTTAGAAGAGCAGTCATGAAGAGATTTGAAAGATTCAAGGAGTGCTTTTATACACTTTCATTATTTGAAAGTTAAAGGCTACATCAAAACAGGTATCTAGAGGTTTTTCTAGAGAGTTTTGAGAGATCTCTAAAGCTCATCTAAGAAGACAAATGTGGAGAGCATCAGTTTTGTTTTCAGCCAATCTTGTAAGTTGGTTGGAAGGTTTTTATCTAGATACAAAATGTGATCTAGGTATCTAGAGAGGTAACTCTAGAAAGGTAATTCATCATTCAGACAAAAGGTTGGTGAATTGAGTCATTTGAGACATTTGAAGCAGAATTTTGCTTCAGGAGATATGAGGAGATGATAAAACATGATTCTATGTTCACTTCCATTTATATACCGTGTTTGTTTTGTCTCTTACTCCTAGCACTAGAGGAAGAGAAAGAGTTCATTTGAAGAAGTTAAGAGTGCTTGCTACTTCAAGATGAAGAGAACAAAAGGTATGGAAGAGAATATTGAAGATGTTGACATCATCAGGTGGAACAAAGATGTAGAAGAAGAAAGTCCATCATTTCAAAAAGAAAAGTAAGACTTCCTTTTCTCATATACTTTTCTTATTTATCCTCTACATCCAAAGACAAGTCTACGAGAACATCTTGTGTGAAGAAAGTTTAAAGAAGAAGCAGTTTCTTGTTTTGCATTATACCTGGTCATGATTTAGTAGATTTGACAAAGAATTGCGTTGAGAGGAAGAGAAGCAGCAGATTTTGAAGGCAACTTGTATGTTTTGACTCATATGTATGAGTTATATATAAGTTGAAGATTTTGAGCAGGCAGCTTATATATTCCCTCAAAGAATTCTTGGAGTGTCAATACAGAGCTACTTGGTATATGACAAGTTGCAGAGAAGTATATTTCTTCTTTATCTAACTCTTGAGGTAAAAGAGTTTTTTATTGCAGATGTTGAAGACTTGGGCTGAGGTTTTGTGTTTGGAAAGGTTACCTCATATTCAATATATTTAGAAAACTTCAAAAAATTTGGATTTTTTATGTACCAGTCAGATGGAGAATCTACTTTCTATAATTGTCTAGATTTTTTGGATACATGCTTGTATTAAAAAAGATGTTCCATTATATCCGATCACTTGATTGAGAAGTGGAGTTAGCCAAAAGAAAGTCAAGAAAATACTGTCACATTTCACCTGGGTAGAATATGAAGATATGAAGTATCAACTTGCAGCTTTTGGAGTTCTCAAGGTGAGAGTTTGTCCACTTGTATTTCAAGTAGAAGTTGCAGATTCTTGGGAAGGATTTGTTTAATGAAAAGTTTTACAACTTTGTGAGAAGCATGGACACTTAGAGATATTCAAGTAACAAATCAAACATTCAGTCATGAAGGTTTGATGAAAGTAGATTCTGCACAGGTATTTTGTTGGAGAGATCTTGATAGATCTAGATAGATCTTGTTTGATCTTGAGTATTTATGAGTCAGTTCTCTATCCTTTGTCTGTCAAGTTCTTAGCATTGGAGGAACTAAGTCAAAGATTTAGATTCTATCAGATTTGTATTGTAGAGAAATAGAAGAAGATACTTGTTATGTTGCAAAAGGTTATGAATCCTAAAATGCTTTCAACAAGGTTTTTGTTATGTTAGGATCAGCTAACCTTATTCTACAATATGGAAAGCTGAGGAAGAAACAATGGAAAGCTATTAGCAACTACGCACTGCTAATAAAAAGGGTTCAGAGATTTTGTTTCAGATATAGGTATTGATCACTAAATATCAGATTTATTGAAAGAAGGAAGACGTTCTAGATTTCATAAAGTCTAATATATTTAAAGAATTTTGGATACTAGTGTTAAATCATCCAGGGGGTGATGAAACATGAAGACTTATTTTCAGCCATATAGGAAAGAATACAAAGTCATACCTACAGGTATTCCTATATTTCCTTTGTCACGTTCTCTTTATGTTCTAGCTTTGAAAGATGAAGGAAGAAGGAGACTGGAGAAAGTTCTTGTTAGGTGTTCCTGTTCAGGAGAAGGTTCCAGAGTTCTATTAAAGAGAAATTTGATATTTCAGAGGGGTATGTTTTCAAAAGTGCACACATATATGTTTATACCAGATTTTGAAGGGAAGAGGTATGAAGGATTTAGATATTGAACAAGGATGAAGACATGATGACATCATAGATTTTTTGATGAGACTCATGAGTTGATTTGAGATGAGTTGATTTTAGATGAGTTGAGTTCAGTTGAGTTGACTTAAAGAACAATCAGAGATGAACCAGCTAGTGTTCATAATACACTAAGTTGTGAGTTGTCAGCCACAGGTTCCAGGATTCAGTCCTAGATTTTGTTTAGTGTATTTACATGACACAACTGAAGTACGTTGAGAGAAATTTATTAAGGTAAATGCAAATATGTGGATCCTAATGTATGTTTTCAGGTTTGAGAAGATAGGAGATAATAGGTTCAGAGTCAGTACTTGCTAAATTTGTTGTCAAGCAAATGATTGCTTGATGAGTACACTATTGGATATCTAGTTTGCATATTTTCTCAGGTATTAAGGTTCATATTCAGCAAATTCAGTTTTTTGAAGTTTGAAGAAATTCAAATTCAGATTTGAAGAAGACTTTTGAAGAAAAGATTTGAAGGACAAATTCGGGAGTACAAGCTTGAAGCTTGTGATAGTTTGCAGGTTATGACAATTTGCAGATCCAATCCAATTTGTACCAATATGAAATTGCAGGGGGGATTGTTGGAAACAATGTCCCATTGGTCCATTTTGTCCAGAATTTACAGCATTAGTAGCTTATCTTATTAGTCCTTCTACATCAAAAGCACGTTGGTATGTTAGCTCGAGTAAAAGTCTTTCAAAACAGCGACCTGGGTTCAATACCCACGATCCGCAGCGCAAAAAAAGAAAATTTTGTTTGTCATGCTTTTTAGCTAAAGCGACGAGCGGCGACATATTTTTTCATGAGTGCTTTTCATAGCAATGGCGTTTGTGAACTTGTTTTTATTGTGCTTTTCAAGTATACACAATCCTATATAAGAAGCCATTGGCTTATTGTTTAAACATCCTTCACCTAGTTCAACACCAAGCTTTGGAGAGCTTTGGTACCTCAATAGAGGTAGTGCTTTTAGCACATGGGGCAGCCATGGTGCTATGTTGAAGCATGTTGAGGAGCGGCTATGGAGTTCTTCTTGGAGAAGAAGAGTGTGCTCACACTCCTGCTTATGGAGAGGATTTACCCCGCAGGAGCTTGGTGGTGTGGATCAACCATTCACATGATGTATTTGAAGATTGTCTTCTACATGAAGATTTCAGTTTACTTCAAAGACATTGGATGGTGGTTAACATAAGATTTACATCTTGTGTTAAGAATTCAGGTACATATTCTCTTTATGCACACAGGTACTACTTAGAGCTTATGGAGGCAGTGGCATCCATATTAGGAGGAGTCCTATTCGGAATAGGTACAAGAGAATCAGTACGTATATGCTTTATACATATTTGGATGAGGTGTTAGAGAAGATATGTTTATATGAGTTTGAGGATTTCTGGCAGCAAACTTGTTAGCATTCGTGGCTACTTTTGTAAGTATGTGATCTTTTCACACACGTGTCTAACTTAGGGTCTTCCATAGCCTAAGTTCAGATGAGGGGTTTGCTGATTATCAGTTTCACACTGATCCTTCCTCTTTCTATCACTCATATTCACTCTTCTACAACCTATCAGGTCACACAAATACATCTAAAATATCATAAGTATGAAAAGATTGATGAGCATCTAAACTAAACAAAACATAAACATCTTATACATCATTTGAATCCAATAAAGAATTTAGCTAAATGCATGAGATGAGATGTGTACTAGGCATATCCTTCTCCCCTTTGTTGAGATATCAAGCTCAACATGTGATGATCCAAGATGACACGTACCAATTTTTTGTTTCTCTGACATGTACAGTGGTCAGGCTGGTATATGTCAGGGATACTTCATTGAACTTTATTAGATTTATCTACCGAGAGTGATGACACATTTGTTCCTTGCCAACTCACTCATTCGCCGACATTAGGTTTTTCCTTATGTACTGATCTTTATATATTGCACTTGTTGTATTCTTGTTTTTAGGTCATTCTTGTACATTCCTTTTTATGTAATAGAAGAAGAAGAAGATCATTCTTCCTTGCCTCAATCAAAGTGTGTGCTTCTCTTTGATTGCGAGAGTGTGTGTGTGATCTCTCTTCCTTATCTCCTTCCTCGTGACATGGTATCAGAGCCACCATGGCTGTAGAGAGCTCGTGGAGAAGGCGACGGTGAAGACTACACAGCAAGGCATGGAGAAAATGCGATTCACAAACGACCTCTATTTGCTACGAAAATCGGTGTGAAGGTAGAAGGAGATTCAGAATGAAAAATTTCCTGATGGGAAAAGGCTACTAGAAGTACATCGAAGGAGAGAACAAAAATGCTCCACAGTTACCAGAGAGGAATCGGACTGCGGACCAGTTAAGAGCATATGAAAAATGGAATCAAGGAGCACGAAAGGTAAAATATTGGCTATCTGTTAGCATACAAGATAGCATGATTGGGCACATACAGGATGCCAAGACTCTGAAAGAGGCATGGAACAATTTGGTTACACTGTATGAGACCAATACAAAGGTAGGGACATTGCAACTCAAGAACGAGCTGCATACCCTGGAGAAAAAGAGCATGTTGGTAAGTGACTATATCCTGAAAATCAAAAGCATATGTGAGTCACTTGCATCTATTGGAGTGAATGTAGATGATGGTGATAAGGTGGCAGTATGCCTTCATGGTTTAGGAGCTACATATAAGTAGTTCAGAACTTCTATACAGACTAGGGAAAATATTCCAAATTTTGATGATTTGGTATCTATGCTGATTATTGAAGAAAAGAATCTTGGTGAGGACTCAAACTCCCAAGGAAAGCCCTTCTAAGCAGGTATTCTACTATGGCAGAGGAAGAGGCAGAGGTAGAGGTTTCAAAAGTGGAAGAGGAAACAATAACCAAGACCAAGGTGAATAATAGAATCCTGCAGGAGGAAGAGGACAGTTTCGAGGCAGGGGGAGCCAAAGAGGTCGCATAAATTTCCAAAGAAATGATTCAGGTAATGATAGTAAAGGATGTTGGAATTGTGGTAAACTTGGACACTTTGAACATGATTGCAGGTTGAAGAATCAAAATAATAGAAGGTAGCAAAACAACTATGCATCCACAAGTGAAGATGATTCTCAGAAGCTGTTCATGGTTCAACATCACATGATGAATACGATGTCTGCTAGTGTTTTAAAATCGAATGATAATGTTTGGTATGTTGATTTAGGTGCTTCAAATCACATGACCAGTCATGCGGAATGGTTTTGTAGTTTGCAAAAATTGCTAGTCCCTGGATATGTTGAAACAAGTGATAACACATCACACCCTATCAAGCATACAGGAAACATAGCATTGTCTATGGAGGACGGGAAGGTAAAACACCTTACTGACGTCCTCTATGTTCCAAATATAAAAAAGAATCTGGTTTTTGTTGGACAAATGGTTGACCAAGGATTACAAGTCAGGTTCAATGCTGATGGATTATATGTAGAAGAGTACAAGCAGGATGGACGATTGGTTGCCAAAGGAAACAAAGTGGGTAGGATGTTCACCTTAAATGTGAAGATTCCTGATATGAATGCAGCCATGTTTGCAAAAGGTGCAAGAGTTATTACAGATATAGAGATGTGGCACAAACGGATTGGACATGCAAACTTGCAAAGTCTAAAATTGATGTAGTCAAAGGAGATTGTCCATGGACTACCAAATTTAGCATGTCAATTTGGTAAACAGTCAAGAGCATCATTTCGACATGACAAGCATGTTAGTGAGAATGTACTAGAAGTAGTACATATAGATGTTTGGGGTCCAACAAAGACCACATCTATGGGAAGTTGCAGGTTTTATGTTACTTTCATTGATGACCATACACACAAAGTATGGGTATATTTCATAAAAGAGGAGCGAGGTGTTCACTCACTTCCAGAATTTTAAAGCTATGGTGGAAAAGAAGACAAGGAAGTACATTCAGACATTAAGATCTGATGGAGGAGGTGAATACATGTCAAATGAGTTCAGCAATTTTCTAAAAAATCATGGATTCGGCGTCAATTTTCATGCAGGTACACACCACAACAAAATGGTGTTGCTAAATGCAAAAATAGACATATTGCAGAAATAGCAAGAGCCTTGATGGCTGAGAAGAACATGCCTCATTGTTATTGGGCAAAAGTTGTGCATACTGTTGTATACATCATGAATAGAATTCTGACTTCTACTGTACATCAAGTTACACATGAAGAAAAGTTTATAGGTAAAAAGCCAAACTTATCACATCTAAAAGTTTTTGGCTGTATTGCATATGTACATGTCCCAGATGAATTGAGGATGAAGCTTGATCCAAAAGCACAAAAGTGTGTCTTCATTGGATACTCCCTTGAGCAAAAGGGATATAAATGTTATAACCCACGCACACGACAGATAAAGGTGAGCAGAGATATGGTATTTGATGAAATATCAAGCTTCTATGCAGATGCCAAAGAACGACTGAATCTTGAACCAAATGACAAAGAAAATGCTGAATAATCAATTGCAGAATCTCAAGTTTTGAGTGGAACGGATGCATCACCAAGCAATAGTTCCAACTCAAATCCATGGAGTGGAAGATTGCATGGAAATTTCAGTCTAGCAAATTCATCAAATACATCCAAGAAAGGTGAAGAAAAGCTTTTTGCAGGTCATAAAACATGTGCAGGTTTTGAAGACGTTGATGGAGATTCAAGCAGTTCGGAAAAGAGTCTTGATGAGGAACTTGGATTTCCCTCTGTGAAGACTCTAGGAGTAAGAAGGGCACATGCAGATGATACAAGAAGTCACCCAGGACCAAGAAGATCTGGGAGGATGCATAATTTAGTGCAACGATTGACGTATGACAATTATATGGCTCGTCATTGTGCCTACATGACAAAGGTAATACAAGATGCTGAACCTTCTTGCTTTGAAGATGCAATTGGAATTGCAGATTGGGAAAAATCTATGGATGAGGAGATGGATGCACTTTATGGAAATGATACATGGAAGTTGGTTCCATTGCCGCAAGGAAAGAAACCCATAGGCTACAAATCGGTTTACAAGGTAAAGCATAATGATGATGGTAGCATTAGCAGGTATAAAGCACGATTGGTAGCTAAAGGATATGCACAGGCATATGGCATTGATTATGAGGAAACATTTAGCCATGTAGCTAAAATGTCTACTGTCAGAACACTTGTTGCATTAGCTACAACGAAAGGATGGATTTTGCATCAGATGGATGTGAAGAATGCTTTCCTACATGGTGAGTTATAGGAAGAAGTATATATGGACCAGCCACAAGGATATGAAGATTCAAAGCATCCAGAATATGTTTGCAGGTTGCAAAAGGCTTTGTATGGGCTGAAGCAAGCCCCGCATGCATGCCATGCAAGGATTGCTGATTACTTAACTAGCATTGGGTTTTCTATGTGTGATGCAGATCACTCACTATATGCAAGGAAGGCTAATGATGGCATCACTATTTTGGCTATTTATGTTGATGACCTGATTGTAGGTGGTGATAATGAAGGAAGCATCAAAGAGGTAAAGGAACTTCTTATGCAAGAATTTGACATGTAAGATCTTGGTGTGCTGAGCTTTTTCTTGGGCATTGAGTTTATACATACAAAAACAGGTATATGGATGTCGCAAAGGCAATATGCCTTGAATATGTCGCAAAAGTATGGTATGGCTGATTCTAAGCCAATTTCTATGCCATTAGATCAGAATCTGAAGTTGGATACTACATCAGGTGAAGCACTGGAAAATGCTACTATGTATAGGAAAATTGTGGGAAGTCTTATATATCTCACAATTACAAGGCATGATCTAAGTTATAGTGTTGGACTTGAAAGTCAGTTTATGTAGGTTCCCAGGAAGCCACATTTGGATGCTTTGAAGCATGATGCAGATTGGGCTGGTAGCATTCCAGATAGAAGATCTACTAGTGGTTTTCTATTCTCACTTGGGAGTGCAACTGTTACATGGAGCAGTAAGAAGCAACCCACTGTTACTTTTTCGAGTACAGAGGCTGAGTATAGAGGTGTTGCAATGGCAGCATGTGAGGCATCATGGCTAGAAATGCTACTTGTAGATATATGTGTGGAAGTGGGAAAGCCTATCACTATTTATTTGTGATTATCTTAGCAGTATACAGTTAGCACGGAATCATGTTTTCCATGCTAGAACAAAGCATATCAAGGTACATTATCATTTCATTAGAGAGAAGGTATTAGCAGGTGATATTGATCTTGTTTATGTGAGAACAGATGAGCAGGTTGCTGATATTTTCACTAAAGAACTTGGAGCTGAGAAGTTGAAGAAGTTTTGGGAGATGCTTGGATTACAGGATATGGCGTTGATCTTCAGGGGGAGTGTTGAGATATCAAGGTCAACATATGATGATCCAGGATGACACGTACCAGTTTTTTGTTTCTCTGACATGTACAATGGTCACGCTGGTATATGTCAAGGATACTTCATTGAGATTTATTAGATTTATCTATCGAAAGTGATGGCACATTTGTTCCTTGCCAGCTCACTCATTTGCAGACATTAGGTTTTTCCTTATGTGTTGATCTTTATATATTGCATTTGTTGTATTCTTGTTTTTAGGCCATCCTTGTACTTTCCTTTTTATGTAATAGAAGAAGAAGAAGAAGAAGAAGAAGAAGAAGAAGATCATTCTTCCTTGCCTCAATCTGAGTGTGTGCTTCTCTTTGATTGCGAGAGTGTGCATGATCTCTCTTCCTTATCTCCGTCCTCGTGACATCCTTGAATACAAAATATAATTCCCATTTTTACGAATTCAATAGTATTATTTTAATAATTTCATTGAAGTGTGTCCCTAAAACCCCAAAGACACCCAACACTAAATCTATCCTACCCAGATTCATAATCTAGAAGTCTAAATGATTCGTAAATCCTTGTAACTCAACTTCCACATTGGCTACAATGTGTCCCATATCCTCTTGTTTTCACCCTGCATCATAGATATGATGCATTTATGTGCATTGGGGTAGGGGGAAACTTAAGTCTTTTGAGCAAAGCATAATTTATAAAGTTGTGAGTAGCTGAGTGATCAATCATGACTTGCACTTAGGTTTGGTGTACACTACCATGGAATTTGGCCAAATCATGTGGACCAAAAGGTGTTGACCACAAAGACTAGGTCAAACAACATGTATGTAAGATGCCCTCGTGCATCACTTCCATAGCCTTGCAATTGTTGTTGCCATAAATAAGAAGTGTTGTCACCACATGGACCATTTTCTTGCCCTTATCTATAGCCATACTAGTCAATGATCCTATTTCTTGTCTTCCCCCTTGCATACTCAACAATTCCAATGTGAGTGGTTAGGAGAAAAGCACATAAAGAAAACGTTTTTCGTTTTGGCCCATTCAAATTGATCCATGCTTAGTCTTGGACCTTGAAATTCACTATAACATATCAAGGGTATATCGAGGCTTCTACTGAGGCAAATGCATGGGTGCCATTTTGCCTTGATGCCGGTGTAAGCTTCGATTTTCATGTCAGTACAAAAGTGGATGTATAGGCACCGGTATATTTTGTGTAATAATATGTAGATAATATTATTGATAAGTATATTTTGTGTAAATATTTGATAACTTATTTTTTTGTGATAAATTATAGTACTCTTAAAATTTATTGTATTCTTTTTCAAACTTCACCTATTGATTTTGAGAGTGCTTTCACATCAACAGAAAGCATAGAAGCAACCATTGATGATGAGTAAGATAAGATTTACAAGATGCTTTATGCAGAGTGTGAAAGCATTGATAGGAGGGTTACAAGAGCGCGGTCCCTGATTCCCATGTTACTATTAGGAGTCATAGACATCCATAGGAGAAGCAAGATCCATCTGCGAGTGTGGGACCTCTTAATACTAGGGGATGCAAGATGCATCCTCGATGTAGAGGCCAACCTATTGTGTCAGAAGCAAGGCTTGAGGACATTATCGAGGATGCAACAAAGGATCATGGGTTTGCATAAATGGTTCTAATTGTGGATCTAGAGTATGATAAAGGGAATGTCATTCCTAAAGACAATATTTATCTTTAATCATCATATGAGTCCTTTGGCATATATGATCTAGAGTGGATACTAGATATAGAATCATGAGTCATGCCCACTATGATGTATCTAGCATATCACATATATGACATAACACATGATGATTTAGACTTTTTGGTAGATGTTTATGATTTATCTTACTATGTATGATCATTGATGTCAGATGTATGATGTATCATGTTACTTTTTAAATTCATACTTTTTGACATTGAATAATGGACAGTATACAAGTCACAATATCATTTCTGATACTTATATATGCTATAAGCTATAGCCCATGATGTATCCAAATTCCAATATATATGTATGTTTCTAACTTCATATTTATTAGAGTTCATAATTTTCTCCCTTGACTATATTGTGTTTTATGCCACATGGTTCATTGATGGTCGTAATTTGTTATTTTTAAGTTTTTACTTTTAATATGCATAATATATATGTATATACTATATCTTCGATTCTTATATATGTGTATTTGTAACGATGCACCTTATGCACCTTACATTCGGATACCATTCGATCCTCACACCCTAAGTGCACCAAACTGAATGCACTGAACACACCGGACTACCTTGACATGGATGCGGAGGATGCATCTTATCTCTATTCCTTGCCTTGATGCAAGTTATGTGATGAGAGGTTATTCTATGGAAGTGTACAAGGACAAACACTGCATCCATTTTTGTCTTTATGCTACTCTAGTTCAGGAATTTCATTGAAAAGAGGGAAGGCCAATTTGTTTGGTCATCAATTCACAACATCATGTAAGGAGTTGTAATCTTACATGTCACACATCGAAGACCACAAGAAAGGTCAGCAATTATGTAAAAGAACTAAAAGATACAGGAACGCCTATTGTTATTAATTAAATGGCCATCTTGATAGACCACACTTGGATGCTGATGCATATACTCTCTATATCTAAATTAATGACATCAACACAACTTAGTTTGCATGCGAGAGAGAGAGAGAGAGAGACACACACACACACAGAGAGAGAGAGAGAGAGAGAGAGAGAGAGAGAGAGAGAGAGAGAGAGAGAGAGAGAGAGAGAGAGAGAGAGAGAGAGAGAGAGAGAGAGAGAGAGAGAGAGAGAGAGAGAGAGAGAGAGAGCCTAGTTGTGGCAAGATGGGGATGTAAGGTGTGCGCAAAGACCATCACATAGAATGCAATCCAGAATGTTGGTGCTTAGCATTCAGGTCATGTGATAAAAAACTGGGTACAATGTTTTGGAAACTTGTAAATCAATCAGCTTATTTTCAATTGTCATATTACAGATTTGTGCTCTATATTTTTACATAATTGATGAACAACACAAAACATACATGCACCAAGAGAATCATGAAAATTTGGAGTGTCTCTTCTTTGTTTCCAATCATAAATATATCCATATTCATTCTTGGGCATAACCACTAGGTTAATCCAATCGTTTTCAATGATATATATCACCTCCATATACATTCAATTTGCACAACCACTAGATTTTTCTAAATCAATGATTATGTTGACAACCTTTCACAAATCACTATCTCATGGCTATTTGAACATAATTTTTTTTCTCTCTATCAAATTCAATTTCAAATATGAGAGAAAATAGTGACCTATCACTACCTAAAAACTTTAATTTGCAACATTTTTGAAGAATTCATATCTTGCTACAAAAGTTCACTGAAATTTCCTTGCCAATATGAGGCGTCTCGAGTGTCTTTGCAAGACTATTATGGACCTAAGATACAACAACTGAACACCACAAACCGTTTGCAACCTAATCTAAATGGAAAAAGGAAAATCCTCTGTGACCTGAAGTGACCTTTTGATATAGATTAGAGTGTTGTGAACTGAAGTGATCTTTAGTATACATTAGAAATCACTCTATGTATTTATGTATGTATGAATCTATATCTCTATTTCTATATTAATGTACGTTTGATGTTTATATGTTTAGCATATGCATGTAAGTAGAGAAGGTTGAAACCTTATTAAGGGCTTCATAAGAAGCTTATCTTTCCATGCCCAAGCTTCATAGCTATTTTTGTGAAGCCGAGGCCTAGATGTCAAATTTAAGCCCTCATCTCTAGCTAATACAGGAGCAAGTGAGTGCACTAGATGAGAACAAAAACCGAGGAGAAAATGCGGAATCAATTATGCTTCTGAGGGGGGGAGCCACAAATCTCGAGGATTAGCTAGCGTACCCAAAGCTTTCGAGAGAACTAGAAAAATTAAAATTAATGAAGGCAAAATACATCAGGGGTATAACAGAAAGTCATAACCCCCAAACAGACAGGTGAGCAGTTACATCACAGAAGCCAAAAAAGTACACATGAGGCTTCTTCTACTAGAGTAGAGCTTGAGAAGAAGGTCTTTCCATTTTTTGTAATTATTCCTTCTCAGGATTCTATGAGTACTGGAATCCCTAACATCAACATACATTACAGAGGTGTTACACATATACATTATCTTATGGAGACCACTGTTACATGAATACATGAAGTCTTTGGGAATCTTGGAATAAATACAGTGATTTCTACTTTTCCAAACAAACCACAAGATGTGGTTCGTAATCAGGTGCCACAACAACATATCCATTTTGTAGCAGACTTCCACTTCCTATTAAGCTTAAGAGTGATCTTAGAAATGTGAACAACAAACTTTTTGAATATCTTGTACATATCAGATGCCACATCCCTAATTCCCAAGTGTCTGGCAGTATAGCAGTCAACAAGATTCTCCAACAAATCCTTCCTTTTATTCTTCAAGATCTGTTTACAATCAAGAGAAAGCCCATCAGTAGCAGAAATATTCTCCTCATTAATTACCTGGTTCCTTGTAAAGAAGTCCATCCATTTGGAGAAGCCAACACTTCTACACTTATTCATTCTGATGGAAAGTTGATAGTCTAGGGGCACATCTTTCGAACCAATCCAAGCAGATTGCTGCACCTAAAAAGAGAAGTTAGTGGAAAAAGAAAGAGGAACTTTATAATTGCACTTGACTTTCATCCAAGCCTTCCAAAAAGAACAAACCAGCCTACTGCCAATGGGGGAAAATTGATAAGGGGAGGATATAACATCCCATAAGTTAAAATTGTTCCGACTTTTGTGCCCAACAATGTAAAACTTTTTAATGTTCCTTTTCACCAAACAAGCCCATAAATCCTTACTGGAAGCAGCTCTCAAGACCCACTTTGCTGCTAGCTGAGTAGCCATCCTAGATGGGTAGATTAAGCCAAACCCACCTTCTTCCTTCTTCATACAGCATACACACCAAGCAACTTTGGGCACTTTGTTGGATCCTTGATTGCCACCCCACAAGGACATCAACAAACATCTGGAGGCCAAGCTGAGAATTAGATCAAGGAATTTGAATACCTCTGATAGTTCCTTGGTTCATGCAATCTCTTACCAGACACCCAAGAGCATCACTACAAATGGCAAAGAGGAGAGGAGCTAGAGGGCAACCTTGTCTAATGGATCTATATAGACTGAAAGGTTCGGAGATTTGGCCATTGATAACAACCCTAGAATTAGCATTACCAAAAAGAATACTAGTAAACTTAATGAACTTTTTACCCAAACCAACATCATGCAAGGACTGAAGGATAAAATCCCACTCAACTCTATCATAGGCTTTGTCAAAGTCAGCTTTAAAGAAAAAGGTGTCAACATGAGTCTCTCTGGCATAATCCATACCTTCCCATATAGATATGATAGCATCAAGGATATGCCTACCATTAATGAACCCCTTTTGCTCAGGGAGAATGATATCATCCATAATAGGACTAAGCCTACGGGCAAGAGTAGAGGCATAAATTTTGTAAAGAGAAGTCAGGCAAGAGATAGGTCTCGAGTTGTTTAGGTCATCCTTGGATCCTTTCTTATGTATCAGCTTTATGACTCAAGAATTGATGAAGAAAGAAAGGGTACCTCTTCTTATGGCTTCTTGCCAGATCAAGAGAATGATGGGCACTAGAAAATCAACCAGCTCCTAAAAAGACTCATTCGGAATACCATCATATCCAGGCGACCTGTAGAGTTTCAATTTACAAATGGTTTCTTTGATCTCACCGACAGAGAGGGGCAGGTCCAAGATAACAGCCAGAGACTGAGAGATCATGTGCTTTCTCTTTATGGCAATCATGGCTCTAACACACTGGATATTGTCCCAGAGCTTTCGTAACAGTATTTGCATAGGAAAGAGGGAAATGGTGGAGTATCGTTGGTAAAAGGAGTCCTGATCTTCGTGTGATCATGGCAATCTTGCCCCTGCTACGAGGATCCGAGTCATCCGACAGAAGATGTATGCATCAACATACATCTTTACAGGGACAAGCAACCGAGATAAGCGGAACATGGGAGATTAGATCGCTTTTATTCACCACATGGTAGCTTCTGTTCTGTTCTTCGTGACTACATGGTAGCTCGCTTTTATTCACCACATATAGCTTTGTACTCTTTGATAATCAGTACGTACCATACATAAATCAAGTCCTTGTACTCCATACCACGCAAGTGTCTTTGCAGAGTCTCATTAACCAGTACATTAGCAAACTCCCTTGCTGCAGATAGTCCCTTCCATAGAAAAGACGACATATTGATGACCTTGTGCAATGGCTGCTCCGGTATTCGCAATCCACCTGAAGCTTTGAGTATTAACAGGAAGCAAATGAAAAATTGCTTCGCGGATGTTGCTTGATGCTGACGACTACAAATATCGAGTGGCCACAGCTAAACTCGTCTACTTTATTGTCGTCTAGCTATTGCTTTGCAGCAAGCCTAATGTAAAGTAGTTTCTACGTCATCTCATTGAGGCAAGCCGTCAATTGCTGAAGTGTCGGAGTTGAAGTCTTTTCGTATTTGTAAACCTCAATGCGGAGAAGGCTTAAGGCTTAGATGGAGGTAAAATCTTTCATTTGGTGCAATCTATGTAATAAACCAAGTCATAGCAACTAGGAATGTCAAGAGAAGACCACATGTTAGTTTTGTGGGAAAACTGGCCATGAGGCAAGAGATTGCTACTTCCTCAAAGGTATTCAAACCAATTCGATCCACGTTCTTGGAGTAGAGTTCAACCAAAATAGCCAAGGGCACCCACAAGAAGTAATGTATACTAGTTTGCGCCCCCTCAGTTCAACAACAATGCCTCTGAGTACAAGAATGGCAACCAAAGAAAACCAATAACCAAGAAGAAGCCTATAATGTGGTATCGGTGGGGTGAGTGCGGGCATTTCTAGAGTCGATGTCCTCTTCCTGAAGGTTCACCCTCCATGCAAAATCTGTCCTGATGTCACTGATCACTACTCAAAGGATTGTCCAAAGTTGCGGCAGAGCACCACCCAAGGAGGACTATGTGGGCAGTAGCTTGGGAGTTCCTCCTACCAAGTGAACGTGATTTCTGTGAAAGGAGAAACCATTCCGAACTGGGGAGTCCTGAGTGACATGGAATGTCAAGGTAACCAAAACAGAGAGAAATGGCCAATTTCAATAATTAAACCAACTCCTACAGTTGGACCAACTCCAAGTATGAGAAGAATTTCAAATAGACCAATTTCAATAGTGAGTCCAATTCTAAAAATTAGTCCAATCTCACAAAATGGACTAATTCCAAGGACAAGACAAGGTGGATTTTTGAGCTCGAACCAATTCTAGAAAATGTACCAATTCTGGAAGTTGGTCAACTCCTAGAATGATACCAATATCGGATGGAAGAATTCCAATAATCTCAAATGGACAAATTCCACTTGTCAAGCCAATTTCAGAAATTAGATTGATTTCAGAAATATGACCATCTTCAAGAGAAAGACCAATTTAAAAAATTGGGCCGTCTTCGGAGGGACCAATTCTTGAAATTGGACCAAAACCAATTTCTGCTGGAAATCCATTAGAACATGCTAGTTTAGAATCTTTTGCAACAAATGTGGTATCACTACAAGAAATAAACTCTACAAAAATTGATACTGGAGAAATTGATGTGGGAGTACTTACGTGGGCCCAAAAGAAGAAATTGCAGGATAAAAACAAACTCAAGACAAATTGTTCGGAGGCGAAAGGTCCTAGCCTGAAGGTGCCTTATCTTGAAGGAAGAGGCGTAGAGGTAGATAAAGCTTACAAGGACACAGTGAAGGAATTATATGGGTCATCCGAAGAGCCAGATCCAGATTTTACTATCGTCGACACACAGAATCTTTTAAAGAAAACATATATGCAAGTATCTCTATATGATCGTTTAAGGATGGATGAAAGGTTAAGGAGTTATGTTCTAGGAATAATTGAAACATTCTGCCCTCCAACCCTTGAAATCACAATTAGTGGTGAGCATGTACCTACCAATATGATCGTGCCAAGTAAGACACCTACTTACTCTAGAAGCCCAAAAATCACATTGACCATCAAAGGCAAGACTTTTACAAGAGTAATCATCAATGGAGGATCGGACATTTACCTAATGCCTGGCTACACTATGCTCTCGTTAGGCCTAGAAATGATGAAGATTCGAGGACATAGAGGACATCAGAGACGAGATAGAAGATACGAGAACTCTAAGAGAGATCGGATCAAAGGGAGGATACTCAAGGAAGTGTGTGGCTATTCTCAATCTGAGTAGTTCTGTCAAGGAGTTAGACAAGAGGCTCTCGTCTTGTAATTGTGGACAGGGCTCAGTGCTTCGTAGAGACTAGTGTACTTCACCAGTGTCTAGAGTTGAGTTGAGTTGAGTTCTGTAGTGAGGTTGTGAGTTTTCAGAGTAGGAATTGCCCCTAGCTCCTTCTATTATGATTGTATGGCCTGTCCTGTATACATCCATGCTTATGTTAACCAGTGATGCTTATGTGAGTCCATTTTTGCTCTTCTTCTGTTGCGTTTGTGATTCTTTTTTGTGATTGTGCAAAGCAACACATAGTGCATACTGCACTTAGAAAAAGAACCCACCTCCAGCACTAGAGAACAAGAATTTCCTCTACACTGATCATTGATGTGAGATGTACAATGTATCATGTTACTTTTTGAATTCATATTTTTTGACATTAAACACGATACAATATACAAGTCAAAGTATCATTTCTAATACTTATATATGTTATAGGCTATAGCCCATGATGTATCCAAATTCCAATATATATGTATGTTTTTGACTTCATATTTATCACAACTCATAATTTTCTCCCTGGACTATTTTGTGTTTTATGCCACATGGTTCATTAATGGTTGTAATTTGTTATTTGTAAGTTTTAAATTTTAATATGCATAATATATATGTATATACTATATCTTAGATTCTTATGAATACAATATACTATATCTTAGATTCTTATGAATATATGTGTATTTGTAATGATGCACCTTGCATTTGGATACCATTCGGTCCTCACACCCTACTTGGTTTGGTCCTCACACCCTACATGCATTGAACTGAATGCACCAAACACAACAGACTACCTTGATGTGGCTACGGAGGGTGTTGAGCTAAACAAAGTATGGATGTAAGTTATGTGATGAGAGGTTATTCTATGGGAGTGTGCAAGGATAAACATTGCATCCATTTTTGTCTCTATCCTGCTCCAATTCAGAAATTTCATTGAAAAGAAGGAAGGCCAATTTGTTTGGTCATCAACACAACATCATGTAAGGATGTTGTAATCTTACATGTCACACATCCAAGACCATAGTAAAGGTGATAAATTATGTAAGAGGACTAAAAGATACATGAACGTCTACTATTATTAATTAAATGGCCATCTTGACAGACGGCACTTGGGCACTGATGCATGTACTATCTATATCTAAATTAATGACATCAATACAACTCAATTTGTGGCCAAAACTAAAGAAATCCTAACTATGTCTTGGACACAAGGTTATGAATTTGAACCCACGTATGTTGCAAACTTAGAAAAACAATTCCATACCAATGCTGATCAAGTATCAAAAAGGTCAAAGAAAGATGCATAAAAATTGCTTGGGAAAGAACTAGTACAACTTTATTTGGGCCCACTGGCCATTCTTTACAACATTGATCTCCTCGACTAACAAATACATTATTTTTTATAAACCAAAGAGAGATGGATGGACCTGGTGATTGAAATTTGAACGTCCATCTCGCGGTTATAATTCATATAATACTGCACAACTAAGAACAAAGACTTCGACCCCTTCTAGCAAACACAACCATCTCCTATTATAAAATATTTGAATCTTCTCAGCAAAGAGAAGAAGAATATATAGTGAATGCTCAAACAAACCTACTTTCAAATGCACATAGATCTTTAATCTAAACATGATGATTGTTCAAAACATAAGATATCTGAAAGTTTTCTGCTACAACATTACAACTGTCAAAAGTAAGAACAGAGAACCATCAAGCATGAAGCATTAAAATCAGCCGAATCTTCAAGTGTACTCATTTGACATAGACTTACAAAGAGCAAATAACATTATGAATATGATCATGAATAACATGTATAAAATCATTTATGATATTATAATTTGCTAGTGACAAATCCTTCAGCCACGTACATCGTCACCTGAAACATACAACATACATAACTGACCTTGAAAAATGATCTGATCATATTTGAATCCATCTATATCCAGATCTTGCACCAAAGGCAAAGCTTTCACCACCATTTCTGTAAAATTGGTGATGCTCTTGCAATAATACCTAGTGCAAGATTATAATGTTCAAATAAGTAATTCAAGCAAACACAAAATATAGGTTATAATATTCAACAAACAGATCACATACACAGTAACAGACACTTCAATCTAATGCATGCAACTCGATTTTATGTATGTAATTATGTGGCCATTCATCCAGACTAGGTGATTCTATTGATGTTTACACAAGATAGAAATGGTGGTTTGTGGCAACTTGCAAAGCCCCTTTCATTGTCACCTTGGCAGATCAACATAGAGTCATGCCATTGGTGTTGCTGAAACACTGGACATGGATTTGCAAGGGTGCAAGTTCGTGATGAATTTTGTTGTAAGACTGTCATAGGTGGAAGGAGCGTCCCCACTTTTGCTCTACAGACCCTGGTTAAGGCAAGCATTTTCAATGCAGAATGGGGTCGACCTTCATTATTATTTTTAACGCCTTCCAACAATCGAATCCAGCTTCACATGGACAAAGCATGTGACAATGAAGCTCTTGCTCAATGCTCTAACTTGCAATCCAAAGAGCAAATACACCTTCATGAAGATGATGAAGCTCTACAAAAATGGATGAAGGTGGTGTTGGAGGAGATGGTGGATATCATAAGAGATGAGTTGGTGTAGCTAAAACCTGCTTCACACCTACTATAAGTGATGGCTGGAGAGTGTTGTGGGCCTTCTTAGCTAACTAATAAGCATAAATGATCATATATGTTTCTTGGAAGATGATGTATAAATGATAGGATCAAAACAGATAGGTAGGCATATGGTCCAATGCACAAAACTTGCTATTTTGGTTTAGATACCTACTGAGTGTTTTATTCAATTCTTTCATTATAGTAGCAACTAGTAAAATTCCTTTTGGGGAACTTCGATTAGCTTAACAGGCTACCATTCATGAGTGGAATCATCTAAAATGATAAAATATTCTCACCTTTTATAGCTTTGTGTTGGAGCCAAGCATTTGAATTCAAATTCAAATCCTCACCTAAAAGTAATCCTAAAGTATCGGATTGATTGTCTCTTGACTTTAACTACCAAATTATACGAGATTCCAAGCTTCTCAACTCCTCATGGGTCTATATCACTTTTACAATGAGTAATTAGACTCAAAGTTAGAAGAGGTTGTGCATATGAAGCTTCTCAAGTGATATGCTAATACATCAAGTTTATGTGTATTCATCAAGTATGTAGGCTTGGGCTTAATTGCACCAATAGCTACCCCTCAAGCCTAACATGCTTGATCTTCATTGCTCCTTGATCTCTTGTAGCCCAATCATCAATTTGAACCTGTTCATCTTTGTTCCATCCAATGATTTGGTAAGTAAATCTCCACATTGCAACTGAGTTGATACATATGCTAACTGAATATCCTTGCATAGAAATTTCTCTCTAACATAATAATAGTGCACTTCAATGTGCTTAGTCCCAGCATGGTACACACGATTAGCAACCAAATGAAGTGAACTAGTATTATCTCCAAATATAATTGGAATGTAGGAATGTATCTCCAAATCTGCATACAATTGCTTGATCCACATAGCTTCCTGAGTTGCATTTGCCAAACCTCTATACTCTGCTTCTGTGGAAGATAAGGTCACAGTTGGTTACTTCTTGGATGACCATGATATGAGTTTTGAACCTGCAAAGATAGGTACCCTGAAGTGCTCCTCCTATCATCCTTGGAGCCAGCCCAATCTGCATCAGAATATAACTTTATATCTATGTTAGAAGTAAAGGGATAGAATAACCCCTCATTCATAGTACCCTTTAGATACTTAAGCACCCTATTTGTAGCTTCTATGTGTGGCTTCATTGGTACATGTGGAGAATGAGTTCTCCTATGTGCAACACAAATGTGTAGTGAGCCCTTGTATGTCCAACACTTGGACAAACAGCTACACCTTAGATAGCTTGTTGCTCTCAATACAAAACTCAAATGGACTTGTGCCTTTAGTCAATCAAATTAGACAAAGAGGGATTTCTAAGAAGCTATAACTAACTTAATTTGGACAAGTTTTGATTAGGAAATGCAACTGACAAAGATGAGCTACCTATCCACATAAGTATGCGGAAGAACTGAACTTCACTCTCGGACGGATGAATCTCTGAATATATATCCTTTGAGAAAGATATTTGATATAGACAAAGTAGACATAAATAGCTTTCGAAAAAGCTAAACAACAAGTAATTTGGATGAGTTTTGGTTAGGAAACTCAAATGACCAAAATAGAACACCTGCACACATAAGTACACTAAAAAATTGGACTTCGCTCTCTGATAGATATCTCACATAATAGATATTTCAGAAAGAAAAAGCACATGCAAGGAGCTTTCCAACAAGACAAAAATCAAGCAATTTGGATATGTTTTGGTCAAGAAACATAACTGACTAAAATAGACTACCTGTCTACACAGTTATACTGAAAAACTGGACTTCACTCTTTGACTCATATCGCATAGAATATGTAAGCTTCGAAGAAGATATTTGAGCTGAAGAAAGTAAACATGATGAGCTTTTCAATGAGTGTTTAAATGCAAGAAATGGGTGCATATACACTGAGATATGAGCTTCACAATAGAGTTGTGTACAAACTGACGTGTGGCTAGAAGGAGCTTAAGGGAAGACAAAATGACAAAATGGCCAGATCCGACTATTGGGAGCTCTTGCCTCTTTCTCTCCTTGTTTAGAACATGCTCCCACTCCATTTTTATAACCAATGAGCATGTGAAGAAGTTTGTGCCTCCTTCTTAACTCACCACTTTGCCCACTACATGCCACTGACTACAAGGGAGATAATGTATCTTTTACTCATCATGAATTTCGACTAGAATTTTTCTTTTCTTTTCTCTTCTTTTCCTCTATCTTTATATTTGATAAATTTATCCAAGCATAGATCATATGAAAATGAGCTTGTACATTTATCTTCAACACTCCCCCTCAAGCTCATTTGGGAGTTATCTTCAACCATGTCCTACAAATTTATCACATCCTTGAAACCTTTGAGTTTAGAAGTATCCAAGAACTTTGTAAACATATTTGCAACGTGCTCTTTGGTTCTGATGAACTTTATCTCCACATCTTTGCTCAATACCTTCTCCCTTACATAATGGTAGTGGACCTCTATGTGCTTGCTCCTTGCATGAAACATAGGATTGCTTGCCAAGTAAATACTTGACATGTTATCACCGTATATAGGGATGCTTCCAACTTGCACTTCAAGATCAGCCAAAAGCTTTTTAATCCACATTGCTTCACATGCGGCAAATGCTAATCCTCTATATTCAGCCTCCATGGATGAAAGTGCAACAATAGGTTGTTTCTTTGAGCTCCATGTGATAGCTCCATGTTGAACATTCTTCATTTGATGTAGATGCCTCTAGACCTGAAACCTTTGTGCTTGATTGTTGAACTTCTTTTTGATTTGTTCCTGCATAATCATCACAATATTCTTCAAGAATCTTTTCCTTTCCTTTATCTTCATACCATGGCCTTAGTTCATCAAAGAACACATCTCACAACACTCTTAATTCCTTTGTTCTAGGGTTGTAACACTTGTATCCTTTTTGCTCCGTCGAGTAGCCGATGAAAATGCATTTTTCTGACCTTGGTTCCATCTTTGTTCTAACTTCTTGTGGAATGTGAACAAAGCAAACACATCCAAACACTTTGAGGTATGTAAGATCAGGTTTCTTACCGGAATATACCTCCTCTGGAGTCAAGTGATGTATTCCTGATGTTGTGCACCTATTCATCAAGTAAAGGGCAGTTGTGGTAGCTTCAGCCCAATAGTATAATGGCACCTTCATATCGTTGAGCATGCATCTTGCAATTTCAGCAATTTGCCTTATTTTCCTCTCAGCTACTCCATTTTGTTGTGGTGTATACCTACAAGTGAACTGCCTTTTGATCCTATTCTCTTGTAGAAAATCTGAAAACTCTTTGGAGAAGTATTCTCCTCCACCATCGGACCTTAAGGTTTTAATAGAACTTCCTGTTTCTTTTTCAACTTCAACTTTGAATCTTTTGAATATAGAAAACACCTCTGATTTTTGCTTTATACAAAATAGCCATACCTTCCTTGAGTGATCATCAATGAAGGTGACGAAAAATCTATTACCAGCCATTGATTCCTCTTGGGTTGGTCCCCATACATCCGTATGTATCAAGTCCAAGACATTTGGGCCACATAATTGCTCCTCTTGAATGGCTGCCTCGTTTGCTTTCCTAGTTGACAAGCTTCACATAACTCATGTAGTCCAATGCTATTAAATTTTGGAAGACCTCTTACCACTTCATGTTTGCTCATGTCCTTCAGCTTTGGAATGTTGATGTGTCCTATTCTTTTGTGCCATAAGTCAAGCTCTGAAATCTTCTTGTTCCCACATTGAATGTACATGACCTTTCCATGTGGATGTTGGACGTCCAAAGTGAACATCCTTCCTTCTCTTCTACCTCGAGCAATGACCTTGAAGCCTTCCTTTGGATTCTTTATGAAGCACCCATTCTCATTGAATATGACATGATAACCCTTCTCTATCATTTGTCCTACTGAAATCAAGTTCTTTGAAATTGTAGGAACATGAAGAACATTAGATAGTACCTTTGCTCTACTTGTATCTCCAAGATTTATATCTCCAATATGTTCAATCATGTGTTGAGTATCATCACCTATTTCAACACATCCTTTTCCACTTGGTACCTATAGATTAGTGAACAAACTTCCTTGGCATGACATATGGTTACTACAACCTGAATCAATGTACCATTTTTGTCATCTTCACAAGAGCTTCTATACTCATGTCTCATTGCAAGTAGTGTGTCCTTGCTTCCTTCACTTGAGGTGCTTGCATAATTTCTTTGGTTCCTTTGATTGCCTCCATTTGGTCTTCCATTCTTCAACCAACAATCACTAGCATAGTGTCCTACTTTACCACAATGATAGCATGTTATACCTTTATGAGAATTGTAGGAGCCTCGGCCTCTTCCTCTACTTCTACCTCGACCTCTTCCTTGTGTGTTGGCATTTGATGCATCCTTGTTGTCTTCTGAATTTTTTTTATTGTAGTTGGAGTTGTTGTGACCTCTTCCTTTTCCTCTTGAGCCTCCTCTTGAGTTCCTTCCTTGGACCTGCATATAACATTTGGTTGTGGCTGTCCTTTCCTTTGGGACCACCAAAGCTAAGCTCTTCTGTGACAAGATGAGGGATTAGTTGTTCAAAAGCTGGATATGCATCTTTCAAGTTAATGGAAGTTATAAAAGGCTTCCATCTTTCATCTTCTCTCAATCCATTGAGAGTATAACACACAAGATCTTTGTCTTCAACTGTTGTGCCAATAGAAGCTAAAGCATCACTTAGCTCCTTAATCTTCAAAGTATATTCAACTATGGATTGACTCGAAGTTTTCTTGATTGTGTTCAACTCATTCTTGAGTTGAAGTTTCCTAGCTTTGGTACTTGTTGAATACATCCTTTCAAGAGCTTCCCAAGCATCCTTAGCTTTCTCTAAATGTTGAATATGCCCTACCATAGCATTAGTAATGACTTGTGAAATGAGGAACATGACTCTTCTATTCCTCTCTTCCCATTCTTTTGCTTGCCTCCTTTGGACTTCGGAGGCCATAGCTTGATTGATTTGAGTTGAGCATCATCGCCGCTCACAATACCCCATAAGCCTTTGCCCATTAGGTAGTTGGTCATTCTAAACTTCCACACGGGATAGTTATCCTTATCCAATTTCTCTACTTGTTGACCCAAGTCAGCCTATGAAGACTATCAAAAACTTTGAGAGTTACCTCGAATAGTTATATTGTCCTTTGCTCTTGCATTTTTGAAGCTCGCCCTTGTTTTGTAGCTCCTCTTTTGCTTTGCTTTAACTCCAGCTCTGTTGATGAATCTTCAACACCAAGTTTGCTCTAATACCAACTGTGGAGAATGAGTTCTCCTATGTGCAATGAAATGCGTAGTGAACTCTTGTATGTCCAACACGGACAAATAGCTACACCTTAGATAAGCTTGCTGCTCTCAATAAAAAAATCAAATGGACTTGTGGCTTTAGTCAATCAAAGTAGGAAAAGAGAGCTTTCTAACAAGCTATAAATAACTTAATTTGGACAAGTTTTGATTAGGAAACGCAACTGACAAAGATGAACTACCTATCCGCACAAGTATGTTGAAGAACTGAACTTCACTCTCGGACTGATAACTCTATGAATATATATATATATATATATATATATATATATATATATATATATATATATATATATATATATATATATATATATATATATATATATATATATATATATATATATATATATATATATATATATATATATATATATATATATTGAGAAAGATATTTGGTATAGCAAAAGTAGACACAAATAGCTTTCCAACAAGCTACAAAACAAGTAATTTGGATGAGTTTTGGTTAGGAAACTCAACTGACCAAAATAGACCACCTACACACATAAGTACACTGAAAATATGGACTTCACTCTCTAATAGATATCTCACATAATATAAACCCTGTGAATGCGATATTTGGAAACAAAACCACATGCAAAGAGCTTTCCAACAAGACAAAAATCAAGCAATTTGGATATGTTTTGGTTGGGAAAGTTAACTGACCAAAATAGACTACTTGTCTATAGAGTTATACTAAAAACTAGACTTCACTCTTTGACTGATATCTCAGAGAATATGTAAGCTTTGAAGAAGATATTTAAGCTAAAGAAATTACAAGAGATAAGCTTTCCAATGAGTTTTAAAAGCAATAAATGGTTACATATACACTGAGATATGAGCTTCACAACAGAGCTGTGTACAAACTGACGTGCGACTGGAAGGAGTCTAAGGGAAGACAAAATGACAAAATGGCTAGATCCGACTATTGGGAGCTCTTGCCTCTTTCTCTCCTTGTTTAGAACATGCTCCCACTCCACTTTTACAACCAATGAGCATGTGAAGAAGTTTGTGCCTCCTTCTCACCACTTTGCCCACTACATGCCACTGACTGCAAGGGAGATACTGTATCTTTTACTCATCATGAATTTTGACTAGACTTTTTCTTTTCTTTTTTTTCTGTTCTCTTCTTTTCCTTTCTATGTATTTGGTAAATTTATCCAAGCATAGATCATATGAAAATGAGCTTGTACATTTATCTTCAACATTACATGCATGACTTGACTCAATGTACTCACATCATATGCAATATCTACTCTTGTCAAAGTAGCATAATTAAGACTATCCACAAGTTGTTGATAGCCTATAATATCTACAAGTAGTTCACCTTCATGTGAAGTTAGCTTATGATTGATCTCCATGGGAATATCTTCATCTTTAGTGTTCTCCATCTTAAAATTTATCAACATATCATTTATGTACTTTCTTTGTGTGATGAATATACCTGAATCTGTATACACAAGTTCTAAGCCAAGGAAATAGGTTAACAACCCTAGATCACTGATTTTGAATTCCTTCATTAGTTGAGCCTTGACCTGCTTGATACCATCAAAATCATTACCTGTAATAATGATATCATCTACATAGACACACAAGTAGATGACCTTTGATTTATTCTTCTTCACAAATAAAGAAGAGGCTACCTTGCTTGCTACAAAGCCTTGATCCTACAAATAGGTAACAAGTCTATGGTTCAAGCTCTAGGATCTTGTTTGAGACCATAGAGTGCTTTTCTAAGCTTGCATACATACCCTACTTTTTCTTCATCTTCAAAACCTAGTGGTTGTGCCATATATACTTCTTCTGATATCGAACCATTTAAAAATGCATTCTTGACATCTAACTGATATAAATTCCAATTTTTTGATGTAGTAAGACTTACAATTACCCTGATTGTTGGTAGCTTTGCCACAGGTGAAAATGTTTCTTCATAATCTACTCCATGTGTTTGGGCAAATCCCTTTGCCACTAGTCTTTCCTTGTACTTGTTTATAGAACCATCAGAGTTCTTTTTAACTTTATATATCCAGCTTGAACCAATTACCTTCATATCTGGTTTCTTGGGAACTAGGTCCCAAGTGTGGTTTTCTTGCAATGCTTCCACTTCCTCCTGCATGGCTTCTATCCACTCTTTCTTCTTCTTAGCCTCTTCAAATGAAGAAGGCTCCTCTGCCATTGAATCTTTAGTATACACAGAGTGTTTTTTGACTAAGGATGTATCATATCCAGAACTTATGGGCTTCTTACTTTCTCTTTGTGATCTCATTAAAGCTTGATTGGAAGACTTGGTTTGCACTTGCCTCTTGACTTCCAAGATTTTAAGTCAACATGCTCCTCATCTTCTGAGTTGATGTCCTCTGCTTGGTTTTGGTTTGGCAAGTATTTTCTTGGAAGAATAGAGATGGTTAGAATTTTAGGACTAGGTTAGAAAAAATCTAATTTGTATTATTTTAGGGAATTGATCATCTATCATTGTATATATTCATGGACGATTGTATTAGATTAGGACAAGGACAAAAAGTAAAAAATTTGACAAAAATGGTCAAAATTTTTTATGAAATAGTAACATGAGATAATCACATATTCCTTAAGTACTCACAGAGAGATTTCCAACCATATATAACACTTATCTATTGGATGTCATCCGAGCCATCAAAAGACGAACGCTAATTTACACGAGTAAAAACGTGTTTTTATGTACATATACTGAGATGCACATGCAATTTAATTCACATATGCTTTATGAAAATCATAGTTTTAATATCGAAAGCAAATAAAAGCTATTAAAAAGCTAGTGTTAGCTTTTCAAAAAGCTAGGTGATAAACTCAAAATCATTAATAAGCAAAATTGGAAAAGCAATGGAGAAAATTAGTTTTCTTGGAATCTGTGGGCCATAGTTCTTATTGAAAATATTCTGACTTCTGACTTTTGACTTCTTACGAGATTTTGACTTCTGACTTCTAACAGGATTTGACTTCTTACGAGCTGCACACATGACAGCCTCAAGCCAGAAACTATGTGGTAAAGCCTGACTCGACCATACATCTCGCCATCTCCATGAGTGACCTGTTCTTTTGCTCAGCAACTCCATTCTGTTGAGGTGTATATGGCACTGTAAACTGGTGTTTTATCCCACGTTCAGCCAAAAATGCATTAAAATCAGAAGACATATATTGCCCCCCTCGATCAGAACGGAGGGTGCCCATTTTACATGCTGACAGATTTTCAGCCAAAACCAAAAACTGTTTGAAGCACATGAACACTTCAGACTTTGCCTTCAATGGATATACCCATGCATGCCTGGAAAAATGATCGATGAAAGTCACGAAGTAAAGATAATTCCCAAAAGAAGGTGTCTGCATAGGACCACATACATCACTATGTACAAGCTGCAATTTCTGAGTAGCCCGAACTAAACCATCTTTTGGAAAGGATGAATGCTGCATTATTCCCAAAATACAGCCTTCACAAACATGTTTTCCATGTGCCTCAAGTTTGGGCAAAGAGGACACCATTTCAGATTTATGCAGGCGTAACAAACAAGCAAAATTCAGATGACCAAAGCGTGCATGCCAAAGCTTTGCATCTCACATAGCCTAAGAATCATTTACTGCACATGCCAAATCATTTACAGATCTTTCATAGTCTATGAGCTTATATAGCCCACGACATAAAATGCCAGAAGCAATAATCACATCGCCATTTGACAGATCATGAACTATACACATGTCATCAAAAAATTTCACAACCAAGCCAATCTTGGCTAATGTAGAAACTGATAAGAGGTTCTTCTTGATCCTTGACACAAATAAAGCATCTGAAAAAGTGAAAGAACTACCATCAACAGTAGTCAAAATGATCTTATCAACTCCCATAACAGGATAAGAGGAGTTGTTGGCACATGTAACAGTATTCCCTATAGGGGCAGGCTCGAGTGAAGAGAAGAAATTGCGCTGTGAGGTAATATGTTTGGTTGCCCCACTGTCAAAGTACCAAACATCTGAGTGCACTGCAGACATGCACTGCTCATGAGAAGATGGGTCAAAACTGTAAATAGTAGTAAATGCCCATTCTTCTTCCTGCACAAGATTAGTAGACTCCGTTTTCGGTGTAGAGGCTTCTGCAACAACCATTCCAGCCTCTTTCTTCTTTGCCTCTTTTGCAGCCAGTTTTGGATAGTTCTTTATGATATGATCATTCCTTTTATAGTACTTACAAAACAATTTCTGCTTTTCTGATTTTTTCTCATCTTTGCCTTGGTTCTTCGAATGTGCAACATTTGCAGATTTCTGCTTACTAGTAGAAGAGCTCCATTTTCCTTCGCCCTTCAGACTAGCCAAGAAAGCTTGATCTTCAACATGCATAATGGACCTGTTTTGCCTGGACTGATCTTCCTACAACAGAACAGAGACTAACTCCTCAAATGACAAGGCATTTGGATTGCCTTTCATCATCAACCAAAGAGTAGAAGCAAAACTCTAATATGAATCAGGAAGACCATTCAGAATGGTCTGCATAAGTGAGCTATCTGGTATAACCTCATCAGTAGAAATCAACTGTTCCTTCAAGTCTTTGATCTTTGTTAGGAAACTGTCCATAGAATCACCTTATTCATGTGCTCACTCTCCAACTGTTTTCGGAGGTAAGCAACACGAGCCTCATTCCTAGCTTGGTACAACGTGGTAAGTGTATCCCAAGCATCCTTAGCTGCTCTGCAAGTGCGAATATGAGGAATAATGGCACGTTTGACAGACAAAGCTATCAATGCATGTGCCTGTGCATCTTTGCCATCCCAATGAATCTGCTCTGCAGTAGGTGCAGCAGAAACCGCAACACGAACAGGAATATGCAGAATATCACCATCTTCGACATCTTCTGCATCAGCTTCTGTACCTGCAGTTGTAACAGTTGTAGGTGTGATTGGACGTTTTTCGACACCATGCACAATGTTCCACAGTCCTTTTGCAACCAACACATGTCGCATCATATAAGCCCATAACGGGTAGTTGGTACCATCCAACTTATCCTCAACAACCAACATACGGAATACATCATTGCTTTCATCCATGGCCGGTGACTAAAATGCCTTGATGCAGAAAATTGACTGTATCTCAATAATTTGAACAGAATTGCCCACACAAATTCTGCTAGACTTGTAGCAGACTTCGAGATGCTTATACTCGCGAATAGAAATTGGTATATACCTTTGGAACAAAAAGAGGAAATAGCTTGCACAAGCGCTACGATAGTGCATTCGGAGGCTGAAATGAGCTCAGATTGCGATTTCGGCACCACACAGCAAAGCTATTTTGATCTCGAAAACATGCTGAGTATGCTCACCAAAATTCGTGCGATTCTGAGACTGCAAATGGAGGAGTGTCGACGGCGCCCTAGATGAAGCGACGGCCTACTCTAATACCAATTGTTGGAGTTAGATGTCTGCGGAAGCACGTGAACAGCACAAGGAAGAAGAAGAAGCTTGGAGCACAACACACAATATTGAATGTATTACTAGAGAATGTACAAAGATAAGTAGCCCATTAGGGTAATAGGCGTATATACAAGCCGGGGGAAAGAAAACCTCGTAAAGAGGGAAAAAGTGCCTTGGCGGTCCTAGTGTGTTCACACACATCACTACCTAAATATATCAATAGTAACTGCCTGTATAGGCACCACATTACTGCTATCAAAACTTGAATCCCCTATTAGGCCTACTATATTAACGAGTGTAACCTTTGGTGCACTAGAGGGCTGTCCGGGACAATCTCTCATGAGTTGTTCTTTGCCACACTCATGACAAAAGACTTGTATTGTGATGTTCTACCCTTGTACCAGAGCTGGTGGATGGGGACATTCACGAATGACATGGTTGCCCTGATATCTAAAACATGGTCCTCTAGGGGCTTGTGGTCTCGTCTGTTTCACTTGGTTCCTGGGGTTAGGATTCGCAAACATGAGATTAGCATATTCTGGTCGAGAAGGGTTTCCATGTCCCTCACAATTGTAGTATTCCTTCCTGTAGCTCTAATCATATTCCATCAATCTTGCCTCATAACAATAAGACTCGGGTCTGATCAAAACCTTGATTTGGTGTTTCAAATTTTATCAAAGGTGTCACTAGTACTAGGGCTTTTTCTAGATTCCCTTCCAGTTGGGTGTACTTTACTGGAACAACATTCTGTGGGTGGGGTGGATGTTGTCCTAGTACAGGTTGAGGTTGGCCATATCCTCCATGTTCATATGGTCTGATTGCTCCTCGTGGTCCTAGATATGGGTTATACCTAGGGACTTCTCTACCTTGTTCTCTAGGAGGGTATATGTATGGCCTACATTGGGGTGGTACCAATGGTCATGGTTGTCTATCCATTGGATAGTTTTCCGTGTTGTGGTTGGTGTACTTCTGCTCACTGTAAGAGTACATGTTAGGCTCCTGAGTTGGTTGTCTATCGTAAGGGTAAGGTTTTGATAACCCTAATCCTTCTCTGGTCCAGACATGAGATGGGTGATCTCCACCGCAAAGTGTGCAACTTCCTAACATTGGCACTCTCAAGGAAGTGTTCTGGTAGTTCCTTTGTCCTTGTACTCCTAATTTCTTGGCCACTAACTTTGCCACTTCCTCCACATAACTTGAACTAGAAGTCTCATTGCTCGTATCCTCTGATTTGGTAGCATCTTGTGTGGTTTTGAGATCCTTAGCTAAGTTTTCTTCCAAATCTATGCACTCCTAAAGACACTCACTTAGGGTCTGCAATCGTTTTACGTATACTAAGATTCTCAATGTTCCATTGGTTAGACCTTCTAGAAATAGGGATATCATTTTTTGCTGAGAAGGTCTCTCTATCACAGGGCATCAGATTCATCTCAGTATTTTGTCGGGCTTTGGGGATTGAATTATGATGGGAAAAGTGGGTTTTACTGGGTGTATCCCAGATCCTACACCTTGGGGTGGTTCTGCCCTAAAGGTGATTCTATTCATAGTTCCCATTCCCTGGGTAGTTTGGATGTGGGAGTTAATTCCTGGCATGGTGGATTGCACCTGAGGTCTGTTTGGCATACTACGTTGGCTTGTTTGTCTTGACATCACATTTTCTATTCTTTGCTGGGTTTGGAATGGGTTTTGTGAGGTAGTTGCCTGATCTCGAGGAGGAAATATAGGCAGATCCATGTACTTTAATCTAGACCCCTCCACTTCCTCTATAGGCCAATATCTCCTTTGATTTTGGTCTAGGTATGTAACTCTAGATGGATTTTTCGGATCCCTTAACTCATATATAGTTGTTGGGTTGATGCCTTCTCATTGTGTCAGTGAATCAGTTTGTAGGAGTAGGTCTGATCCATGCACCAAGTATACATCCATCAGATAGTCATCTTGGAGTAACCTATCCACTTGCAATACTTGAGCCATTATTGACTTTCCCTTAGGGGTAGTCACTGTATCTCCACTGTTGGTTCTCCCAGAAGTTCGTTGTCCCTCTAACTCTCCTCTTTCGTTAATCTGATTAGGGTTTTCTATTACTACATATATCTGGCCCATCTTGTCCATGTAGACTCCACCTTCGTACTTGATCGCTAGCCTTGGAACTATTTCGAATTCTGTAGTGTTTATCATTCTTGCTATTGACCTATGTAGACCGTCAAGGTAGATGGGTATTCCTTGCAAGTTAGCGGATATGTATTGAAGAGACATCTGATATTCCCCTTCTGCTGCAGACATAAAACCTTCCCTAGGTACTGAACTATGCATGTCTTCAGAAGCCAAGAGTCTCTCCAAGTTAAAAGACGTTTCTGACTCACTCGTCTGTGAACTGAGCACGTAGTGCTAACCACTGAGTTGTGAGCCCCCGACTTGGTTGTATGGTTGACACTAGCCTGAGATGATTTGATACTTTATCTATATCGTCCTAGGTGTCTGCTTGATCTCAGGTTCATAAGCCTTGTCTACCAGTCCAAAATTTTCCTTTGTATCGTTCAAAATCCTTTGGAACCCCTTGCTTTCTAGTCCCACCTAAGGTTCAACTTCAAAATATTATATTTAATAATCCACGTACTAGTTTTATCGTAACCAGTCAATAATTTTGTAGTACTCCCTACAAGCTTTCCAACGAACCCAAAATTTGGGCTTTGTCCTTTCCTAGATTGTCTAGTTTGGTTTGGTGTATCTTGGCCATTGTCTTCTTGGATCAAAAGCTAAGTTGAGGGCTTATGCTTATCAGTTATGCTTCTTAATGTACGCTTACTTTGGAATACACCAATTGTATGAATTATTCTTTGTTGTTGTTGTTGTTTTGAATGGTATGAATTGTTGCAGCGCAGTCTTTACAATTTTAGAGATTGTGGTTGTTTGGTAACGTGGGAGAATCCTCGCACGTTCAAGACAAGAATGGAGGCAAAGAAGCTACTGTACCTTTTCATAGATATTGAATCAGTCCATGCTTTTAGTGAGGGATGAAATACTTTTTAGAATGGTGCTAAATGTAGGACATCAGGAACTGCGTAGCGCAGTGGATTAGCCCATTAGACTTCTCATCTATAGGACGTGGGTTCAAATCTAGTGTCGTCAAAAGCTACGTGAAACAAACACTCATTCACCGATGTAAGTAACTTCCATCGTTTGTTATGTAGCCGCAGTGTGCCAAGCTTCACCATCATCGTAATGGATTGATATGCAGGAGCGCCGAGCGGTCCTCCTCTCGCTCCACTCAACATGTGAAGAGGGGCTATTGTTGAATGTGAAGGGGGGCTATTTCTTTGTTTGTTCGAAAATCAAGATGAAGGAGCTCATCAGAAAATATGATAGAGAGCTTTTTGATGGATGGGTTTCTGTTAGAGGGTTTCAATTGCGGTTGGGTTTCGGCCCCAACGCCACATTAGGAAAAATATTATGTAAGGATACACACGAAGAAGAAGGAGCCTATAGAAAATTATTAAAGAATTTCAAGGCAGAGCCATAGAGAGCTAGGCATAGGTGGTCGAATGTGGGCTACCATTGCCCAGCCCACATAATCCCCACATGTGGCTTTCGTCAATTCAATCGACCTAACAAATATGAATGAACTTCTGAGTCCTATAAGGAATCTTCCATAAGTTATTCCCTTTACCATTGCATCGGGAGCACTATCCCCAAAACTTGGCACGCGGGACCATTGAAGCATTCTGATGCCCCACTAGGGGGGCCAGCCACTGGCCCCTTGGCACCCCCCAACCAAGGCTTCTCACCGCTACTCCAAACCCCAACGTTGGGGATCCTAGTAGCTCCCTTTCTTTACAATACCTTACATGGCCCAATTTGACCTTCATCCAATGCAAATTGGGATTTCCACCGATTAGTTAATGCATGATTGGCTTCTCCTCGTAATGGGGGCCTTAGAAAATTGACATTAGTACACACAATCGTGAGGGGTAAGTACTAGTATATCCTCATACCCCCCCCCCCCCCCCAATGTTAATGGAATGATAAATCAAATAGGTCTAGGTCCTATGCCTATCTATTGAAGATGCCTATTGAGATTCTTTCGGAAAGTGCTTTAATGAATACATCAGCACAATTTCTAGATTTGCATGCCTCACTTGAGATGTCTGATTTGGGGCATTTGCATCACTATTTGGGCATTCAATTTATGCAAGTTGATGGTGGAATGGCTTTGTGTCAAACGAAATATATTGACACATTAATGCAACGTTTTGGCCTTGAAAACTGTAAGCCTATTGCCACTCTTATGGAGACAAGTTTATGATTTAGTCTTCATGATGCTAGAGATGCATTTGATGTTGTCCTCTATGAATAGGCTATTGGATGCCTGATTTACTTATGCATTACTTGGCTAGATATTCAGTTTGTTGTCTCACAAATGAGCAGGTTTATGCATTGCCCAGGTGTCAAGCATTGGCAGGCGGTTAAGCGCATCTTTCGCTACTTGAGTGGTACTCAGCTACTTGGGTTGTTTTATCCCAAGGGTGGATCACTACCGCCAGATTTGCATGCTTTTTGTGACTCAGACTGGGCTGGTTGCTATGACACTTGTGTGTCTAATAGTGGCTTTTGCTTCATGCTTGGTAGCTCATGTATATCTTGGTTGAGCAAGAAGCAGCTTACTATGGCCACTTCCAGTTGTGAGGCTGAGTATAGGGTGGCTTTCACAGCTACTGTTGAGTGTGTGTGGCTCAAATGCCTTATGGCTGATTTGGGTGTTGGTCAGTCTTCTGCCACCACCATCTTCACTAACAGTCAGAGCGCATTGGCAGTTGCGAGGAACCAAGTGTTCCATGCTCGCACTAAGCACATTGAGGTGCATTATCATTATGTCAGGGAGAGGTTCTCTGCTGGGGAGATCAGCTTGGCATATGTGCCCACACAGGAGAACATTGCAGACCTTCTCACGGAGGCTGTGCCTAGGGAGAATTTTGAAGCTTTTCGCAAAGCTTTGGGCTTACTTTTTTTTGTGGACTGATTTCCACATAGCTTGGCACTTCCTTATACATGAGTGCTAGCTACTTGTTCACGGCTCTCCCAAGGGGGATTTGTTGATATATTTAGGTAGTGATGTGTGTGAACACTCTAGGACCGCCGGGGCATTTTTTTCCCTGTTTAGGAGGTTTTTATCCCCCAGCTTGTATACACGCCTATTGCCCTAATGGGCTACTTATCTTTGGACATTCTCTAGTAGTACATTCAGTATTGTGTGTTGTGCTCCAATCTTCTTCTTCTTCCTTGTACTGTTCGCGTGCTTCCGCAGATGTCTAACTCCAACAACCATCGCATCGGGAGCACTATCCCCAGAACTTGACACGCAGGACCATTGAAGCATTCTGATCCCCCACTAGGGGGGCAGCCACTGGGCCCTTGGCACCCCCCAACCAAGGCTTCTCACCCGCTACTCCAAACCCCACAGTTAGGGATCCTAGTAGCTCCCTTTCTTTACAATACCTTATATGGCCCAATTTGACCTTCACCCAATGCAAGTTGGGATTTCCATCAACCAGGTAATGCATGATTGGCTTCTCCTCGTAATGTGGGCCTTAGAAAGTCGACATCAGTACATACAATTGTGAGGGGTAAGTACTAGTCATATCCTGATACCCTCGCCCCCCCAATGTTAATGGAATGATAAATCAAATAGGTCTAGGTCCTATGCCTATCTATTGAAGATGCCTATTGAGATTCTTTTCGGCAAGTGCTTTAATGAATATATCAGCACAATTTCTATCTATTGTACAATATTCTAGCTCCACAATGTCACCTTCTATTATCTCACAAATATATTGGTATTTTACTTCTATATGCTTGGAGGGAGCATGAGATAATAGGTTCTTTGTAATGGCCATACAACTTTGATTATCACATTTAAGTATAGTTTCCATTTGTGGTGGAAAGTCGAGATCTACAACAATTCTTCTTCCTCAGAAGAGGGAAAGCAAGCTCCTTTGATCTCATAATTTCAGCCATAAGATCCATATCTACAATATGATGCTGAACTTTTTGTTGCTCCTCAATCCTCTTTGATCTATGAAGCTCATCTAAGAATGAATCCAGAACATCAACTTGACAACTATGATCATCATAGCAGTTGTTGTGCCCACTTTGCTAGTGGCTTCTGCTGTGTGGGAATGATTGGTTGGCTTTTCGTTGGAGGAATGTCTTATTTGGTGGTTCTTCCTCATCAATCTTCACCTATCTATAGGAGAGCACAAGATGTTTATTTATTCAGTTGATGAGTTAGTGGGTTTACCTTTGTTATCCACTAGGTGTGGTTCCTCATCAAATACCACGTCAATGTCATCTTCTATTATCTCACAAACATATTGGTATTTTGCTTCTATATGCTTGGAGGGAGGATGAGATAATAGGTTCTTTGTAATGGTCATACAATTTTAATCATCACATTTAAGTATAGTTTCCATTTGTGATGGAAAGTCTACAAGAATTCTCCTTAACCAAACTCCCTCACAAGAGGGAAAGCAAGATCCGTTGATCTCATAATTTCAGCCATAAGATCCATATTCATAATATGATGCTAGAATCTTTGTTGCTCCTCAATCCTTTTGTATCTATGAAGCTCATCTAAGAATGAATCTAGAACATCAACTTGACAACTATGATCATCATAGCAATTGTTGTGCCCACTTTGGTAGTGGCTTCTGCTATGTGGGAACGATTGGTTGGCTTTCCGCTAGAGGAATGTTTTATTTGGCGGTTCCTCCTCATCAATCTTCACCTATCGATGGGAGAGCACAAGATGTTTATTTATTTAGTTGATGAGGTAGTGAGTTTACCTTTGTTATCCACTAGGTGTGGTTCTTCATCAAATAGCACATCATAACTAAAAATGATCTTCCCCTCTCGATCCGAATGTCTATATGCCTTACACTATTCACTAGATCCTAAGAAGACAGAATTTCTACTTTTTTTATGCTAACTTAGTTCTTGTTTTTCCATGTATATGTGCAAAAGAAAAACATCTGAAATGCATCACTGAAGAATTTTTACTAGAGTATGCTTCTTGAGGAGTAATGCCATGTAGTGCCTTTATGTAGCATCTATTAGAACTATACACAACCATATTAACTACTTTTTTCAAAATAAATTAGGCATATCCTGAGCTTTTAGCATGGAGGGTGCCACTTCAGCTAATGATCTATTTCATCTCTCAACAATGCCATTTTGTTGAGGTGTGTGGATTGTCGTAAGTTTCCTCTTGATTCCATGAGCATTGCCATAGGTGTTGAATTCTATTGATAAGAATTCTCCTCGATCAATACAGAACTTCTTCAATTTTCTACTTGTTCCATATAGGAATCTTGTGCCAAATTTTAAATTTTTCAGATGCATTGTCTTTGTCTTGAATGGAATACATAAATATCTTTCTACAAAAACCAACGGCTATTGGTATAAAATAGAGAGATCCTCCCAAAGCATCTATAGACATTTTACCAAAAGGATGAGCATGTACCAACTCTAGAGGAGCTTGAGCTCTATTGATCTTCTATTTTGGAAATGCCTTCCTTTGCTGCTTGCCCATCATGCAAGCTTCACATGGTTCATATAAATCCAAAAATGTAGGTAAATCTTCTTCCATCGCTTTTTTTTTGGCATCGCTTTGAGGACAAAAAATCCAAGATGCCCAAAATGGAGATGCCAAATTGTGCTTGTGTTTTTTATGTAGCAGTGAGGGCACTTAAGTGATACAAGCTATCTTTCCGCATTTTGCTTCTTGTAGTATTACTTGTTTGATAAAAAACTTCTATAGCATCCGGGGAAAAAAATTAAGAGCATCCCTCTCACCCAAAAACAAGGAAGAAAGCTTAAAATCTTTTGTGTTGAGAGGATCTAGGAAAGGCTCAAAAATAGCTAGAAAATCGAGCCCATGGGTTGGGAATTGTCCCAGACGGACGGATGGATGTGAAAAGTTGATTTTTCTAAATGATGAGTTATAAAAGGAAGTGTGGTTTTCACTTTTTTTTTTCGTGGTTTTCTTCTTCCTCTTTTTGTTGTATGCATGGCTACAAGAGATACCAATGAAGAGGTGAAGGAACTTATTATGTCATATTTAGGAGACCTAACGTACTTCCATTGCATTGAAATGGGGAAAAAAAGGAGAGGGTATCCTCTCTATAATGCAGTGCAATTCTTTCATAGATGCATGAGAAATATTTGTGATGATAGGTTAGAAAGCAATAGTAGTAGTAGTAGTAGTAGTTATGGGTAAAAGACTTCATAAGTTTATGGAGGCACCACGAGAAGCACACTTGGAGGGTACTAGAAGGAGAGTGCTTCGGTTCTTGATATGAAGAAGTGTCCTTGGAGGGCTATTTTTGAAGTAGTAATTATGAAGGTAATTTTGCAAAGATGAATAAAGGTGGGCTTGAATTTCTTTGAAGAATATAGAATTGCTTTTTATATATTTGGGATTGCGTAGCGAGGTGTGTTGGAATTTACGATTGAGACTTCATAATGTTGGAGATGCATTTGATGATGTTCTCTATCAGCAGGTTGTTGGATGCTTGATTTACTTATGCATTACACGGCTAGATATTGAGTTTTTTGTCTCATAGATGAGCAAGTTTATGCACTGCCTAGGTGTCAAGCATTGGCAGACGGTTAAGCGCATCTTTTGCTATTTGAGTGGTACTTGGCTACTTGGATTGTTTTATCCCAAGGGGGGATCACTATCACCAGATTTACATGCTTTTTCTCACTCTAAATGTGCTGGTTTGTATGACACTCATGTGTCCACTAGTGGTTTTTGCTGCATGCTTGGTAGCTCATGCATATCTTGGTTGAGCAAGAAGCATCCTATTATGCCCACTTCTAGTTGTGAGGCTAAGTATAGGGCAGCTTTCACATCAATTGTTGAGTGTGTGTGGCTCAAACTCCTTATGGCTGATTTGGGTGTTGGTCAGTCTTCTGCCACCACCATCTTCACTGACAGTCAGAGTGCACTAGCAGTTGTGAGGAACCGTGTGTTCCATGCTCACACTAAGCACATTGAGGTGCACTATCATTATGTTAGGGAGAGGTTCTCTACTCGAGAGATCAATTTGGCAGATGTGCCCACGCAGGAGAACATTGTAGACCTTTTCACAAAGGCTCTACCTAGGGAGAAGTTTGAAGCTTTCCACAAATCTTTGGGGTTACTTCCTTTTGTGGATTGATTCCACATAGCTTGGCACTTCCTTATGCATGAGTGCCAGCTCCTTGTTCATCGCATCACTCCCAAGGGGAATATGTTGATATATTTAGCCAGTGATGTGTGTGAACATGCTAGGACTACCGGGGAACTTTTTTCCCTCTTTAGGAGGTTTTTTTCCCCGAATTGTATATATGCCTATTACCCTAATGGGCTACTTATCTTTGTACATTCTATTGGTAATACATTCAGCATTGTGTGTTGTGCTCCAAGCTTCTTCTTCTTCCTTGTGTTGTTTGTGTGCTTCTGCAAACCTCACTTTCTGATCCTAACTTAGTTCTTAGTGTTTGATCCTAACTTAGTTCTTGTTTTTTTCCATGTATATGTGCAAAAGAAAAACATCTAAAATGCATAATTGAAGGATCTTTACTAGAGTACACTTCTTGAGGAGTAATGCCATGTAGTGCCTTTATGTAGAATCTATTAGGACTACACACAACCATAATAACTACTTTTCCCAAAATGAATCAGGCATATCCTGAGCTTTTAGCATGGAGGGGGCCATTTCAACTACTAATCTATTTCATCTCTGAACAATGCCATTTTGAAATAGAATGATTTGGGAAGATTTTCATGATAGTCTCCCTTGAAAATATAGAAAGTTTTGTGTATTTACTTCCTTTTAAAATTTTGATTTCTTATGAAGTCATCATAAAACCATTCAACTTCATTCAAAAATGTTAAAACGGTTAGTTATTCAACCATCAAAGATACTTCAATTGCTCGTTTGTAGTCATAACATTTCACTTTGTAACAACTGAGTATGGTCATATGGCATATAAGCGCCAGATATTTGGGTTTATTTTTGTTGTAGCAAAGGAACCACAAAGACACATGCACACCCATAGACATCTACTATCTTAAGCACATACTAATATTCATGTATATCTTAGGTATTTCATGTTTATGTATTCAAACAACACTTGAAAACTACCTTTTATGGAATAACTTGTGATAAACATCTAAAAGAAAAGCACTTGATTTAAATCTCTCAATTATAAGATACACCAAATCTATAACCACAGAGAACACTATAGACACATCTTTGGATTCTCTTGTGACAATTTTTTTGTCAAAAATCAAACACAAATTCACATGCAATAGTATGCAGAAGGCACTAATACCCTGATTCTATACCTACCTATGTTAGATGAAGCCCTAAATCGTAAATATTTATGTATTTAAGAATATTTTTAATCTCAATTTTCGAACCATATAACTAATTTTCTACGTATTTATGTATATATACTAACATAAATTCTTAAACCGTTATTTTACATTTATCTATCTATATAGAATTATGAAAAAATTTAAAGCTCCATTTTCGTAATGTAATTTTCTATATATATATATATATGTACAAAAATATGTATATACTCTAGTATTATGTATGTATGTGTATATATATATATATATATATATACAAAATATGTATGTACTCTAGTATTATGTATGTATGTATGTGTGTGTGTGTTGTTGTATATGTATACTCTTGTGTATGTATATATACACACACACACACACACACACATATATATATATATATATATATATATGTATGTATACTCTCTCTATATATATGTGTATGTATACTCTCTCTCTCTCTCTATATATATATATACATATATATATATATATATATATATATATATATATATATATATATATATATATATATATATATATATATATATATATATATATATATACATACATATATATATATATATATATACTGAAATATGTTAAAATATACTTGTTTTGATTCCGAAAACTGGTTCACTTATAACCACAAATAAAATACATGAGAGGGACTCAACAATATGAATAGTAATATGTGGTAATTATGCTATCTACTTAAGTGAGATGGTTTGAAAGTAGAAATCCAAGGCAGCAATGTTGGACAAGGTAAGGGATCATACTACTAACCAAGAATATTTATACACACATAAACACCTACACACATACACAAGCAATAAACCTACACATCCATACATATTTTCACACATACATGTACTAGGACATATACATTCTTGCCCACATACCTCTTCTCCAAGACCTACCTTTTTAAGTTTTCTGAATGCACTAAGCAAAGCTCTGCACATATTGAAAGATAGAATGTTTGAAATAGAATGCACTAGATTTTTGGCCTCAAATAGATACCCTCTTCGAACAAGTTGATCCACAAAAGAATCTATATGATTTGTTGAACAGATGAGATTGTAGATATCTTCATCTTTTTGAAGATGTGTATACCCTTGACTAATAGATCGGTATAACTATACACACTAAGAAATGCTGAAAATGTGAGAGCATCTATAGTTTCATTTACCTTGTGCATAGGTAAGTCTCACACATATGAGAGAAGTGAAAATATCTTGAGAACTACAACAACTAGATGCATGTTGTTGATGATAAAAGTACATATCCTTCCAGGGTAAGGTACTCCTTCCAATCCTTTGACCCTCTATGATAAATTCCCACCTTGGTACAAGAGCTCCTCGTCTCACGAACCATGATATAGAAAAATTCACATGATTACTAAGAGTTCAAATATGATAGGAATAGTCTATGTGGATGAATTATGTATGCCCCTTTCTTATAGTAGACAACTAAAGCTGACAAGTTATTCCAATCTTGTTTATGTGCTAATTAAAGCCTTTTTGGTTTTATGGGATAGATTGAAGCCTTGTCTTTGTATAATTTTAGTCACGTCGGCTCATGGCTGATAAAAATAATACAACAGGATATGAGACAAAGGATGTTATTGTTTGAATGCATAAGTTAGATCTAGGATATTCATATATGTTGGCTATATTTTGCAACACCTTATATTGATCTGTATATTATAAGCATCATACCTCTACAACCACAATCCCCACCCCTCTCTTCCTCTTTCCCCCATGAAAGTTCCAAATAGGAAGAGATACAGGTTTATTGTGGTCATAGGTTGAGGTTTTACTACCAAAAACATTGAGTGAGGGTATAACACTGAAGTAGTTGTAGCAACATGCACCACAGAGCATTCCAGAGTGGGAGTCACCATCCCATCATGTGTGTTTGGCATTGTGGTTTCAAGAAAGGCACTTGTAGAATTGTGGCATGTGTTGAAATCAATGAAGGACCCTTGTCAAGATAAATAACAAAGGCATAGTGGGCCTCCTTAATTAATAGATCGAATTTTCACCTTAGAGGTTATGGAATATTAGGAGCTGTACTACGCAGGTTTTTTGACATAGGGCAGATGATCTTAGGATATAGAAAACCTATTGGTTGGCTGTATTTTCTAGAGATATTGCTTGAGGTGGCACATTGAGATTCACATGCTTCTCATGTGTTCCTATATCTTTTCCAACATTGAGGGCTGATACATGAAATTTGTATGCAAACAACAAAGGATCTCAACAATGTCTATTATGGGAGCTCTTCAAACAAAGAAAACCTTTTTTTTTGCTAAGACATAAGAACAATATTATCATGATCATTGATTTTGCCAATAGAGGGTAGGAGGATTCCCTTGTCTGTTCCTGTGACACAGTCAAGATTAGGCATTGATGATCTAGCATTTGGGGGTTTTTTATCTTTCTCTAAGATTAGCATTGCTGCTTTAGGGCCTAGATATTGAATGGCTCAACCCCATGGGTCCCTTCTTTTGTGTGCTACAGAAGCCTACCAACATATGTAGTTCTTGCATAAGGTGGAAGATACCCATAATCAATGACCTATAGAAATGGTAGTACCAAAACTTTGAACCCACATGAAGAAGGAGCAGCCTATCACACCCATAGAAAATTAAGGAATTTCAAGATGCATTGCATGCAAAGGCCGAGATGGAGGAAGCTAATGTGGATGATTCCCTCCTTAGTCTTATCAACAACTCCAATGTGACATCACTTGGTAGAATAGCTTAGGTAATGATGTCTTTAAGGGTGGCATTCTCTACCATCTTTGCGTTTTCTACTATGATTTGAATTGGATATGTGTGTGTGTGTGTGTGTTTGCACACACAATTTTACAGACACTAAGATAGGGAGAGTTTTGCAGAGGATTGAAGACAAAGAAGGAGAAGAAACAAGTAAAGGAAGGCATGCCCCAAAATTTTCAATAAGTGGCCCATTTTCTTTTACCAAAATCCATTGTAAAACCTTGAGAATTCATGTAAATGCTATAGAGGAGTCCTCTAGATGCATGATCCGTGAAGACTATAACATTACCAATGTACATTAGTAGGAATTTGGTGATTTATAGGAAAAGTGCCAGTCTCTTATGTGAAAGTGCCAATTTTAGGGCACATGTATAAAAGTCACTTTCTGACTCTTTGTAAAGACATTTTGCCATTGTGAAGAACTAACAAGCATAATTTCGAATTTGCTTCTTCTTGGCTACATATCATATTCTCCTTGAGTTTCTATGTGTGATTGATGCATGAAATGGGTGCATAGAGGTGTTATCTACCCCTTGCCATTCTCTTTTTGCCATCGTAATGTGTGTGAAGCACTGTGAGTGTTGGGGCGAGAGTTGGTGTTTCTCTACCTTATATTTTTCCCATAACATGAAACATGCTTGTCAGATTGAGCTGAAAATACCACTACTACATGTGTCTCATGAAGAGCCTCCAAAGGAACCTACGATTGACTATATTCGGCTCGAGGTGAGAGCTATGGCTTGATTTGTGCTTGTTTCCGCAACAAGTAACAGGATACACATTTTTAGTGAGAGAGGTGTTAGGAGAGGTGGATTCCCCTAACTTGCATGCATTGCTTGAACATTCACCTCATTAGCTATCATGAGGTCACATGTCTTCATGCACTTGATTTGATCTAAGTCCTTGGATTGATAGTTTAATGAGTGTATCAAATCCAATGCTATACACACTTGTTGATGATTGAGGTATAGTCTCCTTCATCGCAAGTCCCTAAGACATTATGAGGTTAGGTATACACTTCATCTCCGTTAAACACATAGCATATGCATGAGCAGAAACTCAAAGTTGACAAGAACATGTTGTAGTGATTGGCACCTTAAGGATGGAGAGAAATTAGGAACAAAACACTACATCAACAATTGAGTCTATGAAAAACCAAGAGTGTTAAAATAAACTTTTGAGAGTGGATATTTAGGTGCATAAAAGGAACACGAAAATGGAAAAATAATGAAATTCCACTGAATGATTTGAATCACTGCCAGAATAAGGGTGGAAAGGGTGGGCAAATGGTGTAAATGGGTGGAAAATAACTATGAAAAGTTGGGAGCGTGGACAAAATGGGCCCAAAAAATATAAAAATGATTGCATAAATGTCTCCCAATAAGTGGAGAGCAACACTAACAATCTATAGTAGGTGCAGTAGAAACTGTAGCACGAACAAGAACATGAAGAAAATCATCATCTTCAATGTCGTCTGCATCAACTACAATACTTGTATTTGCACGTGTAATAGGATGTTTTTCAACACCCTGCACAATATTCCACAATCCTTTTGTGACCAATACATGACACATCATATAAGCCCACAATGGGTAATTCATACCATCCAACTTATCCTCAAAAACCAACATACGAAATACATCACTACTTTCAGCCATGGCCACTGATTAAAATACCTTGATGCAAAAAAATGATTGTATCTGAAAAAGTTGAAGAGAACTACCCTACTGAGTTCTGCTAAACCTATAGCAGACTTCGATATGCTTATATTAGCGAACCGAAACTTGTATATATCTTTGGCACAAAAAGATGAAATAACCTACACAAGCATTGTGATATTGCGTTCAGAGGCCAAAATGAGCTCAGACCACAATTTCGGCACTATAACACAAAGCCCTTTTGATCTCCTAATCACTCTCAATATGCACACCAAATTTTGTGCGATTTTGAGACTTTGACCAGAGGGGTTTATGGAAGCACGTGAACAACACAAGGAAGAAGAAGAAGAAGCTTAGAGCACAACACACAATACTAAATGTATTACCACTAGAATGTACAAAGATAAGTAATCCTTTAGGGCTATAGGAATATATACAAGCCGGGGGAAAAAACCTCCTGAAGAGGAAAAGAAAATACCCTAGTGGTCCTAGTGTGTTCACACACATCACTATCTAAATATATCAACATTCAGGACGTAATGAAAGACTTATAAATACACATGCTCTGATAGACTCATCCATCAAAATATGTGGGTGGAGGTTGTACCCAATCTGGTGTCAAGTCTCTTATCTCTTTCTATTCTCTGAGTACTTTTTGTGAGATTTTGTTTCTATACTATCTTTTGCGTAAGTGCGTCTGCAGGATTCGAAGGGCAACAATGCTATCAATGCCAAGGCACGTCTATAGAGGTGGTTTCTTGACGTCTGATTGTGACTCGTGATGTCTGTTCCATTCACGATCATCCATCTCAACCCTCTAGTCCAGGTTTTTGTTTATCAATTTTGTTGTTTTGGGTTTTTTGGTTTGGTTTTTTGAATTTTTTGAAGTTAGCTACTATGCATTGTGCTCACTCTGACACTGTACTCACTGTGCTCACTATGACACTGTACTCATTGTGCTCACTGTACTCACTATGCTCACTGTACCCACTATACCCCTTGTGCTCACTATTCACTGTTCGAGTTTGGTTTAGTTATCAAATTAGTTTATCAACTCGGTTATCATTTGGTTAATCCTTTGGTTACTCCAAGGCGTCGACTAAGGCATATAACTATGGAATAACTTTGGCGTCTTTAGCTTCTTTGGCACTCATGGTTCACTTTGGTTCCATTGGCAGCCATTGGCTATGTGCGAACCAATTCTAACATATGAGTGGCAATAAAGGCTTAGTTATTTCCCTAGTTAGCTTACTTATTTCTCTAGTTAACCTACTTAGTTCCTTATTAAGGATGTACGGGATTTGAACCCACAACCTCACACTTGCAAGATATAAGCTTTATCCACTAGCCTATTTTCACTTATTGATACCTCATTCCTTTTAATTACTATTTAACATAACTTTTAACACTCTCTTGAACTTATTTATTTATTTATTTAACACTCTTTTCCTTTTATTGATTGATTGATTGATTTATTTATCAAACACTCTCATTTATTTTATTTATTTATTATTATTATTTTCTAATAATATACAATATTGTTAAAATTCTCTTCACTTGCTTAGTCCTAGATTTTGATTCTATATAGGGCCATGGACCCCACCCAAAATACTGACGATTTTGCTACATCACCCCTACCCATGGTACCAATCGAGCAATAATTAGAGCTTTTGTGACACGAACTCCAACATGACCAAAATGGGATTAAAGAATGTGATGCCACACTCCAAGAAATGCAAAGTGATGAAAATAACCTAATTAGGTGGTGAAAGTCATTATTACCGCTTAAGAACAAGGCATGTAGTCCAAAATTGGTGCAAAAATTTCCAATTTTCATGATTCAATGGGCAAAAGGATGGCCAATTTGTTCTGTCATGGCTATCCCAATTTGATGATTTTTATTCTGATGAATCATATTCTGAAATTGAGAAAATGAAATTCGTTACTAATTATTTTATGGATAAGGCCCAATTATGGTGGAATGTTTTGCGGCATAGCACTAATCACCCCACCAAATGGATCGCATTCCAAGAAAAGATCAAGGAATCCTTCCTTCCTCCTCAATTCCACTTACATGCTCATCGATCATGGACAACTTTTGGATGGAATGATGGAGATACTATGTCTACCTACAATGAATGTTTTTGGCAACAATTATTACTTATTCGTTTGCTTGAAACGATCCTTGAAGATACTTTGCAACGAAAGTATGAAGATGGTGTGGAGATGGGAATCCAAACCAAGCTTAACACATTACATGCTATGACTCTCTATGAAGCTATTTCTTTGCACATGATGCTGAGAAGGAGTTTCAATCCATCACAAGTTCATTTGCTTACAACAAACGCATCAATGACAACAACCAATGAAGCCCACTTTTCCCTTCAAGCATCCTTTTACTACTATCTCTCCCCCTAAGTTTCAATGCCCACCTACTTTTTAGCACCCACCCACTTCTCAATGACCTTCCCAATCGAATTTCACACCAGTTCACAAGCCAAACCCCTTACACCCTACCAAACCTCCAACCCGTCAAACTACAATGATGGATGCTCAACAAAAGAGGCCTCGTATCACTTTCTGGCATTGTGGTAAGTTTCATCATACTAAAGCTAAATGTAGGTTTCAAACTAGTGACATGAAGCCTGTCAAAGCTCAAGTACACAACATGGAGGTGGTTCCTGAAGACATTCAACCTGATTGGACTCAAGAAGCATTGGAAAAGGATCTAAGTACCTTGGGTAACACAATTTCTATTCATTCTTTACTTTGCATGCAAGGTACCATTCATGGTAAAGTTGTCAATATATTACATGATGATGGTAGTTCGCATGATTTTATTTCTCATACACTAGTGCAAAATCTCCAATTAAACCCACTTCCTTCTATGTATAAAGTTAAGGCTTCATTTCAAGGAATTAGATATAATGTTACAAGTGAAGTGCACAATGTTCACATTTGTATAGGTTCATACATAGATGAATGCACATTCTTAATTGGTCCTTTGCAGTCCTATGATGTTATACTTGGTATGCCTTTTCATCGCCATTATAATCCATGCATTGATTATCATACACACACAATGAGTTTTAAGTTTAACAATCAAGATATTTTTTTGTATGCAATGCATGAATTCAAACCATTTCCATTAATTAGTCATACTCAAGTAAAACATTCATTTAGGAAAGGCTACAACTCATGTATTGTTTTTGTCAATAACATAGTTGATTACACACATACACTTCCTAATGCACATAAATCATTTATAGACTCCTATAAGGATTAGTTTAGAGTCGATTTTCCTTCTAAACTACCACCTTCTAGGGGATATCTTGACCATAGTATAGACCTAATTCCTGGTAGTTCTCCTCCTTATAAAGCACCTTATAGGCATGGACCTTTACATCAATAAGAAATAGCTAACCAAGTTAAGGATTTACTTCACAAAGGACTTATAAGACCTAGTTCTTCTCCCTTTGGAGCACCTATTCTTTTAATACAGAAGAAGAACAAGACTTATAGGATGCATTGACTATAGAGCACTCAATAAGTTCACAATTAAAAATAGATATCCTATTCCTAGGATAGATGATTTGCTAGATAAACTTCGTGGAGCACATGCCTTTAGCAAAATTGATCTTAAATATGGCTATGATGAGATAAGAATGACATAGAATGACATTTACAAGACTGCCTTTAGAACTCAAACTAGTCATTTTGAATTCATGGTAATGCCTTTTGGACTCATCAATGCACCTCCTATGTTTGCACGTATGATGAATAGTGTTTTCCTTGATTACCAAGTCTTTGTTCTTGTTTCTTTGATGATATACTTGTCTATAGTGATAATAAAAATGACCATGAAAATAATTTAGCAATTGTCTTTAATTTGTTATGCAAAAACAAAGTTTATGCCAATCCTAAAAAGAGTCATTTTTACCTAAACGAATTAGAGTACTTAGGCCATATTGTTTCTAGTCAAGGCATTCATGTAGATCCAAAGAAAATTAAAGTAACTGAAGAATGGCATGTACCTCAATCTGTGAATGATGTACACTCTTTTCAAGGATTAGCTAGTTTTTATAGAAAGTTTGTAAAAGGTTTTCCTTATTTAGCACTTCCACTCACATTATTATTGAAGAAAAAGTTAAAATTTGCATGGGGATGAACACAACAACAATTTTTTGAAAAACTCAAACATGCACTTTCTCATTCACCTGTTTTCCAAGTACTAAATTTTGCACAACCTTTCCTTGTAGTTACAGATGCTAGTGGTTTAGGTATAGGTGCTGTATTAATGAAAAATGATCATCCCATTGCATGTGAAAGTAGGAATCTTAAACCTGCTGAAAAGAATTATAGTACATATGACAAGGAACTTTTAACTGTAGTGCATGCTTTAAAGGAAACATTACCTTATGGGTTCTGAGGTTCTAGTCAAAACAGACCAATCGACTTTTAAACATTTATTAAACCAACCATTGATTTTAGATACACACATTAAATGGGCTTCATTCATAATAAATTTTTAGCCTATGATTCAATATCAACCTAGAAAAGCTAATATTGTAGTTGATGCCCTTAGTCATTCCCTTCCCCACAATCAAATATTATTTCAATCAATAATATTTTTGATGTTCATATTCATTCATTTCATGACATGATTCCTACTTATGCATCTAATTTGTATTTTTCACAAGCATGGAATGGTTTCAATAATTCTACAACATTTAGTGAGGAACACTACACTTTCATAATGGATTTTTGTACTTCCAACACAAGTTATGCATCACACAAGGTTTTAAAGAATTTGTTATGAAAGAAATACATGAACCACCGTATATGGATCATAGGACCATACAAAGTACTATTTCTACATGTAAAGAATTTTTCTTTTGGCCAAATATGGAAAAGGATATTGCATAGTATGTTTCCCATTGCATTGTGTGTCAACGTGTAAAAAGACATCATGGAAAAGCATTTGGATTATTAATGCCACTTCCCATACCCAATGGACCATGGGAACAAATTTCTATGGATTTATTACTGGTCTTCCTACAAATTCATCTCATAATGATATGATTTTGGACAATTGTTGATAGATTTAGTAAACTAGCATATTTCATTCCTTGTAAAAAGACTCTTTCTGCACCTCAAGCTCTAAGTTATTTATTAAATGTATTTTTCTGCATCATGGTTTTCCAAAAGTTATTCTTTCATATCGAGATGTTCATTTTTGTAATCACTTTTGGGTTGCATTATTTCAAAATTTATGTTCCAAAATAGAGTTTAGTTTGCATAACATACCACTACTGGACTTGCATTGTATGAAATTATTTATGGTGAAAAGCTTCCCACTTCCATGAATCTCACTCAAACTGATATCCCTATGGTTGATTCTTTTGCACAAGATCATATTTCTACACTTCATGAGGTTCATGAGCACATTGAAAAGAGTCAACAATGTTACATTCGTAATACTAATAAGAAACGAGTAGCTAAACAATTTAATGAAAATGACTTTGTATGGTTACAAATAATTAAAAGACATTTGAAAAATGTTTCACAACATTTTAAGGTTAAACTTGCACCATGTTATTATGGACCTTTCTGTATTATTTAGAAAATTAATGAGAACGCTTTTAGACTAGACATACCTTCTCATTGAAATATACATAATTCTTTTCATATAAGTTTGTTGAAATCTTTTAGAGGAAATTACTTGAAGAGGACGTTGTAATTTTAATTCCCAGGCATATGGCATTATTCTCCTTTCTATCTATTCTCTATGCTCCCTTGGTGCCTCCTTTTGTTGTTTCCCCTCTCACCTTCTATATCCCCATTTGTCTACAAAGGGTTCCTTATATACTGGGTGGTCTCTCACTACTTCAAGCACTCCCCTATCTATCTTGGTCACCTTATTTTATCATAATACCTCAGATTGCTTGATCTATCCACTCACACAAGGGAATTGCACCCCAAGAAGGACATTACAAATGGTGACCTTATGCTGGCAGTGTAAGTGTCGGCTAGAGTTAATGCTTAACACATAAGTACTCATATGTAGTTGAAGTGTTCATGGGTGCATAATAGTATTTGGATGGACACCAATCGGACTAGTTGATATTTTGTTTCCAGAAACCATGGGCCCAATCCTTTGGAGTAGATGTCATCATGTGCTTCAGACTCCTTGGCCTTGAAACAGGCAGGAGCAACATAACTCTAGAATGAGTCTGAATGTGTTTAGAAAAGACCTTCCTTCCATAATTCCATACCATGAACATCCACCAAATGTATAATGCCCGCTTCAGAAGTTTGCTCCACCCTGAGCAAAAAAAATAAAATTATGGATCAAAAAAAGTGCGTGAAGAGAGATTCTAATCTAGAATTGTGGACCAAAAGAGGAAGATAAATGGGTTCTATCTGGATTTCTACTTTTTATCGAAAATTGAAATATGTACAAAATTGTTTCTCCGTTTCAGGTGTGGTAAATTTTGAGCTTGGATATGTTTACCAAAGGTAAGGGTCATCTTTTAGTGTAGTTATGTGAGCTTCTATCTTATCATATCCCCATCCAAGTAAAGTTTGGAAGTTCTTCTCCACAACTACAAGTGTTTGTAGACTTGTAAGTTCCTTCTATATGCCATTTGTCACTAGGTGCAGCTTCCTCCTTCCTCCATCCTGTCCCGGAGGATCGGGTGCCCTTGTTTGAGGATCTTTATCTTGCATGGTTGGACCAAGCTCCATTAAGTACCTGAACTTGACTTTTCTAATTCTTGTTAATCGTTCGTTCATTCCATCATGATGCTTGCATTTTCTACCTTGGCCTTGGTCAGACCCTAGAGGGGTCTTCTCTAGCTTGAACTATTGCACCTCTCCTCCCTTCTACGACCTCATATTGTGCTCTAATGTCACTAGGATCTTCCCTTTGGATTGCCATATTTGTATCATGATGCTATATTTTACCATGCCTAACCTATTAATTTCTTTTTGAATGACTTTATTGCATGCAATAGTACAACAAGGCTAGATTTTTCTATATTTTTCCGTGCCTAACCTATTGATTTCTTTTTGAATGACTTTACTACATGCAATAGTACAACATGGCTGGATTCTTGCACAAACTTGTTCTTGCATATCATATCTCTCACCAAGTTGCCTTTTTCTAGGTAGCCAATTCTTGGACCGTCCACCTCTACAATCAAGGTGGAAACATCCTTGGTTGTGTAATCTAGACCAACTTCCATTTGTAATTTCTTTTTTCCTGATTGTATATCTGCATATAATTCTATCCCCAATCATGAGTGACTTTCACATGTCTGAGCCAAGCTCATCCCAAAAGTAATGGGAAACTCTTATTATGAGTAGGAGTCGAAGTATGACAAAATCTAGGATAAATTTAGATCCTTTTATTGTTAGTTGGATTCTTTCCATTATTCCAATGGGCTTCACTCTACTTTGGTCTGCCAATGCTACAATGGATTGCACTTGCTTAGTTTGTTGGATTTCTAACTTTTTCATCGTTGATTCGAGCATGATGTTGATCCCATACCCACCATCTACGATAACTCCTTAATTATGTTGCCCAACTATATTAACTCCTATCCATGGGCTTTGATAATCAGTTAATGGGGTCTCTTTTATAAAGCAATTACTTAGGTTACTCTCTATGGAGACTAGTGTTCCTAGACAATCAATGATTCTTATCATCTCAATTTTGAATCTTGCATCCATACGCAATAATTTGTACAGGCTGAAGTGTTGGTATCTATTTCTTAGGATCTGGTTTATTGATAGATTTGTTGTGAGGGTGCTTCTTGTGAGTTCCAACATCTTACCAATGAGCTCATTGGGCTATTTGATATGCATCTTTTATCATTCTTTCCCTCCCTAGCTCCTTCTCGTTATTCTTAGGTGCTCCTATGGCGTGGGTTAATGCATTGCTCAGACTCTTCAGCAAAATCGAGACCTTCCCAAATATCAATAATAGCTTCTAGTATTGATCTACCCTTGATGAATCCTTTTTGGTCCTCACTAAGACACTTCTTCAAGTGGTAAGAAATTATGTTGGCAAGTACTTTTGCAAGAATCTTGTACCCACTTTGGAGCATTGTGATTGGGTGCCAGTTTTCAAACCTATTCTTGTTATCTTTTTTATGGATAGGCTTGATGACACCATTGTTTAGGCATTCAAGAAGTGCACCAAAAGCCAATGCCTCTTGCCAAACCAAGCGCAACGGTGTGGCCACCACCTGTCTGAAAGATTTGAAAAACTCATTTGTGAGGCCATCAGGACCCGGGCTTTTCCCATTGGGGAGAATATCGATAACTTCAAGAATCTCGTTATTTGAAATGGGTGCGTCAAGGAGAGACTTCAGATAATGTGGTATTCTTAAGGGATGGTCGCCATACAATCCCACCTATGGGGAGAAAAGGGCATCAAAACCCCCAAAAGTTGAGTAGAGTGGTGAACAATAATAGCACTGTTTTCTTCTTCTGTTTTGCATTCAACCCCATTACTACCTATCAAGAAGGGAATAGACTCTCGTGTTTGATTCCTCTTGAGGATGCCACACATCTCTTTAGTTGGTTTGTCGGCTTTACCCACCCATCACTCTTTAAAGTATACTTGTAGGTTTTTCCTTTGAATTTCTTCCTCATATCTCAACCTGCATTTGATTTTCCATAGTCCTGTCTGGTATTGGTAATTACCTTTGTTCACTTCGTCCTCAAGATGCCATAGCTGAGGTAAGCTAAATTGCATGTTTTGCAAAAGCAAAACATCATAGCTATCCAGAATGTAGTTAGTCTATGGTGTTGAGATATCAAGCTCAACATGTGATGATCCAGAATAACACATATCACTTTTTCATCTCTCTGACATGTATAGTGGTCATGTCGATATATGTCAGGGAGACTTCAGTGAGCTTTATTAGATTTATCTACCAAAAATGATGGCACATTTGTTTCTCGCCAACTCACTCATTCACAGACATTAGGTTTTTTCCTTATGTACTGGTCTTTATATATTGCACTTGTTGTATTCTTGTTTTTAGGTCATTCTTGTACATTCCAAGAAGAAGAAGATTATTCTTCCTTGCCTCAATATTTGTGTGTGTGCTTCTCCTTGATTGTGAGATTGTGTGTGTGAGCTCTCTTCCTTATTTCCTTCCTCGTGACATCGTATCAGAGCTAGTGTGGCTGTAGAGAGCTCATGGAGAAGGATGATGGTGAAGAGTAAGCGAGAAGGTGTGGAGAAAGTGCAATTCACAAAGGAACTCAGATTGCTATAGCATGAAGGTAGAAGATCTCAAAATATTTTCACGATTTATCCCTTTAGGGTCACTCGTTTTTGTCAGATCAAAGTTTCATGGCCATCTCGACCTCTCTTTTAAGCCTGCAAGGTGGAACCCACAGAAAAACCAGGTCAATTTGCAAAATTATAATTGTCATTGTGTTAAAAGACACTCATATATTCTAGATCCAAAATTTCAAGCAATTTTGTGTACTATTGATACACGAAGACTGTGTTTTTCTGAGATCGAATTGTCACGTCATAGTGCGATAGTGTTCAAGTAGAGGTGTTGCTTGTAGTGTCTTGCAGTGTTGTGAATAGCTGTAGAAATGGCAAACGTAGATGGAATGAGTGAGCTTATGAGTGATAAGCTGGACAAGAATAACTTCCATGCTTGGAGATTTAGGATGATAAATTTCTTGATGGGAAAAGGCTACTAGAAGTACATCGAAGGAGAGAAAGAAAATGCTCCGCAATTGCCAGAGAGGAATGGGAATGGTCTAGACGAGGTAAGAGTGTATGAAGAACGGAATCAAGGAACAAGAAAGGTAATGTATTGGCTATCTGTTAGCATACAAGATAGCATGATTGAGCACATAGTAGATGCCAAGACTCCAAAAGAGGCTTGGAATAGTTTGGTCACATTGTATGAGACCAATACAAAGGCACAAAAATTGCAACTCAAGAACGAGCTGCATACACTAGAGAAAAAGAGCATGTCAGTAAGTGACTACACTTTGAAAATCAAAAGCATATGTGAGTCACTTGCATCTATTGGTGTGAATGTAGTTCATGATGATAAGGTGGAAGTCTACCTTTGTGGTTTAGGAGTTGTATATAAGCAGTTCAGATTTTCTATACAGACCAGGGAAAATATTCCAAATTTTGTTGATCTAGTATCTATGCTGATTATTGAAGAAAAGAATCTTGGTATGGATTCAAAGTCCCAAGGAAAACCCAATTCTGAGTAGGTATTCTACTCTGGAAGAGGAAGAGGCAGAGCCAGAGGCTTCAGATGTAGAAGAAGACACAATAAGCAATACAAAGGTCAACAACATAATCATGCAAGAGGAAGAGGACAATTTTGAGGTAGGAGGAGCCAAAGAGGTCATAGAAATCTCCAAAGAAATGATTCAAGTAATGACAGTAAAGGATGTTGGAATTGTGGTAAACCTAGACACTTTGAAGGTTATTGCAGGTTGAAGAATCAAAATAACAAAAGGCAGCGAAACAACTATGCATCCATAAGTGCAATTGATTATGAGAAGTTGTTCATGGTTCAACATCACATGATGAATACGATGTTTGTTGGTGTTTCAAAATCGAATGATAATGTCTGGTATGTTGATCTAGGCGCTTCAAATCACATGACTAGTCATGCGGAATGATTTAGTATTCTGCAAAAATTGCCAATTCCTAGATATGTTGAAATAAGTGATGAGACATCACACCCTATCAAGCATACACGAAACATAGCACTATTTATGGAGGATGGAAAGGTAAAACATCTTGTTGATGTGCTGCATGTTCCAAATATACAAAGATTCTGGTTTCTATACGACAAATGGTTGACCAGGGATTACAATTCAGGGTCAATGCCGATGGGTTATATGTAGAAGAGTACAAATAGGATGGAAGATTGATTGCCAAAGGAAACAAACTGGGTAGGATGTTCACCTTAAATGTGAAAATTTCTGAAATGAATCGAACCATGTTTGCAAAAGGTGCAAGAGTTATTGCAATATTAGTCTTCGTCTCTTTAGCATACTCTAAACCTTCCCGAATAGATATAATGGCATCCAAAATAAAACTCCCTCTAATGAAACCTTTCTGCTCAGGAAGAATAATCTTGTCCATAATAGGACTAAGACTTCTAGCCAAGGAAGAGGCAAAAAATTTGTACAAGGAAGTCAGACAAGAGATAGGTCTCCAATTATTTAGGTCATCCTTAGCTCCTTTTTTGTGCACCAACTTAATCACCCAAAAATTGATAAACACAGAAAGAGCACCTCTCCTCATGGCCTCTTTCCAAAATACAAGAATAATGGGCACAATAAAATCAACAAGCTCATGAAAAAATTCATTAGGAATACCATGAGGACCAGGAGATTTGCAGGGTTTCAATTTACAAATGGTCTCTCTAACCTATTGGAAGAGAGGGGTAGGTCTAGGATAGAGGTCAGGTTCTAAGGAATCAATTTCTTCATTTTAAGGGCAATAGTGGCCCTAGCCCTCTAGATATCCTCCCCCCACTTGGGAGGCCTACAGAGAACACTAGTAAAGAAACCAATGGCCTTCAACAAATTCTCCTTAATAGTAGTAGCATAATCCCCAGAACAAACATAGTCCCTAGCTTTCTTTTTCTTCATAAGATCAAACATATGCTTATTAGGTCTATCAACCTTCCCTACCCAAAATTCTCTGGAAGAGGCAAGAGCACCACTAGCTAAGAGATAGTCTTCATACCTCAACCTATCCTGGAGATCAAGAAGCTTCTCACTCTTCAGATGCTCATCTATGTTCCCATTCTTAGCATTATCTATCTCTCTCAGAATCATCATTCTTTTCTACTTCCCATTGGAGTTAGAGGTCTACGGAAGCACACGAATAGCACAAGGAAGAAGAAGAAGAAGCTTGGAGCACAACACACAATACTGAATGTATTACCACTAGAATGTACAAAGATTAGTAGCCTGTTAGGGCAATAGGCGTATATACAAGCCGAGGGAAAAAACCTCCTAAAGAGGGAAAAAGTGCCCAGTGGTCCTAGAGTATTCACACACATCACTACCTAAATATATCAACAAATCCCCCCTCGGAGTGGTGCGGGGAACAATGAGCTGGCACTCATGTATAAGGAAGTGCCAAGCTATGTGGAATCAATCCACAAAAGGAAGTAAGCCCAAAGCTTTGCAGAAAACTTCAACTTCTCCCTAGGGAGAGCCTTCATAAAAAGGTTTGCAATGTTCTCCTATGTGGGCATATATGCCAAGCTGATATCCTCAACAGAGAACCTCTCCCTAACATGATGATAATGCACCTCAATGTGCTTAGTGCGAGCATGGAACACAGGGTTCCTCGCAACTGTGAATGCACTTTGACTGTCAGTGAAGATGGTGGTGGCAGAAGAGTGGCCAACACCCAAATCAATCATAAGGCATCTAAGCCACACACACTCAACAATCATTGTGAAAGCTGCCCTATACTCAACCTCACAACTGGAAGTGGTCACAGTAGGCTGATTCTTGCTCAACCAAGATATACATGAGCTACCAAGCATGAAGCAAAAGCCACTGGTGAACACATGAGTGTCATAGCAACGAGGCCAATCACTGTCAGAAAAAGCATGAAAATTTGGCGGTAGTGATCTCCCCTTGGGATAAAACAATCCAAGTAGCCGGGTACCACTCAACTAGCAAAATATGCGCTTAACCGCCTGCCAATGCTTGATACCTGGGCAATGCATAAACCTGCTCGTCTGTGAGACAACAAACTGAATATGTGGTTGAGTAATGCATAAGTAAATCAAGCATCCAATATCCGCTGATAGAGAACATCATCAAATGCATCTCTAGCATCATGAAGACTCAATCATAAACCTGTCTCCATAGGAGTGGCAATAGGCTTACAGTCTTCAAGGCCAAAACGCTACAATAATGTGTCAATATATTTTTTTTGACACAAAGCCATTCCACCATCAACATGCATAAACAGAATGCCCAAATAGTGATGCAAATGCCTCAAATCAGACATCTCAAATGAGGCATGCAAATCAGCCTTAAAATCAACAATATGTGTGTCATGAGGACCAATGAGCATCATGTCATCAACATACACCACAATGATCAGAAGCACATCATTAGCACGCTTAACATATAAGGTGCTTTTAGTTGGACTGTTCTCAAAACCATGTGCAATGAGATAGGCATGTATCTTTTCATACCAAGCATGTGGTGCTTGCTTTAAACCATATAATGCCTTCTTCAACCTACACATCTGTTTTCATGCCCTTTCTGCACAAAGCCATGGGGCTGAAAAACATACACTTCTTCATGCAAGTCACCATTCAGAAATGTTGTTTTAATCTCCAACTGATGTAAATTCCAATCATGATGAGCTACAAGTGCACATATGCTACAAACAGTAGTCATTCGACAAGTAGGAGCAAAGGTTTCATCAAAATCAATGCATCTTTCCTGCGCATAACTGTTTGCAACAAGCCTAGCTTTATACCTGTCAACTATTCCATCAGGTTTACACTTCAGCTTGTATACCCGCTTAGTACCAATGGTCTTCTTGCCAGGAGGCAAGTCACATAAAGACCAGGTACCATTTTTCATAATAACATCATATTCAAATTGCATTGCAGCCATCCAATGTTTAGAATTTTGTGCTTCATCAAAGGAAACAAGTTTAGTTTCATCACAAAGACTAGAGGTACCCATAGCATAGCAATCTGGTGCAAAAGAGGCACTATGAGAGCCTGAGCAAGTAGAATATGATAGATGTGCATCTAATTTGCTATCACGCAAAGTCTACACCAGCCATTTTTGCATAGTTTTTGCTTGCTCAATATCAGCTCTCTCATCAACAATTGCATCATGTAAATCTGCATAAAAAATGGAATGATCTAAATCATCACATGAAACTGGAAAAGGCTAAGAAGTTGCCTCATTAGTACCAGCACTAGACTATCCACCTGTAAAAAAGGCAGCAAAGTATCATACATGTCTTTGGAGCTAACAGATGTCTCCATGAAAGCAATGGCTGGATAGCTTCTTCTCTTTGGTACTAGCTCCCATGTGTCACTTTCCTTGACTGCTTCAATCTCCTAATCCATAGCTTCTTTCCATTCTGTCTTGGTTATGGATTCTTCATATGATCCTGGTTCTTCATTTGACAAATCTTTGGCAAGATAAACAGAGTGTTTAGTAACAAGAGATGTATCATATTCATATCTGATAGGTTTTTTGCTCTCTCTTTGTGATCTTCTGATTGACTGATTTGAAGATTCAGGTATGTCTTCAAGCTTATTCATTTTAACTTTGCCCTTGGACTTCCATGCCTTGAACTCTTCAAGTTTGATAATGTCTTCATCATCTGAATTTGAGTCTTCATTCTGAGTAGGTTCCTCCTTAGCAAGACTTGGAAACTCCTCTTCCAAGTCATAGGGTAGTTTAAAGTTCCTGCATTCATTCTCATACCAAGAATCATTTTCATCAAAGACAACATCTCTACTAACCATGAATCCCTTATTGGAAGGGTTGTAAAACATGTACCCTTTTTTATTTAGATCATATCCAATAAAGATGCACTTCTCAGCCTTAGGATCTAGCTTACCTCTTATCTGAGAAGGAATGTGTACATATGCTACACATCCAAATATCCTGCAATGCTCTAGTGAGGGTCTCTTACCATGCCATGCTTCATAGGGTGTCATCCCATCAAGGGACTTAGATGGTAACCTGTTTACGAGGTAAGTGGCAGTAGAAACACTCTCTGCCCATAGGTTGTTAGGTAACTTTTTCTCATTCAACATTGACCTAGCTGTTTCAACAATCAACCTATACCTTCTCTCAGCTACCCCATTCTGTTCAGGAGTATACCTTGTGGTGATTTCTCTCTTAATACCTCTGTCCTGCAAGAACTCTTCCAAATCATTGGATAAGTACTCACCTCCTCCATCTGACCTTAGTCTCTTCAAATTCTTCCTTGTTTGATTCTCAACAAGTGCAAGAATTTTTTTAAAGCAATTAAACACTTCATCCTTGTGCTTCATGAAGTACAATATAGTCCACCTGCTATAATCATCAATAAAAGATACATAGTACCTTGATCGTGAGATTGAGGGGTCTTTGCTTGGTCCCCATACATCTATGTGGACAAGTTCTAGGTAGTCCTCATGCATGTAGCCTTTCCTTGAGAAGGGTAACCTGTGAGACTTCCCAAATTGACAAGCACTACATTTATATATCATGTGTTGTTTGGAAACATTGGGTATTCCAATTACACATTGATCCCTGCATATCTGCTTCAAGGTTCTTTCTCCTACATGCCCTAATCTTTTGTGCCAAATCTCAAGTTCTGAAAGTGTTTGATCGTTATAACTGTATAGTGCAATATTCTTTGTATCTTCTAGCTCAAAGGTGAAAAGTCTACCTGATTTTTCTCCTTTTTCTATTCTCTTGAACCCATGCCTTGGATCCTCCACAAATGCTCCAAATTGGTTGAATCTAACCTGCAAACCTTTCTCCACAATCTGTCCAACACTCATCAAAGTCTTGGTAATGGTTGGTACATAGAGTACCCTACTCAACAAGTTCTGATTTCCATCACAAGTCTTAACATTTCCAACTTTAACTACTGAGTGCGTGGTGTCATCACCTGTTTGTACTCGATGCTTACCTTTTGGTTCTTGAAGGTCATAGAGTAGAGCTACATTGCCAGCCACATGATTTGAGCATCCCAAATCAATGTAGAATAGGTGGTCGTCATTTGTACTTGGTTTTGAAGTCATGTTCATGATCAGAAGAGAATCATCTTGCTCTTCTGTATAGTTATTGTAGTCCTTTCTGGTTTTGAATCCTCACTGGTAGTTGCCATTGTAGTTGTTGTTGTAATTGTTGTTGTAGTTGTTGTTGTAGCCTTGGTGATGATTGAATCTACCTCTTGATTGTAAGTATCCACCTCTTTGATATCCTCTTCCTCTCTGATTCTTGTAGTTCTTGAAACACTCATCTGTAGTATGATTTGATAAACCACAAACATTGCATGGTGAGGAGTTATAGGATCTCCCCCTACCTTGCTTACCTCCTCTGCCCCTTCCTCTTGATGATCTACCTCTCCCTGCATAGTTGGCTTGGGAGGTAGTGCCTTCATCTTCTCCTTTCTTGTTCTTGCCTTTCTTTAGCTTTACCTTTATTAGTGTATAGGGCAGAAGAGCTATTCCCTTTAAATGTATCTCCATTCTTGTTGAGTTTGGCTTCATGAGTGAATAATTGTCCCATGAGAGTGGTAAGGTCTGGAATCTGCATGTCCATGTAAAGGTCCATGGCAGTGGTGAAGCTTTCCCATTTGTCATCAGCTTTGATCCCATTGATCACTTGCCTTACAATCTGCTCTTCTTCAATCTTTTCTCCTATGCTTGCTAACTAGCCTGCTACATCTTTAATCTTGGTCACAAACTCTGAAACAACTTGCTTAGGTTGCTTCCTTAGTGTAGTGAATTCAATCCATAACTAATTTTTTCTGGCCCTTATGTTGGAAGAAAAATAGGATGACAAGGTTTCCCAAGTTTCTTGGGATGTCTTACAGTTTCTAATATGTGGCAAAAGAAAATCAGAGATGGAGTTGAGTAAATAAGACCTTGCTAATGCATCCTTAGCACACCATGTGTTGAGCTTTTCATGTTCTTCCTTTGTTGGCAATCCTCTTGTTTTGAATGAGGGAAATTCCTCATCTCCTGAGATGTATCCATAGAGACTCCTTCCTTGTAGGTATTTCTTTATCCTTAGAGACCATGCCTGATTGTTGTTCTTGTCCAATTTATCAATAAATGAAGGAAAACCATCTCCCATTTTACCTTAGTTTGCTCTGATACCACAATTGGGAATGATGGATGGACACTCCAAGAGAATGAGTAGGTACTGCCAAATCCTGCTTTGTACCAGCCCTTTGATGCTTCAGAGTTGATAAGTGGACCTCCTTAGCTTTCCAATGAAACCATAAAATGGCCTATGTACTTTGGAAATGATGTGTGTAAAGATTGAATCAAAACAGATAACTTTGAACCTCAAGCTTCAAAGAAAACCTTCTATTTTTGACTTGACACTTGCTGGAACTTTTGCTCAGTATGACCAGCACAGTAGGAATTGGAAAATTTCCTTTTAGGGATATCTAATTAGCTTAGCAAGATAAGTATTTCAAGTGATATCACTTAAAAATACTAACTATGCTCAGAGAAATCAATTTAGCAAGTAAACCTTTACCCCTGATTTGTTAGAACATTTGCAGACTTTGACCAGTGATCACCTTGACGAGCTTTTCTTTGAAATGGCTGAATAGAAATCCTTCAAATTTTGATAGCATGTAGAAAACTTTGATCTGGTTCCAACACGCTATAGATCTTTGAATTTGGTGGAGAAATGAGTGAGATATGCTCTCCACAAGTTGACAGACTTTCAAGTACTATGACAAAGAACTCAAAAATGAACAATGTAGATATATGTATTAATGAACACTTGTATACAATGCCATTGGCATGAAGATCATTGCCTAATGGTGTAGATAGGTGTGGGATAGAGTGTAGGCCTCACACACACTCAGAAATGACAGAGATGAGCTTGGGAAACGAGTCCTCATACCCGTGACTTTTTTAGTTCACCTCTTATAGTGATTTAGTTCAAAGTTTGAATTTGAATTCAGACTTTGGCTCTCTTTAATCAAGATCCTACATCCTAAGAGATATTCCATCTACTTGATTGATGCTTTACAACTAACAAAGTTCACGAGATTTCCTTGGTAGGTGTTTACAAAGATTCCAAAGTCAATCTGACTTTTACAAAGAGATAAAGTGGTAATTAACCACTAGCATTTGTTCCTATGCTTTTCCATATATGTATGGACTTCAAGATATCCTTCAAGCCAAATGTGTAGGCTTGTGAATTTCACCAACAGAAGACATATATTCCCCACCTCGATCAGAACGGAGGGTGCCCATTTTACATGTTGATAGATTTTAAGCTAAAAGTAGAAACTGTTTGAAGCACATAAACACTTCGGACTTTGCCTTCAATGGATATACCCATGCATGCCTAGAAAAATCATTCATGAAAGTCACTAAGTAAAGATAGTTCTCAAAAGAAGGTGTTTACATAAGACCATAGACATCACTATGTAAAAGCTGCAATTTCTAAGTAGCCGGAAGTGAAGCATCTTTTGGAAAGAAAGAACACTACATTTTGCCCAAAATACAACCTTCAGATACATGTTTATCGGGTCCCTCAAGTTTGGGCAAAGAGGACACCATTTCAGATTTCTGCAAGCTTAGCAAACTAGCAAAATTCAAATGACCAAAGCGTGCATGCCAAAGCTTTGCATCTAACATAGCCTGACAATCATGTACTGCACATGCCAAATCATTTACACATCTTTCATAGTCTATGAGCTTATACATCCCAAGACATAAAATGCCAGAAGCAATAATGACGTCGCCATTTGAGAGATCATGAATTTTACATCTATCATCAACAAATTTCACAAGCAAAGCCAATCTTGGCTAATGCAGAAATTGATAACAGATTTTTCTTGATCCTTGGCACAAGTAAAGCATATGACAAAGTGAAAGAACTACCATCAACAATATTCAAAATGATCTTACCAACTCCCATAAGAGGATAGGAGGAGATGTAATAGTATTCCCTATAAGGGCAGGCTCAAGTGAAGAGAAGAAACTGCGCTGCAAGGTAATATGTTTGGTTGCCCCACTATCAAAGTACCAAACATCTGAGTCTACTACAGATATGCACTGCTCATGAGAAGATGGGTCAAAATTGCAAACAGTAGTAAATTCCCATTCTTCTTCCTACACAAGATTAGCAGACTCTGTTTTCGGTGTAGAGGCCTTTGCAACAACGATTCCAACCTCTCTCTTCTTTGCCTCTTTAGCAGCCAGTTTTGGAGAGCTCTTGATGACATGATCATTTGCTTTACAGTATTTACAAAACAATTTCTGATTTTCTGATTTCTTCTCATCTTTGTCTTCCTTCTTCGAATGTGTAGCATTTGTAGATTTTTGCTTACTAGTAGAAGAGCTCCATTTACCTTTGCCCTTCTACCTAGCCAGGAAAGTTTGATGTATAACACACATAATAGACATGTTCTACCTAGACTAGTTTTCCTGCAATGGAATAGAGACTAAATCCTCAAATGACAATGCATTTGGATTGCCTTTCATCACCAAACGAAGAGAAGAAGCAAAACTCTAATATGAGTCAGGAAGACCATTCAGAACGGTCTGCATAAGTGAGCTATCTAGTATAACTTCATCAGTAGAAATCAACTATCCTTTCAAATCCTTGATTTTTGTGAGAAAATTGTCGATAGAATCACTTCCATTCATGTGCTCACTCTCCAATTTTTTTTGGAGGTAAGCAACATGAGCCTCATTCCTAGCTTGCTACAATGTGGTAAGTGTATCCCAAGCATCCTTAACTATTCTGCAAGAGCGAATGTGAGGAATAATGGCATGTTTGACAGGCAAAGCTATCAATGCATGTGCTTGAGCATCTCTACCATCCCAACAAATTTGCTCTATAGTAGGTGCAACATAAACAATAGCACGAACAAGAATCTATAGAACATCATCATCTTCGACACCATCTCCATGAGCTCCAACACCTGTATTTGCAGTATATGTACTCATAGGTGTAACACAACGTCTTTCAACACCCTACACAATATTCCGTAGTCCTTTTGCGACCAATACATGACGCATCATATAAGCCCATAATGGGTAGTTGGTACCATCCAACTTATCTTCAACATCCAACATATAGAATACATCATTGCTTTCAGCCATGGTCGGTGACTAAAATACTTTGATGCGGAAAATTGACTGTATCTCCAAAAGTTGAACAAAACTGCCTAGAGAAATTTTGCTAAACCTATGGCAGACTTCGAGACGCTTATATTGATGAACCAAAAATGGTATATATTTTTGCCAAAAAAAGACGAAATAGCCTCCACAAGTGTTGTGATAGTGCATTTGGAGGTCAAAGCGAGCTAAAATCGCGATTTCGGCACCACAAAGCAAAGCAGTTTTGATATTTGAAACACGCTGAGTATGCTTACCAACTGTTGTGCGATTCTGAGACTGCAACTGGAGAGGTATAAACAACACCCTAGGTGAAGCGGCGACCTGCTCTAATACCAATTGTTGGATTTAGACGTCTACAAAAGCACGTGAACAACACAAGGAAGAAGAAGAAGCTTGGAGCATAACACACAATATTGAATGTATTACCACTAGAATGTACAAAGATTAGAAGCCTGATAGGGCAATAGGAGTATATACAAGCTGGGGGAAAAAAACTCCTAAAGAGGGAAAAGAGTGCCCCGACGGTCCTAGAGTGTTCATACACATCACTAGCTAAATATATGAACATTTCCTTGGCCTGAAGCTTGTACTTGGTGAAACTATTTTGAATGTCTTTTATAGAACTTTCCGAAACAATGAAAGGAGAGCAGTTAGTTGCAAAGTGGTAGCTAAAAATATCTTTGGTCTTCTCTTTAACACACTTCAACTTAAGGAGGGAAGCATCAAGATGAGGCCAACCAACTTTGTAGTCAGGGGAGTTCCTAAAGAACTTAATCACCAAGGGAGGATGATTTGACAACTGCAGAGACATGTCAATATCACACTTATGCTACCAAAATTCATGTAATTTATTAATATTCATGTAGCATCTATCCAGCCTAGCAGAAAGAGGTCTGTTAGTACTCCTATTATTCCAGGTATGACCAAAACTATGAGAACAATCAACGAGATTAAGAAAGTTAATCATAGTAAGCCAAAACTTTTTTTCAACACCATGCAAAATGTTATGAGGATTACCATATCTATCTTTCTCAAACATGATCATATTGAAATCACCTATAAGAATCACATCATCAGACAAGGTAGAAAGCTCTCTCCAACATAGACTTCTTTCAACACTATTGTTGGAAGCATACACATTAACAACAGTGCAGTTAATAGGGTCCTTACATCTAAGAGCCACCCATTGATTGGAATCACTGTAAATCACTTCCTCAATACAATGAGAGAGGTTGGACACAATACCTATAGCAACACCTCCTTTTCTATTAGCATGCTTTGTAAAATACAATCTATGGTTGCTTGAAGAAATCTGCAAATTAGAAAGAAACTCAAAACCACCAACCTTTAGCTCTTGAAGACAAATGAAATCAGGCATAAAGGAGGAATCCCTAATCCAATTGTTGAAAACTTTGCCTCTCACGGGATCAGTAATACCTTTAATATTGAGGGAAATAAGCTTAATCTAATCCATGAAAAAAAAACAAACTCACAAACAATCCAGCAAGCAGAGAAACAAAAAATCACTTTCTAAGATTTTTAAGGGGTTTGATAGTGGACCCAAAAACCCTAACAACTTCTTTTCTTTTAGATTTAGCTTTTTTGGATTCATGTTGATTAGCTGCCATAGTCATTTCAACATCCTCTAAAGCATTATTATTATTCTCAAGTTTTTGGATTTTTTCATTATCATGTTGGGAAAGTTGCTCAGAGAACTCAATAGTTTCTTGATCATCTTTATCTGAAACATCATCTCCAAAGCAAGAATGAGATGAGGAGTTACTAGCACAAGAGATTACTTTCTTTTTTTTTTTGTTACCCACATAGTTCCACTCATCCTCATGATCCTATTGAGTAGAGATAGAAGGATTCTCGCAGTTAGCTGGTTCTTGAAAGGATTGAGGTCTTGAAACATAGTCATCACCATTAGTATCCAAAAAATGAAAAGGGTTAGAGACATTTTCTAAAAGAATATCAAATTTGTTGCTCCAATTATTGGGGGACCTTTTTTTAGATTTGTTGTTTGGTTTCTTATAATTGGGTTCATTATTGTTATTATTATCTTGCTGGACATTCTTATCTTTAAGATTGACTTTTCCATCATTATTTTCATTTTTTGCTTACAAGTAAGGGACAATCTTTAATTAGGTGCCCTTGTTTGAAGAAATTAAAGCAGGCATTAGGGAGATTTTTATAACTCACCTTTTGCTCAAGAAGCTTACATACTTCAGAATCCTCCAAGGTGATAGTAGTCTTGACCTCTTTGGAGATATCAACTTCTACCAGGATTTGTGGATCCCATTTGGGGTTAAAATCATTCCTGGATTTTTGTCCTAACACTTTACCAATGAGCTTTCCAATTTGCTCTACCCAAGGATAAAACTCTACAAGTAAATCAGGAAACTCAACCCAGACATGAACTTTCACTACAACATATCGAGGGTATACCGAGGCTTTTATCGAGGAAATTGAATAGATGCATTTTCCCCACGACGTCGGTGTCGTAGTCAGTGTAGTAGTCGGGATAGGCGTCGGAAACAAAGTGCTGGTATATTCATTGGTATGGGCATTGGTATGAACATCGAAAATACCGACGCTCATATCAATGCCCATACCGACGACCGTGCTGGGAGTATCGATGCCCATATCGATGACTCTGCTGTGAGTACTGATGCTTATACTGACGACCATATCTGTAAAATTGTTTTTGGGCGGAGTGTGTTGTCTTTTGCTACAACAACATTACCATGATGTTGTTTAGCAAAAGACAATATACTTTGCCCAAAGAAAACCAAGTACATGTCATGTGTACTCTAATGGCAACCAAAACATGATTTCATATAGCAAAACACTGTCAGACACAAAAGAGATGAGCAAAATGAACCATGAATCATGTACAAAAAAGTTGTATATTCCATAAATGAAGCATGTATAAGAGTGTGGCAAAGCACTTCCATATATAGGAACCGAATACAAAATGTGACAAATCACTTCCATATAGGAACCGGATACAAAATTATGGTATACCATTGCCACATATGAGTGTAATACAAAATTGTAACAGAGCACTATCATACATATGCTCAAGGGGATCAAAACCTTTACACCTAAAATCCTACAACAAAGCATATGCATAAAATGAGACAAATTGACATAACATTTATAAACAACAACTAAAAATACGAAACCAAGCTATAAGTTTACCTCATCATAGATTCTCCCATGAAATGATTGCACCACGTCCCTCTAAGTCCTGCAAAAGTGCAACCAATCCATGACGATATCCATAAGCTTCTTTGGTTCGCGTCAGAGGACGGCCCATTGCCAACTCCTATAATAAATATGCAAAATGTTAGATGAACATACATGATGTGTTTAATACAAACAAATTCAATAATTAAAATGATACTTACAAATTGGTAGCGCATACTATCGTATCTGCCGCGACCCAAATGCAACGTTCCAATCGTATATAAATGTGTGGCCGCCGCATCTCGCTGGTGACGATATCGGTCAGGAGTATGTTGCTACTCATCCTGAATCGATTCCCACTCTTGAACATCTAACCATACAGGCTTCAGTAAGCCTGCTCTAAAAGCATCGTGAGCCTCCGACCGCCGATGAGACATCACCTCGCGTGTCGTATGCTAAATCCATTCTGAGCTCATAATACGTTGCGTTGGTGTTGGCCGGTACTCTTCATATATCCACTGTGTGATATAATTTTTGGAATCTTTATCCTGTTTGCCCCATTTTAACATGAGAGAATGTCCAAACTATATGGAGCAAAGGTGTCGAATGCATTGATGCATGGACTGTCTGGCCACCTCCATGATCGGAGCTCCATCACGTATGCGATTTATCTTGGAGTCATCATGGTCATGCACTCCCCAAGGTATACGTGGAGATCCCATCTGATCCAATGTGGAGACATTAGGATGGATATATATATATATATATATATATATATATATATATAAACCCTAAAAAATCTATAGATCTATTATTTAGTTATTTAATTATTTATATTTTATATATTTAGATTTTCTCTAATATTTCATAAAATTGTATGTATGTATTTGTGTATGTTTGTTGTATGTGTGTGTGTGTGAACTCAAAAATCCTATTTTTGGTATATATATATATATAAATATATATATATATATAAACCCTAAAAATTTAAAGATCTATTTTTTAGATATTTAATTATTTATATTTTATATATTTATATTTTTCTCTAATATTTCATAAAAATGTATGTATGTATGTGTGTGTGTAAAAACTCAAAAATCCTAGTTTTTGTATATTTAATGATATATATATATATATATATATATATATAGAATGAGAGAGAGAGAGAGACCCTAAAAATTTGAAGATCTATTTTTTAGACATTTAGTTATTTATATTTTATATATTTAGATTTTTCTCTAATATTTCATAAAAATGTATGTATGTATGTGTGTATGTTTATTTAATTATATATATGCATGTGTGTATGCATATGTGTTGGCACCATATGGGAAGAAGCCAAGTATGGCCATGCATGCGGATCTAGCACTAAGGCAACCTATTAAAAGTTTTCCAAACCTTACATCATTTTAAAAGTGATTCTCATCACTAGAAACCCTTGTAAATACCGTTTCATCTTTTTGTAGCTCCATTTTGTACAAGCCGAGGAGTCCTCGAGCTTGGAGAGCCTTAGAAATAGTTGCCTGCCGATTTTTAGATCTCGTTTGAGCCCTCAAATAAGCCTGGAACCTAATTTTTAACTAGGCCGGACACTAGGTCTGGACAGGGCCAAAGCTAGTCAAAAACTATAAATAGAGCTAGAGAGCTCATTTTAGGGGCTAGCTTCTTGTAGTTTTGAGCTTGTATGAGAACTTGGTTATAATAGAAGTGATTCCATTGTCCTACTCTCTTTGTTCTTGCTGTGTGTGCGCGTGTGTGTGTATGTGTGTTCATTGTGGTGTGCTTCTCACTCACACATTTGTGCCTTCACTTGCTCGAGGTCTTCATACCATCCTCATGTCTTCCCGGATTGACATTAAAGGAGGTGCTACTCATCACTGAGCTACACCAAATTTTGGCGCCGTTGCCGGGGATTCGAGCTTTGAGGACGAGCGTGTGATGGTAAGACGTAGAGAGGACGCGTTGGAATGGGAAGTAGTAAGTAAATTTCTTGTTTTTTTCTCCATCTCCATCTCCATCTTCATCTCCTTCACCACCTTATATTCCCACTTCCAAATCATTTCTCTCATTTTCTTTGTGCGAGTTTGAGAGAGAGCGAGTGTGTGTCCTTGTTTGTGTGTTTTTGCATGTTTCTTGCAGGTTTCAGCTCCATCATCATCTCCAGCAAGCTCAGCAGGTACCGAATCTCTCTGCGCAAGCCCCGAGGCGTCGAGCTCGAGCTATCGCGACACACCAAAAAGTTGCCTCAATCACGGTTTTGAGTGCACCACGACACTACGCAGCCCTAGAGCTCCTAGGATCACTAGACAGAACACAAAAATTCACCATATCCCGACCTATCGCGACACCTCGAGGTATCGCGACACTCCCAGGTATTGCGACACTCCCAAGTATCGCGACACCTCGACCTATTGCGACACTCCCAGGTATCGCGACACCCCCACCTATCGCGACACCTCGACCTATCGCGACACTTCCACCTATCGCGACACCTTGACCTATCGCGACACTCCCAGGTATCACGACACTTCCAAGTATCGCGACACCTCGACCTATCGCGACACTCCCAGTTATCGCGACATTCCCAAGTATCGCGATACCTCAACCTATCGTGACACTCCCAGGTATCGCGACACCCCCACCTATCACGACACTTCCACCTATCGCGCCACTTCCACCTATCGCGACACTTCCACCTATCGCGACACCTCGACCCGACCTATCGCGATACATGGGCTTAATGCATGAAATTTTAGAGTGAATTAATTGAGTGAATTGAGGTATATTTGGGCTTAGTTTTGGACACATTGGGATAACATTAGAGCCTTAGGAGTGGGCAAAAGACCTAGAAACCAGGGAGGAATTTCCTAAGCCCTGAGAGCCTGTTTTGACCCCTAAGTGCCTGAATGGTCATAACTTCACCATACGAACTCCGATTGATGAGATTTTGGTCTCCTTGTATTTTTAAGTTGGCCATTCAGTAGAACTAGGTGGTCATAAGATTTTGGGGGTGCAGTGAGTTACTTCAAGGGGGGGGCCTGTAATTGTTGATGTGTGTAAGTCAATCCATTGTGGTAAAGGAGCTATATTAACTTAAGAACTTTTGCAGGAACATTGGGTGCAAGCAAGGCATTCCAAGGCAAGCTAGCAAGGGTGTGTACCAAGCTTGGGAGAAGGCTTCCTGGGCTTGTGCAGCAGTCTGAGCAACCAGAGGATTGAGGTTGGAAGTTCTCTCAACCCTCCTTTGTCAATTCCTAGCCTAGGCTAAGTATGACTGAGGTGTGGTAATTAATTAGGGCAACGTCAGGCACGAATTAAGTCCGAGAGAACTAATCAACCAAGTGCAAGTATTAAGTAGGTCTTAAGTGCGAAAACCCTAAGGGACAAAAGTAAACTTGAATCGATCACTTATCAAGTGCGAAATTCACTTAAGTATTCCTGACGACGTGATATTAGACAAGATCATAAACATAATAATCAACTAAAAAGAACAAAGTGATTGGTGCAATTAACCTGCTACGAGAGTGTACTTGGGACCAAGGGGGTAGAGAAACCAGGCATATGAACCTTAGGTCAGGCAGACACTTAGGCCGAGACAGACAAAACCTCAGATCTTCTGAAGCTAGTTTCAATCACACTGCTAGGTCTTGGGCCCAGCAGTTGAGTGATTACCCATACACTCCCCGATCAGAAACAAGTGATTCTGAAATGTCCTATAACATGGAGAGACCAGTAGGTAGTTCAGGGGTGGCGTACCTAGAAAAGCTAGAAGGGCCTTACAAGACTCAATTTGAATACATCAGGACTAATCGTCTAGGTGCTTGCATCTACGAAGACGACCTGAGAAGATCAGTGGTCCAGATTAAGAACCCTGATCAACCCCATGGACTAGAACACCCGGTAGTCAAATTCGAGAATGGAGCATACCTAGATAAAGAAGGGACTATTTATGTAGTCACCACTCTTCCTGATAGAACAGACGAGTTTGGAAATGTGATTGTAGAGACCGACATGGGTGATATAGAGCAAGGGAACTTAGAGAGAGAGCCAAGAACTCCCCGTGGTAAATCCGTCTTGACCAGAATCATGACTCCAGAGTGGATTCCACAGGATAATAAAAGCATAGATTTGCTTTTAAACCGAGAAACCGATGAGGCTTTTTGGAGATATAAACTTGCCCAACCTCAAGAAATAAGTGCTCTCACAATCTATGAGTTTAAAGACCCTGATAGCCCAGGCAAAGTAACCTACCTAGACAATACATCAGAGAGGATCTTCATGGTCACCGAGCATGGCAGACATGCCTATACATGGAAGGGTGAATTTGTTTTTCCCCAACCTCGGTCTAATGTGTCCTACAGTCACCAAGGAGCTGGGACCTCCCAAGCTCATGGAGCTCAAAGAGATAGAAGTATAGACAGACCTGAGGTAAGCTTTGCCAACTCCCTAGGAAGAGAAAGGATGAGAACAGGGACAGATAGAGAAGAAATCGAGAGACCTAGAGCCCCAAGGAACCAGAGAAATGACGACGATTTCCCTTTGCCAAGGCCTAGAGAACACACTAGGGCCTTGCGACCAACGCAACTGGTGAAGTCCATGAAGAATTACTTCGATGGCACTGGAGACCCTTACGACCATGTGGCAAAGTTTAGGCAAGTCTTGAAAGTTGAACAGGTAGAGGACCTATTCACCCAATGAAATGCTTTTGGTCTAACCCTTAGGAACATGGCCCTTACGTGGTTTCAACCACTGAATGAGAGGCATTTCATAAACATAGACCAGCTCCTAGAGGCATTTATCATTGAGTTTTCTAAGAGTGGCATAAGGCACAACACTTCCTCACTAATTCATAGCTTCAAGCAAATACCTCAAGAGACGGTCAGACTAGCAGGAAGACGGTTCAGGCAATACCTAGAGAGGTGCCCAATGCCTGAGTTACCCACACCAGCCAAGCAAGTGGCTTTGTTCTTAGATGGATTGTTGAGCACCAAGCTCAGGTCATATGTGTATCTGAAGGACCCCAGAACTATAGAAGAGTGCGTGCGCATGTGCATAGACATTGAGGATAATCTAGGCGAGGAATTAGAACTATAAAAAATCTATAAGGATTCGGATAGCTCTAGTAGCCTCACATCTGGTCAATCCACATCCATTGAGGAACTTGCAGAGAAGGTAGCTAAAAAATTAGGTGTCTCTAGCAAACAAATTCCAAGATTTACCCCAGTCAAGAGGTGCTATACGTGTGGAGGTGACCATATGGCAAGTGTTTGTCCTATTATGGCCCAACCCCAACTGAATCCTAGTAGCCAGTACTGCACCATAGAGCGAAGGTACACCAACCATACCGCACAAGACTGCCCTTATAACAAACGAACTGTCAGGCAAAATTACCCTTAGCCATATCCACAACAGGGTAGATACCAGAATCATTATCCACCACAACAATACGGCAGACCACAACAATCTTATCAGCCACCTTATCAAGGGCAACAGAGACCTCAACCAGTGCTAGCACAACAACCCCTTAGTCCAACCAATGTGATCCCAGTGAAATATGCATCTGCTGAAGAAAATCTGAACAGAGCCATAGTCCCAGTCACACCGTTGCTATCAGACAGTGAGCCAAGTGACCATAGTTTTGACTCCACACATATTGATAGCCCACAGGCTTACTACATGCAGTCACCCGAGCATAACGAGTCATACTATTATGAAGACCCAAGTGAAAATAGTGGGGAGCCTGAGTATGCTAATGTCATGTACACAAACCCCAACTCTAGACCTGAACCTAGGCAGGTACGACCCCCATTTCCTAGAGGACCTTGCTTCAGATGTCAGGGAGATCACCTCATACGTGATTGTCCACTACCTGCCCCTACACAACCCCAACCAGTGACAATTCAAGGCTTCTGTCAAGATTGGGGAAAAGAGCATCTCTTAAGAGATTGCCCGAAGAACCCCAATAACCTGCCAAAAATCACTCCTATCAATGTCATTCGACTAGTAGTAGACTCTACAGGAAGTGTAACTTCCACTGCCCCAGTGCATGTGGTCACTAGAGCTCAAGCCTTGCAGCAAACTCGAGGAGTAGGCTTGGGGAAGAATTCTGAGGTTAGTGAGATAGAGAGTATAGCTAAGAAAAGGACAAGAGCTTGGAGAGATAGCCGGGAAAGAATGAAAAGACAATGGTCACAGAAAATGAGCGAACTTGAAGAAAGCTTGAAAGAAACCAAAGCGAAGATAAGTGAACTCGCATCTCAAAATCACTCTCACACTACCCCACCACCACCCGTTCCATCTCCCTCCAATCCACCACCTTCCATTCCCCAACATTCTAATCCACCACACAGAACCCACCCACCACCCAGAGTAGGATCAGTCCTAGCGGATCCCACTCCTGAGGATCTAGACATGATGCTTAAAGCATATCAGGCCAGAATCCAGGAAGGGCCAAACGTGACAGATCATGACAAATGTTACCCTAGAGCCGATCTAGAATAGAGAGAACAAAGCTTTGTGCTAAGATGGTCGAATTGGTGCAAGCCATGTTTGAAGCCAGTCCCTTGTTCAATGGCTCTAGTTCCACTAGAACACCATTGCATTTTGACGGTCTATTAGATAGATTGGAAAGGCTACTTGCAAAGTCTGGGAAAGGAGCCTCCCCCCAGCTTGAGGGGAGTGCAAGAGATAGAGTAAGCTTTCCTCCCCAGGAAGCATATGTGCCTAACTCCACTGAACCAGACACCTCTTCTTCTATGAATAGGTATTCACCAGAGTTCCTGAGAGAGATTCAAGAAGAGAAGTGGGCAAAGGAGAGTGAAGTCCCTCCTCCTATTGAACTTGTGGATGACGCACATGATCAGTTCCCACAGGACATCCCTTCTATTTATGAAGAACATGAAAGTGCCCACTCTCATGAGAGGTTAGACTTTGAGTTTAATTCCTTGCAAGAGTTACCACATTTCACAGGCCCATGGGAAACCAAGTCTACTTGCCTGAGAGCACCCACAGTCATGATAAGAAACGAAGATTCAATCATACCTAGGAATACAGAGGTAGTAAAGAACACTAAAGTGCAATGCAATCTCACTTTAGAAGAGCTACTCAAAGTTAAGCCAGAAGTGTGGAAACACGTAGCCAAACAAGTGCCAGACATAGCGAAATCGCGTTCCCAGGTAGGATCTCATAGAACAGTGCCTGAAATACCATTGGATAAGATAGGAGACATGAGTGAAGGAGAAGAAGGAAATACCTATCTCCCAGTTACCCATCAGGGATACACAACCAAGGCAATTTTGGACTCAGGTGCAGGAGTTGCAATTGCTACAACTTCTCTATGGAAGCGTTGGGGAAAGCCAGCACTCCGACCGACGAGAATGAAATTGCAGATGGCCGATGGCCATTTTGAGAGGCCCTTGGGATTGCTAGAAGGCATAAATCTCACTAAATGTGGTGTTGAGTTCGAACATACTTTTGCTATATGCGACTTTAGCAGAAACCAAGCCTACGAGATGATTTTGGGAAGGCCATTTATGCGGCAATTGCAAGTAGTACAGGACTGGGGAACCAATTCCTTATACTTGTAGCACTTAGGTGTTACAACCAAAGTCAATCTCAAGGGTTACTCTCATAGAGACGTACCGCCCATTCAATGGAATCCCATCCATAGAGCCAAGGATGACACGGAGTCAGTGCATTCCATAGGATCATGATCCTCATGGATGCATGAAGACACCCACTTATGGATGTGCAAAGTGGCAGTAGAAGAAGAGAAAAGAGAAAAAGCCAGAGAGGTAGGTGCGAAAGAGACACATAGATCAATTCAAGACCCAGCCTATGCACCTGTAGTATTTCCCGATGAAGAGTTTGAACCTCACGGCTGGGCAGAAATTTTAGCAACAATGGATGTAGTCATCAATGAAGAGCAGTGGACACTCCACTGTGATGAGGATGGCTATGACATTTCAGTCTTCTCATTGGAGCCAATCATGGGAGATGCAGTTTTAGAGGAATGCGAACCTAGCCCTGATACATTTGAGGATGCAAGTGACTCCGACTTAGAGTCAATCATTATGGACCCACCTTTTGCATCAGACGAAGAATACTTCTATGAAGTTGAAGCTTACCCCCAGAGACACGGAGAAATCACGAATGATGTGAGGTTAGCCACACAAGTAGCCACTAAGAGTGGAGGAAAGAAAAGAAAGAAGAAGGAAGTCACTCCGGAGGCAGAAGAATCCTTGTTTGAGGTCCCTGAAAACTTTAAAAAATATGAGATAGACGATAGGAGAGTCATGATAAGAATGCCTAAACATGAGGCACAAGCAGGAGAGGCCTATGATAGCAAGGAAACTACCAAGAAAATAGTTGTCGCCATAGAAGAGGGAGAAGAAAGATGCACCTACATAGGGCATGACCTGACGGAAGAAGAAGAAGAGCAAGAGTTGGTAGCTTTGCTAAGAGAGTACAGAGATGTATTCGCTTGGAGCTACAAGGACCTGAAAGGTGTCGACCCAGACATATGCTCACACACAATTCCCATGACCTCAGATGCCAGACCATCTAAGCTGAAGCCCTATACATACAATGATAACTACACTGCTAAGATCAAGGAGGAGATAGATAGATTGGTAGAAGCTGGGTTTATCTATGAGATTGAGCACACTGAATGGGTATCCCCCATTGTGGTTGTGCCCAAGAAGAATGGAAAATTGTGTGTATGTATTAACCTTAAAAAAGTTAATGCCGCCACGATTAGAGACAATTATCCGCTTCCTATTACTGAGCATCTATTAGAAAGGGTAGCAGGCAAGGAAGTGTACAGCTTCCTGGATGGATTCTCTGGCTACAATCAGGTAGCCATTGCACCAGAAGATCAACATAAGACGGATTTTGCCATAGAGTGGGGCATATTTGCCTTTCGGGTAATGCCATTCGGGCTTACCAATGCACCTGCTACCTTTCAAAGATTAATGTGTCACGTGTTTAAAGAGTTCTTGAGGAAGAATTTGGAAGTCTATGTTGATGATCTTTGCACTCATTCCAACATTAGACAGACCCATATACCTGAACTCAAACAAATCTTTGATAAATGTAGAGAATATCAAGTCTGCCTGAACCCAGAAAAGTGTGTTTTCATGGTCAGGCAAGGCAAAATTCTAGGACACATAGTGTCTAAGAACGGCATATCCACTGACGAAGAGAAAGTGAGAGCCATCGCAGAACTACCTAGGCCAAAGAACGTCAAGGAAGTACAGGCTTTCATGGGGCATTGTGGTTACTACCGCCGGTTCATTCACATGTATGCTGTCATTGCAAAGCCCATGTACGGACTTCTGACTAACTTTGAGTGGACTGATGAATGTGAGAATTCCTTCAATGAGCTTAAATGAAGATTATCTTCAGCACCAATCTTGACCACACCAGATTGGAACAAGCCATTCCATGTTCATGTGGATGCCTCCAATTATGCTATTGGATGTGTACTTGCACAACCTACGGGTGAAGGTAATATGGATCTTCCTATTGCCTATGCCAGTAGACATTTGAATGCTGCTGAACGGAACTATACAACCACCGAACGAGAAGGATTAGGCATGGTGTATGCGGTTAAAAAGTTTAGACACTATTTGCTTGCAAATAAGTTCAAATTTTTTACTGATCACCAAGCTCTACTGTACCTGGTAAACAAGCCATGTAATACAGGCCGATTAGTAAGATGGTTTCTCTTACTAATGGAATATGACTTTGAGGTAGTAGTGAGGAAACGCAGGACTCATTTGAGAGCAGACCATCTCTCTAGGCTCACATCTAGAGAGGCCCCACAAGGAGTGTCAGATGACTTACATGATGCTTACTTGTTTAATTTGGAAGTTGTACCTCAGCGGGCTAAGCCATTAGTGCCATTATTGACATATGGCCTAACCACCCAATAATAAACACACAAGCTAGGGAGATAGTAAAAGCCCAGAAGTATCATATCATGGCAAGAAGTGTGTACAAACATACAGATCATGGGGTATTAGCCTGTTGTGTGGAAGAGGACGAGTACGCGAAGTGGTTGCAATTAGCACATGTAGGTGCATTAGAGAAACACTACTCAAAACAAGGAACCCTACAAACATTGAGGAGACTTGGAGTATACTGGCCAACTATGGAAGCAGATGTTCATAGGATGTGCAAGGAATGCCCAATTTGCCGCACTAAGCCACCAGTGGAACATGCCACCCTTTATCGCGTGTCTCTAGTGCCAGATTGGAGCGAGCCATTAGTGGCCTTTCTGAGGACGAAAACATTCCCTCAAGAAATGACTCTGGTTAGACAAAGGAGCTTAGAACAAGAGGCGCTAGACTATGCTCTCATTGGAGATAATCTATACAGACGAGGAAAAGATGGGTATCTTACATTGTGTGTCCACGAGAGCGAATATCTGAAGATATTAGAGACTGCTCACCAAGGTGTAGCAGGAGGACACTTTGGTCCAGATCGGGTGTTCAAAGCAATTTTGTTTGCAGGTCTTTGGTGGCCAACTCTTCACATGGACGCACATACCTATGTGAAGAGGTGTGAGGTTTGTCAATGAACTCAGTATCCCGTACGCAAGGATGAGATGCCATTGAAACCTATGATGGGTGGACGTGCATTCTCTAAGTGGGGAATAGGCTTTGTTGGTCCTATTAATCCCCCAGCTAAGGGTTCACATGCTGAGTACATCATTGTGGCCACAGACTATCTGACCAAGTGGGTAGAGTGAAAGCCACTACAAAGAATGATGCTCAAACAACAGCAAAGTTCTTATTTGAAAATGTGTTCACTAGATACGGATTGCCAATAGAATTAGTAAGTGATAGAGGCACACACTTCTTGAATGAAGTCATAGAAAACCTTCTCCAAGAATTCTTGGTAGTACATAAGAAGTCTGCCCCTTATCACCCACAAGCTAATGGCCAGGCCGAGAGCACAAATAAGATCTTATGCAATGTGCTGACTAAATTGGTGAATAACAAACGCTCTGATTGGGACAAACAGCTACACCACGCTATTTGGGCATATCAAGTTACCTATAAAACGATACTCCAAGCCACGCCATTTCAAATGGTATTTGGCCAGAATGCAGTGCTACCATTGGATTTTTCGATACCTACCTTGAAAGTAGCACAAGAGCATGACTGGACCGGCCATGAACTATCCTCTAGAATCTTTGATCTTGAATGTTTAGGTGAGACACGATTGAGAGCTGTAGTAGGAATCTATGCAGCCAAGAAGAGGAAAACGGCATATTTTGATACACATGTGAAGGATAAAGGCTTGAAGGCAGGAGACCTAGTCCTAGTCTACACATTGAAGCAACATGCACGAAAATTGGAGAAAAGAGGCTATGGACCTACAATAGGATCTCCACAAGTGGAGTAGTACAACTAGCTTAGAAGGTTACTGCAAAGAAACGTAAGGATGAGGAAAAGAGAATTCGAGAAGAAGCACAGGCTAAAGCTTTAGAACGCATTCGACGAATGAAATTGAGAAGGCAAGGTAGAGATCAACCCATGATTGACGCTCATGAAGCTCTAGGTTATCACATGGCCATGTGCGAGGCTTCAAGTGAACTGGCCCGTAAGATAGTTGATCGACGACCCTTTGTGACCCTAGAAGTAGGACAAGGAGAGAGTGCAAGGACCATGAGAGCTTTAATTGATTCAGGAGCGGCCACTAGTGCAATACGGATTTCTTATTGCCAACAATTGCAATTGGAGGTAAAACCCATAGAAGCATATATGATAGGTTTAGGAGGTGTTGAAACTCCTTGCATGGGAGAGGTGGAACTTCCCCTCTACATTCAAGAGCTCCTCATGCCAGCAAAAGTACTAGTTTGTGAAGATGAGGATCTTACCAAACCTCTCGTCTTGGGCCAAGATTGGATCTATGATCACGCAGTCAACCTCAACCTAAGAAGTGGACTTCTTCAGGTTTGGGCAAGCCAAAGCCGCCTTACAATTGAATTAGAGAATCAAGCACTCAAACCATTAGAACAGGCACCAACTCCTGGTCCCTCCAGGAACCCACATGAAGATAATGTTATTCTTGTCCAAAGTTGTATGGTGCAGAGGATTGTCACTCTTGCCAAAGGTACAAAAGTCAAGGAGGAACTCCCATCTGTTCCAAAGAAGAATCTAAAGGGGAAATCTTGGCAGCACCCGACACTGAGGAGACCAATGAACAAGACGCATGAGCACCAACTTCGGCAGTATGAAGTGCCTTGTGGCATGAAACAGATATGGATATGCAAAGGGGAAAAAATCACGGCCCCAAAGACAAGGCTCAAAAGAGCATCAAGCAAGCCACACTTTCAAGGACTAAAACGAAGGAGATCTCTAGTCAACACTCTAGGCATACCATGTCTATTTGGGTCCCTAAGCGGTCAATGAAGGCTAGCCCTAATGCTAGACAGACATGGGTGCCCAAGGCCTGTTTATGAGCCCAAATAACTCCAACTCCAATCACGGGCATAATTCAACACTCACAAGTCCTCTTGAAAAATAACTCAGGAACTCTACCTAAACCCCACACTAACACACACTCAGTCAAACCTAGGACTGTTTGGAAATGGGTACCCAAAAGGTCCCAAATCCAGCATAATCTCGCTCATAAATCTTTACCTGTCTTTAGCTCTAAGAACTACGAATCCCCGATTAAAGTTTGGCGAACTAAACCCTGTATCAAACCCCTGACCCAATTTTGTAAATCCATCCACTCTGATATAGGTGCATTCTGAGTCCATTGCATAACCAAAGTATGCATCTAGGATGACACTAACATCTAATCATCACTCACATCCATCACAAACACTTCACCTCTAACCACTAACCATCTGGATTGTCATGTTAGTATTGTGGAGGGAACACCACTACATCCTGTTTCCTATGCAACACTAATGTGCCTTTCTTCTTCTAGCAGATAAGCATCAGAAGTAGTAGCAGGAACAAGCTCCCAGGCGGGCACTAGTACTCAAAGCAATTGGGATACCATGCCTGTGGAAGCTCCACTGACAGCAAGGCCTGAAGAGCTGTTGAATGTGAGAAGAATTCCCATCTCAGATCCACCAAGTGGCCTAACAGAAAGAGTTAAGGGGCATTCTCACTGGTTCAATGAGGTGCCAGGAGATTTGGGAGACGCGGACCACATCTGGGAGTCCAAGTTGGAATTCGGTGGAGTTTGGTGGACATTTCAATTCTTCTCAAGAGAATTTGAAACCTTACAGAATGCAGCTCCTCTTCAAGATATTTGGCTGAAAGCGGGGTTGCAAGATTATTTTAGTGCAGCTTTGCCTAGACCTGATTTTTTGAGGTGTTACTACTTGATTGCCACACTGAAGGCGACAGGAGATAAAGATCATTCAGGCACATTCCTGGTGCCCTCTCTATCAAACCAGGAGGAAATGAAGAAGTTTGAATTGAATATTACTTTAATCAGGGAAGCCCTTCAGATGTATGGCACCCATGTACCTTCCGATCGAGACCCTTTGATACCGGAGTCTATGAAGAACAATAAAATCAAGAAGTTGAAGGAAATGTGTGCTCTCACCCCCAACATCGCCATACCATTACGGATGTGCCTTCAACACTCCGCATTTCCGGCGCAAGACCGGTTCACCCAGCCTCATAAGAAGATATGGTATGGATTATACCTAGCAGAGACTGGGAGCTTACCAATTAAAATGCCCATGTGGATCCTGGACCAGTTATATGAAGCAGACAAGCGAGGAGTGCGGAAGCCTACTTTGAATGGCTACTGTGCCATTACAAGAATTATCTACAGATGCCTTGCTTACGATGTACCGATCGCAAGGGCCCTTAAGTACTCACAACTGGAATTCTTCAAGGGGCGGAAGTCAGGGGTGCAACCCGCAAAAAGAATGCGTGGTTCGCTTTCACAAGTTCTAATCCCTCGTGAGGCCACCACAGAAGCTTCCCTCAGAGAAGAGGAACAAGTAGCCCCTTTCACTATCCATCTCCAAGGACCACGATCAGGGGGTATGATACAGCCCACTCCATCAGCCCCTCCACTACCCACAGATGCTGAGTTTGCATCCATGGCTACTTTGGCAAAGGATCCAAATTTTGCCTTTGAAAGCTTCCTGCAGACAGCCCACTTATCTGAGAGTGAGTTTTTCTCTGAGACTGACGGCCCTGAATCTTCATCCCAGAGAGCACGACCACATGGTGAAGCACGAAGAGTACATTGGGAGGATGAGGCACAACGCACGCAGGCGGGAGGAATGAACAAGTGGAGATGCAGAGGAATGAATTGGAGGAGAGTGAAGAGTATGCCCCTGCTTACACCGCACAACTTAAATGGCTCTACAAAATGATCAAGCAGGTACAAAAGAGGCATAAGCTATCAGAGGAGGCAAATAGAGCGATGGTGAATCAAATGCTTCAAGCAAAGAACGCGTACCCCCATTTTGTGGAATCATTGAACCTTTTGGCGGAGACATATGGGATTATAGAAGCTATGAGGATCATGTTACATCGCAACCCTCCTCAATACGATCAACGAAGGATCGATACACGACCACGAAGGGGGAAGATGATCCAAATGGAAGTCTCTACCGCCCTCCCTACCACCACTCAAGAAGATGTCGACATGGCCAGCCCAACCAACAGTGAGGAACTAGATGTAAATACACAGGTACCATCTCCACCATCACCTCCCATCCAGCCCTCCAAAACCCTCACCACCAGTATTCCTGAACAATCAGCATTAACCCTTAGTGAAACTATACGACGCACTACCATTTCCCCATCCGCCCCTTTACCTCCTTCCACTAGTTCCAACCAATTTTCTGAACCCCATATAGGTAACCCTACCACCGATCAAACTATAATAGGTCACCCTTCATATCTCCCAGCCCTCGGACAGCCAATTGCCACTAGCCAAACCTTAACACACCCAATTCCAGTCACTGATACATTTCCTCTTTCCCAACCTCAGACCATTGAGCCCCTCTTCACCCCCTCAGAACCAACAGAAGCCACCCTACCTCCATTGTTGGCAAACCTTGTAAATATGATGCGACAAATTGATGATTATAAGAGAAATTCCCTTTCCCAGCACACCTCACCCACATTCACACCCACCACTAACACACCGCCCACCATTCCCGTATTCACGATTCACAGAACACACACAATCATGTCCGATCCCATGGACATTTCACCATCCACAGGAGCACCCACCACCACAATGGCTCCCACATCCTCACATTTCACTTCACTTATAGGCACATCATCCACTTTTCCCTTCCCCATTTCCCAACCCTTTGCATTTTCCACCTCTACCACTGCATCCACATCATTTAGTCATGCACTAGACACCATGTTCGAAGCGGCCACTCAACTTAAGCAAGAGTATAGATTACTGGAAGAAAATAACACAGAGCTGTGCAATCTCTCAGCTCAACTCCAGGCACATGTCAATGCCTTGGAGCTAAGTAATACAGCACTACAACATGAGGTGACCACCCTCCAACAATCTCAGGTGGAGCTCAAAGCCAAACATACAGAGGCGACTAGGGCAGCAGAAGAACAACTCAGAGATCAGCTAGCCCATAATGCTAGACTACAACGCAACATGGCTCTACTCCGACGCCACCTAGCAGTTGCACAAGAAGAAAATAGGAGATTACAGCAACAAAATCAAGACAACCTCAAAGCCGCCATAGAAAGTACTCCAGGGGCACCCATTGACCCTGCTAGCTTCCGGGCCGTTCCTTCAGAAAGCATACAAAAAATCTTGGAAACCTATGCCAACCTCTTAGAAGCACATGATCAGCTGGTTGACCAAGTAAAAGAGCTACAGAGATCCCAAGTGCGTACACCACAACCACCAGAAGCTAAAAAGATGGTCCATTCAGCCACTTCTCCAGAGCCCGAATCTTCAACAACCAATGAGGTACTTGAGCTACGACGACAAGTGGCAGAATTAAAGATCAAGTTGTTATAGTATGAACGACCCCCTTCTCCACCTGATCAACCACTAGAAGAAGAAGCAGTAATCATTCCAGTGGAGGAAACAGTTGAAGACAACTATGAGCCTCAACCCCTTCCAGGAGGCAGAATCACGGAGGAAGGACAAGACACTTATGAAGAGCCCCCTTCGGCATGGATGAAACAAGTAGAAGAAATGGGGACAACTCAGGAGGAACGTATCTCCACTCAGATGGTGGCAATGAAGACCATTGAAGAAACCATACTTCAATCAGAGTATTTCAGACACCTGGCCCCGAGAAGACTGATAACTAGTTCTGAATTACAATATAAACCCTATTTTGTATTATTGGCCGACTACAACGTAGAGATCAAAAGAGTCACCAACAAGTGCCCTACCTTTGCCACACACTTCGAACTAGAGGATATCCTAGAGGCAGCAAAAAAAGGGGCCATATTCCAACCCACATGGAGGCAAAAATTACTAGAGACCTATCCGGAAATGCTAAGAACATGGGATCACGCTCCCATGCATTTGAAATATAACCCTTGCTTTGGGCCAGTGCAGAGGAGAAGATCATGGAAAGCATTTGCTATAAAGGTTCAGAACAATGCAAATTGCAAACAATGGCTGAATTACCCCTCTATCGCACCCCCAACAGGCACGCCAATAGTAGCATACATGATGGCTACCATCAGACATTGGATGCCATGCCTCCACCCCATGCCAGATGTCGCCGCGCAAATGATGCTCAAAATCTTGGACATGATGCAAGTGGTGTTAAAGACTTTTCGAAATGTACATAATATCCAGCCTCCAATTCCGGGCTTCATCAATGGTAACTATGACCTACTATATGATATGAGCACGACCCCGAGTATCCGAGTGGCTTATGCGTGGCATGAAGGAATAAGATATCTCCCTGCTTGTTACAAGCAAACGTTTGATGACATGTTCACCACAGGGTTCTGGGAAGCACACTCAGAAGTATTTGCACCACGCCCAACCCACCTACTACAACTCTTCGTGTGTGAACAAAAAATGCACTCAGAACTCTACACCACACCATAACCTGACATACCGGGCACAGTTAATTGGGAGGCCTTGCAGAGAGACCTGGTCAAGGGACTGCGGATTAAAGAACAAGAATTGGCAACCGACATACTACAGCAATACATTGATCAAACCGTGGAGCAGAGGTCTGTCAGAGGCGACAGACGCTAGGGGGGGGAGAGTGTTGGCACCATATGGGAAGAAGCCAAGTATGGGCATGCATGCGGATCTAGCACTAAGGCAACCTATTAAAATTTTTCCAAACCTTACATCATTTTAAAAGTGATTCTCATCACTGGAAACCCTTGTAAATACCATTTCATCTTTTTGTAGCTCCATTTTGTACAAGCTGAGGAGTCCTCGAGCTTGGGGAGCCTTAGAAGTAGTTGCCTGCCAATTTTCATAATTTTTAGATCTCGTTTGAGCCCTCAAATAAGCCCTGGAACCTAATTTTTAACTAGGCCGGACACTAGGTCTGGACAGGGCCAAAGCTAGTCAAAAACTATAAATAGAGCTAGAGAGCTCATTTTGGGGGCTAGCTTCTTGTAGTTTTGAGCTTGTATGAGAACTTGGTTGTAATAGAAGTGATTCCATTGTCCTACTCTCTTTTTTCTCGCTGTGTGTGCGCGTATGTGTGTATGTGTGTGCATGTTGGTGTGCTTCTCACTCACACATTTGTGCCTTCACTTGCTCAAGGTCTTCATACCATCCTCATGTCTTCCCGGATTGACATTAAAGGAGGTGCTACTCATCACTGAGCTACAATATGCATGTGTGTATGCATATGCATGTGTGTAAGCATATGCATGTGTGTATGTGTGTATGCATATGCATGTGTATGTGTGTATGCACATATGTGTGTATGTATATGCATGTGTGTATGCAAATGCATGTGTGTATGCAAATGCATGTGTGTATGTGTGTATGCATATGCATGTGTATGCACATATGTGTGTATGTACATGCATGTGTGTATGTACATGCATGTGTGTATGTATATGCATGTGTGTGTATGTATGTATGCATATGCATGTGTGTATGCACATATGTGTGTGTATACATATGTGAGTGTGTATGTATATGTATATGTCTCTCTCTCTCTCTCCTTATGTTTCTCTACATATCTCTCTTTTTTTCATCTCTCTCTCTCTCTGTCAATCGAAAACAAAAAAATAACTTACATTGATGTAATTGTTTGGATCATTGTCATCAAAGTCCACTTAATGTTGCCTTTCATCGAATTCCAAAGACCTGACACCAAAATCTCTTGCAAAACTAAAGAGAAGACTAGAAATTAGAAAAGCATATGTGTATGTGTGTATGCATATGCATGTGTCTATGTGTGTATGCATATGCATGTGTATGTGTGTATGCACATATATGTGTATGTATATGCATGTGTGTATGTATGTTTGTATATGCATATGCATGCGTGTATGTATGTATGTATATGCATGTGTGTATGTATATGCAATTTGTGTGTGTATGTATGTATGCATATGCATGTGTGTATGTGTGTATGCATATGCATGCGTATGTGTGTATGTATATGCATGTGTGTATGCATATGCATTTGTGTACGTGAGTATGCATATGCATGCGTATGTGTGTATGCACATATGTGTGTATGTATATGCATGTGTGTATGCATATGCATGTGTGTATATATATGCATATGCATGTGTGTATGTATGTATGTATATGCATGTGTGTATGTATATGCATTTTGTGTGTGTATGTATGTATGCATATGCATGTGTGTATGTGTGTATGTGTGTATGCATATGCATGTGTGTATGTATGTATGTATATGCATGTGTGTATGTATATGTAATTTGTGTGTGTATGTATGTATGCATATGCATGTGTGTATGTGTGTATGCATATGCATGTGTATGTGTGTATGTATATGCATGTGTGTATGCATATGCATGTGTGTATGTGTGTATGCATATATGTGTGTTTATGTGTGTATGCATGTGTGTATGTGTGTATGCATGTGTATATGTGTGTATGCATATGTGTATGTTGTAATAAAGTAAGTCTATGATCCAAGGATCAAGCCTGTTCAGATGGATCTGAAATCGGACACAGTTTGGTCACTAGTGTGTATGACCGAAGATCTCGAGTTTAGACTTACTAGGAGGTCTTGTGCTCTTGTGAACAAGTGATCCACTTAGCTTAGTAGTTAAGTCTCAAGGATGTGAAGGAGGAGCTCTTGGGTTCAACCCCATGGGGAGCATGGGGAGATTATTTTGCCCAAAGAGATCTAGAGCCTTCTAGAAGCATCCATTTGAGTTAACTCGAGTTGACTGGGACACTTGGCGCACATGCAGTTACATGGCCGACACTTGGTTGGCTAGTATCCACCTGCCCAAGAAGGCAGTCCCCTGGAGAGAGCTATATATAGAGGCATTTGGTTGGGAGGAGAGTCTTCTCTCTAGCATGTGGTGGTCGTAATCCTTGTTCTCTTGCATTGGTATCAAAGCTCTCTTAGATCTTCTTCTTCATGAGATTTTCGCGTGCATAGCTCTCTTACAAGCGTCGAAGTTGTGGTCACGAGCGTGCTAAAGCACCATCCGAAATCATTTCGATGGGCAGGGAGAAGGTTGCAAAACATTAATCCTCATATCTGCTGTGATTGCAGAGGGGAATTGAACCCGTGAGCTGTTGGGTCTTGTGCCTCTACCTTATCGAAGAAGATGATACCATTCGGTGCTCTAAATCTCTACGCTGTTTATCACAGTCTTAGGTGACACTGATGAAAGTTTTTTCCACAAGATCAAAAGGGAAGATAGCAAACCAAAGTCAAACTCGTGACCTTTGGAAGAAGCAAGTGTTCTCTTATCCACGGAGCCAAACGACGTCCGTGTCTGCTTCTCAGCAGGTGTATCGTGATTAGACGATTGGCTTGTAGCAGTCGATTACAACAGAGCGAAAAAAAACTTGCCTTTTCTTAGCCAAGATAGTAGTCTGGTTACGTCTTTCCTCAATCTACGGAGACCATCAGAACTATAGAAGCTCATCAAGTATTGAGCATAAGCAAAAGTATTGATCATTAAAAAAAAAGTGGTGATGATCGAGTTTCGATCTCTGGACCTCACGGAGTAGAACAAAGCACTTTAAGCACTACATTAGAGGCCTTTGGTGACTGAGATTTCTAAATATTTTGTCTTCTTCCAATTCTATCTCTGCTCTACTAACCCCGAGCCGAGATCTTTTTATTTTGTCTATTCTCTAGAGTTTATTGATTATCCCAACCGAACCCGAGTGCATATCTGTGCTGGTCAAAGCTGTAGAAAGCTAAAAGTTTGAGTTAAGTTCAAAGGAAGTGGAGCTGTGGAGTGAAGATCCGGAGGCCTAACTTCGTCATTATTCTAGCACTCTCAGCTAGAATCAAGTCTAGATTTTCTAGATTAGGATATTCTTTCCTAAGGATCAGGATGGATGAAGCTATGAACAGAGCTAAGTTGTAGCTCAGTGATGAGTAGAACCTCCTTTAATGTCAATCCGGGAAGATGTGAGGATGGTATGAAGACCACGGGCAAGTGGAGGCACAAGTGCGTGAGTGAGAAGCACACAAGCATGCACACACATACACACACACACACGCGCACACACGGAAAGACAAAGAGTGAGAAGCAATGGAGTTCTTAGATTACTTTCAAAAAGCTCTTACAAGTTCATTTCAATTACAAGCTACCCCCAAAAATGAGCTCTCTAGCTCTATTTATAGTTTTTGACTAGGTTTTGGCCTTGTCCAGACCTAGTGTCCGGCCTAGTTAAAAATTAGGTTCTCTACCCTATTTGGAGGTTCAAACGAAGTCTAAAAAATGTGAAAACTGACAGGTAGATACTTCTAAAGCTCCTCAAGCTCAAGCACTCCTTGGCTTGCACAAAATGGAGCTACAAAAATGTGAAAAAATGGTATTTACAAGGGTTTTTAGTGATGAAAATCACTATTGTTGTAGGGATTTCTTCTAACATTTTGATATACATTTCCTGGAGCTCCCTACTTGCTCCATCTCCTTGTGTCACCTCTCTTATGTGCATACATGTCTTGAAAAAATATTGGCCTACTTGCCAGATCGTCGTTGACTGCTCTGTCTGCTTGTACTTTCTCTTCTCTCTGACTCCCTTCTTAAGCTTCCTTGCCTAGTGAGTCCTTCAGTTCCAACACCCCCCCCTCTCTCGCGTCTGTCGTCCCTGACAGACCCTTGTTGGGTGGGTCGTTGGATGTAGTACTCAACAACGTCTTGTGCTAAGTGATGTTCTGCAATCCGCAACCCTTTGGCCAAGTCCGTGAGTAAAGCATCCCAATCTACCGACCCGGGAACCTCTGGATGTGGTACGTAACTTTTCTGAATGAAGAGCTTGCTCCCACTGCAAACAACTGCAATAAATGTAATGGTTTGGGAATGAATATCTCTAAATGATATTCCCAGAATCCCGTGACGAACATTTCTTCAAACGTCTGTTTGAAGCAGGCTGGTAGATACTTGATGCGCGCGTGCCATGCATATACAACATTAATAGATGGTGTTGCACTCATGTCGTAGACGAGGTCCTGATTACCTTCATTAAATCCAAGAGCTGACAGATGGGGCTCCTTGACATTTTTGAAAGTCCTGAAGGTAACCAACATGAGTTCAAAAATTTTAAGGCACATTTGGGCCATGACATCTGGTACATTTTTAAACCTGACCCCCCAATGCCGAATCGTCGAGATCATGTATCCTATGGTAGGTTGGCCTTTGGGTGGTGCTAAGTAAACATAGTTGAGCCATTTCTCACATCCTTTGTTTGTCAGCACCATTTTTGTGTATTCCGGCCATGACCTTCTTCGAAACACAAGACAGTAGCATGGGTTGTATTTGATGTACAAAGGCATGTTATTCCATGTTCTTACCATCTCTGGGTAGGTTTCCAGTAGACGAATCCTCCACATCGGTTGATGAATATTGCCCTGCTTGGCACTTGCTGGGATGTCGTCCGGTGCGAACTGTGTAGCCGAGGTTGGTTCTTTTGATATGTGACTCTTGATTTCCGCATTGTAATCCGCCATTAGGACACAGAAAGGAACATACAAATCGTGGGATGTGCCGATCCACCTATGATGGGAGAGATTCCTAAAGTAATCCGATTTTATGACTACTTCTTCCAAGTGTGACATAGATGCTATCTGAACTGCCACTCTATCATCATGGGTTGTGGCCACTTTCTCTAACCTCTGCATCCATTCAGGAGCCTCTATCTCTATGGTGTCCATGCCCTCTTCTGTTTGCTTGCCCCTTGGTGCAGGCACGGGAACATACGGGTCTTCGAAAGTTTCCTCTATCTCGATTGGCACTAGATCTTCAGGCTCGGGCTCGATAAGGGGAGAGGGTTGACGTTCGTATTGCATGACTTTGCTGCGTAATTCTTCGAGTTCTGCCCTAAGTTTTGTGACCTCTTCGGATGTGTCGTCTGTGGCTGTGGCTTTGCTTGGTGACTCCTGCTGAGTCGCCAGTTGCTTAAGTAGATCATCCCTTTCTCGTTCTAATGCTGCATGGGCCTCCAGGAGGTCGGCATGGGTTTCTAACACAGTTTTCATATTTTCTGAGGGAATGGCCTTGAATTTTTCTGGGTCGATTTCCTGCGGGGAACCTTCCATGGCTGCTTCCAAGTTCTCTTCATTCTGTTTCTGCAGCCGTTTATTCTCTTCGAGAGCTGTAGACATGTGTTTTCGTAGGAGGGCTAGGTTGCGTCTAAGTTTGAGATTCTCCGTTATCTGGGAGTGTAGCAATTCATCCATATGTTGTCTTTCCTCTGCATCTGACTGGGGTGGGTTGGCTACTAACTGTTCGTGTTGTTCCTGTAAGGTGGTATGCTGTTGTTGTAGTAGCCGCTTTTCCCTTTCGAGATCCATGAAGCGTAGTTGAAGTTCCTCATGACTTCGAAAGAGTCGCGTATGTTGGTTATCAAGATGCTGGTAGTGCTGTTGTAGTTGCGACATACATTGATACATTTAATAATACATTATTAATAGGGATGGATGCGGGAAGGGGGTTGGATGCAGAAGGGAAGGGAAAGGGGAAGGGAAATGGAAGTGTGGATGTGGTGCTGGAAAATGGTGAAGTGGGAGGTGGGGGAATGGGAGATGGTGGATGCATGGGGGGAGGGAGAGGTGCGGAGGTGGGTGAGATGTCCATAAGATCAACGGTGGATGCAGTAGTGGGAGTGATTGTGAATAGTGGAATTGTGGGTGCGGTGATAGTGGTGAAAGTGTACAGTGGTGTGTGCAATTGTGAAGACAAACTGCCCGGAAGTGTGATCGGGGGGTTGAGATCTTCTGTGGCAGCAGTTAGAACTACTGTTTCAGTGGTCGTATGGACAAACGAAGTGGAGATAGGGTGTGGGGGTTGTGTGGATTGAGTGACGGTCTGTGCTTCGATATGGGTAGTGGACTCGGAGGCGGTGACAGTAGTGGTTACACTGGTTGTGGGAGATGAATGTGGTGGAGATGGAGGCAGGGGTGGCAACGGGGGTGACGGAGGTGCACTTGATACATGGGTTTCCTCAGTATCGTGGACAATCGTGGACAGTGTGTGCGGTGCCCGTGGTTGTGGATGTGCCTTGTGGTTCTGATACTAATACATTCATCTGCTTTCCTGCTCGAGGGGGGCGTCTGCCATATCTTCGTTCCGTTCTTCGTGCTTGTGCAAGGGCGGTATGCACCGTTTCAGGGACGCCTAATGCCTCAGATATCATGTCAAGGGTGGCACGATATTGCTCGTCGACGCCTTCCTCCTCAAGGATCTCATTCATAAGAGCCTTGCCTGCTGCTAGGGACAGTCTATGTTGCTCTTGAACTCTATTCATGGTGTCATAGAGCTTTTTCAGTGCTTTCGTATAAGCTGGGGCCCCTTCAAGTACCTCCAGAGCTTCTTGATCATATTCTTGCTCTTCTTCCTCGGATTGTCCATCATGTTCCTCCTCTTGTCCTCCTTCTTATTCACCCTCCACATCGACGACATCTGGTTGTCTGGGATGGGGTTGGTCTGTAGCAGTTTGTTGTCCACTAGCTTGTTCTGCCTCGACTTCCGTGTTAACAGCCTCTATGATTCTGGCTATCTCCTCATCAGTTAGGTCTTCTAAAGTGAATCCGTGAGGGAACTCTAGGTCGGTTGGTACAGGTGGAAACACTAGATTTGGTCCATCAGTGCTGTGTCTTGGTAATCTAATAGTGAAAGGTTGTACCCGCCTTGGGAATCGTGGAGTTGTCTCTGGTGTCAATGTCGCACCGCGGGGTTGTGCGCAGGGCATCTGAACGACGCCTCTCATTTTCTTGGATGGTGGTCCTGCGGAGGATAATCGGCGCTGAAACTCTTGTACCTTGGTCCAAATGAGTGCCCTTTGCACTGGTACATCATACGCAAGGCATCTGTACACAATCCTGGTCAGAGCACAGCATCCGTACAGTACAGACTTTTGTTTTTTATACCACCTTTGATGAGCCAAGTGGATTTGGTCGATAATCCAGTGAGGCATGTTGATTGTCAAATCAAAAGCATCAGCCAGGTATAAACTAAACCATATCTTTTTAGGTGGCATTGTGAACCTCTTTTGGGCGGGAAATGCAAAGTGTTGCATGACCATTCGCAAATGAATGGCGATTGTAGGCGTCATGGCCACCATGTCTTTTAACTTTGTCAGATTCCTGTTCTTCATATTGTCGGGGACCATAGTCTCTTTCTCCGTAGGAATATGCATACCTTTCATGTCTAGAGCTTCCCTTACCAAGTTGATAGTTAATCTGAAACGCTTGAGCTCATTGCCCCTTGTGAGAGATGGGAGGACAAAGGAGCTGTATCCCTTTTTGTCTTTGCTCGGAGTAAGGGTGCTAATCAAATAAGAGCATCTTAGAAAATCCGGCTTTGGCAACTGGAATTTGAAGTACTCGTAGAGTCCTGCCTTCTTCCATATAGGTTTCAGTCCTTCATTATTCTGCAGTCTCTCAAATTCCCTAGTGAAAAAGTGATACCTCCCCCAGCGCCCATTGAATTCTATCTCGGCCTCCCACATATAAGTGCCTTCACCTAGGGGTCCTGCCACATCACTGAACCAATGAGAGTTTTTACTGACTGACATAGTGTGCCCTTGTGGAGGGTTCTGAACCGGTATGGCGTGTAATGCTCTCAATGCTACAGGATGTTCCTTCAATTCATCCTCAACGGGAAGACTTTCAATATCCACGACTTGGGGGCTCGTGCCTATCTGGGAGCTAGTTCCTGCCGTATCTGCCATGTTACTTCTTGCCTCCTGATTCTGTGAGAATATAGAAACATTTGTTAACATTGTAAAGGACAAGATAGAACCCTTTTTGTCCCCATTACAACATTAACATGAGGTTCGGGAGAGATTAGTGGGTTAGTAAATGCTCGGTGCTTGTGTGTGTAGTTAGGGATTGGTTAGACCTAGGAGCTAAGTGGAATGATGTGGTGTGAGAGTGACGTAGTTAGTAGGAGGGCATGGATTTACAACTGGGGTCTGGGGGTTTATTACAAGTTTTAGGTTGCCAAATGCAATGGATAGGTTTTGATTTTGACTTTGTGGAGGCTCTGGGGAGTGTGATAGGGTATTTACTTGAAAAATGGGGCTTTTTAGGAACCCATTTATAAGTGATTCTACTTGTGCTCATGGAAGAATACGTGTTAGTGCGTGATGTGTAAGACTGGGCCTCAGATGTTCGCGTGAGTGAAACATGTTGTATAGGGTTTGGCCTTGGTGTAGCTATTTGAGCCCGCAAGCAAGCCTTAGGCACCCAGATTTGTCGTGATTGTGGGCTGGCCTTCATTGACTTCTTGGGTACCCAAATAGACTTCACTTTCGCAGAAGAACTTATGAAAGGCTTCTTATTAGTATCGTGCTGTTGATTACTAATAAGAGGTTTTGGCCGTGGTGTTGGCCTGGTCGGAACAGTGTGTTCGCCTTTTCGCCTCCATACTTGCTTCATCGGCTGAAACAATCTGCTTGGCTCCTTTTTTTGGCCTCCAGTACAGGTAGTGTTCTGCTTCTTCTGTATTTGATCTGCCGTTGGCTGCTGCATCCTTCTGGCCTTTGGAAAAGAAGGGAGTACCGTCTTATCCTTGACTCCGTTGTTGAGACAATTCTCTTTCTGCATCATACATTTTGGGACAAGAATAGCATTGTCAATTTCATGTGCACCCCTGGAAGGACCAAGAGTCTGTGCTTTACCTAGTTCCTTGAGTGCCTCCTTTTCCAATTCAACTGTAATTCGGCTATGATTTACCCATACCTGAAGAAGTCCGCTTCTTAGGTTTAGGTTGACTGCATGATCATGAAGGGCTTTGGTGTGCAGAACAAGAGGAGGAAGGAGGAAATGGAGGGAGAGAGAAGAGAGGAACGACGTGCGGACATGCGTGGGAGCCTCGAAACCCACATAATGATCTCTCTTGAGGCAACGCTCTATATATGATGCATATATATGAATATGGGGGTAAGGTCACATGACCCTTACATCCCCAACAATCTCCCACTTAAGGGTCAATGTGACCATAAGTGAAAAATATACAAAGAATGATGTAGGACTATACAATAATGTACAGGAAGAGTCCGGATCTCTACCCATACGGATCAGCCTATACCAACTGCCTCGAACAAGGTGTATCCATGCACCTCAAACTGCTCTAGACTCATATCGATAAGAGTCGAGCTCATATCTGACTGATGCAAGAACTGATGAAGTTCCTGCAAAGCTCCCACTCGCTCTATGCCTATGTCAATCATTGAACGACTGACAACTCCAAGTGCAAATGCTCCAATAACAACTGCAATGTCTGGTCTCGAGCATAATAACTCGTACATCAGACTCCCGAATGCTGACAAAACCTGTGCTATCCTGGCTAGCCTAAGTATGCCAGCCATGCCTGTATCCAAGGCATCCAAAGCACCATCATCAAGACCAACATGTCCTGACATATCTGTGTCAACATCTGGTATGAGCGAATCCAAGAATGACTGCATAATAGCTGACTCCTCAACATCTAAATCAGTCATCCTATCAACCAAGGATGTGTCTAGGTGTGCATCTTGAGAGCTAATATGCTCTACCATACACTGTGTATCATGAGAGCAATGCTGCTCTACCACACCAAGTGTATGATCATGCTCTACATGAGCTAACTCCACAACAACACCAAGGTCAAACTGATGATCACACTCTAACTGAGTATCATCATAATGCTCTGCATGAGCATCCATATCATGCTCTAAAGCATCCAAATGATCATCAAAAGTGTGCTCTATAAGAGCATCCATATGATCAAAACAATCATGCTCTCCATAAGCATCATGAACATCCAAAACATGCTCTACATATGCATCTATCTGAGCATCTGAATCCTGCCATACATGTGCATCATGAATGTCAATAGACCTATCTATAGGTAGATAAAATGAGACATGACGAGTCTCACATCGCACATAAGGTTGAACTCCCACTGAGACGAGACTGTCTCTCACATGAAGTACTTGCAGTGGATACCTGTGCCTAATCCTAGCACCTCTAACAAGCATAAGTTGTCCCAACTGCAACTGAAAATGATGCTCACCAAGGAATGCATAACATCTGCTCTCATGTAACTGGCTAACTGAAATCAAGCTCATAGGGAATGAAGGCACATAGCGTACATGTCTAAGAATAAGTGATGCTCCACTAGGTAGCATAAGGCATATATCTCCTGCATCCTCAATGTCATATGCCGTACCATCAGACATGTGCACACATCCACGACTCTCACCTGAGAATCGACAAAACCACTCACGATATGGAGTAACATGAAAACTGGCTAATGCATCAAGCAACCAAGCCATATGTGTGCCATCCAATGAATAAGAGGAATCCAAAGATGAACCATAAGAGAAAGTGATATCACCATCACTGGCATAATCAATTGCCATAGACTCTCCTGAAACTACTACCTGACCTGCATCACGTGCATATCTCTGACGTCATCGTCGCATCCGCCTGAAGCAACGTCGTCGAGTATGGCCCTCATGACCACAATGCCAACATCGAAGTCGTCGATGTGATCTATGTCCCACATGAGTCAATGGACTCGCATACATATCATGTAGTCTCTGCCATAATGCACTACTCGTCTCCTCATACATAACAGACTCATATATAGAATCCACAAGCTGTAATCGGATAGTGGAGCTGGCCAATGCATCCATATCCATCCATAAATGGTCGGGCATGTCACGAGGCCTCTGTGCATCTCTATGCACATACATATGTAACCCTGCACGAACCAATGTATGCCACATCTGATCTTTCCATCTCGGAAAGTCAGTGCCATCAAATCGAGAAGACATCATGCTGGCAATCCAAGAGACTAGCAATGTAACAAGAGACTAGAAACAATACTCTATCCTCAATAGGATCACGTCTGCATATCCATATGCATAACTCATATCATAAATGTCTCGCTGGAGAAGGAACCATGTGAACAACCTGTCACATAACCATGCATCTAGCATGCACATAAAACCATGACATAAGCCTGCTCACCAAGTCTCCAAATTGACTAAGTAGATGTGAAAGAATCCTGGGAAAAATTCGATAGAGTATCCCCTGTAAACTGAGCAATCAAACAATATAACCAATATCAAAAGAACAATGAGTAATCTGTCACCACCTGTCACTGATGTAATCAAGGATAATGGCGAATACATATGCCCATAAACTAATGGCAATACACGCCAATACAATGGTGATGCACCTCCCACTCAAGAATGAATCCTGCAAGATGGTCCAACCTATCACAAGTAACCTGTGACCAAGTCCAAGTGAATGGAGATAGACAATGATCCAAAGATATCGCACAAGCTTCAAGATCCACTAGAGCTCCTTTCTAGCATAAAAGCCGATGAAATTTCGGCAGCATCTCCTCTGTAAAATGGACTCTAGAACCAAAATAACCATGTGGGAATCACCATCCACATATGCCAAGAATCACACTAGCAAATATATATCAATCAATGACCAAATGCTAATAACGGTGACAAACAAACATGTAACTGAGGCTCCAATCTGGATCATGTACCTGCAAAGAAAACAAAAGATACAAGTACCAACTAAGATCCAATGTCAACTCTCACAAAAGTATGTGCAATCAAAAAGTAAATCCGTAACAAAGTGGCATAAGCAAGATATAGACCACAATGCCACTATACATCCATGATCAAACTCATGATGACATAATTCTCAAAAAAGAGTATACCACAATGTCATCTTACATGCCAAACACGTAACAAGATCATGCTCTACTCTCATATGGAGGAGCTAACACAATGATCATACATGTACAATGTCTTGAAGCTCTGAAAATAAGAGCTTGCACACCAAAAATTCTCTCTCGAAGAAGTTCCAAAGCAAATTCAACCTCCAAGTGCAATTAGGGTTGTTTGGACAAAACTGTACTGCTCTGTGTTTTTCTGTTTCATAGGTGATAACCTCTGAATCTGAATTTTTGGTCTTCAGCAAACTTGAAGATCCACTTATTGGCTACGTAACGACATAAAGAACACCTCAGTCGGAGGTGTATAGCTCAAGATATGCTCAAAACAAGCACCTGCTATCAATTTCACTTTCACTTGCAACAGTACTGCTCTGTATTCTGCAATTTCGGCAACCTAAAACTCAGAATCTGGATCTGACTTCTTCTACAAAGTTGTAGCTATCTTTCCAAGCTACAAGCAGCAAGTTGAATCATCGCATTCCGAGCTGTAAAACTCAAGTTATGACAAAAACACCGACCTGGTGTCCTACTCAATGTAGATTCGCTTTCTACAATTCTCTGTTTTTCTCGAATTTTCGGCACTTCAGAAGTCCGAACCAGGTTCTGCGCTCTTCTGTGAAGTTGTAGCTCTCTGTGTTAGCTACGCACAGAACTTTAAAACGCGTCAATCCGAGTTTTTTAGTTCGAGTTATGACCGAAATACTGAACAGCTGTCAAGAGATGCCGACCTGCACTTCTACCTCTTCTCACCTAAGCTTCCATTGAAGCTTCTTGCACACCAGCCTTCAACATGCTCTGATACCAATGAAGGGCTTTGGTGTGCAGAACAAGAGGAGGAAGGAGGAAATGGAGGGAGAGAGAAGAGAGGAACGACGTGCGGACATGTGTGGGAACCTCGAAACCCACATAATGATCTCTCTTGAGGCAATGCTCTATATATGATGCATATATATGAATATGGGGGTAAGGTCACATGACCCTTACATCCCCAACAGATCATAGATCCAGTCCTGACCCAAGACAAGAGGCTCAGTGAGGTCCTCATCTTGACACACTAATACTTTGACTATCATTACTTCGTCTTGAATGGAGATGGGAAGATCCACCTCGCCCATGCAAGGGGTTTCCACACCTCCCAATCCTATGAGATATGCTTCTATAGGATTGACAGTTAATCTCAATTCTTGACAGTAAGACAATTTAACAGCACTGGTGGCTGCACCTGAGTCAATCAAGGCTCTCACAGTCCTTGCACCCTTTCTTTGTCCTATCTCTAAGGTTATAAAAGGACGTCGATCAATTATCCTTTGAGCGCTGATACCTGAAACTTCACACATAGCCACGTGATATACTTGATCTGCATATGCATCTCGCCTAGGTTGCTCTCTGCCTTGTCTTCTTAATTTCATTCTCCGTATGCGCTCTAAGGTAAAAAAGTCTTGAGGAGAGTTCATGACCCGTCCATTCATGCTCTTGTGCTACTTTCAATGTAGATATTAAGAAGTCCAATAGTAGCACTGCATTTTGGCCAAACACCATCTGAAAGAGGGTGGCTTGGAGTACCGTTTTGTAGGCCACTCGATATGCCCAAACAGCATGGTGTAGCTGTTTGTCCCAATCAGAGCGTTTATTGTTCACTAATTTCGTCAGTACATTGCATAAGATCTTATTGGTGCTCTCAGCCTGGCCATTTGCTTGAGGGTGATAGGGGGCAGACTTCTTATGTACTACCAAGAATTCTTGGAGCAGATTTTCAATAACTTCATTCAAGAAGTGAGTGCCTCTGTCACTAACTAGCTCTATAGGTAGCCCGTATCTAGTGAACACATTCTCAAATAAAAACTTAGCTGTTGTTTGAGCATCGTTCTTCGTTGTGGCTTTTACCTCCACCCACTTTGTTAGATAGTCTGTCGCAACAATGATATATTCTGCATGGGAACCCTTAGCTGGTGGATTAATAGGACCTACGAAGTCTATTCCCCACTTAGAGAATGCACGTCCACCCATCATAGGCTTCAGTGGCATCTCATCTTTACGTAGAGGATATTGAGTTCTCTGACATACATCACATCGTTTCACATAGGTATGTGCATCCATGTGAAGGGTCGGCCACCAGAAGCCCGCAAATAGTATTGCCTTGATCACCCGATCTGGTCCAAAGTGTCCTCCTGCTACACCTTGGTGAGCAGTGTCCAAGATCTTGAGATATTCACTCTCATGGACACATAGTCTCAGGTAATCGTCTTTACCACGTTTGTATAGATTATCACCAATGAGTGAGTAATCCTGGGCTTCTTGTTCTAAACTTCTTTTCCTAACCAGAGTCATGTATGGAGGGAATGTTTTCGTCCTCAGGAAGGATACTAGTGGTTCACTCCAATCTGGCACTATGGACACTTGATAAAGAGTGGCATGTTCCACAGGTGGTTTAGTGCGACAGATTGGGCATTCCTTGCACAACTTTTGGACATCAGCTTCCATAGTTGGCCAATGCACTCCTAGTCTCCTCAGGGTCTGTAGGGTTCGTTGTTTTGAGTAGTGTTGCTCTAATGCACCTACATGTGCCAATTGCAACCACTTAGCGTACTCATCCTCTTCCACACAAGAGGCCAAGATCCCTTGATCTGTGTGCTTGTACATACTTCCTGCCATGATGTGATACTTTTGGGCTTTTACTACCTCTCTATCCTGTGTGTTTATTACTGGGTGGTTAGGTCCGTATGTCAACACTGGTACCAATGGCTTAGCCCACTACGGCACCACTTCCAAATTAAACAAGTAAGCATCAGGAAGGTCATCTAACACTCCTTGTGGGGCTTCTCCCGATGTGAGCTTAGAAAGGTGATCTGCTCTCAAATGAGTCTTCCCTTTCCTTACCACAACCTCAAAATCATATTCCATTAGCAAGAGAAACCATCTTACTAATCTTCCTGTATTGAATGGCTTGTTTACGAGGTATAGCAATGCCTGATGATCAGTAAAAAATTTAAACTTGTTTGCAAGCAAATAGTGTCTAAATTTCTTAACTGCATATACATGCCTAAGCCTTCTCTCTCAGTAGTGGTGTAATTTCGATCAGCTGCATTCAATTGTCTACTGGCATAGGCAATTGGAAGATCCATATTACCTTCACCAGTAGGTTGAGCAAGCACACACCCAATAGCATAATTGGATGCATCCACGTGAACATGGAATGGCTTATTCCAATCTGGTGTGGTTAAGATTGGTGCTGAACATAATCTTCGTTTAAGCTCCTGGAAGGAATTCTCGCATTCATCAGTCCACTGAAAGTTAGTCAAAAGTCCATACATGGGCTTTGCAATGACAGCATACATGTGAATGAACCGGCGGTAGTAACCACAATGCCCCATGAAGGCCTGTACTTCCTTGACGTTCTTTGGCCTAGGTAACTCGGCTATGGCTCTTACTTTCTCTTCATCGGTGGATATGCCATTCTTTGACACTATGTGTCCTAAAATCTTGCCTTGCCTGACCATGAAAACACACTTCTCTGGGTTCAAGCACACTTGATACTCCCTACATTTGTCAAAGATTTGTCTGAGTTCAGGAATATGGGTTTGTCTAATGTTGGAATGAGCACAAAGATCATCAACATAGACTTCTAAATTCTTCCTCAGGAACTCATTAAATACATGGCACATCAGCCTCTGGAAGGTTGCTGGTGCATTGGTAAGCCCAAATGGCATTACCCGAAAGGCGAATATGCCCCATTCTGTGGCAAAAGCTATCTTATGCTGATCCTCTGGAGCTATGGCTACTTGATTGTAGCCCGAAAATCCATCAAGGAAGCTGTACACTTCCTTGCCTGCTACTCTTTCTAAGAGATGTTCTGTGATGGGAAGCAGATAATTATCTCGAATTGTGGCTGCATAACCTTCTTTAAGTTAATGCACACACGCAGCTTTCCATTTTTCTTGGGCACCACTACGATGGGGGATACCCACTCAGTGTGCTCAATTTCATAGATGAATCCAGCGTCAACCAGTCTATCTATCTCCTCTTTGATCTTAGCAGCATAATTATCATTATATGTGTATGGCTTTTGCTTAGAAGGTTTGGCATCTGAGGTCATGGGGATAGTGTGTGAGCATATGTCTGGATCAACACCTTTCAAATCCTTGTAACTCCAAGCGAATACATCTCTGTATTCTCTCAGCAAGGCTATTAGCTCTTGTTCTTCCTCTTCTGTTAGGTCATGGCCTATGTACGTGCATCTCTCTTCTCCTTCTTCCACAGCTACCACTATTTTCTTGGTGGTTTCTTTGTTATCATAGGCCTCCCCTGATTGCGCCTCTCGTTTAGGCATTCTGATCATGACTCTCCTGTCATCTATCTCATACTTCTTAAAGTTTTCCGGGACCTCAAACAAAGATTCTTCCTCTTCTGGTGAGACTTCTCTCTTCTTTCTTTTCTTTCCTTCTTCCTTCGGGGTCACATGTGTGGCTAGCCTTACATCATTTGTAAGCTCTCCATGCCTCTGGGGTTGAAATTCTACTTCGTAGAAGTATTCTGCATCTGATGCAAAAGGTGGGTCCATAATGATTGACTCTAGATCGGAGTCACTCGCATCCTCAAATGCATCAGGGCTAGTGTATCTCAGTGATGAGTAGCACCTCCTTTAATGTCAATCCGGGAAGACGTGAGGATGGTATGAAGACCTCGAGCAAGTGGAGGCACAAGTGCGTGAGTGAGAAGCACACAAACATGCACACACATACACACACACACGCGCACACACGGCAAGACAAAGAGTGAGAAACAATGGAGTTCTTAGATTACTTTCAAAAAGCTCTTACAGACAATTTAACAGCACTAGTGGCTGCACCTGAGTCAATCAAGGCTCTTACAGTCCTTGCACTCTTTCCTTGTCCTGTATCTAAGGTTATGAAAGGACGTCGATCAGTTATCCTATGTGAGCTAACACCTGAAACTTCACACATAGCCATGTCATATCCTTGATCTGCATATGCATCTTGCCTAGGGTGCTCTCTACCTTGTCTTCTTAATTTCATTCTCCGTATGCGCTCTAGGGCTTCTGCTTGAGCTTCTTCTCGAATTCGTTTTTCCTCCTCTTTACGTTGCTTAGCAGTATTGAGTCGACTTAGCATTTCCTCCGTGAGGGGTTCCTGATACAACTTGACTCTGCATCCGCTAATATAGTTTGGGAGAACATCACCCTCTAAAGTGGCTAGTTGTATTGCTCCACTCGTGGAGATCCTATTGATTATCATAGGTCCGTATCCTCTCTTTTCTAGATTCCTTGCGTGTTGTTTCAATGTGTAGACTAAAACTAGATCTCTCGCTTTCAAGCCCTTATCCCTCACATGGGCATCAAAGTATGCCTTCTGTCTCTTCTTAGCTGCATATATCCCTGCAGCTGCTTTCAGTCTTGTTTCTCCTAATCGTTCAAGGTCAAAAAGTCTAGAGGAGAGTTCATGACCCGTCCATTCGTGCTCTTGTGCTACTTTCAATGTAGGTATCAAGAAGTCCAAGGGTAACACCGCGTTTTGGCCAAATACCATCTGAAAGGGGGTGGCTTGGAGTACCGTCTTGTAGGCGACTCGGTATGCCCAAACAGCATGGTGTAGCTGTTTGTCCCAATCAGAGCGTTTAGTGTTCACTAATTTTGTCAGTACATTGCATAAGATCTTGTTGGTGCTTTCGGCCTGGCCATTTGCTTGAGGGTGATAGGGGGCAGACTTCTTATGCACTACCAAGAATTCTTGGAGCAGATTTTCAATAACTTCATTCAAGAAGTGAGTGCCTCTATCACTTACTAGCTCTATAGGTAGCCCATATCTTGTGAATACATTTTCAAACAAGAATTTAGCAGTTGTCTGAGCGCAGTTCTTCGTCGTAGCTTTTACCTCCACCCACTTGGTGAGATAATCCGTGGCCACAATGATATATTCAACATGTGAACCCTTAGCTGGGGGATTAATAGGGCCTACAAAGTCTATTCCCCACTTAGAGAATGCACGTCCACCCATCATAGGTTTCAGTGGCATCTCATCTTTGTGTATAGGATACTGAGTTCGCTGACAGACATCACACCGTTTCACATAGGTATGTGCATCCATGTGAAGGGTCGGCCACCAGAAGCCCGCAAATAGTATTGCCTTGATCACCCGATTTGGTCCAAAGTGTCCTCCTGCTACACCTTGGTGAGCAGTTTCCAAGATCTTGAGATATTCACTTTCATGGACACATAGTCTCAAGTAACCATCTTTACCACGTTTGTATAGATTATCGCCAATGAGAGAGTAATCCTAGGCTTCTTGTTCTAAACTCCTTTTCCTTGCCAAAGTCATGTCTGGAGGGAATGTTTTTGTCCTCAGGAAGGATACTAGTGGTTCACTCCAATCTGGCACAATGGACACTTGATAAAGAGTTGCATGTTCCACAGGTGGTTTAGTGCAGCAGATTGGGCATTCGTTGCACAACCTTTGGACATCAGCTTCCATAGTTGGCCAATGTACTCCGAGTCTCCTTAGCGTCTGTAAGGTCCGTTGCTTTGAGTAGTGTTGCTCTAATGCACCTACATGTGCTAAATGCAACCATTTATTGTACTCGTCCTCTTCCACACAACAAGCCAAGATTCCTTGATCCGTGTGCTTGTACATGCTACCTGCCATGATGTAGTACTTTTGGGCTTTCACAACCTCTCTATTCCGTGTGTTTACTACTGGATGGTTAGGCCCGTATGTCAATACTGGTACCAATGGCTTAGCCCACTGTGGTACAACTTCCAAATTAAACAAGTAAGCATCAGGAAGGTCATCTAACACTCCTTGTGGGGCTTCTCCAGATGTGAGCCTAGAGAGATGATCTGCTCTCAAATGAGTCCTACCTTTCCTTACCACAACCTCAAAATCATATTCCATTAGCAAGAGAAACCATCTTACTAATCTTCCTGTATTGCATGACTTGTTTACGAGATATAACAATGCTTGATGGTCACTAAAAAATTTAAACTTGTTTGCAAGCAAATAGTGTCTAAATTTCTTAACTGCATATACCATGCCTAAGCCTTCTCTCTCCGTAGTGGTGTAATTTCGTTCAGTTGCATTCAATTGTCTACTAGCGTAGGCAATTGGAAGATCCATATTACCTTCACCAGTAGGTTGTGCAAGCACACATCCAATGGCATAATTGGATGCATCCACATGAACATGGAATGGCTTATTCCAATCTGGTGTGGTCAAGATTGGTGCTGAACATAATCTTCGTTTAAGCTCCTAGAAGGAATTCTCACATTCATCCGTCCACTCAAAGTTAGTTAGAAGTCCGTACATGGGCTTTGCAATGACAGCATACATGTGAATGAACCGGCGGTAGTAACCACAATGTCCCATGAAAGCTTGTACTTCCTTGACATTCCTTGGCTTAGGTAGCTCTGCTATGGCTCTCACTTTCTCTTCATCGGTGGATATGCCATTTTTTGACACTATGTGTCCTAGAATCTTGCCTTGCCTGACCATAAAAAGGCACTTTTCTGGGTTCAGGCAGACTTGATATTCTCTACATTTGTCAAAGATTTGTCTGAGTTCGGGAATATGGGTTTGCCTAATGTTGGAATGAGCACAAAGGTCATCAACATAGACTTCTAAGTTCTTCCTCAGGGACTCCTTAAATACATGGCACATTAGTCTCTAGAAGGTAGCTGGTGCATTGGTAAGCCCAAATGGCATTACTCTAAAGGCAAAAATGCCCCATTCTGTGGAAAAGGCTGTCTTATGCTGATCTTCTGGAGCTATGGCTACTTGATTGTAGCCCAAAAATCCATCAAGGAAGCTGTACACTTCCTTGCCTGCCACTCTTTCTAAGAGATGTTCTGTGATGGGAAGCGGATAGTTATCTCGAATTGTGGCTGCATTGACCTTCTTCAAGTTAATGCATACGCGCAGCTTTCCATTTTTCTTGGGCACCACTACGATGGGGGATACCCACTCAGTGTGCTCAATTTCATAGATAAATCCAGCTTCGACCAGTCTATCTATCTCCTCTTTGATCTTGGCAGCGTAATTATCGTTATATGTATAGGGCTTTTGCTTAGAGGGTTTAGCATCTGAGGTCATGGGGATGGTGTGTGAGCATATGTCAGGGTCAACACCTTTCAAATCCTTGTAACTCCAAGCGAATACATCTCTGTATTCTCTTAGCAAGGCTATTAACGCATGCTCTTCTTCCTATGTTAGGTCATGGCCTATGTATGTGCATCTCTCCTCTCCTTCTTCTAGGGCCACTACTATTTTCTTGGTGGTTTCTTTGTTATCATAGGCCTCTCCTGATTGTGCCTCTCGTTTCGGCATTCTGATCATGACTCTCCTGTCATCTATCTCATACTTCTTAAAATTTTCTGGGACCTCAAACAAAGATTCTTCCTCTTCTGGTGAGACTTCTCTCTTCTTCCGTTTCTTTCCTTCTTCCTTCGGGGTCACATGTGTGGCTAATCTTACGTCATTTGTAAGCTCTCCATGCCTCTGGGGTTGAAATTCTACTTCATGGAAGTATTCTTCATCTGATGCAAATGGTGGGTCCATAATGATCGACTCTAGATCGGAGTCACTTGCATCCTCAAATGCATCAGGGCTAGGTTCGCATTCTTCTAGAACTGCCTCTCCCATGATTGGCTCTATGGAGAAGACTGAAATGTCATAGCCATCCTCATCACAGTGAGGTGTCCATTGTTCCTCATTGATGGCTACATCCATGGTTGCTAAAATTTCTCCCCAGCCGTGAGGTTCAAATTCTTCGTCTGGAAAAACTACAGGTGCATAGGCTGGGTCTTGGATTGATCTATGGGTTTCTTTTGCACCTACCTCTCTGGCTTTTTCTCTCTTCTCTTCGTCTACTACTACTTTGCACATCCATAAGTGAGTGTCTTCATGCATCCAAGAGGATCCTGACCCAATGGAATGCACCGATTCTGTATCATCTTTGGCTCTATGGATGGGATTCCATTGGATAGGAGGTACATCTCTATGAGAGTAATCTTTGAGATTTACTTTGGTTGTAACACCTAAGTGTTGCAAATACAAGGAGTTGGTTCCCCAGTCCTGTACCACTTGCAACTGTCGCATAAATGGTCTTCCCAAAATCATCTCATAGGCATGATTTTTGCTGAAGTCACATATAGCAAATGTATGCTCAAACTCGACACCACAGGTGGTGAGAGTTATTCCTTCTAGCAATCCTAAGGGTCTCTCAATATGACCATCGGCCATCTGCAATTTCATTCTCGTTGGCCTGAGTGCTGGCTTGCCCCAACGCTTCCATAGGGAAGTGGTGGCAATTGCAACTTCTGCACCTGAGTCCAAAATTGCCTTGGTGGTGTACTCCTAGTAGGTAATGGGAAGATAGGTGTTCCCTTCTTCACCTTCACACATATCTCCTATCTTATCCAAGGGTATCTCTGGCACCGTCCTATGTGATCCTACCTGGGAATGAGGTTTCACTATCGCTGGTACTTGATTGGCTACATGTTTCCATAATTTAGGTCTAACCTTGAGTAGCTCTTCTAACTTGAGATTGCACTGCACTTTAGTGTTTTTCACTACCTCTGTGTTCCTAGGTAAGGCTGAGTCCTCATTTCGTACCATGACCGTGGGTGCTCTCATACAAGTAGACTTAGCTTCCCATGGGCCTGTGAAGTGGGGTAATTCTTGTAGAGAGTTAGACTCAAAGTCTAGTCTGTCCTGAGAGTGGGTGCTCTCCTGCTCCTCATAAATGGATGGGATGTCTTGTGGCTGGTCGTGTGCATCATCCACAAGTTCAATAGGAGGAGGGACTTCACTTTCTTTAGCCCATTTGTCCTCTTGAATCTCGCGTAGGAATTCTGGTGTGAACCGATTCATAGAAGATGATGTGTCTGGCTCCGTAGAGTTAGGCACATAGGCTTTAGACACATAGGCTTCCTGGGCAGGAATGCTTAATCTTTCACTTGCCTTGTCCTTGTGTTGAGAGACGGGTTCCTTTTCTGATTGTGCAATCAGCTTCTCTATTCTTTCTAACAGTCCATCAAAGTGCAACTGTGTCTTCGCTGAACTAGAGATGTTAAATAGAAGACTGGCCTCAAACATGGTCTGAGCCAATTCCACCATCTTAGCACAAATTTTGGTTCGTTCTAACTCTAGTTCTGCTCTTGGGTAACACTTTTCATGATCAGTTACATTTGGCCCTTCTTGGATTCTGGCTTGATATGCTTTAAGCATCATATTAAGGTCTTCGGGAGTGGGATCTGCTAGGACTGATCCTACTCTAGGGGGTGGTGGAATTAGTTGGGGCGGGTCGGAAGGTGGCGGGTCGGATGGAGTTGGGAATGATGGAGGTGGAGTAGTGTGAGAGGGAGTTTGAGATGTGAGTTCAGTTATCCTAGCCTTTGTTTCTCTGAGGCTTTCCTCGAGTTCACTCATCTTTTTTGCCCATTGCCGTTTCATTCTTTCACGGCTATCTCTCCAAGCTCTAGTCCTCTTTTTTGTCATGCTCTCTGTTTCACTAACATCTGGGCTCTTCTCCTGGTTTACCCTTGGGTTTTGCTGCAATGCTTGAGCTCTAGTGATCACTTGCACGGGTGTAGTGGAAGTGACACTTCCTGTGGAATCTACCACTAACCCAATAACGTTAATAGGAGTAATTTTTGGCATATTATTAGGATTCTTGGGGCAGTCTCGTAAGAGATGCTCCTTTCCACACTCTTGGCAAAAGCCCTGAATCGTCACTGACTGGGGTTGTGTAGGTGCAGGCATGGGGCAATCACGTATGAGGTGATCACCCTGGCATCTGAAGCAAGGTCCTCTAGGAAAAGGGGGTCATATCTGCCTAGGTTGAGGTCTAGAGTTGGGGTTTGTGTACATGAAATTAGCATATTCAGGCTCCCAAATAGGTTCACTCGGTTCCTCACTGTAGTAAGACTCACCATGTTCAGGAGACTACATGTAGTAAGCCTGGGGACTATCAACATGTGTAGAATCAAAGCTATGGTCAGTGGGATCACTTTCTGAGATTAATGGTGTTACTGGGACTATCGCTCTATTCAGGTTTTCTTCTGCAGCAGCATACTTGACCGGAATCACATTAGTAGGAGCAGGTGGTTGATGTGCTAGCACTGGCTGGGGTCTCAGTTGGGCCTGATATTGTGGCTGGTAAGTTTGCTGGGGTCTGTTGTATTGTTGTGGTGGGTACTGATTCTGGTATCTACCCTGTTGTGGATATGGCTGAGGGTAATTTTGCCTAACAATTTGTTTGTTATATGGGCAGTCTTGTGCAGTGTGGTTGGTGTACCTGCGCTCTATGGTGCAGTACTGGCTACTAGGATTCGCCTGGGGTTGGGCCATAATGGGACATACATTTGCCATATGGTCACCGCCACAAGTGTAACACCGCTTAACTGGGGCAAATCTTGGAATTTGTTTGCTAGAGACACCTAGTTTTTGAGCTACCTTCTCTTCAAGTTCCTCAATGGATGTGGATTGACCAGATGTGAGGCTACTAGAGCTATCAGAATCCTTATAGATTTTTGATAGTTCTAATTCCTCACCTAGATTGTCCTCAATGTCTATGCACATGCGCACACACTCTTCTATCGTTCTGGGGTCCTTCAGATACACATATGACCTGAGCTTGGTGCTCAACAATCCATCTAAGAACAAGGCCACTTGTTTGGCTGGTGTGGGTAACTCCGACATCGGGCATCTCTCCAGGTATTGCCTAAATCTTCTTCCAGCTAGTCTGACCGTCTCTTGAGGTGTTTGTTTGAAGCTATGAATTAGTGAGGAAGTGTTGTGCCTGATTCCACTCTTAGAGAACTCAATGATAAATGCCTCTAAGAGCTGGTCTATGTTTCTGAAATGCCTCTCGTTCAGTGGTTGAAACCATGTGAGGGCAGTGTTCCTAAGGGTTAGACCAAAAGCATTATATTGTGTGAATAGGTCCTCTACCTGTTCAGCTCTCAAGACTTGCCTAAACTCAGCCACATGATCATATGGATCTCCAGTGCCATCGAAGTAGTTCTTCATGGACTTAACTAGCTGAGTCGGTCTCAAAGTCCTTGTGTGCTCTCTAGGTCGTGGTAGAGGGAACTCATCCGCATTTCTTTGATTCCTGTGAGCTCTAAGTATCTCAGGTTCTACTCTATTTGTTTCCGTCCTCGTTCTTTCTCTGCCCACTAGGTTGGCAAAGCTTACTTCTGGTCTATCTCTACTTCTGTCTCTTTGCATTCCATGAGCTTGGGATGTTCCAACTCCAGGGTGACCATAGGATACATTCGATCTTGGTTGGGGGAAAACGAATTCACCCTTCCAAGTGTAAGCATGTCTATCATGTTCTGTCACCACAAAGATCCTCTCCGAAGCGTGATCTAAGTAGGTCACTCTACCTGGGCTATCAAGATCCTTAAACTCATAGATCATGATTGTTCCTATATCAATTGGCCGATCAGGTTTGTACCTCCAAAAGGCTTTGTCAGTCTCTCGATTGAGGAGCAAATCTATGCTCTTATTATCCTGGGGAATCCACTCCGGTGTGATAATCCTAGTGAGAACCGATTTACCTCAAGGGGTTCTAGGTTCTGCACCCATGTTTCCTTGCTCCAGGTCACCTAAGTCTGCTTCGGGGATCACATTTCCAAATTCGTCCGTCCTATCTGGGTGACTGGTGACCGTATATGGTTCCTTCTTTGTCCAAGTATGCTCCATTTTCAAACTTGACAGCTGGGTGCTCTAATCCAATGGATTAATCAGGATTCTTAATCTGTACCACAGATCTTCCTAGGCCGTGCTCATAGATGCTGGCACCTAATCGGTTGGTCCTAAGGTATTCCAACTGCGTTTTGTAAGGGCCTTCTACCCTGTGCAAGTATGGCACTCCTGAACTTCCTGTAGGTCTCTCCATACCTTGATTCATCTCGGATTCACTAGTCTCAGAACTTGGGTAGTATGAGTGGTGGCTCAACTGCTGGGCCCACGACCTAGCAGTATGATTGACACTAGCCTCTGAAGACCTAAGGCTTTGTCTATCTCTTACTAGGTGTCGTCCTGATCTAAGGTTCATATGCCTAACTGATTAACCCAATTTGTCCCAGGTACAACCACGTTTCTGAGTCCTTTGTATCAATTACTTAATCCCCGTTTTATGTTGATTATCGTGTTTATACTCTTGTCTGATATCACGTCGTTAGGAATGCTTGAGTTTAATTTCTCACTTTAGTTTGGTCATTTCACGTTAGGTTCTTTCCTTTTAAGGTTGTCGTTCACACACACAGGTTATCTCTTGACTTGAACTTGATTTCTTAGATAGTCTTTGATTTATCTCATGCCTATCGTTGCCTGGAATTACTTCTAACACTACCCGCACTTAGCCTAAACTGAGAATTGATAGAGGGTGTTGCGGGTTTTCCAACCTTGAGTTCCTTTCCTTGTGTTGTTGCCCTAGTGTGCCCAGGACGCGCGTTCCCAAGCCTGCACTTACTCTTGCTTTGCGTACCCTTTGATGCTCTCAAAGGACCTGTAAAAGGCCCACTGTTAGCTCAAGACTTAATATTCAAAAGACAGAACCAATCACTTTCATTCATGTAACACTTCACCAATTTGCACTATGACTTTTGGACACAACTCTAGAGATCCCTGAATTTTGTTCCCCCTGGGTATGTTATGACCGTTCAGGGTTCTAGGGTTAAGACAGGGTTCAAACAGGATCACTGTTCAACAGGTTTTCCCCAAGTTGTTTTCCTAAGGCCTCATGTGCTCTAGAGTAAAATGTTTATGCCCAAAATTAGCCCAACTCTTCAATTAACAAACCCTAAAAAATTTGGCTAAAATTGGCTGTCAATCGCGATCGACAGGGTTGTCAATCGCGATGGACAGGGTATCAATCGCGATGGACAGGCGGTCAGTCAATCGCGATGGACAGGGGTCAGTCAACCGCGATGGACAGGCAATCAATCGCGATGGAGAATGGTCAGTCAATCGCGATGGACAGGGTATCAATCGTGATGGACAGGCAGGTCAGTCAATCGCGATGGACAGGAGTCAATCGCGATGGACAGGCAGGTCAGTCAATCGCGACGGACAGAGTATCAATCGCGATGGACAGGGCTCAGTCAATCGCGATGGACAGTCAGTCAATCGCGATGGACAGGGGTCAGTCAATCGCGATGGACAGTCAGTCAATCGCGATGGACAGGGGTCAGTCGATCGCGATGGACAGTCAGACAATCGCGATGGACAGGCAGTCAGTCGCGATGGACAGGGCTGTCAATCGCGATGGACAGAGCTGTCAATCGCGATGGACTGAAATTTTGCAAAATTTTCAAAAATTTTTGTGGAAATGTGGTGTGCAGGGTCTCTAGTCCACTGTGGTGCACTCAGATTTACCAAAAGGTGAAAATTTCTGTCAATCGCGATCGACAGGAGTCGGCGACTGCGAGACAGTTCTGCACATTTCCGTACCTGCGCGACGTGCTGGAGGGGATGATGATGCTGAAACCTGCAAGAAACTCCAAAAGCATGCAGAAAATAGCACACAACAGTTCGCTCTCTCGCTCTCTCTCACAAGTGAAATGAGGGAAATGAGGTGGAGAAGGTGATATAATAAAAAAAATGAAATTTTCGCGATGATGGAACTGGAGGTGGAAGATGGTGATGATGATGATGGTGATGATGGTGGTAAGGTAAGAAAGAGAAAAATAGGAAAAGTAAAGAAATTACCTACAACGCCAACGTCTCCAATGTACGTCTTACCATCACACGCTCGTCCTCAAAGCTCGATCCCCGGCAACGGCGCCAAAATTTGGTGTAGCTCAGTGATGAGTAGCACCTCCTTTAATGTCAATCCGGGAAGACGTGAGGATGGTATGAAGACCTCGAGCAAGTGGAGGCACAAGTGCGTGAGTGAGAAGCACACAAACATGCACACACATACACACACACGCGCACACACGGAAAGACAAAGAGTGAGAAGCAATGGAGTTCTTAGATTACTTTCAAAAAGCTCTTACAAGTTCGTTTCAATTACAATCTAACTTCAAAAATGAGCTCTCTAGCTCCTTTTATAGTTTTTGACTAGCTTTGGCCCTGTTCAGACCTGGTGTCCGGCCTAGTTAAAAATTAGGTTCCAGGGCTTATTAGAGGGCTCAAACGAGATCTAAAAAATATGAAAATTGGCAGGTAGATACTTCTAAAGCTCCTCAAGCTCAAGGACTCCTTGGCTTGCACAAAATGGAGCTACAAACATGGAAAATGGTATTTACAATGGTTTTTAGTGATAATAATCACTATTTTTATAGGGATTTCATCTGAAAATTTGACAGGTGCTTCTTGGAGCTCCCTACTTGCTCCTTCTTCTTGTGTGTCCACTTCCTTGATGCGCTTCCATGTTTTGTCCTTGACCTTGAGCTTCAACAGCTAGGTTCGCATTCTTCTAACACTGCCTCTCCCATGATTGGCTCTATGGAGAAAACTGAAATGTCATAGCCATCCTCATCACAGTGAGGTGTCCATTGTTCTTCATTGATGGCTACATCCATTGTTGCTAGGATTTCTGCCCAGCCGTGGGGTTCAAATTCTTCGTCAGGAAAGACTACAGGTGCATAGGCTGGGTCTTGAATTGATCTATGTGTTTCTTTTGCACCTACCTCTCTGGCTGTTTCTCTCTTCTCTTCTTCTACTGCTACTTTGCACATCCATAAGTGGGTGTCTTCATGCATCCATGAGGATCCTGACCCTATGGAATGCACCGATTCTGTATCATCTTTGGCTCTATGGATGGGATTCCATTGGATGGGAGGGACATCTCTATGAGAGTAATCTTTGAGATTCACTTTGGTCGTAACACCTAAGTGTTGTAGGTACAAGGAGTTGGTTCCCCAGTCCTGTACCACTTGCAACTGTCGCATAAATGGTCTTCCCAAAATCATCTCATAGGCATGGTTCTTGCTAAAATCACATATAGCAAATGTGTGTTCGAACTCAACACCACATGTGGTGAGAGTTATTCCTTCTAACAGCCCTGAGGGTCGCTCTATGTGACCATCGGCCATTTGCAATTTCATCCTCGTGGGCCTGAGTGCTGGCTTGCCCCAACGCTTCCATAGGGAAGTGGTAGCAATTGCAACACCTGCGCCTGAGTCTAGAATGGCCTTGGTGGTGTATCCTTGATGGGTGATAGGAAGATATGTGTTTCCCTCTTCGCCCTCACTCATGTCTCCTATCTTGTCCAATGGTATTTCTGGCACTGTTCTCTGGGATCCTACCTGGGAACGAGGTTTTGTTATCTCTGGTACTTGTTTGGCCACATGTTTCCATAGCTCTGGCCTTACTTTGAGTAGCTCTTCTAAGGTGAGGTTGCATTGTACTTTAGTGTTTTTCACTACCTCTGTGTTTCTAGGTATGACTGAGTCCTCATTTCTTACCATGACCGTGGGTGCTTTCATACAGGTGCACTTAGCTTCCCATGGGCCTGTGAAGTGGGGTAATTCTTGTAAAGAATTAGACTCAAAGTCTAGTCTTTCCTGAGAGTGGGTGCTCTCCTGCTCCTCATAAATGGATGGGATGTCTCGTGGGAATTGGTCATGTGCATCATCCACAAGTTCAATGGGAGGAGGGACTTCACTTTCCTTAGCCCATTTGTCTTCTTGAATCTCTCGTAGGAACTCTGGTGTGAACTGATTCATAGAAGATGATGTGTCTGGCCCCGTAGAGTTAGGCACATAGGCTTCAGGCACATAGGCTTCCTGGGCAGAAAGACCTGCTCCTTCACTTGCCCTGTCCTTCTGTTGAGAGGCAGGTCCCTTTTCTGATTGTGCAATCAGCTTCTCTATTCTTTCTAACAGTCCATCAAAGTGCAACTGTGTCTTCGCCGAACTAGAGATGTTAAATAGGCGATTGGCTTCAAACATGGTTTGAGCCAATTCCACCATCTTAGCACAAATTTTGGTTTGTTCTAGCTCTAGTTCTGCTCTAGGGTAACACTTTTCATGATCAGTTACGTTTGGCCCTTCTTGGATTCTGGCCTGATATGCTTTAAGCATCATATTAAGGTCCTCGGGAGTGGGATCTGCTAAGACTGATCCTACTCTTGGGGGTGGTGGGTTTAGGTGAGGCGGGTTGGAAGGTGGTGGTTCGGATGGAGTTGGGAATGGTGGAGGTGATGGAGGTGGGGCAGTGTGAGAGGGAGTTTGAGCTGTGAGTTCAGTTATCCTGGCCTTTGTTTCTCTCAGGCTTTCCTCGAGTTCACTCATCTTTTTTGCCCATTGTCTTTTCATTCTTTCACGACTATCTCTCCAAGCTCTAGTCCTCTTCTTTGTCATGCTCTCCGTTTCACTAACATCTGGGCTCTTTTCCTGGCCTATGCTTTGGTTCTGTTGCAAGGCTTGGGCTCTAGTGATTACTTGTACTGGTGCAGTGGAAGTCACACTCCCTGTGGAGTCTACAACTAACCCAATAACGTTGATAGGAGTGATTTTTGGCATATTATTGGGGTTCTTTGAGCAATCTCGTAAGAGATGCTCCTTTCCACACTCCTGGCAATAGCCCTGGATCGTCACTGATTGGGTTTGGGTAGGTGCGGGCATGGGGCAATCACGAATGAGGTGATCCCCCTGACATCTGTAGCATGGTCCTTTAGGGAATGGGGGTCTTACTTGTCTAGGTTGAGGTCTAGGGTAGGGGTTTGCATACATGACGTTTGTGTAATCTGACTCCCAACTAGGTTCATTTGGCTCGTCACTATAATAGGGCTCCCCATGTTCAAGAGACTGCATGTAGTAGGCCTGGGGGCTATCAACATGTGTAGAATCGAAACTATGGTCACTCGGGTCACTTTCAGAAAGCAATTGGGTTACCGGGACTATAGCTCTATTCAAATTCTCTTCTGCCGTTGCATACTTTACCGGAATTACATTAGCTGGGGCAGGGGTTTGTTGTGCTAACACGGGCTGAGGCCTTTGTTGGGTTTGATATTGTGGTTGATGATTTTGTTGAGGCTTAGTATACTGTTGTGGTGGGTATTGACTCTGGTATCTGCCTTGTTGAGGGTATGGCTGAGGGTAGGGTTGCCTAACCGCTTGCTTATTGTATGGGCAGTCTTGCGCGGTGTGATTGGTGTACCTTCGTTCTATGGTGCAGTACTGGCTACTAGGATTAACTTGGGGTTGAGCCATAATGGGACAGACATTCGCCATATGGTCGCTTCCACAAGTATAACATCTTTTCACAGGGGCAAACCTTGGGATTTGTTTGCTAGAGACACCTAGTTTCTGAGCTACTTTCTCTGCTAATTCCTCAATTGATGTGGATTACGTGGAAGAGAGGCTAGAGGCACTATCTGAATCTTTGTATATCTTGGAAAGCTCTAACTCCTCCCCTAGGTTATCCTCGATGTCAATGCACATGCGTACACACTCTTCTATAGTCCTAGGGTCCTTCAAGTACACATAAGATCTCAATTTGGTGCTTAGCAATCCGTCCAAGAATAGAGCCACTTGCTTAGCTGGTGTGGGTAGCTCCGAATCAGGGCATCTTTCAAGATATTGCCTAAATCTTCTTCCTGCAAGTCTCACGGTCTCTTGAGGGGTTTGCTTGAAGCTATGAATCAGCGAGGAGGTATTATGTCTTATGCCACTCTTAGAGAATTCAATAATGAAAGCCTCTAGGAGTTGGTCTATGCTCCTCAACTGCCTCTCGTTTAGTGGCTGAAACCATATCAGGGCAGTGTTCCTAAGGGTTAGACCAAAGGCATTGTACTGCGTGAATAGATCCTCCACTTGTTCAGCTCTCAAGACTTGCCTAAACTCAGCCACATGATCGTATGGATCTCCAGTGCCATCAAAGTAGTTCTTCATGGACTTAACTAGCTGAGTCGGTCTCAAAGTCCTTGTGTGCTCTCTAGGTCGTGGTAGAGGGAACTCATCCGCATTTCTTTGATTCCTGTGAGCTCTAAGTATCTCAGGTTCTACTCTATTTGTTTCCATTCTTGTTCTTTCTCTACCCCCTGGGTTGGCAAAGCTTACTTCTGGTCTATCTCTACTTCTGTCTCTTTGAATTCCATGAGCTTGGGATGTTCCAGCTCCAGGGTGACCATAGGATACATTCGATCTTGGTTGGGGGAAAATGAATTCACCCTTCCAAGTGTAAGCATGTCTATCATGTTCTGTAACCACAAAGATCCTCTCTGAAGCGTGATCCAAGTAGGTCACTCTGCCTGGGCTATCAGGATCCTTAAACTCATAGATCATGATTGTTCCTATATCAATTGGCCGATCAGATTTATACCTCCAAAAGGCTTCATCAGTCTCTCGGTTCAGAAGCAGATCTATGCTCTTGTTGTCTTGGGGAACCCACTCCGGTGTGAGGATTCTAGTAAGAATAGATTTCCCTTGAGGGGTCCTGGGCTCCCCTCCTACGTTCCCTTGTTCTAGGTCATCTATGTCCGATTCTGGGACTACATTCCCGACTTCATCTGTCCTATCTGGGTGACTGGTGACTACATATATTGTCCCTTCCTTGTCTAAGTACGCTCCGTTTTCGAACTTGACAGCTGGGCGCTCTAGTCCAATAGATTGGTCAGGGTTTTTAATCTGGACCACGGATCTTCCTAGACCGTCCTCATAGATGCTAGCACCTAATCGGTTGGTCCTAAGGTATTCCAGCTGCGTCTTGTACGGGTCTTCTACCCTGTGCAAGTATGGCACTCCTGAACTTCCCATAGGTCTGTCCATGCCTTGAGACATCTCTGATTCACTAGTCTCAGAGCTAGGGTAGTATGAGTGGTGGCTCAACTGCTGGGCCCAAGACCTAGCAGTGTGGTTGACACTAGCCTCTGAAGACCTAAGACTTTGTCTATCTCTCCCTAGATGTCGCCCTGATCTAAGGTTCATAAGCCTAATTGAATAGCCCAATTTTGCCCAAGTACAACCTCGTTGCTGAGTTCTTTTGTATCAGTCACTTGATTCTTTTTTTGGTGGTTTACCGCGTTTATAATCTTGTCTGATATCATGTCGTCAAGTATACTTGAGTGTGTTTCCGCACTGTAAGTTGATCGTTCCTCGTTAGATTCTTTACTTTAAGATTATCGCATCACGAAGAGATTATGTTTAATCTTGAACTTTGAGTGCATAGGTAGTCTTCAACTTGATTGATGCCTATCGCCGTCCTAGCCTACTCCTATCACTAGTCGTTCTTAGCCTAAGCTAGGAATTGACAGAGGGAGTTGAGAATATTCCGACCTTTCTTGTTGATCCCTTGCTTTATGATGCTCAAGAACCCGAGTCTCAAGCTTGCAAAGAAACCCTTGCTTTGTATGCTCTCAATTGCTCTCAATGGACCTGTAAAAGTCCCAAAATTAGCTCAAGACTTAAATTCAAATGACAGACAGATCACTTTCATGCATGTAATTCACAGGCCAAATCCCCTTTGACTTTATGGAAAACAATCCCAAGGACCCTTCAGCTTTCCTACCCCGGGGGATGGTCAACCACAAGCTTTCCAACAAAACAAGAATCACAGCAAACAGATTTCGTATGCGAAAGTTATGCCAGTTCAGGGTTTTGGTGCTAAAACAGGGTTCAACAGGCTAACAGGTCACATGATTTTTCTGAAAAATACATGTGTAGGGTTCTCACAAATCACTAATTGCTAGACCAATATGCCCAAAAACTATCCCCAAGGCTTAGAATAAAAACCCTAATTTTTTGGCCGAAAAGCCTGTCAATCGCGATCGACAGGTCTGTCAATCGCGATTGACAGAGGTGTCCCTTGGGGCCTGTCGGTCACGATCGACACGTCAATCGCGATCGACAGTGTCAATCGCGATCGACAGAGTCGATTGTGGGTCCTGTCAATCGCGATTGATGGTGTCAATCGCGATCGACACTTTTTCTGGGTTTTTCACCGTGAATTCAGTCAATCGGGGATGTGTCCGTCGCGATGGACACGTGGCTACGCGAAAAAGTCAATCAATCGTTGAATTTCAGTCGGTCGCAATCGACGGTGTCAATCGCGATTGACAGGGTCTGTCGGTCGCGATTGATAGGGTCTGTCGATCACGATTGACAGGGTCCTACGTGGCAGTCAGTCGGTCGTGGGGTCTGTCGGTCGTGATCGACAGGTCTGTCGGTCGCGATTGACAGGGCCTGTCGATCGTGGCTGTCGATCGCGATCGATGGTGTCGGTCGCGATTGACAGAGAAACACGGAATTTTTCAATTTTGTTTAGTGATTTGGAATGTGCTCTTTGTGCTTGTCCTAGTGGTGTACTTAGTTTTACCAATAGATGAAATTTTTTGTCAATCGTGATCGATAGAGGCTGGCGACTGCGAGACAGTTTCTGAGTATTCCGTACCTGTGCAACGTGCTAGAGGGGATGATGCTGCTGGAACCTGCAAGAAAGCTCAAAAAGCACGCAAAAACAACGCACACAATATCGCTCTCTCGCTCTCTCTCACAAGTGGAATGAGGGAAATGAGGTGGAGAAGGTGGTATAAGCAAAAAACTGAAATTTTTTCGCGATGATGGAGATGGAGATCGGATATGGTGATGATGATGATGGTGATGATGGTGGTGAGGTAAGAAAAAGAAAAATAAGAAAAGTAAAGAGATTACCTACAATGCCAACGTCTCAAATCTACGTCTTACCATCACACGCTCGTCCTCAAAGCTCGATCCCCGGCAACGGTGCCAAAATTTGGTGTAGCTCAGTGATGAGTAGCACCTCCTTTAATGTCAATCCGGGAAGACGTGAGGATGGTATGAAGACCACGAGCAAGTGGAGGCACAAGTGCGTGAGTGAGAAGCACACAAGCATGCACACACATACACACACACGCGCACACACGGCAAGACAAAGAGTGAGAAGCAATGGAGTTCTTAGATTACTTTCAAAAAGCTCTTACAAGTTCATTTCAATTACAAGCTACCCCCAAAAATGAGCTCTCTAGCTCTATTTATAGTTTTTGACTAGGTTTTGGCCTTGTCCAGACCTAGTGTCCGGCCTAGTTAAAAATTAGGTTCTCTACCCTATTTGGAGGTTCAAACGAAGTCTAAAAAATGTGAAAATTGACAGGTAGATACTTCTAAAGCTCCTCAAGCTCAAGGACTCCTTGGCTTGCACAAAAGGGAGCTACAAAAATGTGAAATGGTATTTACAAGGGTTTTTAGTGATGAAAATCACTATTGTTGTAGGGATTTCTTCTAACATTTTGATATACATTTCCTGGAGCTCCCTACTTGCTCCTTCTCCTTGTGTCCACCTCTCTTATGTGCATACATGTCTTGAAAAAATATGTGCCTACTTTCCAGATCGTCGTTGACTGCTCTGTCTGCTTGTACTTTCTCTTCTCTCTGACTCCCTTCTTAAGCTTCCTTGCCTAGTGAGTCCTTCAGTTCCAACATAAGTATTTTCTAGTTTCTGCTTGGACTTAATGCTTGATTTATTTTGTTTTTATTAGTCTACACTTAATCCTAGATGCACATTGAAATAGCCAAGATTTCAATTGATTAAGTCTAGATTAGGATAATGAAACAATCCAATTCTCATTCCAAGCATTAGTTTGCATTAAGGAAAGACTTGATTTTAATAATGATCCTTGTGCACCAAAGAATGTAGTTTGGTAGTTTAATTCCAAATTTCCTTTACATTTGAGTAAGCCTTTTATTGCACCACAAGGATATGTTCTTATATCATAGTGCATTAGGACAAAGGAAAGGATATACATGCATCAAGATTGCATGACATACATTCTTAGTACAAGGAAAAATCATGCATGAAGCTCATGCATGCTTGTTGCATTATTTTTTGGGCATGCAAGGAACATGCATGCATACGCATGTGAGCATATGCATTTGCATGTAGGCACATGCATTTGCATGTAGGCACATGCATTTGCATGATAGAACGGGATGTTGTTTGCAAGTAGACATGATAATGTACTCTCTTAGTATTTAGCTTACTTTATAAAGCTCACGGCTTGACATTAGGGAAGATAGAGGACTAGTTAAGTTGCAAAGACATACTAGTTCTAGTTTGTAGCTCAAGTAATTAGTCGATTCCTTCCCAAGTTGATACTCTGTTATCAAAAATAAATACTTAATGACAATTAAGTATGTTTGATGTCTTGCTAGGTATAAGTAGGCACTAGGAGAAAGTTAAGTATTCTTGATGACCAAGAAAACTTAAATTACTTGCAAAGTTTTTGTGATATATGATGACTCTAAGTCTCGGACGTACTTAGGGAGTCATGAAGATAAGCTTATAATGATTACTCTAAGTATAGATTATATTTACAAAGTCATGCGGATAAGCTTTAGCTGTTTAGTTACGTAATTTATGTAGCTTCTCAAGCATCCCAAGATTGGATAATAACTTGAGCTATGTTTCCAAGTTCCATGGAATCAAATACAAATTGAACTTTGAAGTTCAATAGATTTGTGTTTCGTTCATGTTTTGCATCTCTGGTAATGATGCATAGGGCCATGAAAACATGGAAACTTTAGAAGCACTCTTCCATTTAGAAGATTGCGAAAGTTCTAAGAAGTTTTCTTTGTGGTTTCAAGATTCGTATCTCATGATGAAACCGCTGTAAGTGAATTTTAGGAATTGAGATATTTCTTTCAAGAGAAACACTAAAATGAAATAGTCAAGTCTTCTATTCCACACATGAGATCATTCTCCTACCATGTTCGAGATGAATTTGTTTTTGGGAAGGTAGACATTCCAAGTAGAGAATCTTAGTCGATTCATGAACTCTTCCCAAAATACACATAAATTCATAATATATGATAGGACCAAGGAATGATAAAAGGTGTATAAAGAGATAAGAACAAAGCATCTACTGGTTATAGATGTTTTGATGAAAGATGAAGAAAGCAAAACCTCTTTAGGATATAGATGTTTTGCCAAAAAATAAAGTATGCTTGGTTTTTCTTAAGCTAATTCGAGCTTAAAGAAAAGACCCAAGTCAAATTAATCTTTCAGAATCAAGATAGTTTCTAAAAGATATATCAAAGTAATTTTTGGAATTAAGCTACTTCCTAAAAGTTAAACCAATAAAGGAAATAGTCTAGTTAACTATTTCCTTAGTTAAAAAAGGAATATCTTTTGGACAAGCAATAAAGCCTTAAGTCTTGTTCTTGTTCAATAGTCAAGATTTCTTTTAGAAAGATGATTCCAGTAAAACTAAGGATTCTAAGATGAATCATTGGCTTAGGATTACTTGAATCCTTGGTAAGAATCTAAAGTTCTTGAAAGAAATATATCTCCCTAGATGTGAGATTAGAATCTTTCAAAACAGCTTGATAGCTAGTAGTTCCCAGCAGTTCCCAAACCATCAGTATTGGTACTTAAAGTCCAAATATTGATATAACCTAAAGGTGTATCAAAGATTCTTAGCTTCGGAATCTAAGAGGCATCAGTGTTCGATTGCCTGGACTTAAGTTGAGGGAAAGATCTCTAAAATCCCACGGGTAAGCAAAGAAGCTTTTTGATATTTCAAGAGATCTTAAAGATAACGACTAAGTCTTTATTATAGTTGCAAGATCAACTAAACTTGATCAAGCTTAGCCATGATTGTCCAAAAACATGCGATTAGAACTACTTTGTAGATTGCCCAAGTATTGGCAATAAAATTCCTTAGGGGATTTATTCACTCAAGTTCCATTTGTCTAATGGAAAAAAGTGAATAGAGTAAGCTCTTCCAAGCTTGAACAGCATGAAGAAATTCCAAGAATGTAGTCTGCAACCATGAAGACGGTACTTAAGTCTGTGGAAGATAAAACATAAGTGTTTGCCTATCCTTAAAGGGATTTTGGTACAAATCCAGAGAGCATGAGCGGATGCTTCGAATTAGGTAGTAGAGAGATTCCTATAAAAGTCCCGACTAGGGTAAGTACCTAAAGCTTCAGTAATAAAGGAATCTAAAGATAAGAAGTCAAAAGCTCTTGTCACTACAAATTGGTCAAGGATAAACCAATAAAACTTGAATCTATAAAAATTCAAGTACTTGGAATTCTGATTGGTTTTCATTTGAAAACCCTAGCAAAGAAGGATGGATGCTCCATCAAAAGTTTTTTTAAATTCCTCAAGGAAAGCACGAGATCGTGACAGGATCATGTGAAGGGATCAAAAACCTAGAAAATCTAATTAGAGGTAATGCCTGAAACTTCAAAATTCTTGTAAAGAATTGAAGCACGAAGGTACTCTATCAAGAGATGTTTAGACTTTAGGATAAAATTCACTCACTTGTCAATGTAAGTATAAAATAGGGTGGCATGGGACACCATATTTTATACTCAGATTGATGTCGAAAAGATGGTATGGGACATCGACCGTGAGATGATGATTATCTTTTAGTCCTAGATTAGATCTTGAAGTTAGGTTTGATCCTCAAGGAAATTAAAACCTCAAAAAGGAGTTTAATTCAAGAAGGATGAAAGTAGTATCAAGATAACTTCAAGATCACGGAAATTGAAGACATGAAGTAAGAAACTTCTAAGATCTTCTTAGAACACTTCAAGTTTAAGTGTTGTCGATAAAAAATATTTGATAAATTCATAAAAAAGTTGGACTTTGACTTTGAGTTGATCTTTTCAACCAAAGATTTGATTGACTAAGTTAAACATCAAGTTCCTAGTGTAACTTGATAAATTCACTCTTTTGACTCAAAGAAATGCACAAGAATTGCATTCCCAGTAAGGAGTCAAAAAGACTGAATATGACCTGAACTTAGTCTCAAGTGAAGCATTATTTGAATACAAAAATCATCAATAGAACCTCAATGGGTCGACACACTGATGTTGGTTACCACACTAGTATCTTGTGGTTGGATGATGTTTTAGATTTGTTCTAAATCTTTTTTGAGAATCCAGCTTATTTCTCTTAAAAATAGAGAAAATGCTTCAATACCCTATTGAAACAGATCTTTGAGAAGTTAAAATCCTGAGTCATCTAGACTTTGACTCATAGCAAGTTTACATATCTTAGAAGTTTGAATTGGTTGTACCAAGATTTAGATTCTCTCCATTTTCCAAATCTTTTGGAATTGGGTCACAAATGGTATCTGATTCCTTTTGCAAAAGACCAGGGTTAGCTGGTTAGAATTAGGTAACTAAATTTAAACATCCTAGATAGATGTTATGTATAAGAACCTTTTCAATCTTCAAAAGATAATAAGTCTAAGTGGATTTATTTATTTGAGTTTGCTTCAAGTTGATAGCATAAAAGAATTCCTAGAGTCCACTATACTCTAGAATAGAGAAGTTAGGAATTGCTCAACAGATTGACAATTCCCAAGAACTTTTAGCTCAAGTCTTTGAGAAAAGTGTCCTAAGCTGGATAATTTTTCATTTTGAATTTGAATTGGTCAAGTTATAGTATGGTTCACTCAAAGAAAATGGTAAACTTTCTCTTACAGTTTACATAGGATTTTTAAACTCATTAGGATAAAGTAGTCCTCTAGTTGGGTGAAAAAATCAAGTAACTGTTGGATCAAAGTAAACCATTGTACAAACATCTAAGTTAGATGTTTGGGACAACCAAACTTGAAGTTCTCCAAACCAAATTCAAGTGAATCAAAAGTTCTCAAAGTTTTGCGAGGGATAAGAATCCTGCCTTCATTACAAATCCATGCACCAGTCATGCCCAAAAACGGTCTAGTAATTTGAATCCACCTAATTCACATGTTTGTGCCTAGATTGCACATCGAGAAACTGTGAATTGGCTAGGGATATTTTTAGATCCACCCTTATTATTCATTCACTACTTTTTACTTTGACTAGTTTATCAAAGTGCAAAAGGAGGCACTGTTTTGAATCATATGGACAGGGATGCCACCACAAAGATGAGACATGTTCTTCCAGTTCTAGAACATGATCATGTTCTTCCAGTTTTAGAACATGAGGCTCGGGAGTTGCCGATAGTATGTATATAGCTCTATTTTCGAGGACAAAATTTTTTTCCAAGGGGGGAAGAATGTAATAAAGTAAGTCTACGATCCAAGGATCAGGCTGGTTCAGACGTATGTAAAATCGGACACAGTTTGGTCACTAGTGTGTATGACCAAAGATCTCAAGTTTAGACTTACTAGGAGGTCTTGTGCTCTTGTGAACAAGTGATCCACTTAGCTTAGTGGTTAAGTCTCAAGGATGTGAAGGAGGAGGTCTTGGGTTCAACCCTATGGGGAGCATGGGGAGAGTGTTTTGCCCAAAGAGATCTAGAGCCTTATAGAAGCATCCACTTGAGTTAACTCGAATTAATTGGGACACTTGGCACACATGCAGTTACATGGCCAACACATGGCTGGCTAGTATTCACCTGCCCAAGAAGGCAGTCCCCTGGAGAGAGCTATATATAGAGGCATTTGGCTGGGAGGAGAGTCATCTCTCTAGCATGTGGTGGTCGTAATCCTTGTTCTCTTGCATATGTGTATGTGTGTATGTATGCATATACATGTGTGAATGCACATATGTGTGTGTATACATATGTGAGTGTGTATGTATATGTATCTTTCTCTCTCTCTTTATGTATCTCTAGATCCCTCTCTTTCTTTCATCTCTCTCTCTCTCTTTACGTTTCTCTAGATCTCTCTCTTTCTTTCATCCCTCTCTCTCTATGTCAATAAAAAACAAAACAATCACTTACATCGATGTAATTGTTTGGATCGTTGTCATCAAAGTCCACTTAATGTTGTCCATCGAATTCCAAAGACCTCATGCCAAAATTTTTTGCAAAACTAAAGGGAAGAGAAATTAGAAAAGCATCTATGTATGTGTGTATGCATATGCATGTGTGTATGTGTGTATGCATATGCATGTGTGTATATGTGTATGCATATGCATGTGTATATGTGTGTATGCATATGCGTATGTATGTGTGTATGCACATATGTGTGCATGTATATGCATGTGTGTATGCATATGCATTTGTGTATGTGTATGCATATGCATGTGTATGTGTGTATGCACATATGTGTGTATGTATATGCATGTGTGTATGTATATGCATATGCATGTGTGTATGTATGTATATGCATGTGTGTATGTATGTATATGCATGTGTGTATGTATATGCAATTTGTGTGTGTATGTATGTATGCATATGCATGTGTGTATGTGTGTATGCATATGCATGTGTGTATGCATATGCATGTGTTGGCAGCAGTCAGGGAACCGAAGGAGCCACAAGACGAAGAGAGTCAGAGCGAAGGGACAGCACAAGCAGACATGGCAGTCAAAGAAGATCTGGCAAGTAGGCCACCTAAAATTTTCAGACATCAAGGAGTTGACACACAAGAAGAAAGAGCAAGTAGGGAGCTCGAAGGTATGTATGACAAATCAATAGAGAAAACCCCTACACAAATAGTGATTTTCATCACTGAAACTCTTGTAAATATCATTTCGTATTTTTGTAGCTCCATTTTGTGCAAGCCAAGGAGTCCTTGAGCTTGAGGAGCTTTAGAAGTATCTACCTGCCAATTTTCATATTTTTTAGATCTCGTTTGAGCCCTCTAATAAGCCCTGGAACCTAAATTTTAACTAGGCCAGACACTAGGTCTGGACAGGGCCAAAGCTAGTCAAAAACTATAAAAGGAGCTAGAGAGCTCATTTTTGAGGGTGGATTGTAATTGAAATGAACTTGTAAGAGCTTTTTGAAAGTAATCTAAAGAACTCCATTGCTTCTCATCCTTTGCCTTACCTTGTGTGCGCGTGTGTGTGTATGTGTGTGCATGTCAGTGTGCTTCTCACTCACGCACTTGTGCCTTCACTTGCTCGAGGTCTTCATACCATCCTCATGTCTTCCCGGATTGACATTAAAGGAGGTGCTACTCATCACTGAGCTACACCAAATTTTGGCGCCGTTGCCGGGGATCGAGCTTTGAGGACGAGCGTGTGATGGTAAGACGTAAATTGGAGACGTTGGCGTTGTAGGTGATTTCTTTACTTTTCCTATTTTTCTCTTTCTTACCTTACCACCATCATCACCATCATCATCATCACCATCTTCCACCTCCATTTCCATCATCGCGAAAAATTTAGTTTTTTGATCATATCACCTTCTCCACGTCATTTCCCTCATTTCAGTTGTGAGAGAGAGCGAGAGAGCGAAATTGTGTGTGCTGTTTTTGCATGTTTCTTGAGCTATCTTGCAGGTACAAGCCACATCATCGTCCCCAGCACTCTGCGCAGGTACGGAATTCGCAGTAACTGTCTGTATGTCGCCGACCTCTGTCAATCGCGACCGACAGAAAAAATGCTCAAATTGCCAAACAAAGTGCAAAACCATGATCTACAGGCCTAGAGCTTCCCAAAAATGTGTTTAGTTTTTTGAAATTCATCAGATTTCTGTCAATCGCGATCGACAAACCACGACGGACAGACCTGTCAATCGCGATCGACACGTCAATCGCGATCGACACGTCAATCGCGATCGACAGCCCACGACGGCTCTGTCAATCGCGACCAACAGAGTCAACGACCGATTGACCACGACTGACGGACCATACGCGTGACACGTGTCAATCGCGATCGAGTCATCAATCGCGATCGACCCATCAATTGCGATTGACAGCCCACGACGGCTCTGTCAATCGCGACCGACAGAGTCAACGATTGTTTGACCACGACGGACAGACCCTCGCGACCGACCTGTCAATCGCGATCGACACATCAATCGCGACCGACAGAGTCAACGACCCTTTGACCACGATTGACTGAATTTTCGGCCACGTGTCAGTCGCGACTGACCAGTCAATCGCGACTGACAGCCACGACGGACCTGTCAATCGCGATCGACACGTCGATCGCGACTGACCTGTCAATCGCGACCGACAGACTTTGCGAACACGTTAGAAGGGAAAATTTGGTCAAATTTTTAAGGCAAAAATAATGGTCTAAATTTTGGCCAATTTGTGGGACAAACACTCGGGGTTAGCATTGCATGTTGAGGCCGCAACCCAAGTAATTCAAGAATTTTTGCCTGCTTGATTAAACTGTTTTGAATCGTGTTTTAATCCCTGAAGCCTGAACTGACATAACTTCATCATACGAAATCCAATTGCTGTGATTCTTGTTTTGTCGGAAAGCTCGTGAGGTAGGAAAACTGAGGGATCCTTGGGATTGTTTTTTATAAAGGCAAGAGATAATTTGGTCAGTGAGTCACATGCATGAAAGTGGTCTAGTCTGTCATTTTGAATTTAAGTCTGGAGCTAATCTTGGGACTAATGCAGGTCTATTGAGAAGCAATTGAGAGCGTCCAAGCAAGGTCTTTGTGCAAGCTTGAGAATCAACTTCTCGAGCACTAAAGAGCAGGGATCAACAAGAAAGGTCGGAATATTCTCAACTCCCCTTCGTCAATTCCTAGCTTAGGCTAAGAACGACTAGAGATAGGAGTAAGCCAGGTCGGCGATAGGCATCTATCAAGTTGAAGACTACCTAAATACTCAAAGTTCAAGATAACTACATAATCTTTGTACGATTGAGAATCCTAAAGGAAAAGAGTTTAACGTGGAACGATCAACCTAAAAGTACGAAGAACATTCAAGTATTCCTGACGACGTAATATCAGACAAGACCTTAAACACGATAAATAACTAAAAAGAATCAAGTGACTGATACCAATTGATCGGCAACGAGGTTGTACTCTGGGCAAAAATCGGGCTACTTAACTAGGCATATGAACCTTAGATCAGGACGACACCTAGTAAGAGATAGACAAAGCCTTAGGTCTTCGGAGGCTAGTGTCAATCATACTGCGAGGTCTTGGGCCCAGCAGTTGAGTCACCACTCGCATTACCCTAGCTCTGATACCAGTGAATCAGAGATGTCTCAAGGCATGGATAGACCTACGAGAAGTTCAGGAGTGCTATACTTGCACAGGGTAGAAGGCCCTTACAAAACGCAATTGGAATACCTTAGGACCAACCGATTAGGTGCCAGCATCTATGAGGATGGCCTAGGAAGATCTGTGGTACAGATTAAGAATCCTGATCAATCCATTGGATTAGAGCACCCAGCTGTCAAGTTTGAAAACGGAGCATACTTGGACAAAGAAGGAACCATATACGTAGTCACCAGTCACCCAGATAGGACGGACGAATTTGGAAATGTGATCCCCGAAGCAGACTTAGGTGACCTGGAGCAAGGAAACATGGGTGCAAAACCTAGAACCCCTCGAGGTAAATCGGTTCTCACTAGGATTATCACACCGGAATGGATTCCCCAGGATAATAAGAGCATAGATTTGCTCCTCAATCGAGAGACTGATGAAGCCTTTTGGAAGTACAAACCTGATCGGCCAATTGATATAGGAACAATCATGATCTATGAGTTTAAGGATCCTGATAGCCCAGGCAGAGTGACCTACTTAGATCACGCTTCGGAGAGGATCTTTGTGGTGATAGAAAATGATAGGCATGCTTACACTTGGAAGGGTGAATTCGTTTTCCCCCAACCAAGATCGAATGTATCCTATGGTCACCCTGGAGCTGGAACATCCCAAGCTCATGGAATGCAAAGAGATAGAAGTAGAGATAGACCAGAAGTAAGCTTTGCCAACCCAGTGGGCAGAGATAGAACGAGGACGGAAACAAATAGAGTAGAGCCTGAGATACTTAGAGCTCACAGGAATCAAAGAAATGCGGATGAGTTCCCTCTACCACGACCTAGAGAGCACACAAGGACTTTGAGACCGACTCAGCTAGTTAAGTCCATGAAGAACTACTTTGATGGCACTGGAGATCCATACGATCATGTGGCTGAGTTTAGGCAAGTCCTGAGAGCTGAACAAGTAGAGGATCTATTCACTCAGTACAATGCCTTTGGTCTGACCCTTAGGAACACTGCCCTGACATGGTTTCAGCCGCTAAACGAGAGGCAGTTCAGGAGCATAGACCAACTCCTAGAGGCTTTCATTATTGAATTCTCTAAGAGTGGCATAAGACATAATACCTCCTCGCTGATTCACAGCTTCAAGCAAACCCCTCAAGAGACCGGGAGACTTGCAGGAAGGAGATTTAGGCAATATCTTGAAAGATGCCCTGTCCCTGAGCTACCCACACCAGCTAAGCAAGTGGCTTTATTCTTGGATGGATTGCTAAGTACCAAATTAAGATCATATGTGTACTTGAAGGACCCTAGGACCATTGAAGAGTGTGTACGCATGTGTATTGACATTGAGGATAACCTAGGGGAGGAGTTAGAGCTTTCCAAGATATACAAAGATTCAGATAGTGCCTCTAGCCTCTCTTCCACGCAATCCACATCGATTGAGGAACTTGCAGAGAAAGTTGCTCAAAAACTAGGTGTCTCTAGCAAACAAATTCCAAGATTTGCCCCAGTGAAAAGATGTTATACTTGTGGGGGTGACCACATGGCAAATGTCTGTCCCATTATGGCTCAACCCCAAGTTAATCCTAGTAGCCAGTACTGCACCATAGAACGAAGGTACACCAATCACACCGCGGAAGACTGCCCATACAATAAGCAAGCGGTTAGGCAACCCTTCCCTCAGCCATACCCTCAACAAGGCAGATACCAGAGCCAGTACCCACCTCAGCAGTATGTGAGACCTCAACAAACCTACCAACCCTATCAAAACCAACTGAGACCCCAGCCAGTGCTAGCACAGCAACCACCTGCTCCTACTAATGTGATTCTGGTAAAGTATACTGCTGCAGAAGAGAACCTGAATAGAGCTATAGTCCCTGTAACATCATTGCTTCCTGAAAGTGACCCCAGTGACCATAGCTTTGATTCTACACATGTTGATAGCCCCCAGGCCTACTACATGCAATCTCCTGAACATGGTGAGTCTTACTATAGTGAAGAGCCAAATGAACCTAGTTGGGAGTCAGATTACACAAACGTCATGTATGCAAACCCCAACCCTAGGCCTCAACCTAAGCAAGTAAGACCTCCATTCCCAAGAGGACCGTGCTACAGATGTCAGGGAGATCACCTCATTCGTGATTGTCCCTTACCTCCACTCACACAACCCCAGTCAGTAACAATTCAGGGCTTTTGCCAAGAATGTGGAAAGGAGCATCTTTTACGAGATTGCCCTAAGAATCCTAATAATATGCCAAAAATCACTCCTATTAACGTTATTGGATTGGTGGTAGACTCCACAGGAAGTGTGACATCCACCGCACCAGTACAGGTAGTGACTAGAGCTCAGGCATTGCAGCAGAACCAAGGGGTAAACCAGGATAAGAACCCAGAGGCTAGTGAAACCGAGAGCGTGACAAGGAAAAGGACTAGAGCGTGGAAAGACAGTCGGGAAAGAATGAAAAGACAATGGGCTAAAAAGATGAGTGAACTTGAGGAAAGCATAAGAGAAACCAAAGCCAGGATAACTGAACTCACATCTCAAACTCCCTCTCACACTACCTCACCACCACCATTCCCATCGCCATCCAATCCGCCACCTTCCAACCCACCTCATACGATTCCACCACCCCCTAGAGTAGGATCAGTATTAGCTGATCCCACTCCTGAAGACATAGACATGATGCTTAAAGCATATCAGGCCAGAATCCAAGAAGGGCCAAATGTCATGGATCATGACAAGTGTTACCCTAGAGCTGACCTAGAGATAGAAAGAACCAAGCTTTGCGCGAAAATGGTCGCATTGGCTCAGACTATGTTTGAAGCCAGTCGCCTTTTCAATTACTCGGGCTCAGCCAAGACGCAATTACACTTGGATGGACTTCTAGAGAAGTTAGAGGGCATAATTGCAAGATCTGCCAAGGAAGAAAAAAATCAAGAAAGAGATAAAGCAAGTGAAAACATGACCCATCCCCCATCGAAAGCTTATGTGCCCAATTCCACTAAACCAGACAACCCCCCCTCCCTAGAAAGAATAGAGAATCTAATGGCACAATCACAAAAGGAACTCGCCCCTCAACACCATGACAAGGCTAGTGAAAGAGCAGGTCTTCCTACCCAGAAAGCCTATGTGCCTGAGGCCTACGTGCCATACTCTACGGAGCCAGACACCTCTTCTTCTATGAATCAATACACACCAAAATTCTTGCGAGAGATTCAAGAAGAGAAATGGGCTAAAGAGAGTGAAGTTCCTCCTCCCATTGAACTGGTGGATGACACACACGATCAATTCCCACAAGACCTTCCTTCCATTTATGGAGAGCAGGAGAGCACCCAATCTCAAGAAAGATTAGACTTCGAGTCTAATTCTTTACAAGAACTACCCCATTTCACAAGCCCATGGGAAGCAAAGTCCACCTGTATGAGAGCACCTACAGTCATGGTAAGAAACGAAGATTCAGTCATACCTAGGAACACAGAGGTAGTGAAGAACACTAAAGTGCAGTGCAATCTCACTTTGGAAGAGCTGCTTAAGGTTAGACCAGAAGTGTGGAAACTGTAGACAATCAAGTGCCCGAGATAGCAAAACCTCGTTCCCAGGTAGGATCACATAGGACAGTCCCAGAGATACCCTTGGATAAGATAGGAGATATGTGTGAAGGTGAAGAAGGGAACACCTATCTTCCCATTACCTACCAGGAGTACACCACCAAGGCAATTTTGGACTCAGGTGCAGGAGTTGCAATTGCCACCACTTCCCTATGGAAGCGTTGGGGCAAACCAGCACTCAGGCCAACGAGAATGAAATTGCAGATGGTCGATGGTCATATTGAGAGACCCTTAGGATTGCTCGAAGGAATAACTCTCACCACCTGTGGTGTCGAGTTTGAGCACACATTTGCTATATGTGACTTCAGCAAAAATCATGCCTATGAGATGATCTTGGGACGACCTTTCATGCGACAGTTGCAAGTGGTACAGGATTGGGGAACCAACTCCTTGTACCTACAACACTTAGGTGTTACGACCAAAGTGAATCTCAAGGATTACTCTCATAGAGATGTACCTCCTATCCAATGGAACCCCATCCATAGAGCCAAAGATGATACGGAATCGGTGCATTCCATAGGGTCAGGATCCTCATGGATGCATGAAGACACCCACTTATGGATGTGCAAAATAGCAGTAGAGGAAGAGAAGAGAGAAAAAGCCAGAGAGGTAGGTGCAAAAGAAACCCATAGATCAATCCAAGACCCAGCCTATGCACCTGTAGTCTTTCCGGACGAAGAATTTGAACCCCACAGCTGGGCAGAAATTCTAGCAACAATGGATGTAGCCATCAATGAAGAACAATGGACACCTCACTGTGATGAGGATGGCTATGACATTTCAGTCTTCTCCATAGAGCCAATCATGGGAGAGGCAGTTCTAGAAGAATGCGAACCTAGCCCTGATGCATTTGAGGATGCAAGTGACTCCGATCTAGAGTCAATCATTATGGACCCACCTTTTGCATCAGATGAAGAATACTTCCATGAAGTAGAATTTCAACCCCAGAGGCATGGAGAGCTTACAAATGATGTAAGACTAGCCACACATGTGACCCCGAAGGAAGAAGGAAAGAAACGAAAGAAGAGAGAAGTCTCACCAGAAGAGGAAGAATCTTTGTTTGAGGTCCCAGAAAATTTTAAGAAGTATGAGATAGACGACAGGAGGGTCATGATAAGAATGCCTAAACGAGAGGCACAATCAGGAGAGGCCTATGATAACAAAGAAACCACCAAGAAAATAGTAGTGGCCCTAGAAGAAGGAGAGGAGAGATGCACTTACAGAGGACATGACTTGACGGAAGAAGAAGAGCAAGCGCTAATAGCCTTGCTAAGAGAATACAGAGATGTATTCGCTTGGAGTTACAAGGATTTGAAAGGTGTTGACCCTGACATATGCTCACACACTATCCCCATGACCTCAGATGCTAAACCCTCTAAGCAAAAGCCCTATACATATAACGCTAATTACGCTGCTAAGATCAAAGAGGAGATAGATAGACTGGTCGAAGCTGGATTTATCTATGAAATTGAGCACACTGAGTGGGTATCCCCCATCGTAGTGGTGCCCAAGAAGAATGGCAAGCTGCGTGTATGCATTAACTTGAAGAAGGTCAATGCAGCCACAATTCGAGATAACTATCCGCTTCCCATCACAGAGCATCTCTTAGAAAGAGTAGTAGGCAAGGAAGTGTATAGCTTCCTCGATGGATTTTCGGGCTACAATCAAGTAGCCATAGCTCCAGAAGATCAGCATAAAACAGCTTTTGCCACATAATGGGGTATATTTGCCTTTCGTCTAATGCCATTTGGGCTTACCAATGCGCCAGCTACCTTCCAGAGACTAATGTGCCATGTATTTAAGGAGTTCCTGAGGAAAAACTTAGAAGTCTATGTTGATGATCTTTGTGCTCATTCCAACATTAGACAAACTCATATTCCTGAACTCGGACAAATCTTTGACAAATGTAGAGAATATCAAGTCTGCCTGAACCCAGAAAAGTGCGTTTTTATGGTCAGGCAAGGCAAGATTCTAGGACACATAGTGTCAAAGAATGGCATATCTACTGACGAAGAGAAAGTGAGAGCTATAGCAGAGCTACCTAGGCCAAGGAATGTCAAGGAAGTACAAGCTTTCATGGGACATTGTGGTTACTACTGTCGGTTCATTCACATGTATGCTGTCATTGCAAAGCCCATGTACGGACTTCTGACAAACTTTGAGTGGACGGATGAATGTGAGAATTCCTTCCAGGAGCTTAAACGAAGATTATGTTCAGCACCAATCTTGACCACACCAGATTGGAATAAGCCATTCCATGTTCATGTGGATGCATCCAATTATGCCATTGGATGTGTGCTTGCACAACCTACTGGTGAAGGTAATATGGATCTTCCAATTGCCTACGCTAGTAGACAATTGAATGCAGCTGAACGAAATTACACCACTACTGAGAGAGAAGGCTTAGGCATGGTATATGCAGTCAAGAAATTTAGACACTATTTGCTTGCAAATAAGTTTAAATTTTTTTACTGATCACCAAGCACTGTTATATCTCGTGAACAAGCCATGCAATACAGGAAGATTAGTAAGATGGTTTCTCTTACTAATGGAATATGATTTCGAGGTTGTGGTAAGGAAAGGGAGGACTCATTTGAGAGCTGATCATCTTTCTAGGCTCACATCGAGAGAAGCCCCACAAGGAGTATCAGATGATATTCCTGATGCTTACTTGTTTAATTTGGAAGTTGTACCGCAGTGGGCTAAGCCATTGGTACCAGTATTGACATACGGGCCTAACCATCCAGTAGTAAACACATAGAATAGAGAGGTTGTGAAAGCCCAAAAGTACCACATCATGGCAGGAAGCATGTACAAGCACACGAATCAAGGAATCTTGGCTTGTTGTGTGGAAGAGGACGAGTACAATAAATGGTTGCATTTAGCAAATGTAGGTGCATTAGAGCAACACTACTCAAAGCAACGAACCTTACAGACGCTAAGGAGACTCGGAGTACATTGGCCAGCTATGGAAGCTGATGTCCAAAGGTTGTGCAAGGAATGCCCAATCTGCTGCACTAAACCACCTGTGGAACATGCCACTCTTTATCAAGTGTCCATAGTGCCAGATTGGAGTGAACCACTAGTATCCTTCCTGAGGACGAAAACATTCCCTCCAGACATGAATCTGGCTAGGAAAAGGAGTTTAGAACAAGAAGCCCAGGATTACTCACTTATTGGTGATAATCTATACAAACGTGGTAAAGATGGCTACCTGAGACTGTGTGTCCATGAGAGTGAATATCTTAAGATCTTGGAAACTGCTCACCAAGGTGTAGCAGGAGGACACTTTGGACCAGATCGGGTGATCAAGGCAATACTATTTGCGGGCTTCTGGTGGCCGACCCTTCACATGGATGCACATACCTATGTGAAACGGTGTGATGTCTGTCAGCGAACTCAGTATCCTATACGTAAAGACGAGATGCCACTGAAACCCATGATGGGTGGACGTGCATTCTCTAAGGGGGGAATAGACTTTGTAGGTCCTATTAATCCCCCAGCTAAGGGTTCTCATGCAGAATATATCATTGTTGCAACAGATTATCTAACAAAGTGGGTAGAGGTAAAAGCCACAACGAAGAACGATGCTCAAACAACAGCTAAGTTTTTATTTGAGAATGTGTTCACTAGATACGGGCTACCTATAGAGCTAGTTAGTGATAGAGGCACTCACTTCTTGAATGAAGTGATTGAAAATCTGCTCCAAGAATTCTTGGTAATACATAAGAAGTCTGCCCCCTACCACCCTCAAGCAAATGGCCAGGCTGAGAGCACCAACAAGATCTTATGCAATGTATTGACGAAATTGGTGAACAATAAACGCTCTGATTGGGACAAACAGCTACACCATGCTGTTTGGGCATACCGAGTTGCCTACAAAACGGTACTCCAAGCCACTCCCTTTCAAATGGTGTTTGGTCAAAATGCTGTGCTACCTTTAGACTTTTTGATACCTACATTGAAAGTGGCACAAGAGCATGAATGGACGGGTCATGAACTCTCCTCTAGACTTTTTGACCTTGAACGATTAGGAGAAACAAGACTGAGGGTAGCTGCAGGGATATATGCAGCAAAGAAACGACAGAAGGCATACTTTGATGCCCACGTTAAGGATAAAGGTTTAAAGGCAGGCGACTTAGTTTTAGTCTACACATTGAAGAAACATGCGAGGAAACTGGAGAAGAGAGGCTACGGACCCATGATCATTAATAGAATCTCAACAAGTGGAGCAGTGAAACTAGCCACATTAGAAGGCGATGTTCTCCCAAGTTATATCAGCGGATGCAGAGTCAAGCTATATCAGGAACCTATGACCAAGCAGTCAACTTAAACCTAAGAAGTGGACTTCTTCAGGTATGGGTGAATCAAACTAGAATTACAATTGAGTTAAATAATGGAGCACTCAAGGAACTCGAAAAGACACGGACTCCTGGTCCCTCCAGGGGTGCACATGAAGTTGACCATGCTGTTCTTGTCCAAGGCTATGTGATGCAGAAGAATGAAGATCTCAAAAAAGGAGTCAGAACCACAATGGAACTCCCTTCTTTTCCAAAGGCCAGAAGGAGGCAGCAACTAAGGGCAGATCAATCACTGAAGACTCTCCGGGCGAGAGACCAAAAGAACGCGCGAAGCAGAACAACTCAGCTGATGAAACAAATGTGGGTGCGGAAAGACGAGCTGCCGACCGTAACTAAGCGGCAACAACGGTCTCAACTTCCTATTAGTAATCAACGACTTGATGCTAATAAGAGGACTCCTAAAACATCTGTTGAGAAAGTGAAATCCATTTGGGTACCCAAGAAGTCGATGAAGGCTGACCCGCAATCGAGACAAATTTGGGTGCCTAAGGCTTGCTTGCGGGCTCAACTAACCCCACACAATTCACATCATACACGACAGGGTTCACCCGGTCAAGCAGTCGCTACCCACTCTTGTCTGATACACTCGAACACACTGCCACCTAGAAGCACGCACAGACTCACTTGTAGATGGGTCCCAATGACACAACAACTCCCAGCAGAATTACTCATGCAACCCTCCCGAGTCTCCACAAAACCAAGACCAAAAGCCATCCATGGTGTTTGGCAACCGAAGACTTGTAATAAACCCCCCGACCCCAATCTGTGAATTCATCTCCACTTACTAACTGCATTAGTCAGACAGTGCATCTTTCCATCTAGCTCCTAGGACTATCCAGGCATTAACTACACACACTGTCATCGTGCACTTACTAACCACTGACTCATCATCTACCTCATGTTAATGTTGTAACAGGGACAACAACGGGTTTATTCTGTCCATTACAATGTTAACACCTGGTTCTATATTCTCACAGAACCAACAAGCAAGCAGGGCCATGGCAGAAGCCGGAGGTGCCAGTTCTCACGCCGGATCCAGCGCACAGATTGTGGATATAGAAACACTCCTCCTCGAACCACATCTTACCGAAAGACCGCAAGAACTTCAAGTTGTGCATGTACTCCCAGTTCAGGATCCTCCCCAGGGGCACGCCTCTCAAGTGGGCAAACACGCTCATTGGTTCAGTGATGTGGCAGGACCGTTGGGTGATGGAACTATTGGAAGTCAATGTTTATATTGGTCCAACAATTAGCTTCATAAGAAGCATTCTCATCAAAGTTCAAGCAATCGCACGCGCGACATCCATATAATAGAATCTTTTTAGAGTCTTGTACAACAAAGCTAACGGGTTGACTTGGTTTAGCTCATCATTCTTAGAGCTCACTCAAGAGACCATGGTTCAAATCCCACGGACGGCAGCAAACGCAAAAGCATTTTTTTAAAAAGTTATCCGAAAAAGTCTTCACGGAAAAAGCCGTTCGCGATAGAGTTTTTTTTTGTTATCGTTCTACGATCGTAGCTTTTAGTACAGCTTTTCATGATACTCAACAACTATATAATATGGCCCTTGGCTCCTTGTATAATCACTCACTCAAAGATCTAGAGCTTGGAGATCTTCTTGAAGACAGAGTGTTCTCACACTCTTGAAGGAGGTGAAGTTGTGGTGAAGGAGAGGCTACTCTCATTGCAGCAGGAAGTCTTCTACGAGGTGGTTGTAACTATCTTTTGTGAGTTAACCTTGTGGTTGATTTACAATTTCGTTACACTATTTTGTTAGCTTCGTTGCTTCATTCTCTTCACACACACTTAGATTATTTCGACATAATCTAAATTTTGTATCATCATCTTCTTATTCTTCCATTAGTGAGTGCACCACTTTATATGGTTGAGTAGTACTCCCATGTTGTAATTTGGACATCTATTATTTTTAGTGAAGTAAGCATCCAGCTTACGTTCCCTATCCTTGTCTCAAGATCTCTTTCTTTCTCTATCTCACTTATCATCTTGTCAATTAAGTTGTGTATGCTCAAGAGGTTTTAGTATTGGAACGATCCTGGGGCCCCAAATTCCAACACTTGGTATCAGAGCTACATAATTGACATACACACTTAAGATAAGATGAGTGAGATTAGAATTGAGATTGAAGACAAGTTGGATGGATCTTCTAATTATCCCATGTGGAGTTTCATGATGATGAACTTATTAGTGACAAAGGATTTATGGAGTATCGTCAATGGATCCTTAACAAGACCAAGACGAGAAGGCGAAGAAGGGTCTACAGAAGCTTCAAGAGGTACTGGAATTGCTATTACAGAACCAACTGAAGAAGAGGTAACCACTTCGACATCCAGAGTCATTGCTAGGTCTTTACCTAGAGTTCCTCCTACTGAAGATCAGGCAAGATGGGATGCTAGAGATGCTTTAGCACTTTCATTCATAGCAATGAGCGTCAAAAAGCATATTCTACCACAGATAAGATCTTGTAGAAGTTCTAGTCAAGCTTGGTTAAAGCTCGAGAATCTTTTTCAGAGCAGAAATCCTGCTAGAAAAGCTCACTTGAGGAGACAACTAGCAAATACAAGGATGAAAGCTGGTGAGTCAATTCAAACCCACATTACGAGACTCGTTGACTTGAGAGATCAACTTCTAAATGTAGGAGTTGAGATATCAGATGAAGAAATGGTAAATACGCTGATTAATTCACTTCCTATTTCATATCGATCCTTCATAACCACTCTTACTCTTACCACAAGAGATAGAGAGGTTACATTTGAAGAATTAGAGTTCTTGTTACTTCAAGATGAAGATCAATTAAAGGGAATGGAAGAGAATGAAGAAGCGCTTTCATCTTCATCAAAGGGTAAGAAGAAGAAGAAGAAGAAGGAACAAAAATCCAAGAAGGAAAGTAGGTCCCTTTCACCTTCTACTTCAGATTTTGTATCTACGACATCTAAAGAGAATTCTTCTAAGAAGAAGGTAAAAATATGTTCTTTTTGCAAGAAACGTGGACATATTCAGTCAGAATGTTATAAAAGGATTGCAGCAGAAAAGAAAAAGGCATCAGGTAATGTTGCAGAAGATGATAAAAAAGGGAAATCTCAAGGTGATTCTTATGCCTGTATCACTATTGAGGAAGTAGCTTTTGATCAAGCAGCTTTACAAGTTCTTTCAGCAAGTCCTTGGATATTCGACTCAGGTGCTACAAAGCATATGACAGGTTGTAGAGATGTATTTTCTTCTCTCTCCTATTCTTCAGGTAGAAGAGTTACTATTGCAGATGGCAATGATTTGGATGTTGTGGGAATAGGTACAGTAACCCTAAAGTCAAGAGAAGGTGGTAATTTTCAAATTTCAGATGTCCTTTATGTACCTGAAATGAAGATAAATCTGCTATCTATATCTGCATTTTTAAGTGATGGTTTTAAAGTTGTATTTGAGAAAGATCTTTGTAAGATCTTATCACATAAAGAAGACAAGTGTCTTTTGCAAGGTACGCATAAAGGAGGGGTCTTTGTTTTGTCAAAAATCAGTCAAGCATATGCAGTCAAATCTTCGTCACCGGTGGAAGATATGAAGCTATGGCATGAAAGATTTGGACATATCAGTTTTGGAGCTCTCAAGAATATCAAAGACAGAGGTATGGTTGAGAGTTTACCCTCATTCAAGCTACCTGATGATTTAGATATATGTGAAGGTTGTCTTGAAGGTAAGATGCATAAACTACCTTTCAAGAAACATGGTCATATTACAGCTACCAGGAAATTGCAGATTATTCATTCAGATGTGAATGGACCTATGAGAGCAGACTCTATTCAGGGTTTCAGGTATTTTGTCCTATTTGTGGATGATTTTACAAGATACTCATGGATCTATGGTCTTAAGTCGAAGTCAGAAGTCTTTCCTATGTTCAAGAAGTTTGTAGCTATGGTTGAAAATGAAAGTCAGGAAACTGTCCAGATTCTAAGAAGTGATAGAGGTGGAGAATACTTGTCAAATGAGTTCCAGACATTTCTCGATGAGAAAGGTATTACTCGACACCTTACTATTGCTTATACTCCTCAGCACAATGGTGTTGCAGAAAGAAAGAATAGAGTACTTGTTGAAATGATGCGGAGCATGATGGCGTCCAAGAGGCTTTCACCGAAATTCTGGTTTGATGCAGTACATACAGCTAATCACATTTTAAACAGGTCATCTACAAAAGCTTTAAAGGTAATCACACCGTATGAAGCTTATTATGATAGAAAACCTAATGTGAGTTACTTCAAAGTGTTTGGATCACTTTCTTATGTACATGTTGAGAAAAAGGACCGAGGCAAACTAGATGTAAAGGCAAAGAAAGCTGTTTTTATCGGATATCCTGTTGAAAGCAAAGGATACAGGTTTTATGTTCCAGAGACAGGTGAAGTTATTCTTTCACGTAATGCTTATATTGCTGAAGATAAGGTTTATGATAAAGAAGCAGAAATTCCGGAGTTCATTAGTGAAAATGACTATGGAATTTTTAGAAAGATTCTAGATGTAGATGTTCAGCCATATCAGGAGGGAGTTAAACCTCAAATTCCTAGTATTCAAGAAAAAATTGAAGAAAGAGGAATTTCACAACCTTCTACAGATTCAGTTCCACAAGAAACTTTGGTTCCAGAAATGGAAGAAGTTAAAGTTCTAGAAAGTCCTAGTACCTCGACAGGAAAAGTTCCAGAACCTGTGGAAGCTGAAAGTTCAGAAAGAGTTTCACCACTATTCAAGGATACACCTACGTGGTTATATCAAACTTGGAAAGACAGTGGTATAAAGACTTTTACTGGAAGAACAAGGAGTCAGACTAGACAACAACAACAAGATCATGTAAGAACAAGAAGTCAAACTAGACAGCAAAAAGATCATGTAAGTTTTGCTGAAGACTTTGAGATTCATGATATTTTGGCACTTACGACTGTTGAAGATGAACCTGCGTGTGTTAAAGATGCACTTAAAATTCCTATTTGGAGAAAAGCTATGCAAGAAGAGATTGATTCTATTCATAAGAATCAAACTTGGCAGCTATGTGAGTTACCAGAAGGAAAGAAGGCTATAGGTGTAAAATGGATCTTTAAAATCAAAAGGAAAGCAGATGGTACTATTGATAGATACAAGGCCAGGTTGGTTGTCAAAGGATATGCACAACAAAAAGGTATTGATTATGATGAGACATTTGCTCCTACATCTAGGATGACTATTATTAGGTCAGTACTTGCTCTAGCAGCACATTTTGGTTGGCATATATATCAACTTGACATTAAAGACTGCTTTTCTAAATGGTGATTTACACGAAAATGTGTATATTCAGCAGCCAGAAGGTTTTGAAGAGACAGGTAAAGAACACTTAGTATGTAAGCTTATAAAAGCTTTGTATGGTTTAAAACAGGCACCTAGAGCATGGTATGAAAAGATACATACATATCTTTTATCCATTGGTTTCCATAACTCAGATGCAGCTCCAACTCTTTATGTCAAAGCTGAAACAGGTATGATGATTATAGCAATCATTTATGTGGATGATATTATAGTCACAGGTCCCAGAGATGAAGATTTGCAGATGTTCAAAGAAGAATTGAAGCAAACATTTGATGTGAATGATTTAGGCATTCTACATTATTATCTTGGGATTCAGTTTCTGTTTCGAGATGAGTGTATCTACATGACACAACAGAAGTACATTGAGAAACTTTTGGAAAGGTTTCAGATGGGTGATTCTAAACCTATGCAAACACCTATGGATCAGAACATATCTTTACAAATGGTAGCAGATGCAGAGCCATTTGATGCTACTCTATATAGTCAAGCAGTAGGTTGCTTGATATATCTTTGTAATACACGTCCTGATATACAGTTTGCAGTTTCTCAAGTATCAAGGTTCATGCAGAATCCGACAGTGTTACATTGGAAAGCAGTAAAGCGGAGCTTTCGTTATTTGAAGGGAACTTCAAATTATGCTATGGTATTTTTGAAATCTACACATTTGTTACTAAAAGGATTTTCAGATTCTGATTGGGCAGGTGATAGAGACACAAGAAGAAGTACTAGTGGATTTTGTTTTTATCTTGGAGATTGTCTTATCTCATGGTTTTCAAAAAGACAACCCACTATTGCCACTTCATCGTGTGAAGCTGAATATCGTGCAGCATTTACAGCTACTCTAGAGTCAGTATGGTTGCAGAAGATTTTCAGTTATCTTGATGTAAGAGTACATCAACCCATTCAGATATTTTCAGATAGCCAGAGTGCTATAGCTATAGCTAAGAATCCAGTGCATCATGCAAGGACAAAGCATATAGAGGTACACTACCACTATATTCGAGAGCAAATAGCTAAGAAGCACATTGAGCTAGTTTATGTTCCTTCTAGTGAGAATGTTGCAGATATTTTTACCAAAGCATTGACTAGAGATAGTCATGAGAAGATTTGCAGGTTACTAAAGCTTGTACCAATACAACATTGAAGGAGGGATTGTTGGAAGTCAATGTTTATATTGGTCCAAGAATTAGCTTCATAAGAAGCATTCTCATCAAAGTTCAAGCAATCGCACGCGCGACATCCATATAGTAGAATCTTTTTAGAGTCTTGTACAACAAAGCTAACGGGTTGACTTGGTTTAGCTCATCATTCTTAGAGCTCACTCAAGAGACCATGGTTCAAATCCCACGGACGGCAGCAAACGCAAAAGCATTTTTTTTAAAAGTTATCCGAAAAAGTCTTCACGGAAAAAGCCGTTCGCGATAGAGTTTTTTTTTGTTATCGTTCTACGATCGTAGCTTTTAGTACAGCTTTTCATGATACTCAACAACTATATAATATGGCCCTTGGCTCCTTGTATAATCACTCACTCAAAGATCTAGAGCTTGGAGATCTTCTTGAAGACAGAGTGTTCTCACACTCTTGAAGGAGGTGAAGTTGTGGTGAAGGAGAGGCTACTCTCATTGCAGCAGGAAGTCTTCTACGAGGTGGTTGTAACTATCTTTTGTGAGTTAACCTTGTGGTTGATTTACAATTTCGTTACACTATTTTGTTAGCTTCGTTGCTTCATTCTCTTCACACACACTTAGATTATTTCGACATAATCTAAATTTTGTATCATCATCTTCTTATTCTTCCATTAGTGAGTGCACCACTTTATATGGTTGAGTAGTACTCCCATGTTGTAATTTGGACATCTATTATTTTTAGTGAAGTAAGCATCCAGCTTACGTTCCCTATCCTTGTCTCAAGATCTCTTTCTTTCTCTATCTCACTTATCATCTTGTCAATTAAGTTGTGTATGCTCAAGAGGTTTTAGTATTGGAACGATCCTGGGGCCCCAAATTCCAACAGGAACCTATTTTTGGGAAGCTGAATTGGAGTTTAATGGTAAATGGGGACGCTACCATTTTTTCACGCGCGAGTTTGAGAGCTATCAGAATGCCGAAGTCATGCGTTCAGTATGGACCAAAGCTGGCTTGGACAGTTATTTCAAGGCCCACTTACCAAAGCCGGATTTCTTACGTTGTTCTTATCTTATCAGTACCATCACTCCGAGCAGGGCTAAGGGAGGCGACAGCACCTTTGTGTTACCCTCACTGTTGCCGGGGCACGAACTTAAAAGATTCAAACTGACCCTCAACCTGGTACGAGAAGCATTGGGCATGTATGGTATGCACATTCCTACTGAAAAGGAAACAATGGTTCCAGGCAGAATGAAACATAAAGATCTCAATAAGCTGAAGGATATGGTAGCGATGACACCGACCATCGCTCTTCACCTACGGACCGTCATGCAGCATTTTGCTTTCCCCGCCCAGGAAAGATTCACCATGCCCCCAAAGAAGATATGGTTTAGCTTGTATTTGGCACAGACAGAAAGCCTCCCTATCAACGTACCACATTGGATCGTAGATCAGATTCACCTAGCCCATCAACGGTGGAACAAGAAGCAGAAAAATGTACTTCACGGATGTTGTGCTCTGACCAAGATAATCTATCGATGTCTAGCCTATGACGTGCCTATTCAGCGGGCACTTGTATGGTCCCGGGCCCAGGAATTCCAGAGAAGGCTATCAGCTGCAGGTCCTCCATCAAAGAAGATGAGAGGGGGAGTCCAATTACCCTGCGCTCAACCAAGGGGAGCCACCACTACACCAGAAATTACCCCTCCCCAGACACGACGCATTAGACCATTCACCATTCGGCTACCAAGACCAAGTATAGAGGGACCCAATCTGGTGTTTCCACCCGTCCCATCAGATTTGGAATTTCCACAGGGCTTTACTCTCAATGATCTCACTGATGAAGAAGTGGCTAGACTAATCTATGACTCTAATCTCGAAACGGAAACAGAGCGACCTCAGGAACCACAAACCCATACAACAACGTCAGCCCCCACCCAAGCGCAAGTTGTAGAAGTCGACGTCGAGGAACAAGAGACCGAACAAGAGGAAGAAGCCTACGAGGAACAAGAGTATGACGAACTTTCAGAGTTAGCAAGTGCCCCCGCGTATTCGGCTCAAATAAAAAGACTATATCGAACCATGCAGCTAGTTCAAGAACAACATAAAATGTCACTGGAAGCAGGCAAGAAACTCATGAACCAATTGTTGGCAGAGGAAGGCGTGGATGACATGTTCATCGAGTCCATAAACCTACACGCCGATGTAGTAGGATTGGATGAGGCCATTCATGAGGCAATGGCCTACATTCACCGATTTGAGAAAAGAGTTCCCGCCCGTCCCATGAGGTCCGGGAAACAAATTCATATCAATGTATTAGCACCAGGAGATACAACGCAAGCAGACGAACATCAGGAAGCACCACTGTCACCACCATCCCCACCTCTCACTACACAACTCACTCCACCACATGACACTATCACCACCACGTCCACTACCACCACAATCGTCATGGGAATTCCACTCTCTCCGGGAATCCAATTCGGGGGAGTCACCATGCCCACTTTCACCACTCTCTTCACTAACGTCACATCCACCCCACCCACGATCCCCATCTACACGGTCACTCAAACATTTGACACTATGGAAACATCTCCTGCCACTGCACCGCTCCCTCCCCCCATGCCACCTCCATCTCCCATACCCCCTCCACCCACATCTCCACTTGCATCCACATCATTCACAACTTCCCTTCCCGCCCCCATTCCCCCTGCATCTTCACCCCTCCCTGCATCATTTAATGTAAATAGTATATTTCTAGCATTAAATCAATGTGTATATCAGCTTCAAAATGAGTACAGAGCTCTGGACGGCTGGTATCAACAACTGACAACAAATCACCAGAACTTACAAAGGCAATTTAAAATGCTGGAAGAGGAAAATGCAGATGTGAATCAACGTTATACAACGCTTGAGCAGGCTCACCAAACACTATTGGAGGCACCCCAACCATCGACAGAATCAGGCGTCAAACAACTAGAAGCTTTGCTCGAAGTATACCAGGCCGATAACCTACGAGTCAGACGTAACTTGGCGTTACTCAGGAAACATATGGCCACGGCACTTGAAGAGAACAAGAGACTGCAGAAACAAAATGAAGAGAATCTGGAAGCGGCAATGGAAGGCTCTCCCCACGAGATAGATCCAGAGCAGTTCAAAGCAGTTCCCTCGGAGACGATGAAAACCATTTTGGAAAGCTATGCAGATCTCCTGGAAGCCCATGATGACTTGGAAAGAGAACGTGACACACTACGGAGCAGACTTAAGGAACAGCAAGAACAACCGAAGAGTGTCCCATCAACCTCTACCTCAGACGAGGTAAAGGCCTTAACTGAGCAGGTGGCAACATTACAAAAGAGGTTACTGACATACGAGAGGCAGCCCTCTCCAGTAGTAGAACCAGAGCCAGAAGAGTTGGTCCCTATTGAGGTAGATGATTCGTACGAAGAACCGTATGTTCCTATGCCAATGCCAGGCGGGCAACAAACCTCAGAGGGACTAGACACCTTGGAAGTGGAAGCACCCGAGTGGCTTCAGACACTGGAAAAGATAGCGAACACACACGAAGAACGGGTGGCCATTCAGATCCAATCACTAGCGAACCTAGAAGAAACTGTCATAAAGTCAGAATATTTCAGAAGCATGTCTCATCATAGATGGATGAGCACCAATAATGACCAATATGTGCCTTACTGCATACTTTTGGCCGATTACAACGCCGAGATTCAACGACGATGCGGCAAGCCTCCCACATTTGCTACACAATTTGGTCCAGATGATATACCGGAAAGTGCTAAGCGTGGGTCCATCCATCAACCCACCTGGAGGATCAGGCTTTTGGAAACATATCCTGAAATGGTCCGAACCTGGAATAATATGCCGTTGTTTATTAAATATAATCCTTGTTACGTTCCAGTTCTTCGAAGACGCACCTGGCCTGAATTCACTATTGCCGTCAGAGACATCAAAGCCTGCGCAAAATGGTTAAATTACGTTTATCTAGCACCTCCACGAGGACCCCCCACGGTGAACTACATGATTTCTACAGTCCGTCACTGGAGCATTCGGCTACGCAATAATCCCGATGTGATGGCCCAGATGTGTATGAAAATATTTGAATTAATGCTGATCACTTTCAGGACGTTTAAGAACATTAAGGACCCCCACTTCTCAGGAGCAGGCTTCGTGACAGGAAACCAGGATCTGGTGTACGATATGAGTACCACCCCATCAATTGAAGTAATATATGCTTGGCATGCCAGAATCAAGTACCTCTCAGCCTGCTTTAAACAGACATTTGAGAAGATGTTCATCACAGGATTCTGGGAATATCACTCCGAAATCTTTATACCCAGACCATCACATCTCCTCCAATTATTTGCTGTGGAGAGAACTATTCACTCAGAACAATTGAGGGTGCCTCATCCAGACGTCCCCGGACCTGTGAATTGGGATGATTTGCTCACAGATCTAGCACGCGGCTTACGACTCGAAGAACACCACCTAGCCTCCGATGTCGTCCAATATTATGTTCAAAAATCCTCTAGACAAGGGTCTGTCAGGGGCGACAGACGCGAGAGTGGGGGGGGGTGTTGGCAGCAGTCAGGGAACCGAAGGAGCCACAAGACGAAGAGAGTCAGAGCGAAGGGACAGCACAAGCAGACATGGCAGTCAAAGAAGATCTGGCAAGTAGGCCACCTAAATTTTTCAGACATCAAGGAGTTGACACACAAGAAGAAAGAGCAAGTAGGGAGCTCGAAGGTATGTATGACAAATCAATAGAGAAAACCCCTACACAAATAGTGATTTTCATCACTGAAACCCTTGTAAATATCATTTCGTATTTTTGTAGCTCCATTTTGTGCAAGCCAAGGAGTCCTTGAGCTTGAGGAGCTTTAGAAGTATCTACCTGCCAATTTTCATATTTTTTAGATCTCGTTTGAGCCCTCTAATAAGCCCTGGAACCTAAATTTTAACTAGGCCGGACACTAGGTCTGGACAGGGCCAAAGCTAGTCAAAAACTATAAAAGGAGCTAGAGAGCTCATTTTTGAGGGTGGATTGTAATTGAAATGAACTTGTAAGAGCTTTTTGAAAGTAATCTAAAGAACTCCATTGCTTCTCATCGTTTGTCTTACCTTGTGTGCGCGTGTGTGTGTATGTGTGTGCATGTCAGTGTGCTTCTCACTCACGCACTTGTGCCTTCACTTGCTCGAGGTCTTCATACCATCCTCATGTCCTCCCGGATTGACATTAAAGGAGGTGCTACTCATCACTGAGCTACAGCATGTGTGTATGTATGTATGTATATGCATGTGTGTATGTATATGCAATTTGTGTGTGTATGTATGCATATGCATGTGTGTACATGTGTATGCATATGCATGTGTATGTGTGTATGTATATGCATGTGTGTATGTGTGTATGCATATATGTGTGTATGTGTGTGTGTGTGTATGTGTGTGTAGGTGTGTATGTGTGTATGTGTGTATGCATGTGTGTATGTGTGTATGTATGCATATGCATGTGTGTATGCACATGTGTGTGTATACATATGTGAGTGTGTATGTATATGTATATGTATATGTCTCTCTCTTTCTCTCTCTTTCTCTATCTCTCCATGTTCCTCTAGATCTCTCTCATTCTTTCATCTCTCTCTCTCTCTATGTTTCTCTAGATCTCTCTCTTTCTTTCATCTCTCTTTCTCTCTATGTCAAGAAAAAAGAAAACAATCACTTACATCGATGTAATTGTTTGGATCGTTGTTGTCAAAGTCCACTTCATCGAATTCCAAAGACTTGACGTCAAAATCTCTTGCAAAACTAAAGAGAAGAGAAATTAGAAAAGCATTTGTGTATGTGTGTATGTGTGTATGCATATGCATGTGTATGTGTGTATGCACATATGTGTGTATGCACATATGTGTGTATGTATATGCATGTGTGTAGGCATATCCATGTGTGTATGCATATGCATGTGTGTATGCATATGCATGTGTGTATGCATATGCATGTGTGTATGCATATGCATGTGTGTATGCATATGCATGTGTGTATTCATATGCATGTGTGTGTGTATGTATGTATATGCATATGCATGTGTGTATGTATGCATGTATATGCATGTGTGTATGTATATTCAATTTGTGTGTGTATATATGTATGCATATGCATGTGTGTATGTGTGTATGCATATGCATGTGTATGTGTGTATGCACATATGTGTGTATGCATATATGTGTGTATGCACATATGTGTGTATGTATATGCCTGTGTGTATGCATATGCATGTGTATATGCATGTGTGTATGCATATGCATGTGTGTATGCATATGCATGTGTGTATGCATATGCATGTGTGTATGCATATGCATGTGTGTATGCATATGCATGTGTGTATGCATATGCATGTGTGTATGCATATGCATGTGTGTATGCATATGCATTTGTGTATGTGTGTATGCATATGAATGTGTATGTGTGTATGCATATGCATGTGTATGTGTGTATGCACATATGTGTGTATGTATATGCATGTGTGTATGCATATGCATGTGTGTATGCATATGCATGTGTGTATGCATATGCATGTGTGTATGTATATGCATATGCATGTGTGTATGTATATGCATATGCATGTGTGTATGTATATGCATATTCATGTGTGTATGTATGTATGTATGTATATGCATGTGTGTATGTATATGCAAGTTGTGTGTGTATGTATGTATTCATATGCATGTGTGTATGTATATGCATATGCATGTGTGTATGTATGTATGTATGTATGTATATGCATGTGTGTATGTATATGCAATTTGTGTGTGTATGTATGTATGCATATGCATGTGTGTATGTGTGTATGCATATGCATGTGTATGTGTGTATGGACATATGTGTGTATGTATATGCATGTGTGTATGCATATGCATGTGTGTATGTGTGTATGCATATATGTGTGTATGTGTCTATGCATATATGTGTGTATGTGTTTATGCATGTGTGTATGTGTGTATGCATGTGTGTATGTGTGTATGTATGCATATGCATGTGTGTATGCACATATGTGTGTGTATACATAGTGAGTGTGTATGTATATGTATATGTCTCTCTCTTTCTCTCTCTCTGTCTCCCTGTCTCTTTATGTTTCTCTAGATCTCTCTCTCTCTATGTTTCTCTAGATCACTCTCTTTTTTTCATCTCTCTCTCTCTCTTTCTCTATGTCAATAAAAAAAAAAGCAATCACTTACATCGTTGTTGTCAAAGTCCACTTAATGTTGTCCTTCATCGAATTCCAAAGAGATGATGCCAAAATCTCTTGCAAAACTAAAGATAAGAGAAATTATAAAAGGGAAAACATAAAGAAAGAGAAAAGAGTGCTATAGTATGTGCGATACTTACTAAAACTTCAGATCTAAAGAAATAGAGAGGTGTGAGTATACAGAGAGAGAGAGAAAGAGTGAGAAACAGAGAGATGTAGCTCGTGCGTGCAAACTCGACAGTAGCAAGTTTTGTTTCAAAACGTGATGAATGTCGATTTTTTGCTCTCGGGTCCGGTTAAAACACTACATCGGTATGAGCGTCGATAGTTCCCAGTAATTTATTGGCACTCATGCCGACGCTCATAAGGGTGAAGCTGGTACTGATGTGCATATTGGCTCCATGGTTTTTCAAGGGTTTTCAACTATCATATCGAGGTCGATGCCTGAGCGTCGGTATGCACGGAGTCCGTATGCCCCTGATATGTTGTAGTGTTTTGTGGGTTTAGCCCCTCTAGGGTTGAACCCAAGATACCATTTGAATAGAGAAAGGGGCACATTTCTAATAACCCAATGTCCTTCAGGGATAACCTGCATAACACTATTAGCATCCTCAAAAAAAAAGGTAAAAATTATTTGGGAGAAATTGTACATGCTTAACCATCAGTCCCCTATTACTCCTATTCTTAATTGAGGCTCTAAGGACTTCTTATGCTCATCTAGGTCCATGACAAAAACCTATCACAACTTTCTCATACAAGAGGTTATGCCAATTGTTTAAGCTGTTCCTATCTATTATCAAAGTACTGTCATCATTATCTTCAAATTCTAAGTCAAGGTTGATCTTATTTGCTTCAGCTTCAGTATCATAGTTCCAGCTTTGTTCACATCATCAACAACTTTCTGTTTACCTTTAATACCAGAGTCAGAGATAGGGTTACCTATAAATGAAGGGTTTTCAAACATGGAGCAAAAACCTTGATGTTGCCATTGCAAGAGAGTAGCATAGGTCCCCTTGTTCCTATGATTTTGTAATCCTTCAGAGGCACTTGCATTCTGCCAAGAACTATTCCGAGGAGCATCTTTCGAAGCAGACTAAAACTTACCACTAACATTAGCACTAACTTTTGGAGCTATCCCAAGGTTAGGGTTAGCCATGCCATCCCTCGTATTACCAACATATTCACCATTCATACCCAACAATATGAGGTTCCAAGCCTCATGTTTGGGGTTTATCTTGAGGTGATCATAATCAGAAAAATAGTTAGGGACCTTAATAGGAGGTCCATGGAGAGTCAAGCCCGAAGAGATTCCATTTTGCAGGGCCTCGTGCAACACCATTTATTTTCCTCTGCATTTTTGACTTCCTCGAGTGCTCGTTCTTTGTGAGCCAACTGTAGTGATCTCCATGCCATATCCAGATGCATGCGGTGTGTCACAGTTGTACACACGTGTGTGAACACATCTTCTAAGTTCTACAGATTCCACCTCATGGTACAAACTCAGGAATTTTGTACCGATCTCCCTGCTCCATCTTTCACGACCCATGGCTGATGAATCACCAAAAATATTATAATTTAGTATCAAATGTAAATGTTTTATGTATCTTTTCTGTGCAGCTCTAAATTTCCATGTAAAAGACAAAACTTGTTCTGCCATTTCAAGTGTTCACATAAGAAGATGGCACATAAATTACTCTTTTATAATTTTGGTTTTTTGTGTGAACACATAGATGGCGGGGCTACTCGGTTTTTTATTGTTCCACCACGAACAAGGAAATTTCGGGTGTTTGCTCCACCAGTTTGGTGTGAACCAGCCTTAATATCTATGTCAGATCAAAATTACTGGGACAAAACAGGTGTACATGATGTGTATGCCATTTTTTTATTCTCTAAACTAATACAAACTAAACTAGACTGAACATAGTGAGAAATGTAATGATGAGGTGGTAGTGGTTTATTCATGGGTAGCTTAGGAGAGATGGAGCTCTATCTCTAGGGGGTATACATGCCTACATGTCTAGGGTAGTACAATCATGAAAATGCATAAAGCTATCTAACTCCATCATGCGCTAAGGGAGGGGTGTAACATGTGGTACATGGGTGGGTATGGTGCGAAGGATGTCCAAATGAAAGCCACAAGGTAATTATTCATCTTATCCCATTGTTCCTTAGTGGGAGTATGCTCTTGAGCCTGAATCTCCCCTATCTATCCATGATAGAGGCACACACCCCTATAGCTTGTAACTCATGGTTGTCATCTAGCTAGACTCGCTACCGCATGTGGGAGTGTCACTCCTCATTGAGTGTTGAATTTGGGGAAGGGGAGGAATCCTCTGAAAGAATTCTGCCTCCTTCTATGTGTATCTATGAATGACTGTAATAGTGTGTCCCGATTACTCAATATCTCTAATAAGAAGTGCCCTAACTGCCTTTGGTCTCGAGAGCCCATAATCTAACACAGAATGGATGTCCCCAGATTAGGGCCTTATATTTGCCTATAATCCTAGTATTTGTGCTTCATCAACAAATAAAATGCTCCTCACTCTCCACCTCCTTTGTACATGCTTTAGTTTGCTCCTCCCTTGGAACACAAGTCTGTCTCTCAATCTCGATCTCTAGTCAGTTCGTTCTCACCCTAAGCCCACGAGTCGACACCCTTGAACTATGTGGCCTTTGTATGAACCCTCTAAGAAATATTGTGTAGAACTTGTGTTTGTAATATGAGATCCTCGTCTCCCAAGCTAGGTGACTTCTAGGCCCTCTTGATGTATAGATGCCAAAGGTAATATCTCAACACCCAGTTCGTCTTGTTGCAACATAGGTGAATATAAGGTGAGTCAAGGTAGTAATAGAAGGGTGGTAGGCTTTCCATACTAAGACCATGCCCTTGAAACCATGGTTTGATATGTGAGTACCATGCTCTAGAATGTCCACTCTTTGATAGCTATATAAAGGTCTATTTGGGTAGCTTTCTCTTCCTTTGGCTAAAGAAGATTGATTGCAACAATGAATCTACAACCATAGATGTTGTTGTGAAATCTTCTTTGATAATGTCATGATGTACTATCTCCTTGCTGCTGAGCAAGCATGAGATATAAATATATGTGGCCTTTCAATCTGAGCCCCTGGTCAATCATCAATCCAAGTGCCCATATTGTCTTTAAATACATCAAAGTTGGGGTAAAAAAAGTGTGGAAATGCCGTACCTTTTTACGAGGGCTCTTGACATTGTTCCTCATGGCATCTTTGCTCCAATGTGGCCATGGTTGTGTACCTTGGGTAAGCCTATCATAGTGGCATGCCTCATAGTGAAGGGTGACTCCAAGGTAGATGTATGAGATGACCAGCCACCACATCAACCTATGGTGAAGGTGGCAAAGCTCCTCATTGCACTCTATGTGTGAGTTCCCTATGTGCGCAAAAATAATCAGGACCCCCATGGCGCAGTAAGCCCTCATATGACTCTATAATCAACATAATATCATCAACTTATAATATGATGTGGATTGGAGCACTTGCAAAGTCTCTCTCCTTCCCTCTTTGGTGTAGTATTTTAGTCAGATATCTCATTGATGTAGAGTCCAAAGAGAGTTGGGGAGATTGGCCATCCTTGCTTAACACCAATGGTGCTACCAAAAATCTATGATAAAAACTTTATTAGTCACCTTATTGTAGAGAGCATATTTGGCCCAAATTATGTCTGCTAGCACCCCAAGACTGCAACACTACTCGAGGCAAAGAACTTTACAGACACTAAAGAAACTCGGAGTCCACTGGACAACTATGGAAGCAGATGTCCATAGGATGTGCAAGGAGTGCCCAATCTGCCATACTAAACCACCAATGGAACATGCCACTCTTTATCGAGTGTCTTTAGTGCAAGATTGGAGTGAACCATTAGTAGCCTTCCTAAGAACGAAAACATTCCCTCAAGAGATGACTTTGGCTAGACAAAGGAGCTTAGAAGAAGAGGCATTAGACTATACTCTCATTGGAGATAATCTATACAGACGAGGAAAAGATGGGTATCTTAGATTGTGTGTCCACGAGAGCGAATATCTGAAGATCTTGGAAATTGCTCACCAAGGTGTAGTAGGAGGACACTTTGGACAAGATAGGGTGATCAAAGCAATACTATTTGCAGGTCTTTGGTGGCCAACCCTTCACATGGATGCACATAAGTACGTGAAGAGGTGTGATGTTTGTCAACAAACTCAGTATCCTATACGCAAAGATGAGATGCCATTGAAACCTATGATGGGTGGATGTGCATTCTCTAAGTGGGGAATAGACTTTGTCGGTCCTATTAATCCCCCAGCTAAGGGTTCCCATGCTGAATACATTATTGTGGCCACTGACTATCTAACTAAATGGGTAGAAGTAAAAGCTACAACGAAGAACGACGCCTAGACAATAGCTAAGTTCTTATTCGAGAATGTGTTCACTAGATACGGATTGCCAATAGAGTTCGTGAGTGATAGAGGCACGCACTTCTTGAATGAAGTCATTGAGAACCTTCTCTAACGATTCTTGGTGATACATAATAAGTCGGATCCCTATCATCCACAAGATAATGGACAGGTTGAGAGCACCAATAATATTCTCTGCAATGTATTGATAAAATTGGTTAATAATAAACGCTCTGATTGGGACAAACAGTTACACCATGTTGTTTGGGCATATAGAGGTGCCTATAAAATGGTACTCCAAGTCACACCCTTTCAGATGGTGCTTGGCCAAAATGCAATGCTACCATTGGACTTTTTGATACCTACATTGAAAGTAGCACAAGAGCATGATTGGAGAGGCCATGAACTCTCAAGAATTTTTTATCTTGAATGACTAGGTGAAACAAGGTTGAGGGCGGCAACATGAATTTATGCAGTCAAGAAAAGACAAAAGGCATATTTTGACGCACATGTGAAGGATAAGGGCTTGAAAGCAGGAGATCTAGTCTTAGCCTACACTTTGAAGCAACATGCTTGGAAATTCGAGAAGAGAAGCTATGGATCAATGATTATCAATAGGATCTTCACAAGTGGAGTAGTTCAACTAGCCACTCTAGAAGGCGACATCCCACCAAGTTACATAAGTGGATGCAGAGTCAAGTTACATCAAAAACCCCTAACGGAGGATATGCTAAACATTAGGGCGAAAAACGGTCGAAAAGGGGATGTTTGCTAATGAGAGATTAAGGAAATTGACAAATAGCATCTTTCCACATGTACAAGAATATAACATTGCTGTCTCTTTTAACCATATGAAGAATTTCTTTTTTTAATACAATTTTCTCTAAAAGCGCCGCTAAAGTGATGAAGAGTCTCGTATTTAGTGTACAATTTTTTGGTTTGATGCAAAAAAAGATACTTTTGCACACTACACAAAGCATATTCTCGAATTTCCAAGAAGGAATTGATTTTTGAAGATACGAAATATTTTTGGGTTCACAAAATTTCATGATCATTCAGCAACAGGGTTTACATCAAATCAAAAGTTTCCACATGTACAGAGCCTTTTTCTCTATAAATACTGCCAAAATTTGTGAATGTCGGTTTGTCGCTTTGAACATTCTTCTTCTTCTAAGTTCAAATGGCTTCTTCTTCTCGTCGTCCTTCGAATCGTGTAACTTCATGTGAGGTTTACAACAGAAGAGAGGATTTTTTGTGAAAACCTCTTTTTGTGAAAGTAAATGAATGGGTAACTAGGCTTCCTAGCTGCAGAGGTGCCCATAAAGTCAAGCGTGCCAAAAGAGACAACACAAGAAACCAATGGAAGGGACATATTCTAAGTTTCAAATTGAAGAGATGCGGTTGCTTTGCACGAGTACAACATGTGTACACCGCTAAGGATCTTGTTCTAGAAAATCATCTGCAATTCCCTTCGTACTGTAAGTGAATTTTGACAATGCTCTTCTATCATTCTAGTTATTTTTGTATAATAAAACATATGTTTTTGTACTACAGATATCTTTCCTTCCAATATTGTGGAATGGAAACCTGTTGAATGTTTAACAGGAACATTCAGAGTTCTTCATAAGGAATATGCAGAACTCATGTATGCAGACAAATCTGTTCAATTTTTCAATAGCATAGAGTTATTTGTCCATTATGTAGATTATAAAGTGCCATAGCGAGGAGTTCTTATGGAAATCTTGTACATGTACCTGTTTCCTTGCATCTCTTCATTACATTGGGATGCTCCTGATCATTCAACACTTTCAAGTTTTCTATGCAAAATTAAATTTGACATCCAAAAGGCAATGTCAGCAGGTCGAATTTCGAGAAGGATAAAGATTCAATGGTTTTTGCCTATTCATGTCTTTGTAGCATGCTTTAAAAACATGTTATTACAGAAAACAAAAACAATGTGGTTGAATAGGAGAGTCTCTATTTCAGAGATTGATGATGTTTAAGGTAGGGAATGGGATAGCAAAGAAGTTCAAAAGCTAGGTGACATTATTTTATGTAAAGTTAGTCCCAATTCTCTTTCAATCTCATATCAGATATGTCAAGAATCTCTGCTTCTAGGATATGACTATAGAAGGTTGAAAAAAAAGCTTGGACTTTGGATAGCCTTGGACTCAGAGGAGAGCTGTCCAGAATTTGAGGTAGAAGTATTGATTCATCCAGATTTTCAATCAAGGAAAATAATTGTCACTGCAAATTGGAATCTCAGAAATGTAAGGGAGCTCCTAGAATACCTTGATGAGGTATCATCTTAGTGTAGATTCTCAATTGATGATGCAATAGTTAACATTAGATTAGAGAAATCATTATCTTGCATAAGTTGCCTACCACCAAGGGTGATTAAGTTCCAACCTTTAAGATTGTAACAAGTTAACCCTGACATTCTTTCATAATGTATCTTCCTCTAATAGAAGCTTCTATTGATACTTCCATTGAATTTTCTTTGCAGGATGGTGACAAAGAATGTGTGTTAAATTATGAATTTTAAATGTCTATATTCATATTTGCATTTTTTAATTTAATTTCAAGATTTTGATGAGGTTCTTATTGTACAATGATAAGAATATAAACCAAGACATTCTTAGATATTTTTTAGGTCCTTTATTTCATATTTCCATTGATTTTTATTTGCAGGAGTGAATTGATGACTTCAATTATCCCCCTTCATCTAAGCTCATATTGGCATTTTTTTGTTTAATCTTAACATTCTGATGAGGTTCCAACTAAGAAATAATTATACACGAACTTGCATAAGTTAATTCTAAATGAACAAGAGATCTAGAATTCAATATCTAATTTCAATTTAATTATTATAGTCTATCAAAGGTGCACATTAGTCTCAATTAAATAATTTGATTCTATCCAACTTTTCTGTCCTCAAGTAATGCAAGAGAAATTATCATGGTACACATAACAAGTAATATAAGAGAGGTTTGAGAACCTGGTGCAAATTCCAGTCCAAGGTTTGGTATTTCAAAATTATAAGAGCATGACTTAAGGCATAAAACAGAGGAGACGAGATAAGAGAAGACGACCGATGCAAGCGACTATGCAATCTGAACTTGTCGGATGGCCCTTATCGCTTAGATCGGTCATGTTAGCAAACTACCGCGAGAGACTTCAACAAGTGACCTTGTGTAAAGATTTGACTCATCAGTATAAAAACAACTAGCAACAACAATGAAATGGATAATACGACCGATGCAAGCGATAGGGGCAATCCAAAATTCTCTGATTCCCCATATCCCTTGTATCCGTCGTGTCCTCTTAATTCTTTATATCCTCCTGTATCTTCTCCAATTTAAACTTTCCAACAGGAATGAAGTAAGAAATCCACAATGCATTCATATTTGTGACACAAACAAATTTAATTGGACCATGCAATGAACTTTTGTTTAACTCTCAAGAGGTTCAATACAACTGTATATTTCTGAAGGCATATAAATATTGTAAAGGCAAATAAATATGGTTACAATGACCATCTTCCAGATGAAGATTGGCATAAGTACAACAATTTGTACATAAATAAATCTTCCAACCTATGTTCGTTTTACAATAGATTTCAATCTAAGACTAAAAAATGATTCAACCCTTTCTATCCTTTTTGGAGCCTTGTTTTCTCTATTGCTTCTGTCCCTTTTTGGAGCTTTCAGCTTGACTCTTTTTGTTGTTCCCATGCTTTAATGGTGAGTGAAGAGGAATCCCTTTCTTTTTATCTTCAGACTTTTTTTTATCAGGTGGAGGGGGTGGAGGTGAGTCTGGATCATTGGGGCAGATTGCATGTTTCATGATGCCATTTCTTGCTCTCTCTCTGATCAAGATGATCCATGCATCTGGGTAGTCTGATAAATTCAATTCAAGACTGTAAAACCTTCTTTCCAAGAATCGTATAGCATTTGCAATCACTCTCCAGCCACATGATGTTGAGTCTCTCTGCAATGGGACATGAATTTGTACGTATCCAAATTGCTTTTGTTCATTCATTTTAGCAATTCCAAGAAAATTTTGACCAATATGCATCTTGAGAAGCTTTGCAACACTGCATTGTAAAGTGAAAATCAAAATGGATGGCATGGCTTTAAAATAGAGAACAACAAAATGTATAGCAACTTACACTTTGCAATTCCCATTTTGTGATTGAAGAGAATTGAGGAAAAGAGCTTGATATGCATTGAAGTCAACAATAATCAAACTCGAATGGCCCCTGTCAATGAGTTGCATGTAAATATGCTTTCTTAAATGAAACAAATATCTTTCCAAAATGAAGATGAATACTTACTTTTCAATATATGGGTAGATAACACATTCTACCTCTTTTGTAAAATCTTGTAGAAAGGACTTGGCATGTCCATGTTTATGCAAAAAACACTGTGTCACCAGAGGATCTAAAATAAATACTTTTCTTTGAACCACTTCCTCACATTGTTGAAGAAGAACCCTACAAATCAAGAAATAAAAATTCAGTTAAGGAACTAGAAAATTAAGCAAAACAAAAGCATTTTAAGGCCTCTAGATATACCTGAGTGAAATGTTGACCACACTATCTGATATTTCAACATGAAGCTCCCTCAACATTTTGTTGTCTTCACGTCTAATGTCAAGAAACCAATCTTTTTGCCATGGCATTGCAACATTAACTATTATCTGCCCATCTCCTTTCTCAAGGAGCTCTTTATTTACTTTTTGTAACTTTTGAATCTGGGTTAAGATGACACTTTCCTTTGTAAATAATCCCTGCTTTTTCCTCTCCTCCCCACTATTTGCTGCAGTTCTAGTTTCATGATCATGAGTGACCTGAGGGTTGATCTCTTCAATGAAAACTGTTGTTTTGGGTGCTCGAGCTGGAGGTATATTTAAAATATCGAAGATTTTTTTATCATGATGATCAATAGGAACCAGAGCTTTATCAAATTTATATCTTATTCTTGAAACAATAACATAATCCTTTGCCATTAGTATTACCCTATGAGAATGAGCAGCACATAAATAGGCATCATTCATAAAATCAATAGCAAAGTCCTCTGCAGCTTCTTGCAGGCATAGCAGTGCTTGACTTTGCCACCTCACATTGAAAAAGGATGAGGTCTTCATCAAAGAACAGAGGTTGGCTGAGATCTGCTTGACAACTCTCATAAATGGAAGTCTAGGGATCAACAATCCCACATACTTTTGAGCTCTTCTAATTTCCCTCAAGGACTTTACATGGTACTTGACCCTTTTTTTTGAAGGCTTGTCTAGCACATTGGCTTGAACCTTCTGGGGATTTTGCTCCTGGACATTTTGCCCTCTGGGCATTTTGTTCCTGGGCATTTTGGTCCTAACCCTCAGGGTACAACTTCCTTGCTATCTTTTTGGTCCTATGTTGGAATTTGGGGCCCCAGGATCGTTCCAATACTAAAACCTCTTGAGCATACACAACTTAATTGAGAAGATGATAAGTGAGATAGAGAAAGAAAGAGATCTTGAGACAAGGATAGGGAATGTAAGCTGGATGCTTACTTCACTAAAAATAATAGATGTCCAAATTACAACATGGGAGTACTACTCAACCATATAAAGTGGTGCACTCACTAATGGAAGAATAAGAAGATGATGATACAAGATTTAGATTATGTCGAAATAATCTAAGTGTGTGTGTGAAGAGAATGAAGCAACGAAGCTAACAAAATAGTGTAATGAAATTGTAAATCAACCACAAGGTTAACTCACAAAAGATAGTTACCACCACCTCGTAGAAGACTTCCTGCTGCAATGAGAGTAGCCTCTCCTTCACCACAACTTCACCTCCTTCAAGAGTGTGAGAACACTCTGTCTTCAAGAAGATCTCCAAGCTCTAGATCTTTGAGTGAGTGATTATACAAGGAGCCAAGGCCTTGTTTATATAGTTTGTGAGTATCCTCCAAAAGCTATACTAAAAAAGCTACGATCAATAAAAATCTACGATCATATTTGATCGCTAATGGAAAAGTAATCCGCCGTCCGTCCGTGTGTTTCCTAAAAGCAAACAACTAAGAAAAAATTTGTCTTCGCGTTGAGTTTAACGGGATTCGAACCCGGGTGGGCGGAGATCGATTTTAGACGTCTCAGCTAGACCAAGTGTACCCGTCGGCTTCTCTTGTTCTTCATCTACAAACAAAAATGTATATGCATGCTGCGACCGTCGATTCCTTGAGGGATATAGAATAAGCTTTTTATGAAGCTGTTTGTTGGACCAATAAGGACATTGACTTCCAACAATCCCTCCTTCAATGTCATATTGGTACAAGATTCAGTAACCTGCAAATCTTCTCATGACTATCTCTAGTCAATGCTTTGGTAAATATATCTGCAACATTCTTACTAGTAGGAACATAAACCAGCTCAATGTGCTTCTTAGCTATCTGCTCTCGAATATAGTGGTAGTGTACCTCTATATGCTTTGTCCTTGCATGATGCACTGGATTTTTAGCTATAGCTATAGCACTTTGGCTATCTGAAAATATCTGAATGGGTTGATGTACTCTTACATCAAGATAACTGAAAATCTTCTGCAACCATACTGACTCTAGAGTAGCTGTAAATGCTGCACGATATTCAGCTTCACACGATGAAGTGGCAATAGTGGGTTGTCTTTTTGAAAACCATGAGATAAGACAATCTCCAAGATAAAAACAAAATCCACTAGTACTTCTTGTGTCTCTATCACCTGCCCAATCAGAATCTGAAAATCCTTTTAGTAACAAATGTGTAGATTTTGAAAATACCATAACATAATTTGAAGTTCCCTTCAAATAACGAAAGATCCGATTTACTGCTTTCCAATGTAACACTGTCGGATTCTGCATGAACCTTGATACTTGAGAAACTGCAAACTGTATATCAGGACGTGTATTACAAAGATATATCAAGCAACCTACTGCTTGACTATATAGAGTAGCATCAAATGGCTCTGCATCTGCTACCATTTGTAAAGACGTGTTCTGATCCATAGGTGTTTGCATAGGTTTAGAATCACCCATCTGAAACCTTTCCAAAAGTTTCTCAATGTACTTTTGTTGTGTCATGTAGATACACTCATCTCGAAACAGAAACTGAATCCCAAGATAATAATGTAGAATGCCTAAATCATTCACATCAAATGTTTGCTTCAGTTCTTCTTTGAACATCTGCAAATCTTCATCTCTGGGACCTGTGACTATAATATCATCCACATAAATGATTGCTATAATCATCATACCTGTTTCAGCTTTGACATAAAGAGTTGGAGCTGCATCTGAGTTAAGGAAACCAATGGATAAAAGATATGTATGTATATTTTCATACCATGCTCTAGGTGCCTGTTTTAAACCATACAAAGCTTTTATAAGCTTACACACTAAGTGTTCTTTACCTGTCTCTTCAAAACCTTCTGGTTGCTGAATATACACATCCTCGTGTAAATCACCATTTAGAAAAGCAGTCTTAATGTCAAGTTGATATATATGCCAACCAAAATGTGCTGCTAGAGCAAGTACTGACCTAATAATAGTCATCCTAGACGTAGGAGCAAATGTCTCATCATAATCAATACCTTTTTGTTGTGCATATCCTTTGACAACCAACCTGGCCTTGTATCTATCAATAGTACCATCTGCTTTCCTTTTGATTTTAAAGATCCATTTTACACCTATAGCCTTCTTTTCTTCTGGTAACTCACATAGCTGCCAAGTTTGATTCTTATGAATAGAATCAATCTCTTCTTGCATAGCTTTTCTCCAAATAGGAATTTTAAGTGCATCTTTAACACACGCAGGTTCATCTTCAACAGTCGTAAGTGCCAAAATATCATGAATCTCGAAGTCTTCAGCAAAACTTACATGATCTTTTTGCTGTCTAGTTTGACTTCTTGTTCTTACATGATCTTGTTGTTGTTGTCTAGTCTGACTCCTTGTTCTTCCAGTAAAAGTCTTTATACCACTGTCTTTCCAAGTCTGATATAACCACGTAGGTGTATCCTTGAATAGTGGTGAAACTCTTTCTGAACTTTCAGCTTCCACAGGTTCTGGAACTTGTCCTGCCGAGTTACTAGGACTTTCTGGAACTTTAACTTCTTCCATTTCTGGAATCAAAGTCTCTTGTGGAACTGACTCTGTAGAAGGTTGTGAAATTCCTCTTTCTTCAACTTTTTCTTGAATACTAGGAATTTGAGGTTTTACTCCCTCTTGATATGGCTGAACATCTACATCCAGAATCTTTCTAAAAATTCCATAGTCATTTTCACTAATGAACTCCGAAATTTCTGCTTCTTTATCATAAACCTTATCTTCAGCAATATAAGCATTACGTGAAAGAATAACTTCACCTGTCTCTAGAACATAAAACCTGTATCCTTTGCTTTCAATAGGATATCCAATAAAAACAGCTTTCTTTGCCTTTACATCTAGTTTGCCTCGGTCCTTTTTCTCAACATGTACATAAGAAAGTGATCCAAACACTTTGAAGTAACTCACATTAGGTTTTCTACCATAATAAGCTTCATACGGTGTGATTACCTTTAAAGCTTTTGTAGATGACCTGTTTAAAATGTGATTAGCTGTATGTACTGCATCAAACCAAAATTTTGGTGAAAGCCTCTTGGACGCCATCATGCTCCGCATCATTTCAACAAGTACTCTATTCTTTCTTTCTGCAACACCATTTTGCTGAGGAGTATAAGCAATAGTAAGATGTCGAGTAATACCTTTCTCATCGAGAAATGTCTGAAACTCATTTGACAAGTATTCTCCACCTCTATCACTTCTTAGAATCTGGACAGTTTCCTGACTTTCATTTTCAACCATAGCTACAAACTTCTTGAACATAGGAAAGACTTCTGACTTCGACTTAAGACCATAGATCCATGAGTATCTTGTAAAATCATCCACAAATAGGACAAAATACCTGAAACCCTTAATAGATCTGCTCTCATAGGACCATTCACATCTGAATGAATAATCTGCAATTTCCTGGTAGCTGTAATATGACCATGTTTCTTGAAAGGTAGTTTATGCATCTTACCTTCAAGACAACCTTCACATATATCTGAATCATCAGGTAGCTTGAATGAGGGTAAACTCTCAACCATACCTCTGTCTTTGATATTCTTGAGAGCTCCAAAACTGATATGTCCAAATCTTTCATGCCATAGCTTCATATCTTCCACCGGTGACGAAGATTTGACTACATATGCTTGACTGATTTTTGACAAAACAAAGACCCCTCCTTTATGCGTACCTTGCAAAAGACACTTGTCTTCTTTATGTGATAAGATCTTACAAAGATCTTTCTCAAATACAACTTTAAAACCATCACTTAAAAATGCAGATATAGATAGCAGATTTATCTTCATTTCAGGTACATAAAGGACATCTGAAATTTGAAAATTACCACCTTATCTTGACTTTAGGGTTACTGTACCTATTCCCACAACATCCAAATCATTGCCATCTGCAATAGTAACTCTTCTACCTGAAGAATAGGAGAGAGAAGAAAATACATCTCTACAACCTGTCATATGCTTTGTAGCACCTGAGTCGAATATCCAAGGACTTGCTGAAAGAACTTGTAAAGCTGCTTGATCAAAAGCTACTTCCTCAATAGTGATACAGGCATAAGAATCACCTTGAGATTTCCCTTTTTTATCATCTTCTGCAACATTACCTGATGCCTTTTTCTTTTCTGCTGCAATCCTTTTATAACATTCTGACTGAATATGTCCACGTTTCTTGCAAAAAGAACATATTTTTACCTTCTTCTTAGAAGAATTCTCTTTAGATGTCGTAGATACAGAATCTGAAGTAGAAGGTGAAAGGGACCTACTTTCCTTCTTGGATTGTTTTTCCTTCTTCTTATCCTTCTTCTTCTTACCCTTTGATGAAGATGAAAGCGCTTCTTTATTCTCTTCCATTCCCTTCAACTGATCTTCATCTTGAAGTAACAAGAACTCTAATTCTTCAAATGTAACCTCTCTATCTCTTGTGGTAAGGGTAAGAGTGGTTATGAAAGATCGATATGAAATAGGAAGTGAATTAATCAGCGTATTTACCATTTCTTCATCTGATATCTCAACTCCTACATTTAGAAGTTGATCTCTTAAGTCAACGAGTTTCGTAATGTGGGTTTGAATTGACTCACCAGCTTTCATCCTTGTATTTGCTAGTTGTCTCCTCAAGTGAGCTTTCCTAGCAGGATTTCTGCTTTGAAAAAGATTCTCGAGCTTTAACCAAGCTTGACTAGAACTTCTGCAAGATCTGATCTGTGGTAGAACATGCTTTTTGACACTCATTGCTATGAATGAAAGTGCTAAAGCATCTCTAGCATCCCATCTTGCCTGATCTTCAGTAGGAGGAACTCTAGGTAAAGACCTAGCAGTGACTCTGGATGTCGAAGTGGTTACCTCTTCTTCTGTTGGTTCTGTAATAGCAATTCCAGTACCTCTTGAAGCTTCTGTAGACCCTTCTTCGCCTTCTCGTCTTGGTCTTGTTAAGGATCCATTGACGATACTCCATAAATCCTTTGTCACTAACAAGTTCATCATCATGAAACTCCACATGGGATAATTAGAAGATCCATCCAACTTGTCTTCAATCTCAATTCTCATCTCACTCATCTTATCTTAAGTGTGTATGTCAATTATGTAGCTCTGATACCAAGTGTTGGAATTTGGGGCCCCAGGATCGTTCCAATACTAAAACCTCTTGAGCATACACAACTTAATTGAGAAGATGATAAGTGAGATAGAGAAAGAAAGAGATCTTGAGACAAGGATAGGGAATGTAAGCTGGATGCTTACATCACTAAAAATAATAGATGTCCAAATTACAACATGGGAGTACTACTCAACCATATAAAGTGGTGCACTCACTAATGGAAGAATAAGAAGATGATGATACAAGATTTAGATTATGTCGAAATAATCTAAGTGTGTGTGTGAAGAGAATGAAGCAACGAAGCTAACAAAATAGTGTAATGAAATTGTAAATCAACCACAAGGTTAACTCACAAAAGATAGTTACCACCACCTCGTAGAAGACTTCCTGCTGCAATGAGAGTAGCCTCTCCTTCACCACAACTTCACCTCCTTCAAGAGTGTGAGAACACTCTGTCTTCAAGAAGATCTCCAAGCTCTAGATCTTTGAGTGAGTGATTATACAAGGAGCCAAGGCCTTGTTTATATAGTTTGTGAGTATCCTCCAAAAGCTATACTAAAAAAGCTACGATCAATAAAAATCTACGATCATATTTGATCGCTAATGGAAAAGTAATCCGCCGTCCGTCCGTGTGTTTCCTAAAAGCAAACAACTAAGAAAAAATTTGTCTTCGCGTTGAGTTTAACGGGATTCGAACCCGGGTGGGCGGAGATCGATTTTAGACGTCTCAGCTAGACCAAGTGTACCCATCGGCTTCTCTTGTTCTTCATCTACAAACAAAAATGTATATGCGTGCTGCGGCCGTCGATTCCTTGAGGGATATAGAATAAGCTTTTTATGAAGCTGTTTGTTGGACCAATAAGGACATTGACTTCCAACATCCTAGCCATACTCTGCACAAAATCAGAGTCTTTAGGCAAGGAATTAGGAAAAGTGGAAACTTACTCTCAGAAAACTATGATCAATGACTCTTTCCACCGACAAAAAATTATGATCAATGACTCTTTCCACTGTCAAAACTTACTCTCAAAAAGCTATGATCAATGACTCTTTCCACTATCAGAGACACGACCGATGCAAGCGATAGGAGTCATCCAAAAATGCCTGGATGTCCTTGATCTTGCATCGGTCGTCCTTGAATTCATCATCAAATATCAATCAAATATATCTTGCAATGCAAAATACTCAACTATCACTAAGAAAAACATAATTTGAAAGCTATGATCAATGACTCTTTCCACTGTCAGAGACACGACCGATCCAAGCGATAAGAGTCATCTGTAAATGGCCGGATGTCCCTAATCGCTTGCATTGCTCGTCCCTGAATTCATCATCATATTTCAATAAATACAAGTTAAAATATAGGTATCAATGCATAATACTCAAGCATCACTAAGGAAACCAAAATTTGCAAGCTATGATCAAGGACTCGATGCCATTGAAGAAACATGACCGATCCAAGCGAGTAGGGTTATCCAAAAATCTCGGATGTACCATGATTGCTTGGATTGGTCGTGTCCATATTACCTAACGCAGAGAGCGCTCTCTATAGAAATTGTGAAGAAGCAACTTAAAAACTTGGTGGAGATGGAACCTCGATGCTTGGCAAGTGTTGACAAAAAAAATGAAAGAAATGAATAGAGAAGCTTAAATAGGTCCCAGAACTGAGTAAACCATTGGTGCCATGTGGCATGCCATGATTGGTCCACATCATATAGCTATTGCGAATTCCAACATCTTTTACCACATGGCATGATTTGATTGGTCCACATCATCTATCCATTGAATGCCAATGTATGCTTTGCCACATGGCACTTGGTGATTGGTCCACATCATTCGACTGTTACTTCTGTTGGGAAAGATGGATGGATGATCCAAGAAACTGAGTAGGTACTGCTAAACCAGCTTTGTACCAGCCCTCTCTGCTTTAGACTTGATTAGTAGACTTCCTTAGCTTTCCAATGACACCAAGAAATATCCTATGTCCTTTGGAAATGTTGTATGTAATGATTGAATCAAAACAGATAACTTTGAAAGTCACAAAGTAAAGAAAACCTTCTATTTTGGTCTTGACATCTGCTCAATGTTTTCCTCAGTGTGACCAGCAAAGTAGCAATTGATAAAATTCCTTCTAGGGGTATTCAATTAGCTTAGTAAGCTACCATTTGCAAGTGGAATGATGTAAAATAATAAACTACACTAAGAGAAATTAATTTAGCAAGATTTGGTATACCCCCGACTTTTTAGGACTGTAGCAGAGATAGACCAGTGAGCACCTCGACGACGATTTCTCTGAATTCGCTGAAATCTCTTCAAACTTTGTCAGCATGTGGATGAATTTGAGCTAAATCCAACAAGATTTGAATCACTGAATTTGGTGGAGCATTGACTGAGATATGACCTTGACAAGTTGACAGACTTTGGAGTAGACAAGCAGTGAACACAGAGATTAATGATGTAAATGTATCTATAAATTAACACTTGTGTACAATCCCATTGGCATGACAAGCATTGCCTAATGGTGTAGAGAGGTGTAGGCTATGATGTAGTCCTCACACACACTTAATTACAGTAGAATGAAGCTCGGGAGTGAAGTCTCATACCGCGACTTTTCTTGATCACTTTTTATATGTAATGAATAAGGATTTGAATTCAAATTCAAATTCTTGGCTTCCTATAATCAAGCTCCTAAAGGTTTGGAGATATTCTCTCAATCAAGTGAGCTACCTTTTTCCACGAATCAATTAGGTAGGTGATTACAAAAGATTCCAAGTCAATTTGACTTTTACAATGAGGTAAAGTGGTAATAAACCACTAGCATATGTTCCTATGGTTCTTCATGTATGTAGAGTCTTTATAATAACTTCCAAGCCAAATGTGTAGGCTTGTGATTTACACCAACAACTCCCCCTCAAGCCAAACATTTTGGCTTAAGTCTTCATCCTCATTCTTCAAGTATATCCTGCAATCCAATCATAGATTTGAACCTACAAAGTTTGGTTCCATCCAAAGCTTTAGTCAGCAAATCTGCACATTGCATGTTGGTTGACACATAGGTCAACTGAATATCTTTGCTTAGCAACTTTTCTCTCACATAATGATAATGAACTTCTATGTGTTTTGTTCTGGCATGATAGATAGGATTAGCTGCAAGGTGAAGAGAACTTGTATTATCTCCAAAGATAATTGGAGGCCTAGTATATAAGCCCAATTCTATGTACAAAAGCTTAATCCAAATTGCTTCTTGAGTGGCATTAGCTAGCCCTCTATATTCTGCTTCTGTAGAAGACAATGCAACAGTTGGTTGCTTCTTTGCAGACCATGAAATTGGTTTGTCACTTGCAAAAGAAATGTATCCTGAAGTGCTTCTCCTATCATCCTTGCATCCTGCCCAATCTGCATTTGAATAGACTTTTATATCAATATTTGAAGTGTAAGGAAAATACAAACCATGGTTCTGTGTACCCTTGAGATACTTCAAGATTCTTTTGGCAGCCTCTAAGTGAGGTATCCTTGGCTTGTGCATAAATTGACTTAGCACACTAACTCTATATGCAATGTCAATTCTAGTTAAGGTAGCATAGTTCAAGCTACCTACCATACTTTGATAACCTGTAATGTCTTGGACTTCATCACCTTCATGGGCACTTAGCTTTAGATTCACCTCCATTGGAGTGCTTGCTGCTTTAGCATCCTGCAATTGAAATTTCTTCAACATATCTTGTACATACTTCTTCTGAGTAATGTATATTCCTGAATTAGTGTAAACTAATTCAAGTCCCAAAAAATACTTCAATAATCCAAGATCATTGATCTTGAATTCCTTCATCATCTGGCTTTTGATGCTTCTGATTCCATTGACATCATTGCCTGTAATGATGATGTCATCAACATAAACACAGAGATATATTACCTCTGAATTACTTCTTTTAATGAAAAAATAAGTATCTGCCTTGCTCATAACAAATCCTTGGTCTTGGAGGTATGTAGTTAGCCTGTAATTCCATGCCCTAGGTGCCTCCTTCAATCCATATAAAGCCTTCTTTAATTTGCAAACATAAGTTACCTTCTTAGGGTCTTCATAGCCAGGAGGTTGTGACATATAAACCTCTTCTGAAATCCATCCATTCAAGAAAGCATTCTTGACATCCAATTGGTACATGTTCCAATTCTTTGATGCAATCACACTAACCAACACTCTGATTGTTGGCATCTTGGCCACAGGAGAAAATGTCTCTTCATAGTCAATGCCTTGGGTTTGTGCAAAACCCTTGGCTACCAATCTGGCCTTGTACCTGTTAATTGTGCCATCAGAATTTCTTTTCAATTTATAGATCCATCTGGATCCTATTACCTTCATGGAGTCCTTGGGTACTAACTCCCATGTATCACTCTCCTTGAGTGCTTCAATCTCCTCATCCATAGCTTCTTTCCATTCTGATTTTGTGATTGCTTCTTCATATGAACCTGGTTCTTCGTTTAACAAATCCTTTGCAAGATAAATTGAATGTTTAGTAACAAGAGATGTATCATACCCATATCTGATAGGTTTTTTGCTTTCTCTTTGAGACCTTCTGATTGATTGAGTTGAAGATTCTGGTATGTCCTCAAGCTTCTTCATCTTCATTTTGCCTTTGGACTTCCATGCCTTGAACTCTTCAAGGTTGATTGTATCTTCATCATCTAAACTTGACTCTCCATCCTGAGTAGGTTCCTCCTTTGTAAGTTTTCGAAATTCTTCTTCCAAATCATAGGGTAGTTTGACCTTCATGCATTCATTCTCATACCAAGAATAATTCTCATCAAAGATCACATCTCTGCTTACCATAAATCCCTTATTGGTAGGGTTATAAAACCTGTAACCTTTTTTATTTAAATCATATCCAATGAAAATACATTTTTCAGCCTTTAAATCTAGCTTTCCTCTTACCTGTGAAGGAATGTGTACATATGCTACACATCCAAAAATTTTGCAGTGATCCAATGATGGTCTCTTACCATGCCATGCTTCATATGGTGTCATACCATCAAGTGACTTTGATGGTAACCTATTTATGAGATAGGTGGCAGTAGAAACACTCTCTGCCCATAGATAGTTAGGTAATTTCTTCTCATTAAGCATAGATCTAGCTGTCTCAACAATTAACCTATTTCTTCTTTCAGCTACTCCATTCTGTTCAGGAGAGTACCTTGTGGTTATTTCCCTTTTGATGCCTCTGTCCTGCAAGAAGTCCTCAAATTCATTGGAGAAGTATTCACCTCCTCCATCTGACCTTAGCCTCTTCAAGTTCCTTCCTGTCTGATTTTCAACTAATGCAAGATATTTTTTCAAGCAATTAAACACCTCATCCTTGTGCTTCATAAAGTATAATACAGTCCATCTGCTATAGTCATCAATAAAAGAAACATAGTACCTTGAACCTGAGACTGAGGGGTCTTTGCTAGGTCCCCAAACATCTGTGTGTACCAGCTCTAGGTAGTCTTCATGCATATATCCTTTCCTTGAGAAGGGTAACCTGTGAGACTTACCAAATTGACAAGCACCACACTTGTAAATCATATGTTGCTTGGATACATTAGGTATCCCAAGCACACATTGGTCCCTGCACATTTGCTTCAAGGTCCTTTCTCCTATATGCCCTAATCTCTTGTGCCAAATCTCAAGCTCTGAAAGTGTCTGATCCTTATAACTGTATAATGCAATATTTTTTGTATCTTCCAACTCAAAAGTGAAAAGTCTACCTGATTTTTCTCCTTTAGCTATCCTTTTGAATCCATGTCTTGGGTCCTCCACAAATGCTCCATATTGTTTGAATCTGACCTGCAACCCTTTCTCTACAATCTGACCAACACTCATTAAGTTCTTTGTAATTGTTGGTACATAAAATACCCTGCTCAACAAATTCTGATTACCATCACTAGTTTTCACATTTCCAACTTTAATTACAGAATGCTTTGTATCATCACCTGTTTGGACTTGGTGTTTACCTTTTGGTTCTTCAAGATCAGAGAGTAGTGCCACATTACCAGCCACATGATTTGAACACCCTGAATCAATATAAAATAAGTGATCATCATTTGTACATGTCTTTGAAGTCATGTTCATGATCAGAAGAGAGTCATCCTGCTCTTCTGTGTAGTTGTTGTAGTCCCTTCTAGTTTTGAATCCTCCTTGGTAGTTACCATTGTAATTGTTGTTGTAGTTGTTGTTTTAATTGTTGTTGTGGCCTTGGTGATGGTTGGACCTTCCTTTAGACTGAGAGTATCCACCTCTTTGGTAGCCTCTTCCTCTCTGATTTTTGTAATTCCTGAAACACTCATCTGTGGTGTGGTTTGATAAACCACAAATGTTACATGGTGATGAATTATAGGGTCTCCCCCTACCTTGCTTACCTCCTCTACCTCTGCCTCTTGAAGATCTACCTCTCCCTACATAGTTGGCTTGGGAGGTAGAGCCTTCATCTTCCACCTTCTTACTCTTACCTTTATCCTTAGACTTCTTATCAGTGTATAGGGCAGAAGAGTTGTTACCTTTGGATGTATCTCCATTCTTTGTGAGCTTTGATTCATGTGTAAATAGTTGTCCCATGAGAGTTGTAAGATCTGGGGTATGCATGTCCATGTAGAGATCCATTGCAGTGGTGAAGCTTTCCCACTTGTCATCAGCCTTGATTCCATTAATTACCTGCCTCACAATCTGTTCTTCTTCAATTTCTTCTCCTATGCTTGCTAACTGATCTGCAACATCTTTGATCTTGGTCACAAATTCTGAAACAACTTGCTTAGGTTGCTTCCTTAGTGTTGTGAATTCAATCCACAACTGATTTTTCCTAGCCCTTGTATTGGAGGAAAAATATGATGACAAGGTTTCCCAAGTCTCTTGGGAAGTCTTACAATTTCTGATATGAGGTAAAAGAAATTCAGATATAGAGTTGAGTAAATAAGACCTTGCCAATGCATCCCTTGCACACCATGTGTTGAGTTTTTCTTGTTCCTCCTTGGTTGGCAAACCTCTTGCTTTGAATCAGGGCAATTCCTCATCTCCTAAGATGTATCCATAGAGACTCCTTCCTTGTAGGTAGGTCTTCATCCTTAGAGACCAAGCTTGATAATTTTTCCTGTCCAATTTGTCAATAAATGAAGGAAAACCATCTCCCATTTAACCTTATTTTCTCTGATACCACTGTTGGGAAAGATGGATGGATGATCTAGGAAACTGAGTAGGTACTGGTAAACCTGCTTTGTACCAGCCCTCTCTGCTTTAGACTTGATTAGTAGACTTCCTTAGCTTTCCAATGACACCAAGAAATAGCCTATGCCCTTTGGAAATGTTGTATGTAATGATCGAATCAAAACAGATAACTTTGAAAGTCACAAAGTCAAGAAAACCTTCTATTTTGGTCTTGACATCTGCTCAATGTTTTCCTGAGTGTGACCAGCACAGTAGAAATTGATAAAATTCCTTCTAGGGGTATTCAATTAGCTTAGTAAGCCACCATTTGCAAGTGGAATGATTTAAAATAATAAACTACGCTAAGAGAAATTAATTTAGCAAGATTGGGTATACCCCCGACTTTTTATGACTGTAGCAGAGATAGACTAGTGAGCACCTCGACGACGATTTCTCTGACTTGGCTGAATGAAATCACTTAAAAATTTTTCAGCATGTGGATGACTTTGAGCTGAATCCAACAAGCTTTGAATCACTAAATTTGGTGGAGTATTGACTGAGATATGCCCTTGACAAGTTGACAGACTTTGGAGTAGACAAGCAGTGAACACAGAGATTAATGATGTAAATGTATCTATAAATTAACACTTGTGTACAATCCCATTGGCATGAAAAGCATTGCCTAATGGTGTAGAGAGGTGTAGGCTATGATGTAGTCCTCACACACACTCAATTACAGTAGAATGAAGCTCGGGAGTGAAGTCTCATACCGCGACTTTTCTTGATCACTTTTTATATGTAATGAATAAGGATTTGAATTCAAATTCAAATTCTTGGCTTCCTATAATCAATCTCCTAAAGGTTTGGAGATATTCTCTCAATCAAGTGAGCTAACTTTTTCCACGAATCAATTAGGTAGGTGATTACAAAAGATTCCAAGTCAATTTGACTTTTACAATGAGGTAAAGTGGTAATAAACCACTAGCATATGTTCCTATGGTTCTTCATGTATGTAGAGTCTTTATAATAACTTCCAAGAAAAATGTGTAGGCTTGTGATTTACACCAACAACTTCTTCCCTCCTTGCTTATAAATAGCTACTTCCTTCACAAACTCAAATTTTGAACCTTCGGAGAATTTGTCTCATTTACATGCGTATTTTTCTTTCATCCCCGACACGACCGATACAAGCGATTTTCCCCGTTTGACCTACGTTGACTCGCTTTAGTCGCGTGCATCATTTGTGTTCTCCTAATAGACATAGAGGAGAAGCTGCAGCTAAGATGGAGGGAATGAATGAGATCCTTAGTGTCTCTCCATCAGAGAAACTTCTTGATTTCATGGTTCAAGAGGGTTTAATTGTAGATTATTTTCCTGATGCAATGATGATATTCAACCCCAAAATTGATTTTGAAAAACTCCTAGAGAAATCGGAAAGTTTTCTTAAGGATGAGTGGGAGATTTTCTTGGGGTTGATCAATGGAAGGATCCTTTCTATTTCTCAGAAAACCTATGTCCATCCTCACATCTTTGGGAAGGATCCAATAAATAGGGATAAAATCACAAGAAAATGCAAAAGGATATCCCCTTTGCCAGGGAAGCTTGATTTATGCCCAGAGCATGAAAAGGACTGCTGCTTGCTCCCTTTAAACATTGCCTTCTTGATATGGCTTGATCATATCTCAGTTGAAAAGGAGGAGAATGTTCATGTTGAAGACGAGCCTTTCTTAGAGCTGACACTTGAGGGAAGCTCAAAAACTATGAAAGGTATCATGGAGATTGTTGAGGAGATCAATTTCCAAGTAGAAGAAGAGCAGGTCAAAGGTTTTGATGTGGCCACTTTTAAAGCAGAAACTGCAATAAGGGAGCCAACTGAAGAAGTTCAAGTGTTTGAGAAGTCCCTACTTCTCCCAAATCTACCTTTTTACTTTATCTCTGAAAAAGAGTTTATACCTCTATTTTACATTCAGGAACTTTTCAATCTAAGGGAGACTACTGCCTTGCAACTATAGCTAAGTCAGAAGAAGTTGCAAGGAGATTTATCAATAAGAAAGGAGAAAGAAAAGAAGAATTTTTGCGTCTTGATTTGGATTTGTCTAATGAAGAATTCAAAGATTCATCACAAGCTCTTTCAAAATGCTTTGAGAAAGCTATCTCAGAGAAGCCAAGACTTGCTGATGAAGAGTTTGATGAGCATCAGAAGCAACTTGGAATATACTCATTTGGGCGCGGCTATTCATTCTTGGATGTTGTTGAGGACAAAGGAACAATTTGTATTGACTCAAAAGAGCTCATTGAGGAGGAAGATGAGGTCAAGGTATGTTGTTTAATATATTCTTATGAATTAAAGGTTTTGTCCGAGATCTCCATTTTTAGTGAGATATTGACCATGAATGATGCAAGTGATAAGGCCCATTGGATAATTTTCATTGGGCCTTATCACTTGCATTAGTCGTGTTCGGACTTGAAGAGGAAGATGAGGTCAAGGTATGTAGTAAAATATATTCTCATGATTTTAACGCTAAGGAGATGAGATGCCACAATCGGTTTTCTCCAAGGTCTCCATTTAGACTGAGAAGTCGATCATGACCGATGCAAGCGATAAGGCCCATCGGATATTTTCTGTTGGGCCTTATCGCTTGCATCGGTCGTGTTTGGACTTGAGGAAGATGACATCAAGGTATACAGTTAACTATATTCTCAAGAATTTTAGGTAAAGGATATGAGATGGGTTTGATGCAAAATCTCTAGCTTGTATCAGATTTGTCCAAGTTCTCCATTAGAAGTGTCATAAATTGATCACGACCGATGCAAGCGATAAGGCCCATCGGATATTTTCCATTGGGCCTTATCGCTTGTATCGGTCGTGTCTAGGAGTTGCATGCAACATTGATAATAGATATCTCGCTTGTAAGAATTCCCCTAATTCATCAAATATTACATGTTTCTAGGTAGTTTGCAAAGAGATATTGATGATGACCGATGCAAGCGATAACGACTGTCTGAATTTCTCTAAAGACCCTAATCGCTTGCATCAATCGTGTCTCTTGCTTTTTTTTCTAATTGTTTCAAGTTACTTCTCATGACTCCTAAAGTGTGCTTGCACTTCATCTAACCTTGATTTTCATTTTTACCACAGTTAACTTTATTGGATGAAGACAATTACCTTGGCAGGGGCAAGGGAACAAGAAAAGCCATAAAAGAGAAAGGAAAAGCAAAGGTGGATATTCATTCTATTATCCACTATCTTCCAAACTTGAACCCAGATACGTTTTGTGTTATTCACAAGCACTATAGTGAGGAGCCAGACTTTACATTGTTCTGCTTGAGGCCTCTATCAAAATACATGGGTTTTACTCCAATACCCTTTAATGCTTTCAGAGTTTTGCTGCTTGAAAGAGCAGCTGGATTCCGAATTTTTGGATATGCCCCAGGACTCAATGCTTCAAGGGCAGGGTACTTTCTTTGTTATTCAAGGTATGCAATGGCTACAGGGGTGTCAGATTTAAAAAGCATTGCTGGATACAGGAGAAAAGAGTTCCTTAGATATAGAGGTGATTTGCCAGAGCCAAGCTCTTTAAAGAGGTTCAAGGAATGACTTGATTTTTTCAAATTCTATATCTCAACAAATGTACATATACAGAAATTGCCCAATGTGATATAAGACATTGCAATTTTTTTTGGTGTAATTGATCCATGGCCTAATATTAATTGTTATTGATTCTCTGGTCAAAGTCATCTGATGGTAATAGACATATTTCTTTTCAAAGCTTAATACATCATGAAATGTACATACATGACATCTTTATTTCTCAAAGAAATAAAAGACATTGCAAATATTAAAGCTATGTTTGAAATGTAGTATTTTTCATTTTGTGATATTGATACATGATGATTTTGTCTCGTGATAGCCATATCCTTCTGATTATATTTGGCATGAGGTCCTTTGTAATTGTCTTCTAAAGAACCAATCAAAAAGCTCTTTGAAGGCATTGCTCTTTGTTACTCCTCCTCCTTTCCTTGTACACCTAAAGAAGCTTGTCCTTGCTTGATAATGAGATTTTTCCATGCCTTGGGTGTTCCACATGGCAAGTGGTTCTTTTTCTACAAAGAATGCACCATGCACAAGAAGAATATGCTAGAAGAGCAAAAGAATCTCATTAGATCTTTATTTCAATTAAAAATAAATAAATTGAATAAAATATCTTTGGAACTCACCAAGTAGTATGTTATGTCTTTGGCACCCCATGCCTCTATGATGGTTTCTATAAGCTCTGTGGTCGCCTTTCTGAAATCTGTCACATAACTTTTTGATGTTACCTGTTGCCTCATGATCTTAAAAAGATTATCTAGTTTGACCCACACCTCCATTCACTTTTTTGCTATTTGTGGTTTGCTTTTTACATTAGTCGTGACCTCACAAAATTTTTTCCAACAATTCCACATGGGATTTAGTTGTTTGTCATCATGGTTGCTGAAGAATCTCCTTGATTTTGCACCTCCCACTGAGACATCCTGTAGTACATCACCTGTATTTTGTGAAAGCTTTGGATCTTTTCTTAGATGAACATCACCAACATGAAATCTCATTTCTGAAAGAAGACATTCAAATTTTTTTATGCATTCATCTACAAGAGTTGTAGGCTTGTTAGAATATGCATAATCCAAGTGATGACGGACCAACTTGTCAATGATTCTTAGCTCTGCATGTAGTGTACATATATGTACATTTGTCAATGTATTGGAAGTATGGGATCCCAAATCATTGAAGAAGATGAGTAGTTATGAAGAATAACATTTTGTCTGGAAGGAGCCTCTTCAGCCTCAGCTCTAGCAATCCATCCATTTGTGCCTGGGCTTTGCATGCAGTACAAGCAAGGGTACTTAGAATTTGCTCCCCCACTTATACCAAACATGCATTTGAGTGTCTTTAGGTCTCCACTCAAATGCCACTCAACTTGAAAGTTCCCGTAATCTTTGACATTCAACAATTCTCCTGCATGATGCCTTTGGATAACATTTGGAATGTTTGTCTGTGAGAATAACCATTTAAGTGTTTTATGGCTCTTAGATGGAACTTGAGCACAACCAACCCACCATAACTCCATTTCTGATTGTACCTTGAGAGATGGAGTATCCACTTCCCAAGGCTATAGTCCAAAGCTTTGTTCATCAGTGCAATACTTATTCTCTCCATCTTTTGATGTTTTTTAAGCTCAGCTTCATCAAGTTTGATTACAAATTTCAATAGAACAAAACATTCATGTTCTTTTATATTATAGAACTGAACCATGTATGTTTGAAGTTTTATAATAAAGCTGATCTAGCAAGAGGATTATGGATAGGAGAACACGAGCTAGCCACCAACGTTATCCAATACTATATTGAGCACCCTATAGAACAGAGGTCTGTGAGGGGCGACAGATGCTAGGAAGGGGGGAGTGTTGGCATACAAGTCATAAGAAGAGCATACAGGCACAACAGAGCATTCATGCACAATACGACAACAAGGCCCGATCATTTTTTTCCATAAACTATTTTCAACTCAAGTGATTTTCATCACTACCCACACATTGTAAATCCCGTTTTTGGTAGAATAGACTCCATTTTGTTCAAGCCGAGGATTCGTCAAGCTTGAGGAGTATTAGAATTAGTTGCATACCATTTTTCATAATTTTTAGACATTGTTTGAGCCCTCAAATAGGTGCTAGTACCTAATTTTTAACTAGGCCAAACACTAGGTCTGGACAAGGCCAAAGCTAGTCAAAAAACTATAAAAAGAGCTAGAGAGCTCATTTTTGGGAGAGATTGTTAGTGATTTGAGCTTATGTAAGATACTTTTTGACCAATGCAAAGAACTCCATTGTTCCTCTCCTTGTTCTTGCCTTGTGTGCGTGTGTGTATGTGTGTGCATGTTTGTGTGCTTCTCACTCACACACTTGTGCCATCACTTGCTCATAGTCTTCATACTAGTCCTCAGGTCTCCATGGATTGACAATTATGAGGTGGATCTCCTCACATTGGTACTTTCCATTGTGCTAGAGTGACACCTACCAAGGTTACAGAACCAAATTGATCATAGATTCAGGTGCTAGTGTTGCTATTGCAACCACCTCCTTGTGGAAACAATGGGGTAAACCTGCATTAAGACCAACTAGAATGAAGGTTTAGATGGCTGAAGGCCATGTGGAAAGACCTCTAGGATTGCTAGAAGGGATAACTCTAACCACTTGTGGTGTAGAGTTTGAGCACACCTTTGCTATATGTGACTTTGGTAAAACTAATACCTACAAAATGATCCTAGGAAGATCCTTCCTATGACAACTGCAAGTTGTACAGGATTGGGGAACCAGCTACTTATACTTGCAGTGCTTAGGGGTCACAACCAAGGTCAATTTGAAGGATTACACCTTCAGAGATGTACCACCCCTACATTGGAATCCTATTCACAAGGAGCAAGAAGATTCAATCTCTTTGCATTCTAAAAGTTGATCTGATACATCTTGGATGCATGAAGATACTCATTTGTGGATGTGCAAGGTCGCAAAGGAAGAGGAAAAATGCCTAAAAGCAAGAGAAGAAGGAACTCCTCGAGGCAATAGACCAGTTAAAGACCCAGCCTATACACTGATGATCTTTCTAGATGATGAATTTGAGCATCATGGTTGGGCAGAAATCTTAGCCACCATGGACATTGCTATCAATGAAGAAGAATAGACACCTCATTGTGATGAGGAGGGATATGATATTTCAATGTTCATGTGTCAAACCTTGCTAGAAGAATGTGATCCTAGTGACTTAGTAGAAGAAGAAGAGAACGATGAAGATCTAGAGTCCATTATGATGGATAGTTGCTTTAACTGCACCAAACAGAAGCCCTACACATATAATGATACCTATGCAGATAAAATAAAAGAAGAAATTGACAGATTGATTGAAGCCGGATTCATCTATGAGATTGAGCATACTGAATGGGTATCCCCCATTGTAGTGGTGCCCAAGAAGAACAAAACATTGCGGGTGTGTATTAACCTTAAAAAATTTAATGCCACCACGACAAAAGATAGTTATCCGCTTCCAATCACTCAACATTTATTGGACCGTGTTGCATGCAAGGAAGTGTATAGCTTCCTTGATGGATTTTCAGGCTACAACCAAGTAGTTATTGCCCAGAAGATCAACACAAAACGGCCTTTGCCACAAAGTGGGGAATCTTTGCATTTTGTGTGATGCCATTTGAACTCACCAATGCACCTGCAACATTCCAAAGGCTCATGTGTCATGTCTTCAAAGAGTTCTTGCAAAAGAGCTTAGAAGTATATGTGGACGATTTATGTGCTCATTTCCAAGAAAGGAGATGCCACATCCCTGAGCTCAGACAGATCTTCAACAAGTGTAGAGAATATCGAGTTTGTCTGAACCCAGAAAAGTGTGTGTTCATGGTATGGCAAGGTAAGATTTTAGGTCACATTGTTTCTAAGAATGGAATATCAATAGATGAGGACAAAGTAAGAGCCATAGCCGAGCTGCCAGACCAAGGAATGTTAAAGAGGTACAAGCCTTTATGGGTCGTTGTGGATATTACTGTAGGTTTATTCACATGTATGCAATTATAGCTAAGCCTCTTTATGCCTTGTTGACAAATTTCGAGTGGAATGACGAATGCAAAAATTCCTTCAATGAGCTAAAAAGACATTTACGCTCTGCACCAATATTGACCACTCTTGATTGAACTAAACCATTCCATGTCCATGTGGATGCCTCCAATCGCGCAATAGGATGTGTGCTAGCACAACCAACAGGTGAAGGAAACCTAGATTTGCCTATAGCATATGCTAGTAGACAGCTAAATGGAGTTGAACAAAATTATACAACAACCAAAAGAGAAGGTTTAGGCATGTTGTGAAGAAGTTTAGACACTATCTATTGGACAAAAAGTTCAAGTTCTTCATTGATCATCAAGCCTTATTATATTTGGTCGATAAACCTTGCAACACATGACGCTTAGTAAGATGGTTTCTCTTACTAACGGAATACGACTTTGAAGTCATTGTCAGAAAAGGTAGAACCCATCTAAGGGCTGATCACCTTTCTCGCATCACTTCAGGAGATTCATCACAAGGAGTGTTTGATGAGCTACCTGATGCTTATCTATTCAATCTAGAAGTTGTTCCTAAATGGCCAAATAATTTGGTACCACTCCTAACCTTTGGACCTACAAATAAGAATGTGAAGACGAACAAGGATGAAATTGTAAGATCACAAAACTATCAAATATTGGCGAGAAGCATGTATATGATGGAGAGTGTTAATCTCCAAAAGAATAAGCTATCATTGAAGTTAGAGCATCTCTATATCAAGAATAACTCAAAAACTTTACCAAATTGGAGGATTAATACTCAATTATCAAAATCTTGAACAAACTATGAAGTGAGTTGATATTCAAAACGTCTGCTGCACCTAGTTCATTCATTCACTGATCAAATGTGTAAATTTTTTTGATAAAACTTTGCACAAGGTATCGCATATAGTTTGTGCACCTTCTCCAAGTTAAATCATTCCAAAAGATTAAGTATAGCTTGAGAAATGCATCAAAAAGTTCACCTATGTCTGAAATTGTTCTTTTGTAAAGTCGATTCTGACACCTGCAACTTCTAACACATAGTTCTCCCAAACTAGAACCCGTTTAAGAAAATTCTTTTAGCCATAGATGGCTTACCTTCCAACTTAGATTTTGACTCCTCATTTGTGGAAAAATTTACATTGTGCACTGAGAAGTGATCACTTCTTTGACCATCGAGATTGGGCCTATTTCAGAAGACACTCAACACTTCCTCACATACAAATGTTCCTACACATAATTCTCTCAGCCTCTTTACAATTAGGCTCTCAAAATTTAACCATAGACTCACTAAATATGGAATTAAACACCTAAAAAAGGATTCTTGAAATGTTCAAGCACAAAAGGACAACACACAGAAATATCGGGTGCAACTTTTTCTTCTATTCAGAATACTTTTACATCTAGATGAGAGAGAGATCTTCTTCACTTCTAAGGTGTCTAATGAATTCTAATTCTAATATTCACATACTCTCCCATATTTTCCCCAACTTTTTACTTGTATATATAGACATATATGTACAAGCTCATGACCATACAAAAGGTATATATGATCTAACTACAAACTAATGTACATATGTATACAAGTCTTCATCTTTTGATCATGTACTATCTTCAAGCTTCATAGATTAACTTTTTCTTCAATCTTTGTCTTCAATTCTTCATCCAAAACATCAATTGGTGATTGCTTTGCACCAACAGCTCCCCCTCAATCATCAATTGAGGTTTTCTCTATCTTCTTTATACCTACCATGTCTTTGAATCTCTGTAGCTTTGGTCCATCCAAACTTTTTGTTAACATATCAGCTATCTAATCTTTTGTTGAAGTGTGTATGACTTCAATCTCCTTATCCATCATATTCTCTCTTAGAAAGTGATACTAAATCTCAATATGTTTAGTCATGGCATGAAAAACAGGGTTAGCGGCTAGATATAATGAACTCATGTTATCTCCATGAATAGTGGGTGTACTCTGAATAATGTCAAAACTCTTCATAAGAGTCTTTAGCCATATGAATTCCTTTGTAGCTTCAACCATACCTTTCTACTCCGCCTCTATAGATGATAAAGCAACGTTGTGTTGCTTCTTAGAGCACCAAGAGATTAGCTTATCTCCCACATAACACAAGTATCCATATGTTGATCTCCTATCATCAGGATTACCTGCCCAATCTATATCACTATATATCTTGATGTTTGTATCTGATGTAAAACCATAATACAAACCTTCTTTGAGTGTACCCTTAATGTACCTCAACACCCTTTGTCCTACAACCCAATGCTCTTTCCTAGGACAATGCATGAATTGAGACAACACTCCTACTGCATATGATAAGGCAGGCCTAGTTAATGTAGCATAGATCAAACTACCAACCAAACTCTGATATACCTTCATGTCCTTGAATTCTTCTCCTCCATATCTGCTCAATTTGTGATTCACCTCCATTGGAATAGGTGCTACCCTACAATGTTCCATTTTAAATTTGATCAACAAATTCTTCAAATACCTTTCTTGAGTTACATACACTCCATGTTGAGTGTATGAAATTTCCATGCCCAAGAAATATGACAAGTATCCCAAGTCACTAATCTTGAAATCTTTCTCCATTTGCTTCTTTAGGCTTTGAATACCTTTCTTATATGTACCTGTAAGAATTATATCATCAACATATATGCACATGTAAATGAACCCATCATCACTTGCTTTGACAAGCAAACTACTATCTGCTTTAGATACTTGAAAACCAAGTTCCTTCAAGAACTTCACAAGTCTATAATTCCATGCCCTTGGGGCCTGCTTCAAACCATACAAAGCTCTCTTGAGCTTACATACATGATCTGGATACCTTTCATCTCTGAATCCTTGTGGTTGCTCCATGAAAACATCATCTAAAATATAACCATTTAGAAAAGCATTCTTCACATCTAATTGACATAGTTTCCAACCTTTACATGCAACAATAGCTATGAGTGTCCTGATGGTTGTCATCTTTGCCACATAACTATAGGTCTCATCATAATCTATTCCATATCTCTAAGCAAACCCTTTCACAACAAGTCTACTTTATACCTAGACACACTTCCATCTGCATACCTCTTTGTCTTGTAGACCCATTTGCAGCCCATTATCTTCTGACTATTTGGTTTAGGAACCAAATCCCAAGTCTCATTTTCCATCAATGCATCATACTCTTCCTGCATAGCTTTCTCCCAATTTTCCTTACCTTTTGCCTCTTCATATGTAGAAGGGTTTTCATCTGCTTTCACCATGTAAGCATAATCCTTAGTAGCCAAAAAAGAAGTGTCATAGCTATACCTTATAGGTTGCCATTTGTGTCTTGATGACCTTTTGAATTCTCCACTTCTTGAAGTTTCTGGTTCATCACATTCTGAGTCAAACCTTGGCACTTCTTCAACTTCAACCTATACTTCATTATTCTCTTCTTCATCAAATATCTGAACCCTTGATTTACCTTTCTTTTGATTCACAATTTCTTCATCACCTCATGAATATTGATTGTACCTGCATACCAAGTACCTTGCTCATCAAATGTAACATCCTTTGACACAAGGAATTGTTTTGTGGATGGACTCCACAACCTATATCCCATCTGCTTATCATCATATCCAATGAACACATACTTTTCAACTTTAGGTTCCAATTTGTGCCTTAATTGAGATGGCACATATGCATAAGCCAAACATCCAAATACATTGCAATGATCTAAGGTAGGTCTCTTAACCCACCATGCCTCATATGGTGTCATACCCTGCAAAGCTTTACATGATAATCTATTAAGCAAATATGTAGCTATATTTACAGCCTCAACCCACAAATAATTGGGACAATTTTTCTCCTTCATCATGGATCTTGCAAACTCAACAAGAGTTCTATTCCTCCTTTCTGCTACATCATTTTGTTGAGGAGAGTACCTGCAATTAACCTCTCTTTTTATACCTACATTCCTTAAGTAATCACTGAATTCATTTGAAAACTACTCTCCCCCTCCATCTGACCTTAGTCTCTTCAAATTTTGACCTGTGATTCTTTCTCCATACACATGATAATGCTTGAATGTATTAAATACCTCTGATTTATCTTTTATCACATAAATAGTGATCCACCTAGTAGCATCATCAACTTGATAGTGAAATCCTTTGATGGTCCCCACACATCTGTGTGTACCAACTCAAGCTTCTCTGAATACATGAAACCATGCTTGGAATAAGATTGCTTATGAGTCTTACCTAATTGACATGCCTCACATCTGTATGTCATATGTTGACCTACAACATTAGGCAATCCAAGCACTGAACCATTGTTAACCATATCTTTAATACCTCTTTCATTGAAATTTCCAAGCCTTTTTGCCAAAGGTCTAACTCAAAGATCTTATGTCCTCCATAAATGAACAAGGCATGACCAACATTACCTTGAATCTTCAATGTGAAAAGTCTTCCTTCTTTCTTCGAAACAATTTGTTTATACCCATTGCTAGGGTCTTCCACAAAAACTCCTTCATTAGTGAACCTTACTTCATAACCGTTTTCAACAAAATCCCCTACACTTATCAAATTCTTTGGAATTGTAGGAACATACAAAACCTTACTCAAGAGAGTACTTCCATCCTTGGACTTCACTGATCCAATTGACTTCACATTGTGCTTTGTATTGTCACCTGATTGAACTACATGATTAGTTACCTTATTCTCCAAATCAGTCATCAAGGCTATGTTACCACTCAGGTGATTGCTACACCCTGAGTCGATGTAGAAGACTCTTTGGTCTTCACTTTGTCTTTCACAAGTTGCATTCATAATCAAGGTTGAATCCTCCTTCTGATCTGAAGCATAATTGTAGTAGGTATTGTTGTAGGAATGACTTTGGAATCTTCTACCTGCATTTCTTCCAAAGTTACCTCTACCTCTGAAATTACCTCTTTGATTTCTACCACCTCTTCCTCTTGAATTAAAATTCTGATTATATCCACCATTGTTCTGAGTATTATGCCAACAATCATGAGCTAAGTGATTTGTCTTACCACAAATCCAGCAAGCTTTGACTCCATCTTTATTACTTCTGCCTCTTCCTCTACCTTTGCCACCTCCTCTTCCTCTTAGGAAGTTAGCTTGGCTAGTTGTACCTTCATCTTCATTTGCTTGTTGCTTCCCTTTGCTATTCTTCTTCTTATCCTTTGAATACATTTCTTGGCTTGCACTCTTATCACTTTCACCTTTGACATCCTGCTCAAAGGTTAGCATGTGTCCTAGCAACTGATTTAATTCAGGAGTAAAATGATCTAATGACAATTCAGTAGACAAAATGAATGGCTTCCATTTATCATCACCTCTCAAACCTGTGAGGATTTGCCTTACCAATTTATCCTCCTCAATATCTTCATCAACTACTCCTAATGCATCTGCAATGTCCTTCATCCTTGTTACATAATTAGAAATGGATCAAGCCTTCTTCTTGAATGTGGTAAACTCTGCCCATAAAGATGCCTTCCTTGACTTTGTAATGTTTTGGAAATGCTCCTCCAAAGCATTCCATATATCACTTGCACTCTCAAGACCTCTAATTTTAGGTAGCAAGTAGTCATTGACTCCCATGTAGATAATGCTCCTTGCTTGAGCATCTCTCTTCATCCAGATCTTCAAATCTGATAGTTCATCCCTAGTTGGAACACTGGGATCTATGAATTGTGCTTTTCTTCTTCACCTGTAATGTAACCTATCAAATCTTTGCTCATAAGATGAGCTTCCATCCTCATTGACCATGCTAGATAGTTTCCTCTATCCAATTTCTCTATCTGAAGAGAATCTCCCATCCTTTCTTCACCTGTGTATTAAATTCTTCAACCTTTATGAGGAATGAGGTTACCTTTACTTCAAATGAAGTTCCTTGTGATCTTTTGGCTAGCTTTCAGACCTTCAAGTGTTGAATTCTTTATGATTGCAGCAGTCGGGGTCCTCCTTTCTTCAATTTTGATGATTCTTGCTCTAATACCACTGATGGAGAGTGTCAATCTCCAAAAGAACAAGCTATCCTTGAAGTTAGAGCACCTCTATATCAAGAACAACTCAAAACCTTTACCAAGTTGGAGGATTAATACTCAATTATCAAAATCTTGAACAAACTGTGAAGTGAGTTGATATTCAAAAAGTCTGCTTCACCTAGTTCATTCATTGACTGATCAAATGTGTAAAGTTTTTATAAAACTTTGCACAAGGTATTGATGGAGAGTGTTAATCTCCAAAAGAACAACCTATTCTTGAAATTAGAGCACCTCTATATCAAGAATAAGTTTAGACTCCTCTTAATTTAGAGAACAATCACCAACTTATCAAGAAATTGACTATTCTTGAAAAAATCAAATTCTCAGAAAAGTCTGCTGCAGTTTAATCTCTGATTGACTAACCATTTGTGTAAAGTTTTTGATAAAACTTTGTAGGATGTATCATCTTAAGGTTGCGCACCTTCTCCAACTTAAATCTCCTTAAATGATTGAGTATACTTTGAGAAATGACTCAAACAGTTTACCTATGTGTGAAACTGCTTCTCTGAAGTAGCGACTTTGACACCTGTAACTTCTTAGCTATAGTTCTCCCAATGTCGAACCCGTTTGGTCAAATGCTTTTAGCTGTAGATAGCTTATCTCTCAACTTAGGTTTTGAGCTATCATTTGTGTAAAACTTTACACTGTGCACTGAGCACTGTCCATTTTTCTGAACTCAAAATCTGCGCCTGTTTCAGAAGACTGTGAACATTCTTTACATATGAATGTTCCTACTTACAATTCTCTTAGCTTGCTTACAATTAGATTCTCAAACTCTAGCCATAGATTGATTAACTATGGACTTAGACATCTCCAAAAGGAATTCACAAAAGATCTACTACACGAGGAGAAAACACAGAAACATCGGGCGCAACTTTTCTTCTATTTCTCAGAAAATTACAACTGAGTGATGAGAGAGAGTTCAACTCACTTCTAGGAGGTCTAATGACTCTTACAACTTCTCAATACACTATTATCATACTCTCTCATACTTGCCCCGACATTTTCCATAGTATTTATAGGCAAATATGTACAAGCTTATGACTTATCAAAAGTATAAGTGACCTATATCTGAACTAATGTACATATGTGTACATCTATTTCAACCTCTGAATGTAACCATCTTCTAGGCTCCAAGAATTGATCTTATCTCCATTCTTTGTCTCTCAAAACTTCAATTGGTGATTGGTCTGCACCAACAGCTCCCCCTCAATCATCAATTGAGGTTTCTCTTATCTTGTTTATGCCTGCCATGTCTTTGAACTTCTGTAACTTTGGTCCATCTAAGCTTTTTGTAAGCATATCAGCTATCTGATCTTTTGTTGAAGTATGTACAACTTCAATCTCTTTATCCATCACCTTCTCTTTTAGAAAGTGGTACTGTATCTCAATGTATTTGTTCCTGGCATGAAAAACAGGATTAGCAGCTAGATATAATGAACTCATGTTATCTCCATAAATGATAGGTATGCTCTGTTTAGTGTCAAAACTCTTCATGAGAGTCTTACGCCATATTACTTCCTTTGCAGCTTCAACCATGCCTTTGTACTCTGCTTCTGTAGATGACAAAGCAACTGTATGTTGCTTCTTTGAGCACCAAGAGATTAACTTATCTCCCACATAACACATGTACCCATAGGTTGACCTTCTATCATCTAGATTACCTGCCCAGTCTGCATCACTATATATTTTGATATTTGTATCTGATGTAAAACCATAATACAAACCCTCTTTGAGTGTACCGTTAATGTACATCAACACTCTTTGACGTGCAATCCAATGTTCTTTCCTAGGACAATGCATGAATTGAGACAACACCCCAACTGCATAAGATAAATCAAGCCTAGTTAATGTAGCATAGATAAGACTACCAACCAAACTCTGATATTGTTTCATGTCCTTGAACTCTTCACCTCCAAATCTGCTCAATTTGTGATTCACCTCCATTGGAGTAGGTGCTACTCTGCAATCATTCATCTTAAACTTGGTTAACAAATTCTTCAAATACCTTTCTTGAGTCACATACACTCTATGTTGAGTGTATAAAATCTCCATGCCCAAGAAGTATGACAAATCTCCCAAATCACTGATTTTGAACTCTTTCTCCATTTGCTTCTTTAGGCTTTGTATGCCTTTCTCATCTGTACCTGTAAGAATTATATCATCAACATATATACATATGTAAATGAACCCATCATCACTTGCCTTAACAAGCAAGCTACTATCTGATTTTGATACTTGAAATCCAAGTTCCTTTAAGAACTTTACAAGCCTATAGTTCCATGCCCTTGGGGCCTGCTTCAAGCCATATAAAGCTCTCTTGAGCTTACACACATGATCTGGATATCTTCCATCTCTGAATCCTTGAGGTTGCTCCATGAAAGCATCATCTGAAATGTAACCATTCAAAAAAGCATTCTTCACATCTAATTGACTCAATTTCCAACCTTTACATGCAGCAACTGCTATGAGTGTCCTGATGGTTGTCATCTTTGCCACATGACTATAGGTCTCATCATAGTCAACACCATATGTTTGAGCAAACCCTTTCACAACAAGTCTAGCTTTGTACCTAGACACACTTCCATCTGCAAACCTCTTTGTCTTGTAGACCCACTTACATCCAATGATCTTCTGGCTATTTGGTTTAGGAACCAATTCCCAAGTCTGATTTTCCATCAATGCATCATATTCTTCCTACATAGCTTTCTCCCAATTTTCTTTACCTTTTGCCTCTTCATATGTAGAAGGGTCTTCATCTGCTTTTATCATGTAAGCATAATCTTTAGTAGCCAAAAAAGAAGTATCATAGCTATACCTTGTAGGTTGCCACTTGTGTCTTGATGACCTTCTAAGTTCTCCACTCCTTGAGGTTTCTGGTTCATCACACTCAGGATCAAATCTTGGCATTTCTTCAACTTCAACCTGCACTTCATTATTCTCCTCTTCATCACATATCTGAATCTTTGATTTACCTTTCCTTTGGTTTACAACTTCTTCATCACGTGTATTAATATTAATTGTACCTGCATACCAAGTACCTTGCTCATCAAATGAAACATCTTTTGATACAAGAAATTGTTTTGTGGATGGACTCCACAACCTATATCCCATCTGCTTATCATCATAACCAATAAACACATACTTTTCAGCTTTAGGTTCCAATTTGTGTCTTAATTGTGATGGCACATATGCATATGCCAAACACCCAAATACTTTGCAATGATCTAAGGTAGGTCTCTTACCCCACCATGCTTCATATGGTGTCATACCCTGCAAGGCTTTACATGGTAACCTATTGACCAAATAAGTAGCTGTGTTTACAGCCTCAGCCCATAAATAATTAGGGCAATTTTTCTCCTTCAACATGGACCTTGCAAACTCAACAAGAGCTATGTTTCTCCTTTCTGCTACACCATTTTGTTGAGGAGAGTATCTGCAAGTGATTCCCTCTTTATACCTGCATTCCACAAGTAATCACTGAACTCATTAGAGAAATATTCTCCCCCTCCATCTGACCTTAGTCTCTTCAACTTATGACCTGTAATTCTCTCTGCATACACATGATAATGTTTGAAAGTATTGAATACCTCTGACTTATCTTTGATCACATAGATAGTGATCCATCTGGTAGCATCATCAACATAAATCACATAATACCTTGAACCATTGATATTGAAATCCTTTGATGGTCCCCACAAATCTGTGTGTACCAACTCAAGCTTCTCTGAATACATAAAACCATGCTTGGAATAAGATTGCTTATGAGCCTTACCTAATTGACATGCCTCACATCTGTATGTCATATGTTGACCTGCAACATTAGGCAATCCAAGCACTGAACCATTGTTAATCATATCTTTGATACCTCTTTCATTGAAATGTCCAAGCCTCTTGTGCCAAAGATCTAACTCAGAGATCTTATGTCCTCCATAAGTGAACAAGGCATGACCAACATTACCTTGAATCTTCAATGTGAACAATCTTCCTTCTTTCTTCCCTGAAACAATTTGTTTATACCCATTGCTAGGGTCTTCCACAAACACTCCTTCATTAGTGAACCTCACTTCATAACCTTTTTCCACAATTTGTCCTACACTTATCAAATTCTTAGGAATTGTAGGAACATACAAGACCTTACTCAATAAGGTGCTACCATCCTTGGCCTTCACTGATCCAATTGACTTCACATTGTGCTTTGTATTATCACCTATTTGAACAACATGATTAGATACCTTATTCTCCCAATCAGTCATCAAGGCTATATTACCACTCAGGTGATTGCTACACCCTGAGTCAATGTAGAAGACTCTTTGATCTTCACTCTGCCTTTCACAAGTTGCATTCATTATCAATGTTGAATCTTCCTTCTGATATGAAGCATAATTGTAGTAGGTATTTTTATATTGTTGACTTTGGAATCCTCTACCTGCATTTCTTCCAAAGTAACCCCTACTATCTCTACCTCTGAAATTACCTCTTGGATTTCTGCCACCTCTTCCTCTTGAATTAAAATTCTGATTATAACCACTATTACTCTGATTATTATGCCAACAATCATTAGCTAAATGATTTGTCTTACCACAAATCCAGCAAGCTTTGACTCCATCTTTGTTACTCCTGCCTCTTCCTCTACCTTTGCCACCTCCTCTTCCTCTTAGGAAGTTGGCTTGACTAGTTGTGCCTTCTTCTTCATTTGCTTGTTGCTTTCCTTTGTTAGCTTTCTTCTTGTCTTTAGAGTACATTGCATGACCTGCACTCTTGTCAACATCTCCTTTGATATCATTCTCAAAAGTTAGCATATGTCCTAATAATTTATTCAAATCAGGAGTGAAATGATCTAATGAAAGTTCTGTAGACAAAATGAAAGGCTTCCACTTCTCATCTCCTCTTAGTCCTGTGAGAATTTGCTTTACCAATTTATCCTCCTCAATGTCTTCATCAACAACTCCTAATGCATCTGCAATGTCCTTCATCCTTGTTACATAATCTGAAATGGATTGAGAGGCCTTTTTCTTGAAGGTGGTAAATTCTGCCCACAAGGATGCCTTCCTTGACTTTGTAGTGTTTTGGAAATGCTCCTCCAAAGCATTCCAAATATCACTTGCACTTTCAAGACCTCTAATGTGAGGTAGCACGTAGTCATTGACAGCCATGTAGATTATGCTCCTAGCTTGAGCATCTCTTTTTATCCAATTCTTCAAATCTGATAATTCTTCCCTAGTTGGAACACTAGGATCTCTGAATTGAGGCTTTTCTTCTTCCCCTGTAATGTAAGCTATTAAATCTTTGCTCATTAGATGAGCTTCCATCCTCATTGACCATGCAGGGTAGTTCTCTCTATCCAATTTCTCTATTTGAAGAGAATCTCCCATCCTTCCTTCCCCTGTATATTGAATTCTTCATTCTTTATGAAGTATAAAGTTACCTTTACTTCGAATGACACTCCTTTTGTCTTCCTAGGTGTCGTATGATCTCCTTCTCAAGCTTTTCTTCCAAGCTTTCACCATTTGAATCTTCAGATGTCAAATTCTTTGTAGCTGCAGCAGTCGGAATCCTCCTTTCTTTAATTCTAATACTTCCTACTGTGATACCACTGATGGAGAGTGTTAATCTTCAAAAGAACAACCTATTCTTGAAATTAGAGCACCTATATATCAAGAATAAGTTTAGACTCCTCTTAATTTAGAGAACAATCACCAACTTATCAAGAAATTGACTATTCTTGAAAAAATCAAATTCTCAGAAAAGTCTGCTGCAGTTTAATCTCTGATTGACTAACCATTTGTGTAAAGTTTTTATAAAACTTTGTAGGATGTATCGCCTTAAGGTTGCGCACCTTCTCCAACTTAAATCTCCTTAAATGATTGAGTATACTTTGAGAAATGACTCAAATAGTTTACCTATGTGTGAAACTGCTTCTCTGAAGTAGCGACTTTGACACCTGTAACTTCTTAGCTATAGTTCTCCCAATGTCGAACCCGTTTGGTCAAATGCTTTTAGCTGTAGATAGCTTATCTCTCAACTTAGATTTTGAGGTATCATTTGTGTAAAACTTTACACTGTGCACTGAGCACTGTCCATTTTTCTGAACTCGAAATCTGCGCCTGTTTCAGAAGACTGTGAACATTCTTTACATATGAATGTTCCTACTTACAATTCTCTTAGCCTGCTTACAATCTAGCCATAGATTGATTAACTATGGACTTAGACATCTCCAAAAGGAATTCACAAAAGATCTACTACACGAGGAGAAAACACAGAAACATCGGGCGCAACTTTTTTCTATTTCTCAGAAAATTACAACTGAGTGATGAGAGAGAGTTCAACTCACTTCTAGGAGGTCTAATGACTCTTACAACTTCTCAATACACTATTCTCATACTCTCTCATACTTGCCCCAACATTTTCCATAGTATTTATAGGCAAATATGTACAAGCTTATGACTTATCAAAAGTATAAGTGACCTATATCTGAACTAATGTACATATGTGTACATCTATTTCAACCTCTGAATGTAACCATCTTCTATGCTCCAAGAATTGATCTTATCTCCATTCTTTGTCTCTCAAAACTTCAATTGGTGATTGGTCTGCACCAACAGGTATTGTCTATAGTTTGTGAACCTTCTCCAAGTTAAATCATTTCAAAAGATTAAGTATATCTTGAGAAATGAATCAAATAGTTCACCTATGTCTGAAACTGTTCTTCTGTAAAGTCGATTCTGACACCTGCAACTTCTAACACATCTACACTGTGCATTGAGAACTGATGACTTCTTTGACCATCGAGATTGCGCCTGTTTCAGAAGACACTCAACACTTCCTCACATACAAATGTTCCTACACATAATTCTCTCAGCCTGTTTACAATTAGGCTCTCAAACTTTAACCATAGTCTCATTAACTATGGAATTAAACACCTACAAAAGGATTCTTGAAATGTTCAAGCACAGAAGGATAACACACAGAAATATCGGGTGCAACTTTTTCTTCTATTCAGAAAACGTTTACATCTAGATGAGAGAGAGATCTTCTTCACTTCTAAGGTGTCTAATGACTTCTAATTCTTCTCTTCACATACTCTCCCATAATTTCCGTGACTTTTTACTTGTATATATAGACATATATGTACAAGCTCATGACCATATGTAGCTCAGTGATGAGTAGTACCTCCTTTAATGTCAATCCGGGAAGACGTGAGGATGGTATGAAGACCTCGAGCAAGTGGAGGCACAAGTGCGTGAGTGAGAAGCACACAAACATGCACACACATACACACACACGCGCACACACAGCAAGACAAAGAGTGAGAAGCAGTGGAGTTCTTGGATTACTTTCAAAAAGCTCTTACAAGTTCATTTCAATTACAATCCAACCTCAAAAATGAGCTCTCTAGCTCCTTTTATAGTTTTTGACTAGCTTTGGCCCTGTTCAGACCTAGTGTCCGGCCTAGTTAAAAATTAGGTTCCAGGGCTTATTAGAGGGCTCAAACGAGATCTAAAAAATATGAAAATTGGCAGGTAGATACTTCTAAAGCTCCTGAAGCTCAAGGACTCCTTGGCTTGCACAAAATGGAGCTACAAAAATACGAAATGATATTTACAATGGTTTTTAGTGATGAAAATCACTATTTGTGTAGGGATTTCCTCTATTGATTTTTCATACATACCTTTGAGCTCCCTACTTGCTCTGTCTTCTTGTGTGCTCAACTCCTTGATGTCTGAAAAATTTAGATGGCCTACTTGCCAGATCTTCTTTGACTGCCATGTCTGCTTGTGCTGTCCCTTCGCTCTGACTCTCTTCGTCTTGTGGCTCCTTCGGTTCCCTGACTGCTGCCAACACCCCCCCCACTCTCGCGTCTGTCGCCCCTGACAGACCCTTGTCTAGAGGGTTTTTGAACATAATATTGGACGACATCGGAGACTAGGTGGTGTTCTTCGAGTCGTAAGCCGCGTGCTAGATCTGTGAGCAAATCATCCCAATTCACAGGTCCGGGAACATCTGGATGAGGCACCCTCAATTGTTCTGAGTGAATAGTTCTCTCCACAGCAAATAATTGGAGGAGATGTGATGGTCTAGGTATAAAGATTTTGGAGTGATATTCCCAGAATCCTGTGATGAACATCTCCTCAAATGTCTGTTTAAAGCAGGTTGGGAGGTACTTGATTCTGGCGTGCCAAGCATATATTACTTCAATTGAGGGGGTGGTACTCATATCGTACACCAGATCCTGGTTTCCTGTCACGAAGCCTGCTCCTGAGAAGTGGGGGTCCTTAATGTTTTAAAATGTCCTGAATGTGATCAGCATTAATTCAAATATTTTCATACACATTTGTGGCCATCACATCGGGTGTATTGCGTAGTCGAGTGCTCCAGTGCCTGATAGTAGAAATCATGTAATTTACAGTGGGAGGTCCTTGTGGAGGTGCTAGATAAACATAATTTAGCCACTTGGCACAGCCTTTGATGTTCTTGACAGCAATGGTGAATTCGGGCCATGTGCGTCTTCGTAGGACTGGGGCATAACAAGGATTGTACTTAATAAAGAGGGGCATCCTATTCCAGGTTCGTACCATTTCAGGATAAGTCTCCAAGAGACGGATCCTCCAGGTGGGTTGATGGATGGACCCACGCTTAGCACTTTCCGGTATATCGTCTGGACCAAATTGTGTAGCAAATGTGGGAGGCTTGCCACATTGTCGTTGAATCTCGGCGTTGTAATCGGCCAAAAGTATGCAGTATGGCACATATTGGTCATTATTGGTGCTGATCCATCTATGATGAGACATGCTTCTGAAATATTCTGACTTTATGACAGTTTCTTCTAGGTTTGCTAGTGATTGGATCTGAATGGCCACCCGTTCTTCGTGGGTGTTCACTGTCTTTTCCAGTGTCTGAAGCCACTCGGGTGCTTCCACTTCCAAGGTGTCTAGTCCCTCTGAGGTTTGTTGCCCTCCTGGCATTGGCATAGGAACGTATGGTTCCTCGTACGAATCATCTACCTCAATGGGAACCAAGTCTTCTGGCTCAGGTTCAATAACTGGAGAGGGTTGCCTTTCATACTCTAGTAACTTTTTCTGGAGCTCAACCACCTGCTCTATCAATGCCTTCACTTCCTCTGAAGTCGAGGCCGACTCTATTACTTTGGTTGGAGCCTCTTGTTCCTTGAGCTGGCCACGCAACTCATCACGTTCCCTTTCCAACTCATCATGAGCATCTAATAGATCTGCATAGCTTTCTAAGATGGTCTTCATCGTCTCTGAAGGTACGGCTTTAAACTGCTCTGGATCGATTTCATGGGGAGAGCCTTCCATTGCCGCTTCCAGATTCTCTTCATTTTGTTTCTGCAGTCTCTTGTTCTCTTCAAGTGTTGTGGCCATATGTTTCCTGAGTAGCGCCAAGTTACGTCTGACTCGTAGGTTATCAGCCTGGTATACTTCGAGCAAGGCTTCTAGTTGTTTGAGGCCTGATTCTTTCGATGGTTGGGGTGCCTCCAGTAGTGTTTGGTGAGCCTGCTCAAGCGTTGTATAACGTTGATTCACATCTGCATTTTCCTCTTCAAGAATTGTAAGTTGCCTTTGTAAGTTCTGGTGATTTGTTGTCAGTTGTTGATACCGGTCGTCAAGAGCTCTGTACTCATTCTGAAGCTGATATACACATTGATTTAATGCTAGAAATATACTATTTACATTAAATGATGCAGGGAGAGGTGAAGATGCAGGGGGAATGGGGGCGGGAAAGGGAGTTGTGAATGATGTGGATGCAAGTGGAGATGTGGGTGGAGGGGGTATGGGAGACAGAGGTTGCATGGGGGGAGGGAGCGGTGCAGTGGCAGCAGATGTTTCCATAGTGTCAAATGTTTGAGTGACCGTGTAAATGGGGATCGTGGGTGGGGTGGAAGTGGTGTTAGTGAAGAGAGTGGTGAAAGTGGGCATGGTGACTCCCCCGAATTGGATTCCCGGAGAGAGTGGAATTCCCGTGACGATTGTGGTGATATTGGACGTGGTGGCAATAGTGTCACGTGGTGGAGTGAGTTGTGTAGTGAGGGGTGGGGAGGGTGGTACAGTGGTGCTTCCTGATGTTTGTCTGCTTGCGTTGTATCTCCTGGTGTTGATACGTTGATATGAATTTGTTTCCCGGACCTCATGGGACGGGCGGGAACTCTTTTCTCAAATCGGTGAATGTAGGCCATTGCCTCATGAATGGCCTCATCCAATCCTACTGCATCTGCATGTAGGTTGATGGACTCGATGAACATATCATCCACACCTTCCTCTGCCAGCAATTGGTTCATGAGTTTCTTGCCTGCTTCAAGTGACATTTTATGTTGTTCTTGAACTAGCTGCATGGTTCGATATAGTCTTTTTATTTGTGCCGAATACGCGGGGGCACTTGCTAACTCTGAAAGTTCATCATACTCTTGTTCTTCGTAGGCTTCTTCCTCTTGTTTGGTCTCTTGTTCATCTACGTCGACTTCTACCACTTGCGGTCGGGTGGGGGCTGACGTTGTTGTATGGGATTGTGGTTCCTGAGCTCGCTCTGTTTCCATTTTGAGATTAGAGTCGTAGATTAGCCTAGCCACTTCTTCATCAGTGAGATCATTGAGAGTAAAGCCCTGTGGAAATTCCAAGTCCGATGGGACGGGTGGAAACACCAGATTGGGTCCCTCTGTACTTGGTCTTGGTAGCCGAATGGTGAATGGTCTAATGCGTCGTGTCTGGGGAGGGGTAATTTCTGGTGTAGTGGTGGCTCCCCTTGGTTGAGCGCAGGGTAATTGGACTCCCCCTCTCATCTTCTTTGATGGAGGACCTGCCGCTGATAGCCTTCTTGGTCAGAGCACAACATCCGTGGAGCACATTTTTCTGCTTCTTGTTCCACCGTTGATGGGCTAGGTGAATCTGATCTATGATCCAATGTGGTACGTTGATAGGGAGGTTTTCTGTCTCTACCAAATACAAGCTAAACCATATCTTCTTTGGGGGCATGGTGAATCTTTCCTGGGCGGGGAAAGCAAAATTCTGCATGACGGTCCGTAGGTGAAGAGCGATGGTCGGTGTCATTGCTACCATATCCTTCAGCTTATTGAGATCTTTATGTTTCATTCTGCCTGGAACCATTGTTTCCTTTTCAGTAGGAATGTGCATACCATACATGCCCAATGCTTCTCGTACCAGATTGAGGGTCAGTTTGAATCTTTTAAGTTCGTGGCCCGGCAATAGTGAGGGTAACACAAAAGTGCTGTCGCCTCCCTTGGCCCTGCTAGGAGTGATGGTACTGATAAGATAAGAACAACGTAAGAAATCTGGCTTCGGTAAGTGGGCCCTGAAATAACTGTCCAGGCCAGCTTTGGTCCATACTGCACGCATTACTTCGGCATTCTGATAGCTCTCAAATTCGCGCGTGAAAAAATGGTAGCGTCCCCATTTACCATTAAACTCCAATTCAGCTTCCCAAAAATAGGTTCCATCACCCAATGGTCCTGCAACATCACTGAACCAATGAGCGTGTTTGCCCACTTGAGAGGTGTGCCCCTGGGGAGGATCCTGAACTGGGAGTACATGCACAGCTTGAAGTTCTTGCGGTCTTTCAGTGAGATGTGGTTCGAGGAGGAGTGTTTCTATATCCACAATCTGTGCGCTGGATCCGGCGTGAGAACTGGCACCTCCGGCTTCTGCCATGGCCCTACTTGCTTGTTGGTTCTGTGAGAATATAGAACCAGGTGTTAACATCGTAATGGACAGAATAAACCCGTTGTTGTCCCCATTACAACATTAACAAGAGGTAGATGATGAGTTAGTGGTTAGTGAGTGCACGATGACAGTGCGTGTAGTTAATATCTGGATAGTCCTACGAGCTAGATGGAAAGATGCACTGTCTGACTAATGCAGTTAGTAAGTGGAGATGAATTCACAGATTGGGGTCGGGGGGTTTATTACAAGTCTTAGGTTGCCAAACACCATGGATGGCTTTTGGTCTTGGTTTTGTGGAGATTCGGGAGGGTTGCATGATTAATTCTGCTGGGAGTTGTTGTGTCATTGGGACCCATTTACGAGTGAGTCTGTGCGTGCTTCTAGGTGGCAGTGTGTTCGAGTGTATCAGACAAGAGTGGGTGGCGGCTGCTTGAGCGCGTGAACCCTGTCGTGTATGATGTGAATTGTGTGGGGTTAGTTGAGCCCGCAAGCAAGCCTTAGGCACCCAAATTTGTCTTGATTGTGGGTTGGCCTTCATCGACTTCTTGGGTACCCAAATGGATTTCACTTTCTCAACAGAGGTTTTAGGAGTCCTCGTATTAGCATCAAGTCGTCGATTACTAATAGGAAGTTGAGACCGTTGTTGCGACTTAGTTCCGACCGACAGCTCGTCTTTTCGCACCCACATTTGTTTCATCGGCTGAGTTGTTCTGCTTCGCGCGTTCTTTTGGTGTCTCGCCTGGAGAATCTTGAGTGATTGATCTGCCCTTAGTTGCTGCCTCCTTCTGGCCTTTGGAAAAGAAGGGAGTTCCATTGTGGTTCTGGCTCCTTCTTTGAGATCTTCGTTCTTCTGTATCACATAGCCTTGGACAAGAACAGCATGGTCAACTTCATGTGTACCCCTGGAGGGACCAGGAGTCTGTGCCTTTTCTAGTTCCTTGAGTGCTCCATTATTTAACTCAATTGTAATTCTAGTTTGATTCACCCATACCTGAAGAAGTCCACTTCTTAGGTTTAAGTTGACGGCTTGGTCATAGATCCAGTCTTGACCCAACACAAGGGGCTCAGTGAGGTCCTCATCTTGACACACTAGTACTTTAACTGTCATTGCCTCATCATGAATATAGAGGGGAAGTTCCACCTCGCCCATGCAAGGGGTTTCCACGCCTCCCAATCCTATGAGATATGCTTCCACAGGGTTGACAGTTAATTGCAACTCTTGACAGTAAGACAATTTAACAGCACTAGTGGCTGCACCTGAGTCAATCAAGGCTCTTACAGTCCTTGCACTCTTTCCTTGTCCTATATCTAAGGTTATGAAAGGACGTCGATCAGTTATCCTATGAGAGCTAACACCTGAAACTTCACACATAGCCACGTCATATCCTTGATCTGCATATGCATCTTGCCTAGGGTGCTCTCTACCTTGTCTTCTTAATTTCATTCTCCGTATGCGCTCTAAGGCTTCTGCTTGAGCTTCTTCTCGAATTCGTTTTTCTTCCTCTTTGCGTTTCTTAGCAGTATTGAGTCGACTTAGCATTTCCTCTGTGAGAGGTTCCTGATACAACTTGACTCTGCATCCGCTAATATAACTTGGGAGAACATCGCCTTCTAATGTGGCTAGTTGCACTGCTCCACTTGTTGAGATTCTGTTAATGATCATGGGTCCGTAGCCTCTCTTCTCCAGTTTCCTCGCATGTTGCTTCAATGTGTAGACTAGAACTAAGTCGCCTGCCTTTAAACCTTTATCTTTCACATGGGCATCAAAGTATGCCTTCTGTCTCTTCTTAGCTGCATATATCCCTGCAGCTGCTCTCAGTCTTGTTTCTCCTAATCGTTCAAGGTCAAAAAGTCTAGAGGAGAGTTCATGACCCGTCCATTCATGCTATTGTGCCACTTTCAATGTAGGTATCAAAAAGTCTAAAGGTAGCACAACATTTTGACCAAACACCATTTGAAAGGGAGTGGCTTGGAGTACCGCTTTGTAGGCAACTCGGTATGCCCAAACAGCATGGTGTAGCTGTTTGTCCCAATCAGAGCGTTTATTGTTCACTAATTTTGTCAATACATTGCATAAGATCTTGTTGGTGCTCTCAGCCTGGCCATTTGCTTGAGGGTGATAGGGGGCAGACTTCTTATGTATTACCAAAAATTCTTGGAGCAGATTTTCAATAACTTCATTCAAGAAGTGAGTGCCTCTATCACTAACTAGCTCTATAGGTAGCCCGTATCTAGTGAATACATTTTCAAACAAGAATTTAGCAGTTGTTTGAGCATCGTTCTTCGTTGTGGCTTTTACCTCTACCCACTTTGTTAGAAAGTATGTCGCAACAATGATATATTCTGCATGGGAACCCTTAGCTGGGGGATTAATAGGACCTACGAAGTCTATTCCCCACTTAGAGAATGCACGTCCACCCATCATAGGTTTCAGTGGCATCTCATCTTTACGTATAGGATACTGAGTTCTCTAACAGACATCACATCGTTTCACATAGGTATGTGCATCCATGTGAAGGGTCGGCCACCAGAAGCCCGCAAATAGTATTGCCTTGATCACCCGATCTGGTCCAAACTGTCCTCCTGCTACACCTTGGTGAGCAGTTTCCAAGATCTTAAGATATTCACTCTCATGGACACACAGTCTCAGGTAACCATCCTTACCACGCTTGTATAGATTATCACCAATGAGTGAGTAATCCTGGGCTTCTTGTTCTAAACTCCTTTTCCTAGCCAGAGTCATGTCTGGAGGGAATATTTTCGTCCTCAGGAAGGATACTAGTGGTTCACTCCAATCTGGCACTATGGACTCCTGATAAAGAGTGGCATGTTCCACAGGTGGTTTAGTGCAACAGATTGGGCATTCCTTGCACAACTTTTGGGCATCAGCTTCCATAGTTGGCCAATGTACTCCGAGTCTCCTTAGTGTCTGCAGGGTTCATTGCTTTGAGTAGTGTTGCTCTAATGCACCTACATGTGCTAAATGCAACCATTTATTGTACTCGTCCTCTTCCACAGAACAAGCCAAGATTCCTTGATCCGTGTGCTTGTACATGCTTCTTGCCATGATGTGGTACTTTTGGGCTTTCACAACCTCTCTATTCTGTGTGTTTACTACTGGATGGTTAGGCCCGTATGTCAATACTGGTACCAATGGCTTAGCCCACTGTGGTACCACTTCCAAATTAAACAAGTAAGCGTCAGGAAGATCATCTAATACTCCTTGTGGGGCTTCTCCAGATGTGAGCCTAGAGAGATGATCTGCTCTCAAATGAGTCCTCCCTTTTCTCACCACTACCTCAAAATCATATTCCATTAGTAAGAGAAACCATCTTACTAATCTTCCTGTATTGCATGGTTTGTTCACGAGATATAACAATGCTTGGTGATCAGTAAAAAATTTAAACTTATTTGCAAGCAAATAGTGTCTAAATTTCTTGACTGCATATACCATGCCTAAGCCTTCTCTCTCAGTAGTGGTATAATTTTGTTCAGCTGCATTCAATTGTCTACTAGCATAGGCAATTGGAAGATCCATATTACCTTCACCAGTAGGTTGTGCAAGCACACATCCAATGGCATAATTGGATGCATCCACGTGAACATGGAATGGCTTATTCCAATCTGGTGTGGTCAAGATTGGTGCTGAACATAATCGCCGTTTAAGCTCATTGAAGGAATTCTCGCATTCGTCAGTCCACTCAAAGTTTGTCAGAAGTCCGTACATGGGCTTTGCAATGACAACATACATGTGAATGAACCGGCGGTAGTAACCACAATGTCCCATGAAAGCTTGTACTTCCTTGACATTCCTTGGCCTGGGTAGCTCTGCTATGGCTCTCACTTTCTCTTCGTCAGTAGATATGCCATTCTATGACACTATGTGCCCTAGAATCTTGCCTTGCCTGACCATGAAAACACATTTTTCTGGGTTTAGGCAGACTTGATATTCTCTACATTTGTCAAAGATTTGTCTGAGTTCGGGAATATGGGTTTGCCTAATGTTGGAATGAGCACAAAGATCATCAACATAGACTTCTAAGTTCTTCCTCAAGAACTCCTTAAATACATGGCACATTAGTCTCTGGAAGGTAGCTGGTGCATTGGTAAGCCCAAATGGCATTACTCTAAAGGCAAAAATGCCCCATTCTGTGGCAAAGGCTGTCTTATGCTGATCCTCTGGAGCTATGGCTACTTGATTGTAGCCCGAAAATCCATCAAGGAAGCTGTAAACTTCCTTGCCTGCCACTCTTTCTAAGAGATGTTCTGTGATGGGAAGCGGATAGTTATCTCGGATTGTGGCTGCATTGACCTTCTTTAAGTTAATGCATACACGTAATTTACCATTCTTTTTGGGCACCACTATGATGGGGGATACCCACTCAGTGTGCTCAATTTCATAGATAAATCCAGCTTCAACTAGCCTATCTATCTCTTCTTTGATCTTGGCAGCATAATTATCATTACATGTATATGGCTTTTGCTTAGAGGGTTTGGCATCTGAGGTCATTGGGATAGTGTGTGAGCATATGTCAGGGTCCACACCTTTCAAATCCTTGTAACTCCAAGCGAATACATCTCTGTATTCTCTTAGCAAGGCTATTAACGCATGCTCTTCTTCCTCTGTTAGGTCATGGCCTATGTACGTGCATCTCTCCTCTCCTTCTTCTAGGGCCACTACTATTTTCTTGGTGGTTTCTTTGTTATCATAGGCCTCTCCCGATTGCGCCTCTCGTTTAGGCATTCTAATCATGACTCTCCTGTCATCTATCTCATACTTCTTAAAATTCTCCGGGACCTCAAACAAAGATTCTTCCTCTTCTGGTGAGACTTCTCTCTTCTTTCGTTTCTTTCCTTCTTCCTTCGGGGTCACGTGTGTGGCTATCTTACATCATTTGTAAGCTCTCCATGCCTCTGGGGTTGAAATTCTACTTCATGGAAGTATTCTTCATCTGATGCAAAAGGTGGGTCCATAATGATTGACTCTAGATCGGAGTCACTTGCATCCTCAAATGCATCAGGGCTAGGTTCGCATTCTTCTAGAACTGCCTCTCCCATGATTGGCTCTATGGAGAAGACTGAAATGTCATAGCCATCCTCATCAGAGTGAGGTGTCCATTGTTCCTCATTGATGGCTACATCCATGGTTGCTAGAATTTCTGCCCAGCCGTGGGGTTCAAATTCTTCGTCCAGAAAGACTACCGGTGCATAGGCTGGGTTTTGGATTGATCTATGGGTTTCTTTTGCACCTACCTCTCTGGCTTTTTCTCTCTTCTCTTCTTCTACTGCTACTTTGCACATCCATAAGTGGGTGTCTTCATGCATCCATGAGGATCCTAACCCTATGGAATGCACCGATTCTGTATCATCTTTGGCTCTATGGATGGGATTCCATTGGATAGGAGGTACATCTCTATGAGAGTAATCCTTGAGATTGACTTTGGTTGTAACACCTAAGTGCTGCAAATACAAAGAATTGGTTCCCCAATCCTGTACCACTTGCAACTGCCGCATAAATGGTCTTCCCAAGATCATTTCATAGGCATGATTTTTGCTGAAGTCACATATAGCAAATGTATGCTCAAACTCGACACCACAGGTGGTGAGAGTTATTCCTTCTAGCAATCCTAAGGGTCTCTCAATATGACCATCGGCCATCTGAAATTTCATTCTCGTTGGCCTGAGTGCTGGCTTGCCCCAACGCTTCCATAGGGAAGTGGTGGCAATTGCAACTCCTGCACCTGAGTCCAAAATTGCCTTGGTGGTGTACTCCTGGTAGGTAATGGGAAGATAGGTGTTCCCTTCTTCACCTTCACACATATCTCCTATCTTATCCAAGGGTATCTCTGGCACTGTCCTATGTGATCCTACCTGGGAACGAGGTTTTGCTATCTCGGGCACTTGAGTGGCTACATGTTTCCACACTTCTGGTCTAACCTTAAGTAGTTCTTCCAAAGTGAGATTGCACTGCACTTTGGTGTTCTTCACTACCTCTGTGTTCCTAGGTATGACTGAATCTTCGTTTCTTACCATGACTGTAGGTGCTCTCATACAGGTGGACTTTGCTTCCCATGGGCCTGTGAAATGGGGTAGTTCTTGTAAAGAATTAGACTCGAAGTCTAATCTTTCTTGAGAATGGGCACTCTCCTGCTCTCCATAAATGGAAGGAAGGTCTTGTGGGAATTGATCGTGTGTGTCATCCACCAGTTCAATGGGAGGAGGAACTTCACTCTCTTTAGCCCATTTCTCTTCTTGAATCTCTCGCAAGAAATCTGGTGTGTATTGATTCATAGAAGAAGAGGTGTCTGGCTCCGTAGAGTTAGGCATGTAGGCCTCAGGCACATAGGCTTTCCGGGTAGGAAGACTTGCTCTTTCACTAGCCTTGTCATGGTGTTGAGGGGCGAGTTCCTTTTGTGATTGTGCCATTAGATTCTCTATTCTTTCTAGGGAGGGGGAGTTGTCTGGTTCAGTGGAATTGGGCTCATAAGCTTTTGATGGGGGATGGGTCATGTTTTTGCTTGCTTTATCTCTTTCTTGATTTTTTTCTTCCTTGGCAGATCTTGCAATTATGCCCTCTAACTTCTCTAGAAGTCCATCCAAGTGTAATTGCGTCTTGGCTGAGCCCGAGTAATTGAAAAGGCGACTGGCTTCAAACATAGTCTGAGCCAATGCGACCATTTTCGCGCAAAGCTTGGTTCTTTCTATCTCTAGGTCAGCTCTAGGGTAGCACTTGTCATGATCCGTTACATTTGGCCCTTCTTGGATTCTGGCCTGATATGCTTTAAGCATCATGTCTATGTCTTCAGGAGTGGGATCAGCCAATACTGATCCTACTCTAGGGGGTGGTGGAATCGTATGAGGTGGGTTGGAAGGTGGCGGATCGGATGGCGATGGGAATGGTGGTGGTGGGGTAGTGTGAGAGGGAGTTTGAGATGTGAGTTCAGTTATCCTTGCTTTGGTTTCCCTTATGCTTTCCTCAAGTTCACTCATCTTTTTAGCCCATTGTCTTTTCATTCTTTCCCGACTATCTTTCCACGCTCTAGTCCTTTTCTTTGTCACGCTCTCAGTTTCACTAGCCTCTGGGTTCTTATCGTGGTTTACCCCTTGGTTCTGCTGCAATGCCTGAGCTCTAGTCACTACCTGTACTGGTGCGGTGGATGTCACACTTCCTGGGGAGTCTACCACCAATCCAATAACGTTAATAGGAGTGATTCTTGGCATATTATTAGGATTCTTAGGGCAATCTCGTAAAAGATGCTCCTTTCCACATTCTTGGCAAAAGCCCTGAATTGTTATTGACTGGGGTTGTGTTGGTGGAGGTAAGGGACAATCACGAATGAGGTGATCTCCCTCACATCTGTAGCATGGTCCTCTAGGGAATGGGGGTCTTACCTGCCTAGGTTGAGGCCTAGGGTTGGGGTTTGCATTCATGACGTTTGTGTAATCTGACTCCCAACTAGGTTCACTTGGCTCTTCACTATAGTAAGACTCACCATGCTCAGGAGACTGCATGTAGTAGGCCTAGGGGCTATCAACATGTGTAGAATCAAAGCTATGGTCACTGGGGTCACTTTCAGAAAGCAATGGTGTTACAGGGACTATCGCTCTATTCACGTTTTCTTCTGCTGCTGCATATTTTACTGGGATCACATTAGCTGGGGCAGGGGGTTGTTGTGCTAACATAGGTTGAGGCCTTTGTTGGGCTTGATATTGTGGTTGATAATTTTGTTGTGGCCTAGTATACTGTTGTGGTGGGTATTGACTCTGGTATCTGCCTTGTTGAGGGTATGGCTGAGGGTAGGGTTGCCTAACCGCCTGCTTGTTGTATGGGCAATCTTGCGCGGTGTGATTGGTGTACCTCCGTTCTATGGTGCAGTACTGGCTACTAGGATTTACTTGGGGTTGAGCCATAATGGGACATACGTTCGCCATGTGGTCGCCACCACAAGTATAGCATCTTTTCACCGGGGCAAATCTCGGAATTTTTTTGCTAGAGACACCTAGTTTTTTAGCAACTTTCTCTGCAAGTTCCTCAATCGATGTGGATTGCGTGGAAGAGAGGCTAGAGGCACTATCTGAATCTTTGTATATCTTGGAAAGCTCTAACTCCTCCCCTAGGTTATCCTCAATGTCAATACACATGCGTACACACTCTTCTATGGTCCTAGGGTCCTTCAAGTACACATATGATCTTAATTTGGTACTTAGCAATCCATCCAAGAATAAAGCCACTTGCTTAGCTGGTGTGGGTAGCTCAGGGACAGGGCATCTTTCAAGATATTGCCTAAATCTCCTTCCTGCAAGTCTCACGGTCTCTTGCGGGGTCTGCTTGAAACTGTGAATCAGTGAGGAGGTGTTATGTCTTATGCCACTTTTAGAGAATTCAATAATGAAAGCCTCTAGGAGTTGGTCTATGCTCCTGAACTGTCTCTCATTCACTAGTTGAAACCACGTAAGGGCTGTGTTCCTAAGGGTTAGACCAAAGGCATTATATTGCGTGAATAAATCCTCCACTTGTTCAGCTCTCAAGACTTGCCTGAACTCGGCCACATGATCGTATGGATCTCCAGTGCCATCGAAGTAGTTCTTCATGGACTTAACTAGCTGAGTCGGTCTCAAGGTCCTTGTGTGCTCTCTAGGTCGTGGTAGAGGGAATTCATCTGCATTTCTTTGATTCTTGTGAGCTCTAAGTACCTCAGGCTCTACTCTATTTGTTTCCGTCCTCATTCTTTCTCTGCCCGCTGAGTTGGCAAAGCTCACCTCCGGCCTTTCTCTATGTCTGTCTCTTTGAGTTCCGTGAGCGTGGGAGGTTCTAGCTCCTGGGTGACCAAAGGACACGTTCGATCTCGGTTGGGGGAAAACGAATTCACCCTTCCAAGTGTAAGCATGCCTATCATTTTCTGTCACCACAAAGATCCTCTCTGACACGTGATCTAAGTAGGTCACTCTGCCTGGGCTATCAGGATCCTTAAACTCATAGATCATGATTGCTCCTATGTCAGTTGGCTGATCAGATTTATACCTCCAAAAGGCTTCATCAGTTTCTCGATTGAGGAGCAAATCTATGCTCTTATTATCCTGGGGAATCCACTCTGGTGTGATAATCCTAGTGAGAACCGATTTGCCTCGAGGGGTTCTAGGTTCTGTACCCATGTTTCCTTGCTCTAGGTCACCTAAGTCCGCTTCTGGGATCACATTTCCAAATTCGTCCGTCCTATCTGGGTGACTGGCGACTACGTACATGGTTCCTTCTTTGTCCAAGTATGCTCCATTTTCAAACTTGACAGCAGGGCGCTCTAGTCCAATGGATTGATCAGGATTCTTAATCTGTACCACAGATCTTCCTAGGCCGTCCTCATAGATGCTGGCACCTAGTCGGTTGGTCCTAAGGTATTCCAACTGTGTTTTGTAAGGGCCTTCTACTCTGTGCAAGTATGGCACTCCTGAACTTCCCGTAGGTCTGTCCATGCCTTGAGACATCTCTGATTCACTGGTATCAGAGCTAGGGTAATGCGAGTGGTGACTCAACTGCTGGGCCCAAGACCTCGCAGTATGATTGACACTAGCCTCTGAAGACCTAAGGCTTTGTCTATCTCTTACTAGATGTCGTCCTGATCTAAGGTTCATATGCCTAACTGATTAACCCAATTTTTCCCAGGTACAACCACGTTGCTGAGTCCTTTATATCAATTACTTAATCCCCTTTTTATGTTGATTATCATGTTTATACTCTTGTCTGATATCACGTTGTTAGGAATACTTAAGTTTAATTTCGCACTTTAGTTTGGTCATTTCACGTTAGGTTCTTTTCCTTTAAGGTTGTCGTTCACACACACAGGTTATCTCTTGACTTGAACTTGATTTCTTAGATAGTCTTTGATTTATCTCGTGCCTATCGTTGCCTGGAATTACTTCTAACACTACCCGCACTTAGCCTAAACTAAGAATTGACAGAGGGTGTTTCGGGTTTTCCAACCTTGAGTTCCTTTCCTTGTGTTGTTGCCCTGGTGTGCCTAGGACGCATGTTCCCAAGCCTGCACTTACTCTTGCTTTGTGTACCCTTCGCTGCTCTCAAAGGACCTGTAAAAGGCCCACCGTTAGATCAAGACTTAAATTCAAAAGACAGAACCAATCACTTTCATTCATGTAACACTTCACCAATTTGCACTATGACTTTTTGGACACAACTCTAGAGATCCCTGAATTTTGTTCCCCCTGGGTATGGTCAACTTCAAAATACCCTATCTAATATTCCTGATCTTAATTTAACCATAACCAGTCGATGTTTTTGTTGTACTCCCTGCGAGCTTTCCAACAAAACAAAAATCACGGCAAACGGATTTCGTATGAGAAAGTTATGCCAGTTCAGGGTTTTGGGGCTAAAACAGGATTAAACTAGGTTAACAGGCAAACAGGAATTCTCGAGTTACTTGGGTCATGCCCTCGTAATGCAATACTACACCCTAGTGTTTGTCCCACACTTGGCCAAAATTTAAACCATTATTTTTGCCTTAAAAATTTGACCTAATTTGCCCTTCTAACGTGTTCGCAAAGTCTGTCGGTCTCGATTGACAGGTCAGTCGCTATCGACGTGTCGATCGCGATTGACAGGTCCGTCGTGGCTGTCAGTCGCGATTGACTGGTCAGTCGCGATTGACACGTGTCGATTGCGATTGACAGGTCCGTCGTTGCTGTCAGTCGCGATTGACACGTGGCCGAAAATTCAGTCAATCGTGGTCAAAGGGTCGTTGACTCTGTCGATCGCGATTGACAGGTCCGTCGTGAAGGCTCGGTCAGTCGTGGTCAAACAGTTGTTGACTGTGTCAGTCGCGATTGATAGGTCCGTCGTGGCTGTCCGTCGCGATTGATAGGTCGATCGCGATTGATGGCTCGATCGCGATTGACACGTGTCACGCGTAGCTTTTGTCCGTCGTGGTCAATCGGTCATTGACTCTGTCGGTCGCGATTGACAGAGCCGTCGTGGGCTGTCCGTCGCGATTGACTGGTCGATCGCGATTGACAGGTCTTTCTGTCGTGGTTTGTCGATCGCGATTGACAGAGCGATCGCGATTGACAGAAATCTGAGGAATTTCAAAAAACTAAACACATTTTTGGGAAGCTCTAGGCCTGTAGGTCATGGATATGCACTTTGTTCAGCAAATAGAGCAATTTTTCTGTCGGTCGCGATTGACAGAGCCCGGCGACACAGAGACAAGACTGTACAGTTCCGTACCTGCGCAGAGTGCTGGGGATGGTGATACAACAAGAACCTGCAGAATGCTCAAAAAACATGCAAAAAACAACGCACGCAATATCGCTCTCTCGCTCTCTCTCACAAGTAGAATGAGGGAAATGAGGTGGAGATGGTGATATGATCAAAAAACTGAAATTTTCGCGATGATGGAAATGGAGATGGAAGATGGTGATGATGATGATGGTGATGATGGTGGTAAGGTAAGAAAGAGAAAAATAGGAAAAGTAAAGAAATTACCTACAACGCCAACGTCTCCAATCTACGTCTTACCATCACACACTCGTCCTCAAAACTCGATCCCCGGCAACGGCGCCAAAATTTGGTGTAGCTCAGTGATGAGTAGTACCTCCTTTAATGTCAATCCGGGAAGACGTGAGGATGGTATGAAGACCTCGAGCAAGTGGAGGCACAAGTGCGTGAGTGAGAAGCACACAAACATGCACACACATACACACACGCGCACACACAGCAAGACAAAGAGTGAGAAGCAATGGAGTTCTTGGATTACTTTCAAAAAGCTCTTACAAGTTCATTTCAATTACAATCCAACCTCAAAAATGAGCTCTCTAGCTCCTTTTATAGTTTTTTACTAGCTTTGGCCCTGTTCAGACCTAGTGTCCCGCTTAGTTAAAAATTAGGTTCCAGGGCTTATTAGAGGGCCCAAACGAGATCTAAAAAATATGAAAATTGGCAGGTAGATACTTCTAAAGCTCCTCAAGCTCAAGGACTCCTTGGCTTGCACAAAATGGAGCTACAAAAATACGAAATGATATTTACAATGGTTTTTAGTGATGAAAATCACTATTTGTGTATGGATTTCCTCTATTGATTTGTCATACATACCTTTGAGCTCCCTACTTGCTCTGTCTTCTTGTGTGCTCAAATCCTTGATGTCTGAAAAATTTAGATGGCCTACTTGCCAGATCTTCTTTGACTGCCATGTCTGCTTGTGCTGTCCCTTCGCTCTGACTCTCTTCGTCTTGTGGCTCCTTCGGTTCCCTGACTACTGCCAACACCATACAAAAGGTATATATGATCTAACTACAAACTAATGTACATATGTATACAAGTCTTCATCTTCTGATCATGTACTATCTTCAAGCTTCATAGATTAACTTTTTCTTCAATCTTTGTCTTCAATTCTTCATCCAAAACATCAATTGGTGATTGCTTTGCACCAACAGTATAAACAAGATATGGAAAGGTGTTCTAGCTTGTTGTGTCGAGGATGATGAACATACTAGTTGGTTGCAACAAGCCCATGAAGGATTTCTAGGGAATCACTATTCTAAACAACGAACATTGCAAAATCTAAAATGTTTAGGAGTGTATTGGCCTAGAATGGACAAAGAAATTCATGAGTGGATCAAGAATTGTTGAGTGTGCCAGAAGAGACCCCCTATGGAGCATGCGACTCTTTATCACATATCATTAATTCCAGATTGGAGTGCTCCATTGGTAGAGTTCATGAGATCAGGAACATTACCCAATGAGGCTAGTCTAGCAAGGAAATGAAGCATGGAGCAAGAAGCTCAAGACTACGCCCTCATAGGAGATAACCTATACCAAAGAGGCAAAGATGGCTACTTAAGATTGTGCGTTCACGAATCAGACTATTTGAAAATCTTAAAAATTGCCCATAGCAGTGTTGCAAGTGGACACTTCAGACCTGATCGAGTAATCAAGACCATTTTGAGGCAATGCTCGAAGCCACAACTCCCTTGTCAACAACTACCATAGACCTTATCTATCTCCACCAACAACTCAAGAATACCAACATACCACCACAACCAAAGTCGTAACTCGTACGGAGGAACCAATCTTCCACACCCCACCCCATTCAAGTGCTCACTCAGAAAACATTGTATATATCACTGAAATAACATCCAAAACACCCTATTTTATCTTTCCTGGTCACGTATCCTATTCTAAATTATTCTCCTCTATTCCTAATGACTTGTACACTACATCCTCCTCTACAGCTAAACCAGCCAGCCACTAAAACATCTTTGTAGGGGTTACCCTGCTCGAACTGCCACATTGTTAGGCATCCCAACATAACAACCCACCCAAAAAGCTTTCCCCCCAACCACCTATTCATCCATAATTTCTTCCACGCTCCAATTTCAACCACCATCAACCACAGTATTGCCTTGGGCATCTTTCTTAGACACCCCTCCATCTACTTTATGGCAAACTATGATCTCTAAAGGCCCTTATTCATTTGTATCTTCTTCAATTCTCAATAACACCACTAGCACTACACCTACCAAACTCCAATTTATGATGGAACCACTCCACAAAACCACGCCCGATCCCATGGACATATCACCATGCATTGTACCTCCCCTACCCCACCCTCCCACCTTCTTCCATTCCCCCTCCACCAACATCACGTGCACCCACAAGTCCATTATGCATGGCATCTACGATTCCCCTTCCCATCCCCCCCCCCATCCTTGTATTCCTACCTATACAAAAAACATATGTGCATGTAAATAATGCTTTTAAAACTATGATTTAATGTACAAATCAATTCAGAAAGGAATATCAGCACCTAGAAGAGCGCAATGCGGTGATCACTACGGAATCTATATGCTTACAAGAAAGAGTTACATAATTAGAAGAAAGCAATCGAACTGTACAAGATCATTACAATATGCTACAACAAGCCCACAATGAACTTGACTCTAAGCTTCAGAATATTGATCTTGTGGTAATAAAGGAGATTGAAGCCCCTTACGTGCACAAATGGAGTGCAACACAAAAGCCCAATGCAATATGGGTCTATTAGAAAGACATATAGAAGGTGCTCTAGAAGAGAATAAGTGTCTCTAACAAGAAAATCAAGATAATTTGGAACCAGAAAAAAAATTTCAAAAAGAATAGGCTTAGGTCTGAACTTCCTTTATCTTTTAAGTAAAAACTAGGACAAGGTGTGAGACTTCGCTACACCTTCACACATACTTCTTGTTAATTTTTGGCATTCATGGCACAATATAACAAAGGATACACCATGATGACAAAATAATGTATGTAGATAGAGTACAAGGGTTCCACCCACTTTTTCAATGCTTATTGGCACTCTCACACCCAAACCTCGAGCATCCAGCCTCCAAAATGACAAGCCTAATGAAGAGATTAGTTATACTGTACTAGTGGAAAGTCGTGGAAGACATCAAACCGTACTTTGTATGTTAGTTGTTGAAGATGAGATCTATGTTTTGAAATATCGATTAAGTGCACTCTACATTATGTTTTTTTCCCACCTTATGCCAAAAATACATGTAACATGGCCTATATCTCTTTGGCTTTGACTTTGACTTTGACTTTGACTTTGACTACTCTTTTATTGTTGTTCTAGTGATTCATTTATTGATCCCTAGGGAGTAGATCCTCTTTAGACTTATTGGACATTTTTTGATATTTTTGGCATTCATGGCACAATATAACAAACAATACACCATACAGGGAAAAGTATATGTAGCTATGGTAGTACATACATATGATATTTCAAAACATACATATGATCTTCAATAACTAACATACATTATCTTCATGGTTAGCCATCATACATGATGATAATAACTGATTGTTTTTGAGAAAACTGGATGACAAAGCCATCAATACAGGAAGACCAAGTTTCATGGTTGAGGGGTGTGAGACTCCTCTAGTCATGTGAATCGGTCGATTTTTGTGTCTGATGGCCGATAAACATAGCAAGACTTCCAAGAGATTATGGACTTGAAATTGGAACATTAGCTAAAATTGAGAAGGATGAAGTAAAAGGAAAAATCTTAAGTTCATAGCGGGGTCGTATGTTGAATCAATCCATGCTTTTAGAGGAGGGCGCCAATCAGGAATGTAGATCCATTTTGAAAGTGAGGAAGACTTGTTATTCCTTATGATTTTCCCACATAAAGCGTATGATAGATTACAATGGGACTTCATATTGAAATCCATGAAGGATTAGAAACTAGCATATAAATATACAAAAATAGTCTTCACCTTCTTGGATATAATGCTGCTGCAAGCAAGCAAGGATAAGCATCAACAAAGAATTTGGCATCAATCGGACCATTAGATAAGGATGCTCCTTGCCCCCCTCTTCTTTTCCATTACTCTAGATAGACTTGGCTGCTTGGTGGAGCATTAGATCCTTTGTGAAGTGATTGCATGTATCTCTCCTTCCAATCATAAGGACCAATTGGTGCATAAGATGTTTGGAAATGATACCAATGTCCACCTCTATACCACATAAAATTAGTGCAAGTTCAATTTGGAGTGTCTTGAAACATTTTGCATTGAGAATGCTACTATGACAATCCTCTTTCAAGATCCCCGTCAAATCATTTTCAATGAAGGATACAAAGAGAGCCTTTGGCTAGAATTTCACATTTCCTAGGATTCTCATGGGGTTTTAAATCTATATGGCCCAATGGTGGGATTGGGTGCTATGCAGCTTAACTCAAAGCTATAATAGACGAAGGGTATGCCTCTCATATGAGTAGTAAGGTGATGGGTGTTCAATACCTTTTTCATTTCTTTCTTGATTTAGGAGGCTACATAAGTTTGAGGCCATGCACAAGAAACTCCTTTAAACTGACCCAAGATATAGTGGGAAGTATCTTGCCCCCTAGGGATAAAGGTTGATTAAGAATTCTCATCATTGTTTCTTAGTTTAGAAAATGATTGCCAAGTGGATGTTCATGCAATTTTCCAATCAACAATAACCAATGTATTTTCTCTTAAAGAGCTACACATCCCTTTTCCTTGTGGATTTTCATAGATAGAAGATGTAAGAAATCATCTATGCAAGAGAACATAAGAATAGTAGCGAAAAATATAATAGGTATAGTGGAATAACAAAACTTTGCTACTTAAAACAAGTAAAAAGATGATGGCATTGTCCACCCATGTGCTCTCAATAGAGCTTAAAAGCTGATCTAGAAAACTTTAGATAGGGAGTTACAAGGTAGAGCCATGTTCACTCAATTCGATGTTTCATGTAGTTATATCCCACATGTGGCTTCCATCGATTCAATCGCTCTAACAAATATGAATGACTTTTGAGCCCTATAGGGAATATTCCATAACTTATTCCCTTTACCATCACATCGGGAGCACTATCCCCAGAACTTGATCCGAGGGACTCTTGAACCATTCTGATCCCCCAGTAGGGGCCATTGGCCCCTTGGATCCCCCAACCTTATATGGTCCAATTTGACCTTCATCCAATGCAGGTTGGGATTCCCATCAACTAGTTAATGCATGATTCGATTTCCCCTCATAATGGGGGCATTATAAAATCTACATTAGTACTTAGGACTTACAATCATGAAGGGTAGGTACTTGTCATATCCTAATACATTAATGAAATGATAAATCAAATAGGTCTAGGTCCTATGCCTATCTATTGAAGATGCTTATTGAGATGCTTTTTTGCAAGTGCCTTGATGAATATATCAGCACAATTTCTATCTATCTTACAATAATCTAGCTCCCCAATGTCATCTTCTATTATCTCACAAACATATTGGTATTTTACTTCTATATGCTTGGAGGGAGCATGAGATAATATGTTCTTTGTAATGGCCTTACAACTTTGATTATCACAGTTAAGTAAAGTTGCCATTTGTGATGGAAAGTTTAGATCTACAAGAATTCCCCTTACCCAAACTCCCTCACAAGAGGGAACAAAAGCTCCTTTGATCTCATAATTTTAGCCATAAGATCCATATTGACGATATGATGCCAAACTCTTTGTTGCTTCTCAATCCTCTTTGATCGATGAAGCTCATCTAAAAATGAATCTAGAACATCAACTTGACAACTATGATCATCATAGTAGTTGTGCCCACTTTGGTAGTGGCTTCTGCTATGTGGGAACAATTGGTTGGATTTTTGTTGGAGGAATGTATTATTTGGTGGTTCTTCCTCATCAATCTTACCTATCTATGGGAGACACAATATGTTTATTTATTTAGTTGATGAGACATTGGGTTTACCTTTGTTATCCACTATGTGTTGTTGCTCATCAAATACCATATCACAACTAAAAATTATCTTCGCCTCTAGATCCCAAAGTCTATATGCCTTATACTATTCACTAGATCCTAAGAAGACATAATCTGTACTTTTTGATCCTAACATAGTTCTTGTTTTTCCACATATATGTGCAAAAGAAAAACATATGAAATGCATAACTGAAGGATTTTTACTAGAGTACACTTCTTGAGGAGTGATGCCATGTAGGACCTTTATGTAGCATCTATTACAACTATACATAACCATATTAACTACTTTTCCCAAAATGAATCAGGCATATCTTCAGCTTTTAGCATGGAGGGGGCCATTTCAACTATTGATCTTTTTCATCTCTGAACAATGCCATTTTCTTGGGGTGCGTGGGTTTTTGTAAGTTGCCTCTTGACTCTATGAGCATTGCCATAGATGTCAAATTTTATTGATAAGAATTCTCCTCCTTGATCAATACAAAAATTCTTCAATTTTGTACTTGTTCCATGTAGGAATTTTGTGCCAAATTTAAATTTTTTTCAAATGCATTATCCTTGTCTTGAATAAAATACATGAACACCTTTCTACAAAAATCATCGGCTATTAGTAAAAAGTAGAGAGATCCTCCCAATGTACCAACTCTAGAGGTGCTTGAGCTCTATTGATCTTCTCTTTTGGAAATGACTTCCTTTGCTACTGGCCCATCATGCAAGTTTCACATGGTTCATGTAAATCCAAAAATGTAGGTAAATCTACTACCATCCTTTTTTTTGCATCTCTTTGAGGACAACAATCCAAGATGCCCAAAATGGTGATGCCAAATTGTGGTTGTGCTTTTTTATGTAGCAGTGAGGGCACTTAACTAATACAAGTTATCTTTCTGCATTCTGTTTCCTATAGTATTACATCTTCAATACAAAATTTCTATAACATCCAGGGAAAAAACTAAGACCATCCCTCTCACCCAAATTTATATAGATCTGGGCGAAGCTCTTTAAGTATATCATATTATAATTATAAATATTTTTGAAATTCGGTGATCACTTCTATTTAAAATATAAAAATTTGGCAAATTTTGATACTAGCTTCCATTTGAGATATAACGATTTGGGCAAATTTTCATGATAGTCTCCTTTCAAAATATAGAAAGTTTTGTGTATGTACTTCCTTTTAAAATTTTTATTTCTTATGAAGGTATCATAAAACCATTGAACTTCACTCAAACATTTCAAAACGGTTAGTTGTTCAACCATCAAAGATAATTCAATTGCTCTTTTGTAGTCATAACATTTCACTTTGTAACAACTGAATATGGTCATATGGCATATAAGCGCCAGATATTTGGGTTTATTTTTGTTATAGCAAAGGAACCACAAAGACATCTACTATGTTAAGCACATACTAATATTCATGTATATCGTAGGTATTTAATATTTGGATACTAAAAAACACTTGAAAACTACCTTTTATGGAATAACTTGTGATAAACATGTAAAAGAAAAGCACTTGATTTAAATCTCTCGATTATTGAAAATAAGATACACCAAATATATAACGACAGAGAAAACTATAGATACGTCTTTGGACTCTCTTGTGACAATTTCTTCTGTCAAAAACCAAACACGAATTCACATGCAATAGTATGCAGGAGGCCCTAATACCTTGATTCTATACCTACCTATGTTAGATGAAGCCCTAAATCTTCAATATTTATGAATTTATGTATATATTAATCTCAATTTTCAAAACGTATAACTAATTTTTTGCGTATTTATGTATATATACTAACATAAATTCTTAAACCCTAATTTTATATTTATCTATCTATGTAGAATTATAAAAAAATATAAAGCTCCATTTTCATAATATATTTATGTATATATACTCATCTAGATCTAAAAATCCAAATATTATATGCATTTACATATACATACTAATTTAAATTATCGAACCCAAATATCTCTATATCCATGTATAAAGCCATATAAAAACCATAAAGCCTACTTTTGAATGTATCTATGTACATATATACTAATGAGCTCAACTCATTCGTCTTCATCCAAGAGAGGAGGGTAAGGAGGAAGGGAGCCACTCTCCTCTTGCATGCACACAATTCTGTTCACACTCCTGTGGGAAGCTTTGTTCATCATGGTCCTCCATCCCTTCGTGGTCACATGGCTGCATGGTTGTTCTAGCTCTGATACTAACTAATAGACTGCCCTCCAAGGAGCCCTCCCTCTGTATAAGAAGCATACAGATGGCTTCCTAAAACCCAATTCTAGACCTACCTATCTATGTAGACATAAGAACCCTAAATCTTAATTATTTATATATTTATGAGTATATTAATTTAAATTATAAGACCCTATAAATAATTTCCTATGTATTTATGCATATATACTAGTCTAAATCTTCAAATCCTCTCAATCTCTCACTACTTATATAATCATGCATTTATCTAAATATACTACTCTAAATTATGAAACCATAAATCTGCCTTTATGTATATAGAAAGCCTAAACCCTCATTCTCTCTCTCTCTCTCTCTCTCTCTCTCTCTCTCTATATATATATATATATATATATATATATAAGCACACACACATATGCATATACATATACACACATACACACACACTCCTTTAAACTAGCAATATAGATTCTACAAGCATACCCAAGATAAAGTGGGAAGTATCTTGCCCCTTAGGGGTAAATCCCATCCCTTTTCCTTGTGGGTTTTCATAGATAGAAGATAAGAAATCAGTTATGCAAGAGAACATAAGAGTAGTAGCGAAAACGATAACAGGTATTGTGGAATAAAAATATTTTGCTACAAGTAAAAGAATGATGGCATTGTCCACCCATGTGCTCTCAATAGAGCTTAAAAAGGTGATCTAGAAAACTTTAGATAGGGAGTTACAAGGCAAAGCCATGTTCATTGAATTCCATGTTTGATGTAGTGAAGAATTCATATATATATATTTATATATATATATATATATATATATATATATATATATATATATATATATATATATATATATATATATATATATATATATATATATATATATATATATATATATATATATATATATAGGCTAATAGAGAAGTGTGGTCTTCCATAGAGAGCTAGACATAGGGGGTAGAATGTGGGCTACCACTGCCCGCATAATCCCACATGTGCCTTTCGTGGATTCAATCAGCCTCACAAATATGAATGACTTCTGAGCCCTATATGGAATATTCCATAAGTTATTCCCTTTACCATCGCATCGAGAGCACTATCCCTAGAACTTGACCCGGGGGATTGTTGAACCATTCCGATCCCCCACTAGGGGGACCACTAGTGCCTTGGGATCCCCCAACCTTATATGGTCCAATTTGACCTTCATCCAATCCAAGTTGGGATTTCCATAAACTAGTTAATGCATGATTGGCCCCTCACAATGGGGGCCTTATAAAATCTACACTAGTACGTCTAGATCCTATGCCTATCTATTGAAGATACCTATTGAGATGCCTTTTTGCACGTGCTTGAATGAATATATCCACAATGTCATCTATTATCTCACAAAGATATTCGTATTTTACTTCTATATGCTTGGAGGGAGCATGAGATAATAGGTTCTTTGTAATGGCCATACAAATTTGATTATCGCATTTAAGTATAGTTGCCATTTGTGATGGAAAGTAGATCTACAAGAATTCTCCTTGACCAAACTCCCTCACAAAAGGGAAATCAAGCTCCTTTGATCTCATAATTTTAGCCATAAGATCCATATTGACAATATGATGCAAGACCCTTTGTTGCTTCCCAATCCTCTTTGACGTATGAAGCGCATCTAAAAATGAATCTAGAACATCAACTTGACAACTATGATCATCATAGTAGTTGTTGTGCCCACTTTGGTAGTGGCTTTTGCTATGTGGGAACAATTGGTTGGCATTTTGCTGGAGGAATGTATTATTTGGTGGTTCCTCCTCATCAATCTTCACCTATCTATGGGAGAGCACAAGATTTTTATTTATTAATTGATGAGATAGTGGGTTTATCTTTGTTATCCACAAGGTGTGGTTGCTCATCAAATACCATATCACAACTAAAAATGATCTTTGCCTCCAGATCCCAAAGTTTATATACCTGATACTATTCACTAGATCCTAAGAAGACATAATTTCTACTTTTTTATCCTAACATAGTTCTTGTTTTTCCATGTATATGTGCAAAAGAAAAACATATGAAATGCATAATTGAAGGATTTTTACTAGAGTATTCTTCTTGAGCATAAATGGCATGTAGTGCCTTTATGTAGCATCTTCATGTGCCGTCTTATCCTTGACTCCATTGTTGAGACAATCCTCGTTCTGCATCACACAGTTTAGGACAAGAATAACATTGTCAACTTCATGTGCACCCCTGGAAGGACCAGGAGTTCGTGCCTTACTTAGTTCCTTGAGTGCCTCATTTTCCAATTCAACTGTAATTTGACTATGATTTACCCATACCTGAAGAAGTCCACTTCTTAGGTTTAGGTTGACTGCATGATCATAGATCCAGTCCTGACCCAAGACAAGAGGCTCAGTGAGGTCCTCATCTTGACACACTAGTACTTTGACTGTCATTGCTTCGTCTTGAATATAGAGGGGAAGTTCCATCTCGCCCATGCAAGGGGTTTCCACACCTCCCAATCCTATGAGATATGCTTCTATAGGATTGATGGTTAATTTTAACTTTTGACAGTACGAAAATTTAACAGCACTAGTGGCTGCATTTGAGTCAATCAAGGCTCTTACAGTCCTTGCACCCTTTCCTTGTCCTATCTCTAAGGTTATAAAAGGACGTCAATCAAATATCCTATGAGAGCTGATATCTAAAACTTCACACATAGCCACATGATATCCTTGATCTGCATATGCATCTCGCCTAGGTTGCTCTCTACCTTGTCTTCTTACTTTCATTCTCCGTATGCGCTCTAAGGCTTCTGCTTGAGCTTCTTCTCGAATTCGCTTTTCTTCTTCTTTGTGTTTCTTAGCAGTATTGAGTCGACTTAGCATTTCTTCCGTCAGAGGTTCCTGATATAACTTGACTCTGCATCCGCTTATGTAGCTCGGGAGAATATCGCCTTCTAATGTGGCTAGTTGCACTGCTCCACTTGTTGAGATTCTATGAATGACCATGGGTTCGTAGCCTCTCTTCTCTAGTTTCCTCGCATGTTGTTTCAAAGTGTAGACTAGTACTAGGTCTCCTGCCTTCAATCCCTTATCTTTCACATGTGCATCAAAATATGCCTTTTGCCTTTTCTTAGCTGCGTATATTCCCGCTGCAGCTCTCAGTCTTGTTTCTCCTAATCATTCAAGGTCAAAAAGTCTAGAGGAGAGTTCATGACCTGTCCATTCATGCTCTAGTGCTACTTTCAATGTAGGTATCAAGAAGTCCAATGGTAGCACTGCATTCTGGCCAAATACCATCTGAAAGGGTGTGGCTTGGACTACCGTTTTATAGGCAACTCGATATGCCCAAATAGCATGGTGTAGTTGTTTGTCCCAATCAGAGCGTTTATTGCTCACTAATTTCGTCAGTACATTGCATAAGATCTTATTTGTGCTCTCAGCCTGGCCATTAGCTTGGGGATGATAGGGGGTAGACTTCTTATGTACTACCAAGAATTCTTGGAGCAGATTTTCAATAACTTCATTCAAGAAGTGAGTCCCTCTAGCACTGACCAGCTCTATAGGTAATCTGTACCTGGTGAACACATTCTCAAATAAGAACTTAGCTGTTGTTTGTGCATCGTTCTTCGTTGTGGCTTTTACCTCTACCCACTTGGTTAGATAATCCGTGGCCACAATGATATATTCAGCATGAGAACACTTAGCTGGGGGATTAATAGGGCCTACAAAGTCTATTCCCCACTTAGAGAATGCACGTCCACCCATCATAGGTTTCAGTGGCATCTCATCTTTGCGTATAGGATACTGAGTTCTCTGACAAACATCACACCGTTTCACATAGGTATGTGCATCCATGTGAAGGGTCGGCCACCAGAAGCCCGCAAATAGTATTGCCTTGATCACCCGATCTGGTCCAAAGTGTCCTCCTGCTACACCTTGGTGAGCAGTTTCCAAGATCTTGAGATATTCACTTTCATGGACACATAATCTCAGGTAACCATCTTTACCATGCTTGTATAGATTATCACCAATGAGTGAGTAATCCTGGGCTTCTTGTTCTAAATTCCTTTTCCTAGCCAGAGTCATGTCTGGAGGGAATGTTTTCGTCCTCAGGAAGGATGCTAGTGGTTCACTCCAATCTGGCACTATGGACACTTGATAAAGAGTGGCATGTTCCACAAGTGGTTTAGTGCAACAGATTGGGCATTCCTTGCACAACTTTTGGACATCAGCCTCCATAGTAGGCCAATGCACTCCGAGTCTCCTTAGTGTCTGTAGGGTTCGTTGTTTTGAGTAATGTTGCTCTAATGCACCTACATGTGCTAATTGCAACCATTTAGCGCACTCATCCTCTTCCACACAACAAGCCAAGATCCCTTGATCTGTGTGCTTGTACATACTACCTGCCATGATGTGATACTTTTGGGCTTTTACTACCTCTTTATCCTGTGTGTTTATTACTGGGTGGTTAGGTCCGTACGTCAATACTGGCACTAATGGCTTAGCCCACTGTGGCACCACTTGCAAATTAAACAGGTAAGCATCAGGAAGGTCATCTAAGACTCCTTGTGGGGCTTCGCCCGATGTGAGCCTAGAGAGATGATGTGCTCTCAAATGAGTCTTCCCTTTCCTTACCACAACCTCGAAATCATATTCCATTAGGAGGAGAAACCATCTTACTAATATTCCTGTATTGCATGGCTTGTTTACGAGATATAGCAGTGCCTGATGGTCAGTAAAAAATTTAAACTTATTTGCAAGCAAATAATGTCTAAACTTTTTAACTGCATATACCATGCCTAATCCTTCTCTCTCCGTAGTGGTATAATTTCGTTCAGCTGCATTGAATTGTCTACTAGCATAGGCAATTGGAAGATCCATATTACCTTCACTGGTAGGCTGCGCGAGTACACACCCAATAGCATAATTGGATGCATCAACATGAACATGGAAAGGCTTATTCCAATCTGGTGTGGTCAAGATCGGTGTTGAACATAATCGCCGTTTAAGCTCATTGAAGGAATTCTCACAGTCGTCAGTCCACTAAAAGTTAGTCAAAAGTCCATACAGAGGCTTTGCTATGATGGCATACATGTGTATAAACCGACGGTAATAACCACAATGTCCCATGAAAGCTTGTACTTCCTTGACATTCTTTGGCCTAGGTAGCTCCGCTATGGCTCTCACTTTTTCTTCATCAGTGGATATGCCATTCTTTGACACTATGTGTCCTAGAATCTTGCCTTGCCTGACCATAAAAACGCACTAGTCTGGGTTCAGACAGACTTGATATTCTCTACATTGTCAAAGATTTGTCTGAGTTCAGGAATATGGGTTTGTCTAATGTTGGAATGAGCACAAAGATCATCAACATAGACTTCTAAATTCTTCCTCAGGAACTCTTTAAATACATGGCACATCAACCTCTAGAAGGTAGCTGGTGCATTGGTAAGCCCAAATGGCATTACTCTAAAGGCAAAAATGCCCCATTCAGTGGCAAAAGGCGTCTTACGCTGATCTTCTGGAGCTATGGCTACTTGATTGTAGCCCAAAAATCCATCAAGGAAGCTGTACACTTCCTTGCCTGCTACTCTTTCTAAGAGATGTTCTGTGATAGGAAGCGGATAGTTATCTCGAATTGTGGCTGCATTAACCTTCTTCAAGTTAATGCATACACGTAGCTTTCCATTCTTCTTGGGCACCACTACAATGGGGGATACCCACTCAGTGTGCTCAATTTCATAGATGAATCCAGCTTCAACCAGTCTATCTATCTCCTCTTTGATCTTAGCGGCATAATTATCATTATAAGTGTATGGCTTTTGCTTAGAAGGTTTGGCATCTGAGGTCATGGGGATAGTGTGTGAGCATATGTCAGGGTCCACTCCTTTCAAATCCTTGTAACTCCAAGCGAATACATCTCTGTATTCTCTTAGCAAGGCTATTAGCTCTTGTTCTTCCTCTTCTGTCAGGTCATGGCCTATGTACGTGCATCTTTCTTCTCCTTCTTCTATGGCCACAACTACTTTCTTGGTGGTTTCTTTGTTATCATAGGCCTCCCCTGATTGTGCTTCTCGCTTAGGCATTCTTACCATGACTCTCCTGTCATCTATCTCATACTTTTTAAAGTTTTCAGGGACCTCAAACAAAGATTCTTCCTCTTCTGGTGTGACTTCTCTCTTCTTTCTTTTCTTTCCTTCTTCCTTCGGGGTCACATGTGTGGCTAGCCTTACATCATTTGTAAGTTCTCCATACCTCTGGGGTTGAAATTCTACTTCATAAAAGTATTCTTCATCTGATGCAAAAGGTGGGTCCATGATGATTGACTCTAGATCGGAGTCACTTGCATCCTCAAATGCATCAAGGCTAGGTTCACACTCTTCTAACACTACCTCTCCCATGATCGACTCTATGGAGAAGACTGAAATGTCATAGCCATCCTCGTCACAGTGGGGTGTCCATTGTTCTTCATTGATGGCTACATCCATTGTTGCTAGGATTTCTGCCCAGCCGTGGGGTTCAAATTCTTCGTCAGGAAAGACTACAGGTGCATAGGCTGGGTCTTGAATTGATCTATGTGTTTCTTTTGCACTTACCTCTCTGGCTTTTTCTCTCTTCTCGTCTTCTATGCCACTTTGCACATCCATAAATGGGTATCTTCATGCATCCATGAGGATCCTGATCCTATGGAATGCACAGACTCTGTATCGTCTTTGGCTCTATGGATAGGATTCCACTGGATAGGAGGGACATCTCTATGAGAGTAATCTTTGAGATTCACTTTGGTCATAACACCTAAGTGTTGCAGGTACAAGGAATTGGTTCCCCAATCCTGTACCACTTGCAATTGTCGCATAATGGGCAGTCTTGTGCGGTGTGATTTGTGTATCTTCGTTTTATGGTGCAGTACTGGCTACTAGGATTTACTTGGGGTTGAACCATAATGGGACATACATTCGCCATATGGTCACCTCCACAAGTATAACATCTTTTCATTGGGGCAAATCTTGGGATCTGTTTGCTAGTGACACCTAATTTCTGAGCTACTTTCTCTGCAAGTTCCTCAATTGATGTGAATTGCGAGGAAGAGAGGCTAGAGGCACTATCTGAGTCTTTGTAAATTTTGGAAAGCTCGAGTTCTTCCCCTAGGTTATCCTCGATGTCAATGCACATGCGTACACACTCTTCTATGGTCCTAGGGTCCTTCAAGTACACATATGTTCTCAATTTGGTACTTAACAATCCATCCAAGAACAAAGCCACTTGCTTAGCTGGCATGGGTAACTCAGGGACAGGGCATCTCTCCAGGTATTGCCTAAATCTTCTTCCAGCAAAGTCTCACGGTTTCTTGAGGGGTTTGCTTGAAGGTGTGAATCAGCAAGGACGTGTTATGTCTTATGCCACTTTTAGAGAATTCGATAATGAATGCCTCTAGAAGTTGGTCTATGCTCTTGAAATGCCTCTTGTTTAGTGGTTGAAACCATGTCAAGGCAGTGTTCCTAAGGGTTAGACCAAAGGCATTGTACTGCGTGAACAGATCTTCAACTTGTTCAGCTCTCAAGACTTGCCTAAACTCGGCTACGTGATCGTAGGGGTCTCCGGTGCCATCAAACTAGTTTCTCATGGACTTCACTAACTGGGTCGGTCTCAAAGTCCTTGTGTGCTCTCTCGGTCTTGGCAGAGGGAACTCATCCGTATTTCTTTGATTGCTTGGAGCTCTAAGTACCTCAGGTTCTACTCTATTTGTTTCCGTCCTTGTTCTTTCTCTGCCCCCTGGGTTGGCAAAGCTTACTTCTGGCCTATCTCTACTTCTGTCTCTTTGAGTTCCATGAGCTTGGGATGTTCCAGCTCTAGGGTGACCATAGGACACGTTCGATCTTGGTTGGGGAAAAACAAATTCACCCTTCCAAGTGTAAGCATGTCTGTCATGCTCTGTCACCACAAAGATCCTCTCGGAAGCGTGATCTAAGTAGGTCACTCTGCCTGGGCTATCTGGATCTTTGAACTCATAGATCGTGATTGTTCCTACATCATTTGGCTTATCAGATTTATACCTCCAGAAGGCTTCATCGGTCTCTCGATTTAGGAGTAGATCTATGCTCTTATTATCCTGGGGAATCCACTCTGGGTTGAGGATTCTAGTAAGAACAGATTTCCCTCGAGGGGTCCTAGGCTCTATACCCATGTTTCCTTGCTCCAGGTCACCTATGTCCGTCTCAGGGATCACATTCCCGAATTCGTTTGTCGTCTCCGGGTGACTGGTGACTACGTATACAGTTCCTTCTTTATCCACGTATGCTCCGTTTTCAAACTTGACAGCTGGGTGTTCTAGTCCAATGGATTGGTCTAGATTTTTAATCTAGACCACAGATCTTCCTAGGCCGTCCTCATAGATGCTAGCACCTAATTGGTTGGTCCTCAGATATTCCAGCTGTGTCTTGTAGGGGCCTTCCACCCTATACAAATATGGCATACATGAACTTCCTGTGGGTCTGTCCATGCCTTGAGACATCTTTGATTCACTAGTCTCAGAGCTAGGATAATACAAGTGGTGGCTCAACTGCTGGGCCCAAGACCTAGCAGTGAGATTGACACTAGCCTCTGAAGATCTCAGACTTTGTCTATCTCTCCCTAGATGTGGTCCTGATCTAAGGTTCATATGCTTTATTGAGCAATCCCCAATTTTACCCAAGTACAACCTCGTTGCTGAGTTCTTTTATATCAGTTACTTGATTCTTTTTAGTCAATTATCGTGTTTAGGATCTTGTCTGATACCACGTTGTCAGGAATACTTGAGTATTTTTCGTACTTTAAGTTGATCGTTCCACGTTAAATTCTTTTCCTTTAAAGTTATCGATCACACACAAGTTAACTCTTGGGGAACTTGATTTTTTAGATAGTCTTTGACTTGTCTCGTGCCTATCGTTGTCCTGACTTACTTCTAGCACTATTCACATGTAGCCTAGGCTAGGAATTGACAGAGGGAGTTGAGAATCTTCCAACCTTGAGTTCCTCCCTTGGTTGCCCTTGTGTGCTCAGGAAGCGTGTTCCCAAGCTTGCACTTTCTCTTGCTTAGAATGCCCTTTGATGCTCTCAATAGATCTGTAAGAGTTCCAAAGTTAGCTCAAGACTTAAATTCCAAAGACAGAACCAATCACTTTCATTCATGTAACACAAACACCAATTTGCACTGTGATTTTTTGGAAAACCATTCTAGAGATCCCTGAATTTTGTTCCCCCTGGGTATGGTCAACTTAAAAATACCCTATCTAATAATCCTGATTTTAATTTAACCATAACTAGCGGAAGTTTTGGTTGTACTCCCCACGAGCTTTCCAACAAGACAAGAATCGCAGCAAACGGATTTCGTATGAGAAAGTTATGTCAGTTCAGGGTTCTAGTGCTAAAACGGGGTTCAAACAAGCTAACAGATCACAGGATTTTTCTCAAAAATACACGTGTAGGGACCTCACAAATCACTAATTACTAGACCAATATGCCCAGAAACTATCCCCAAAACTTGGAATAAAAGACCCTAATTTTTTTTGGCCGAAAAGCCTGTCATCGCGATCGATAGGTATGTCAATCGCGATTGACAGAGGTGTCCGTCGGGGCCTGTCGGTCGCGATCGACACGTCAATCGTGATCAATAGTGTCAATCACAATCGACAGAGTTGATCGTGGGTCCTGTCAATTGCGATCGATGGTGTCAATCGTGATCGACACGGGTTCCGGGATTTCCGCTGTAAATTCAGTCAATCGGGGCTGTGTCCGTCGCGATGGACACGTGGCAACGCGTAAAAATCAGTCAATCGCCAAAATTCAGTCGGTCGCGATCGACGGTGTCAATCGCGACTGACAGGGGTATCGGTCGTGGCTGTTGATCGCGATCGACGGTGTCAATCGCGATTGACAGGGTCCTACGTGGCAATCAGTCAGTCGTGGGGTCTGTCGGTCGCGATTGACAGGGTCTGTCGGTCGCGATTAACAGATGTTGTCGATCGTGGCTGTCGATCGCGATCGATGGTGTCGGTCACGATTGACAGAGAAACACAGAATTTTTCAATTTTGTTTAGTGATTTGGAATGTGCTCTTTGTGCTTGTCCTAGTGGTGCACTTAGCTTTACCAATTGGTCGAATTTTTTGTCCATCGCGATCGACAGAGGTCGGCGACACAGAGACAGTTTCTGAGTTTTTCCGTACCTGCGCAGCGTGCTGGAGGGGATGATACAGCTGGATCCTGCAAGAAAACTCAACAAACATGCAAGAACAATGCACACAATATTGCTCTCTCGCTCTCTCTCACGAGTGGAATGAGGGAAATGGAATGGAGAAGGTGATAAGATCAAAACTGAAAATTTTCGCGATGATGGAGATGGAGGTGGGAGATGGTGATGATGATGATGGTGATGATGGTGGTGAGGTAAGAAAGAGAAAAATAAGAAAAGTTCAGAAATTACCTACAACACCAACATCTCAAATCTACGTCTTACCATCACACGCTCGTCCTCAAAGCTCGATCCCCGGCAACGGCACCAAAATTTGGTGTAGCTCAGTGATGAGTAGCACCTCCTTTAATGTCAATCCGGGAAGACGTGAGGATGGTATGAAGACCTCGAGCAAGTGAAGGCACAAGTGCGTGAGTGAGAAGCACACTAGCATGCACACACATACACACACACGTGTGCACACACGGCAAGACAAAGAGTGAGAAGCAATGGAGTTCTTAGATTACTTTCAAAAAGTTCTTACAAGTTCATATCAATTACAAGCTAACCTCAAAAATGAGCTCTCTAGCTCTATTTATAGTTTTTTACTAGGTTTTGGCCGTGTCCAGACCTAGTGTCGGGCCTAGTTAAAAATTAGATTCTCTACCCTATTTGGAGGTTCAAACGAAGTCTAAAAAAATGTGAAAACTGACAAGTAGGTACTTCTGAAGCTCCTCAAGCTCAAGGACTCCTTGGCTTGCACAAAATGAAGCTACAAAAATATGAAATGGTATTTACAATGATTTTTAGTGATGAAAATCACTATTTTTGTAAGGATTCTACTAACATTTTGACATACATTTCCTGGAGCTCCCTACTTGCTCCTTCTCCTTGTGTGTCCACCTCTTTGATATGCATTAGTGTCTTGAAAAAATATTGGCCTACTTGCCCGATCGTCGTTGACTGCTCTGTCTGCTTGTGCTTTCTCTTCTCTCTGACTCCCTTCGTAAGCTTCCTTGCCTTGTGAGTCCTTCAGTTCCAACATATGCAGACACCCTCTTTTGGAAACGATCTTTACTTTGTGACTTTCATCGATGATTTTTCCAGACATGCATGGGTATATCCGTTGAGAGAAAATTTTGAAGTGTTATGTGCTTCAATCAGTTTTCGATTTTGGTTGAAAATCTGTTAGCATGTAAAATGGGCACCCTCCGTTCTGATTGAGGAGGGGAATATATGTCTTCTGACTTTAATGCATTTTTTGGCTAAATGTGGGATAAAACATCTGTGTATAGTGCCATATAAACCTCAAGAGAATGGAGTTGCTGAACGGGAGAATAGGTCATTCATGGAGATGGCAAGGTGTACGATCAAGACTCAGGCCTTACCACATAGTTTCTGGCTTGAGGCTATCATGTGTGCAGCATATGTACTTAACAGGTGTCCAACTAAAGCACTACAGTCTACCACTTCATATGAAGCTTGGCATCATCCCAAGCCATTTTTTGCTCATGTGTGTGTTTTTGGTTGTCTGGCATATGCATTAGTGCCTGAACAACATCAGATGAAATTGAATGAGAAAGCAATAAAATGTATTTTTGTTGGGTACATTTCTAAAAGCAAAGGCTATCGTCTGTATTGTCCACATACTAAACGCATTTTGGTTAGCCATGATGTTGTCTTTGTGGAAGATGCTATTCAGCCTTTACTTTCATGTGCAAAGGAGACATTTGTTAGCTCCAAACACATGTATGATAGTTTGCTGCCTCTTTTTATAGGTGGACAGTCTAGTGCTCATCCTAATGAGGCAACTTCTCAACCTTTGTAGGTTTCATGTGATAACGCACATCATCCCATTTCTGATGCAGATATACATGATGCAATTGTTGATGAGAGAGTTGATATTGAGGAGGCAAAAAATATGCCAAAATGGTTCGTGCAGACTTTGCATGATAGCAAATTAGATGAACCTCTATCATACCTTACTCACTCAGGCACTCATAGTGCCTCTTTTGCATTAGATTGCTATGCTATGGCTACCTCTAGTCTCTGTGATGAGAATGAGCCTGTTTTGTTTGATGAAGCACAAAACTCTGAAAATTGGATGGCTCCTATGCAATCAGAATATGATGCTATCATGAAAAATGGTACCTAGTCTTTATGTGACTTGCTTCCTAGCAAGAAGGCCATTGGCACTAAGTGGGTATACAAGGTAAAGCGTAAGCTTGATGGAACAGTTGACAAGTATAAGGCTAGGCTTGTTGCAAAGGGTTATGCACAAGAAAGAGGCATTGATTTTGATGAAACCTTTGCACCTACATGCTGAATGATTGCTATTCGTAGAATTTGTGCACTTGCAGCTCATCATGGTTGGAATGTACATTAGTCGGACATTAAAATAGCATTTGTGAATGGTGACTTGCATGAAGAAGTATATGTTTTTCATCCCCGTGGCTTTATGCAGAAAGGGCATGAAAACCAGGTGTGCAGGTTAAAGAAGGCATTATATGGTTTAAAGCAAGCACCACGTGCTTGGTATGAAAAGATACATGCCTATCTGATTGCACATGGTTTTGAGAATAGTCCAATTGAGAGAACCTTATACGTTAAGCATGCAAATGATGTGCTTCTAATCATTGTGGTCTATGTTGATGACATGTTGCTCACTGGTCCTACCGAAAAGCATTATGCTGATTTTAAGGCTGATTTGCATGCCTCATTTGAGATGTTAGATTTGGGGAACTTGCATCATTATTTGGGCATTCACTTTATGCAAGTTGATGGTAGAAGATCTTTTTGTCACACAAAATATATTGACACATTATTGTAGCATTTTGGCCTTGAGAGCTGTAAACCTATTGCCATTCCTATGGAGACACATTTACGGTTGAGTCTTCATGATTTTGGAGAACCATTTGATGCTATTCTCTATCAACAAGTTGTTGGATGTTTGATTTACTTATGCATTACTCGGCCAGATATTTAGTTTGTTGTCTTACAGATGAGCAGGATTATGCATTGCCTAGGTGTCAAGCATTGGCAGGCAGTTAAGTGCATCTTTCGCTACTTGAGTGGTACCCGGCTACTTGGATTATTTTATCCCAAGGGGCAATGACTACCGCCAGATTTGCATGTATTTTCTGACGGTGATTGGGTTGGTTGCTATGACACTTGTGTGTCCACTAGTGGCTTTTGCTTCATGCTTGGTAGCTCATGGATATCTTGGTTGAGCAAGAAGTGGCCTACTGTGGCCACTTCTAGTTGTGAGGCTGAGTATAGGGCAACTTTCACAGTGATTGTTCAGTGTGTGTGGCTCAGATGCCTTATGGCTAATTTGGGTGTTGGTCAGTCTTGTGCCACCACCATCTTCACTGATAGTCAGAGCGCATTGGCAGTTGTGAGGAACCATGTGTTCCATGCTTGCACTAAGCACATTGAGGTGCATTATCATTATGTCAGGGAGAGGTTCTTAGCTTTTTGCAAAGATTTGGGCTTACTTACTTTTTTGGATTGATTCCACATAGCTTGGCACTTCCTTATACACGAGTGCCAGCTCCTTGTTCACCACATCATTCCTAGGGGGGATTTGTTGATATATTTAGGTAATGATATAAACACACTAGGAGGTTTTTCCCCCTGGCTTGTATATACGCATATAGCCCTAGCGGGTCACTTATCTTTGTACATTCCAGTGGTAATACATTCAGTATTGTGTGTTGTGCTCCAAGGTTCTCCTTCTTCCTTGTTTTGTTTGCATGCTTCCGTCTCTATACATAAAGAAAGATTTGTGGTGTCATAATTTAGATTAGTATATTTAGATAAATGCATAGAATATATTCGTGAGAGATTAAGAGGATTTAAAGATTTAGATTAGTATATATGCATAAATACATAGGAAATTAGTTGTAGGGTCTTATAATTTAGATTAATATATACATAAATATATAAATAATTAAGATTTAGGGTTCTTTTGTCTACATAGATAGGTAGGCCTAGAATTAGGTTTTAGGAATCAGATTAGTATATATGTACATAGATACATTGAAAAGTAGGCTTTATGGTTTTTATATGGCTTTATACATGGATATAGAGATATTTAGGGTTCGATATTTTAAATTAGTATGTATATGTAAATGCATATAATATTTGGATTTTTGGATCTAGATGAGTATATATACATAAATACATTACAAAAATGGAGCTTCATTTATTTTTTATTATTCTACATAGATAGATAAATATAAAATTAGGGTTTAAGAATTTATGTTAGTATATATACATAAATACATAGAACTAGTTATAGGGTTTCAAAATTGAGATTAATATATACGTAAAGACATAAATAATTAAGATTTAGGGCTTCATCTAACATAGGTAGGTATAGAATCAGGGTATTAGGGCCTTCTGCATACTATTGCGTGTGAATTTGTGTTTGATTTTTGACAAAATAGATTGTTGCAAGAGAATCCAAAGATGTATCTATAGTGTTCTCCGTGGTTATATATTTGGTGTATCTTATTTTCAATAATCGAGAGATTTAAATCAAGTGCTTTTCTTTTAGATGTTTATCACAAGTTATTCCATAAAAGGTAGTTTTCAAATGTTGTTTGAATAGCTAAATATGAAATACCTAAGATATACATGAATATTAGTATGTGCTTAAGATAGTAGATGTCTATGGGTATGCATGTGTCTTTGTGGTTCCTTTGATACAACAAAAATAAACCCAAATATCTGGCGCTTATATGCCATATGACCATATTGAGTTGTTACAAAGTGAAATGTTATGACTACAAAAGAGCAATATAAGTATCTTTGATGGTTGAATAACTAACCAATTTAAAATTTTTTAATGAAGTTCGATGGCTTTATGATACCTTTGTAAGAAATCAAAATTTTAAAAGGAAGTAAATACACAAAACTTTCTATATTTTCAAGGGAGACTATCATGAAAACTTGCCCAAATCATTATATCTTAAATGGAAGCTAGTATCAAAATTTGCCAAAATTTTTATTTTATAAATAGAAGTGATCACCAAAATTCTTGAAAATATGTATAATTATAATATGATATACTTAGAGAGCTTGGCCCATATTTATATAAATTTGGGTGAGAGGGATGGTCTTAGTTTTTTCCCTAGATGTTATAGAAATTTTGTATCGAAGATGTAATACTATAGGAAACAGAATGTAGAAAGGTAACTTGTATCAGTTAAGTGCCCTCACTGCTACATAAAAAGACATAAGCACAATTTGGCATCACCATTTTAGGCATCTTGATTTGTTGTCCTCAAAGAGATGCAAAAAAAGGCATGGTAGTAGATTTACCTACATTTTCGAATTTACACGAACCATGTGAAGCTTGCATGATGGGCAAGCAGCAAAGGAAGGCATTTCCAAAATAGAAGATCAATAGAGCTCAAGCACCTCTAGATTTGGTACATGCGAGTCTTTATAATAAAATGTCTACAGATGCTTTTGGAGGATCTCTCTACTTTTTACTAATAGCCGATGATTTTTGTAGAAAGCTGTTCATGTATTTTATTCAAGACAAGGATAATGCATTTGAAAAATTTAATGTTTGGCACAAAGTTTCTATATGGAACAAGTAGAAAGTTGAAGAAATTTTGTATTGATCAAGGAGGAGAATTCTTATCGGTAAAATTCAACACCTATGGCAATGCTCATGGAATCAAGAGGTGCCTTACGAAAACCCACACACCCCAACAAAAATGACATCGTTCAAAGATGAAATAGATCAATAGTTGAATAAGTCACACATAATACACAACTTGATTTCTACTAGAAGCTGATGTTCTCTCTATTACAAGTGCAGATGGCTTCTGAGGATTTCGAAGCAAATGTTCAAGAAGAGGTGCTAGAGTTCCCATTACAGAGTGTGACAAAAGCCAAAGGCCATTGGTTTCGATAGGATCAGCTCGTTGGGGATTAACGCTTCTTAGTGACAATAAATATTATGGACACTGACCATCAATTCCCTGTAATGTCTCAAGATTTCAAAGTTGTACATGCTCCCATCGACGATGGTTATAATGAAGAAAGCAGATATTCAAAAGTACTTCGAACTACCAATCTACAAACCGGACTTCTAGCGATGCATACAAGTGATGAATACCCTCCAACCGGCTTTTGCATGACCCGTCAGTGCTAGAATCAAGAGTTTTAGATGCGGTAGGAGAATGGGTAATCATCCATTTTTACTCATGGCTTGATCAAAGAAGCTTTTGGATGGGAAAAGGATGGAAACACAGTTTTGAAAGATGAAAGCCGAGGGACTAAGACACGAACATTCACGAACATCAATCGTATCGATATAGAAGAAGAAGTCTGTCTGATTCATCAACATTTTTGCGTTCCAAATATTCATCGATACACCGCACCATAGAAAATCATAGTGCAAATGCTATCTCATGCTATCAAACAGATGAGTAATCAAGTAAACATGATGCCATACATCCAAGAAAATCTTTTTGAAGTTAAGAAGCAGTGGAACCATAAAAAGTTCTTGAACGAAAGCATCGCCCTGACAATACTTATCTATCATGAACTAGGTATTCGAGAACATTTGAAAGAGATGCCCTCGTCTGCAGAGATGGCTAAGTATGCTAAGTTAGCCACGGTCCCCAAGAAAGAAAAAGGGAGTAAAAGTTGTGGAAGAAGCTGAAACCATCTCTCAAGCAAGAATGAGAGGCACCAAACGACTACGAGAAACAATGAAGGCAAAAGAAGCCCTTCGAGCTTCAAAGAGGATACATGTACTTCCAAGGACAAGAATAGAAGACAATACACCAATCATGGAAGAGGAACTAACCCAAGCAATGGAAGCAACTCATCAATACATGGAAGGTCAGGTAAACTTTCCGGTCCAAGGGCATCATTACCACTAGTCTCATGAAGACACTGAACAAAGAAAGAGGTTGAATAAAGTTCATTGATATAGATAGTTGGGATTGACCAACTCTATTTCATCGTCCGATACGCAAGAAGAGCAAGAACCATCTATGATGAATGTGGACATTAAAAGTGACTCAAAAGATGATGGTCAGTGGGAGGAATTGAATCAAGTCCCAGATAACTTTGAGGTGGAAGGTACAAAGGTAGATCAAACTACGGATACTATCAAGGACACAACAGGGCAAGGCTCATCTCAAGAAGAAGTTCTCATACTCAAGATGAATGAGGAGATAAACATTAAAATTACAGAGACTTGCTTAGATGGCAAAGCCCTAGTGATAAATCAAAAGGAAGATAAAGAACAGGAAGAGATGGAGGAACCCGATCCATTCACACCAATAAGGGTGGTTGCAAAATCTTCTAATTTTGACGTTATCTTTCAAGGAAGTGCCACAAAGGCAACCACAAACAAAGAAGAAGAAAGAGAGAGAGAAGTGCAAATTCAAATACGACAACCACACAATGAAACTATACATGTGGATCGAGGCAAGGTTGTTCGAACAAGAGAAGAACCAAGTATCCCCAAGACATGGTTGAATGTGGATGTAGCTCAATTAAAACTAGTCGTGAAGCAAATGACACAAACGGCTATGGATACTCAACAACAAATGCTCGAAGCCGATGCAGACTATGACAAGGCTATGAGAGAGAGAAGCCAATTCCAGGTAATAAGTGACAATTTGTCTGCACAATTAACTCAAGCTCAATAGGCACTCTCAGCCAAGGAATCAGAAGCTTAGGAAGCTAAGGACAAATGCACCATGCTAACAACGAAAAACCGAAAGCTTCAAGAGCAACTCAAAGAGTTACAAAGCAAATATGAAGTTGGTGTAGGTGGTGAAGTGAGGTGTGTGGGTGGAGGGAATGCAAAATGCACTACTCCTGGAGAGCATGTAAGCACATGAACACATTAAAGCACATTACCATAATAGACACATATCACCAAGCCTCCATATCATCACTAGAAACTACAGTAGAATCACAACAGCAGCAAGCATGCAACATAATAGAGCACAAGACAACACCAACTAGAACAAGCAAGTGTAACACAATCTGTATAAGCCATTAAATAATCATACCACTTATCCTACAACACAAAATAATGGAACAACAGTATTCAGCCTCCAAGTGTTCTCACATAAGTAGCATAAGCAAACAGCATAAGGTCTCTACGAGCTCTAAGACTGCACTCACTCTCAGCTATAGTCTCCTGTAGTGTGCAGTATATGTTATATATCATATCCCTTCTCTTTAGTTTTCCCCTTTTTATAGGAGAGAGATGATGAACCGATACAATAGGGAAGTCTGTTACATGGGAGTAATGGGAAGTTCAATGCATTAGGCGGTTTCATTTGTCAGCCTAGCCACCGCTAGTACCAGACTTTGTCGTGTAATCATGAGTGGCTGGGCCCCACTTGGCCGCCTTGTGAGGTCAGCTTGTCTGGGCATGCCTTGGGTATGCAGTCGCCCAACTCTACCATCTGGATGTGTTGGTGCCCAACTCTAGATTTTTGGACGTCTTGGCGCCTAACTCCAGATTTTGGACGTCTTGGCCCCCAACTCCAGATTTTGGACGTCTTGGCACCCAATTCCAGATTTTGGACGTCTTGGCGCCCAATTTGATATTTGGTTCCTTGGTGCCATCCTTTACTGTGTCCTTCAAAAATTTTTTCTACAGGTTGCCCGCCACTAGTGTCTCTTCGTCTTGGAGAGAAAGGAAAAATGAATAACTGAGGTGTTACAAGAGAATAAATGGAGTGATTACATCGGATATAGCAAGAGAGAAAGTGGAGTGAATACATCATGAACTGCCAAATATAATTATGAGTTCTGCCGTACAAAATAAAGTTCCATGAAGAGTTATACAACTGGTGCAAAATAAAAACTATGACACTGTGCAACAATAAGATAAAATACTAGGAAACTTGACAGCCAAAAAATAATGATCTATGTCCAAATGACACTAATGCTAGTCACATACAGGCTCCTTCCCAAGCCTTCGATGCTTAGCTGAAGTGTCCTCTTGTTCTTCAATTGGAGTAACTTCTTGGTCTTTTTCTCCTGTTGCTGGTGTTGGGCTGATGTCCTCCGTGTCAGAAGATGTGAGCAAAGCTTTTAATGCTCTAAATTTGGATTTTAGTGCATCCCTTTACCTCTTTAGCAGTGCATTTTCAGCCAAGAGTTTCTTGTTAGCTGATTTAAGGTTCTTATTTTGAGCCTTCAACTTTGTGGTCTTTTCTTCTTCATCATGCAGAAATGGTTCTAGGTTTTGTACCTTCTTTTCAAGCCTATTTGCATCCCTGAAGTGTCCAGACAATTCGACAATCTACATGTACATATCCTTGTTGACGAGACTTACTCTAAGACACTCTTCATTCAACATGTTAGCATGAGTGCGTAGCCAATTCTCTAAATCCATGCAAGCCTGCCTATCTTCCATAAGTTTGTTAGTAATCTCAAAAAATCTATTTTTAGCAACATCCATCTGGCACACATTCTAGAAGTGATCGGGAACTAAGGGCCAGATATGTTTTTGTACCTCTCATTTGTGGATAGTTGTTGTTGCTCTGCACTAGATGCATCAAGAAATGGGTGTGGAGGTAAATCTGTAGCGGGGTTATGTCAGGAAGGAGAGAACCAGAATGGTGGTGGAAAGGGTAGTATTTCGAACGGGGGTTGTTGAATAGAGGTTTGAGGTTGCGTAGGTGGGAGGGGTGTATTATTTTGGGGGCTACATGTCGATGCTGGTGGGAGTGGCGAAGGAGGATGTGATGGGGCCGGTGGTGATGGGGAATGGGGCGGTGCAGGTTGTGGAGGGGAAGGTGGTGGTGTGGGACATGATGGAAATTGGAGATGAATTGGGTCGATAGGTGGATCAATGGTGATGGGAGTGGATATGGTGGAAGTGGGAGGGGGAGTGGGGGTGGAATGAGGTGGGGCAATGGGTGCAATAGGTGCGTCTGAAGTGTGTGGGGTTTGTGAAGGTGGGGGGGTTTGAATGGCAGAAGAAGCTTTTCTAGATGAAGTAGGCACTAGTTTTATAGGCAGAAAGGGGATGTTGGCTGATGTGCGTACCTTTTTTGATGCTCGAGCATATCCTTGCTGGTCGATTGGAAGAGTATGGAGGAGCTCCCTGGAATCTTTCTGAATCTTTGCTCTTCGTTTCTTGCGAGGGTGCGCTGCATTTGGATGTTTAGATGATGTCGGTCGCGACACGTCTTTTGAATGGAGGGCTGCGAAGTACCTATATATGTACAACATAATGTGACCTCCTACCACCTTGAAGGTAAGAGCCCTCTTCCCTACCTGCTGCCCATATCTTTTCTTTCGTTCGGCGAGCGTCTGCAGGAGAATTTTATGATATGGGTAGGGCTTCGCTTGGACGAAGCACAGAAGGGGTTCACATATTTTTACATCAGTGAAATGTAAATTATCCTTGAGGAGGAAGAATGCCTTGAATAATAGTAGCCGCTTCATCATTACCTCACTACAATTCGTAGTCAAGAAACTAGTCGTACATGCCTGCAATATCTCGTGAATGGGTAATTTGGCATAACTGCCTGGCTTCTTTGTTTCTGGAATCCCTTGTGTTCTCAACATAAGGGCTAACTTGTCTTTAGTGATTCTACCTCCAGAAAGGGATGGAAAGGATTTGAAGAGTGTTAAGATCTCCATACCACAATTCTGAGGGTCACTGAGTGAGGGGAGCTTGGCATTTGCGATTGTGAGTAATCCCATATTATTCAATTCTTCTAAAGTAAATGAGTTTTGAAGCTTACCGCAAATGCTTAAATCTAACTTTAAAGAGATCTCTCCTGGAATGGAGATGATAATTTCAGTGGTGGTGGCCACGTTTGCTGAGGGTGATGATGTGTTACTTGCTTGCGTAATTGTTGGAGATGTGCCCTCATTTTCATGTTCATCATCTAGTGACTCTGATTCCGAATGATTCTCCTATGAGATCACATAGAGTTAATCGCTGGAGTCACCGTGGGAGGAGGATTGCCCTGATTCACTCTTTGTATCAGTTTTAAATTCTGAAAATGTTTTCTCAATTTCTACTGAAGATGATGCCATGAGAATAATCCCTGTGTATTTGAGTGGTGAATAATGTGCAGATATATATCAAATTGCAAACTAGCAGGTTCAATGGCAGATCTCTGTAGTAAACCCTGATAGCAGTATGATGGGGTAAGCGTTTGGTCCAACCACACAATCCATAAGCTGGTGCAGATTGGTCAAGCCTTAGGTAGGATCAATCTTCAAATGGACAGCTCTATTCCAACGGGCATGTAGCATTCAGGGGTAGGCAACTTCAGGAGCAAAGCAGGTCTTCTTCAGAGATGAATAACGAATAGGAGAATTATTACCTGGAAAAATAAATCCCTTATGTAATTAATGTTCGTCTTTGCAACCATTGAAGAGATTCCTCTACTCTTTAGAGGTGTATGGCCTTCTATCAGTCCGATTTTCTTTAATCATCCATCTCTCTTTCTTCTGTAAGTTCTTCTTAATACACTGCTTCGCTCCCTTCTACTGTGTCCCAGTCTTCAGAATATCGCAGGAAGCAATCTTCTGTCGTTCTGTATAATCGAGGTGAGATACGTTGGGTTGAAAATAGACACCTCTCTGTGGGGTCAAAGGGGTGACTGATGGATGGTTAGTCATTAGCTGAAGTGTTCTGGCGCTGAGGGTTGAGGAGGCTGCGAGCTGAAGAGTTCTGGCGCTGAGGGTTGAGGGGGCTGCGTTGAGGTTTTAATGGTTGTGAACTACGAGTAGAGAGGGTGCAGTTTATAGGAGCATATCGGTGGTGTGGAGGGATGGTAGCCATCAAAAGGTAGCCACCAAAATTAGAGGTCAGTTATCTAAAAATATACTTGGATTGTTGGGAGTTCGCTTAGTCATATTCCTGGAGGGGAGGGGAGGTCGCCTCTATCTATACTTCTTCCTTCGTCTGATGAAGGCGCTTTCTGTTGGGTGGTCGCCTCTAACCTTGGATGAAATTTAAAGATTGCCTATGGATTCTTGATGTGAAGAGTTCTCTGGTCCATTATGTGATCCTGATGATATCGCCCACTGCATATACTTTATCTGTTATTTTGTCATTTACCAATTTGTTAAATATGTGGATATGATACCATAAAGTAGGAGGGGAAGGGGAGGTTTCCAATATTTGGAGTTAGAAGTAGGAGGGAGGAGGATCGCCCTAGGTGGAGGAGGTGATGAGTTAATTTATGAGAGTAGAGGTGGAGGAGGGTCGCCCTAGGTGGGAGGAGGGAATGCCCTAATTTAGGAGAGTAGAAGTGGGAAGGGTTGCCCATGGTGGGAGGTGGAAGGTAGGTCTCCAAGGAGGAGGAGTCACCAAGGACGAGGATGTAGGTCGCCTAGGAGGAGGGGCCGCCCTAGTAGAGGGAAGGAGTGGAGGGGTGGTCACCCTAGTTAGGCAAATTGGAGGAGAGGTTTCCATGGTGTATGAGGGGAGGGATGGAAGGGTCGTCGTCTTAGCATGAGGGAGAGGGAGAGGAGAGGGAGATGTAGTTCATTGAAGATGATGAGAGGTGGGGGAATGTGGAATGGCATTGACTTTGGGCAGTCCTTTGTGTAATGATCCCGTGTTTCAGGATAGTTTTTGCATGGTGGGGCATCCTCAGGAAGTGAACATTTACTTTGGAAGTGTCCATACTCCCCACATCTGTAACACATTATAGGCCTAGGTGGTCAGTTCTGATGAGGCCTACCTTCTTGCCATTGAGGTCCTTGATTGGTGTAAAAAGTTGTTATAGGAGGTGTTGTAGTGGATGGTAAGGGTGGTTGCCCTAACAAGGAGGACTGAGCCACCCCTACCCATTGAGCTGCTGGTGGTTGTCCTGGCATCATAGCCTGATTTCCAAGACCCTTCAAAAAATAAAAATCCTTGGCCTCATGGCCACCCTTTCCACAAAACTAGCATGTTAGCCTCCTTGGACATTCCTGTGATGTGTGTCCTTGAGTACTACAGAGAGAACACCATAGTCTCGTTCTTACCTCCCTTAATGTTTTGAGTTCTTCAAGCTCTTGCCGTATTTGAGTGAGACCTTCCGAAGTACCCTTGTCCTCTTCTCAATTTCTTTGAAGCTTTAAGGTCTCTAGTTCCTTTCTCAAGGTTGTCACCATGTCTTCATCTTGGGGGAAAGTCTTTCCCGGATGTGTTCCAAAATGAACCCGTGCAACCTCAATCCTTGTGGCAACTGCTTCAAATTCTCTCAAAGTGGCATCTGGTCTCAGAAGCTCTCTCAGCTTCTGCTGTGTGGATTTCGGCAAGGCTTTCTCCACCCACTTCTTAACAAGGAAATCCCCTGGTGGTTGCAGCAATCTTGCCACGAGTGACCTTGCCCGCATCATAAGTTCTGAAAATGATTCTCCCATATGCAAGATTAGATTCTCAAGTTCATCTAAAGTTCTTTCTGTAGAGTTTCCTGGTCGAAATGCATCTGTAAATTCGGTCCTCAATGCTTCCCATGTTTGGAGATGGTTTTCCGCATACTGGTTGAACCATTTGTCAGCCAATCCTTCAAGTGTTGATGGAAAGAGAGCAAGGAAGGCGTCTTGTCGTTGTTGTAAGCCCCTGCTCTTACAAATTGAAAGAAATCTTCGTACATGATCTTCAGGATCTTCATTAGCACCACCATGAAATGAAGAAAATCTAATATTTATCCTTGACAAAAGAGCGGAAAGTTCCTCTACCATAGCCTTATTAAGCAAAGTATCTTGAGGTAAAGTCTTTTGAGTGTTAGCCTTGTCGTCTAACCCTTCTATTCTAGAAGCTAGGCTTGAGGCAGATAGACTTCTTATGGGTGTTAGGTAAGGATCTAGCCTTCTTCTGTGGTAACTTTTGATTGGTGTTTTCCTAGGGCTTAGCTGCTTCTCTTTGCTAGCTCTGGTGTGGGTCATGGACCATCAAAAATTTGTTCTACAGTTGGTGAAGCTGAAAAGGCAAGAATGAATGCCAGAAGTAAGCTGCTTGAAAGTCAAATCAAAGTATATATGGAGGAAGCAAACAACCTAAGAAATCGGAATAAAGAACTGATGACTACCATACTATACAAGCAACCCATCAAAGCACTATAAACGATCGCAAGCGACACAAGGGCATTGAAAGATCAAATCACAAAGTATGAAGATCAACTAAAAAAAGAGCAAGACATCATAGAGGAATGGGAGAAGAGATATATGTACAACAGTAATGAACTTAGGAAAAAACGGAAGGTGGCAGAGACTAAAATCATTGAATAGTGTAATGAAGATTCTAATCAAATGGCTGCCATAGGAGAGGAACTCTTGAAAAACAAGGAGACAATCACGTGAGCCAATGATGAACTCAAACAAAAGGATGAACTAATTGCAAAATTAAAAGCTCAAATAGAACAACAGGTAGTAATGGGGACACCAGTAGTTCCAAGCTCCACAGCGGCTACTGAGGAGACTAAGGTACATCCTCTTTCTCCCCCATGCATCATTCACCGAAGAGGGAAGAAGCAGAGCCACACACTGAAAGACATAATTGGGTTATTGCAGAACTAAGCCGAAATAAGAGGGCATTACTGGTGTCCCAGCTTACGGAGCAATTTGAAGAACAGGTTGTCAAAATAATGAAAGAGGCAAAGATTGAGAGCAAGAACCTGGAACAAGTTTTGAAGCCTTTCAATATTCCTTACGGATTACTCAAAGAAGAGACACGCTAATATATTAAGAAGACCACGAATAAAGAACGAGATAGTGATCTCCAATTCAATCTACAGACATTCAGATACACACAAGAAGAATTTGATCAAACAAATCCTATTTGGAGATGCAAATTTTTGGAAAAGAATCCTACGTTGCGGGCGCACTGGGAATTGGCACCGTATGTGCTTCAAATCAATCCATCTTTTTTCCCAGTACCTAGACGACGCTCTTGGATGCAATTTTGGGAAGCACAATGCCAGGATAGCTTAAATAATACATGGTTAAACTATACCCTATTACCTAGTCCACCATGCAACTATTTACCGATAGAAGAATACATGGTGAAGACCATCAAGTTTTGGATCTCCAGATATGCAACAGTATCAGATTTAGCAATTAGGATGACAAACAAAATTTTGAGTATGCTACTTAGAGTATTAAAGGTATTCCAACACGCGCAGAACACATTTTTGAATTTCATGAGAATTAACCAGGGACCAGATGCTCTAGTTTTTTTATCTATCTACTACCCATAGTCATTTAACACTCATGGCCATCTATTCGAGGCTTATGTTTTTTCCAAGTCCATACAAACAAACATTCGAAGAAGCATTCTTTACAAGATTTTCTTGAAATGGACTCGGAGATCTTTGTCAAAATATCTTCTAACTTAAATGTGTGACTAGTGGCCTACGAATTAAGTTTTTTTGCAGACCATAGACAGGCACCAGATGACAGAGTGAAGTCAAACCAATGGAAAGAACTAATGATATGTCAAGCAAATTTGCTTAATCATCAAGAGCAAAAAGTTATACAAACATATGCACCTCACCACAAAAAACCTATTGAGGACGACAGAGTTCAAGAGAAGGGACGTGTGGAAGGAGAATCGAGCAAAAAGGGAAGAAGAAGAAGAAGATCAAAGACCAAAACAACTCAATAGAGAAGTAGTTCAAGAAGTAAGAACCACCTATTACCCAAAGCCCCGTAGGGCCACGCATCAGGCTACAACACAAAAGGACCAGGTCCCAAAAAATGGAAACAAACATAATAACGAGGACATTTCATGGGAGGTTTCACAAAGCTTCCTCATCCACAAGATGCATGCATCTGAACCTCTAATCCCTCCACTTAATGCGTGCGATGAAATGAATAGGCTAAAGAAATGCATCAGGTCCCTGAGGATGCCAAAGAAAATTTAAGAATAGATCCTTTGAAACGTAACGCTAGCTTAGACGAGAGGTAAGGCCGACCAAGTGATGCATGTAGTGCAAAGAAGTAAACAGGCTCCAGACAATACAACATGGTCAAATATGTGAAGACAAAGTAATATCGAAAGTCCAAAAGTTAGAAAGAGGCAGAGGCTAAAAAGTTGAAGAGGGTGACTAAGAATATCACATTCTTAGCCACTGATGGTGTGCGTGGTAGCCCAACTTAACACAACAACCCAGATTTATGAATATAAGGAATACCAAGGGGATTACAGAAGGAAAGGATTTAGTTCAGATAAGGTAACAAATTCTTTGACAATCCTTAGCGCTTCTTCGACCACTGGGTGCATGTACTAAGGAGTTATAGACAAGCTATAGACAAAAAGCAAAGCCTGTCAAGGGACGACAGAGACAAAGAGGGGAGAGTGTTGCAGAGAAAGGAGGCACAAAAGAGAAGCCCCAAAATTTTCAAATTAATGAGCACAAATTTTCTTCTTCAAAATCCTATGAAATTCCCTCGAAGCTATGTAAATGCACTAGAGGAGTCCTCTGGATGCATAAGCCCCAAATCCTTGTAACATAACTCTTGTAAAATAGTAGGAAATCAGAGATTAGTCAATAAAGTTCTGGTCTCTTGTGTGAAAGGACCATTTTTAGGGCACATGTATATAAGTCATTTTGTGACTCTTGTAAGGGACTTTTTTGTCATTGTAAAGAAATAGAGGAGAAATTCTAATTTGCTTCTTTCCTACTGATTTCCTCCTTCTCCATCATCTTTTGTGTGTGTATAATGCTTGAAATGTGTGTGTAGACTGTTATGTATCCCTTCCCATCACTTTTGAACTAATGTAGTGTGTGTGTGAGCCATTACGAGTTGTGGAAAGAGTGTTGGTGTCTTTGGCCATTCACTATTTTGTGCATACCTTGAAGAGTGTTTGTTAAATTCGAGTGATAGATGCGTCTCGTCGAGAGCTTCGAAAGGAACCCGCTATTGGCCATATTTGGAGTTCGAAGCTAGGAGAAAAGTTTGAATTTGTGCTTGCTACTATAAATGGTATCACAACATGCATTTTTAGAGAACTAGTGAGTTAGAGAGATAGTTAGGTCTTTTCACATGCACTGTAGCTTTGCCACTTCACTTTCCATCATGTGTGCACACGTCCTCATACACTTGGTTCATGAAATTCCTCGGATTGATAATTAAACGTGTATCAATCCACCACTACATGCACTTGTGGGGCGATTGAGATTTAGTCTCTTCGACACAAGTCCCTAAGGCTTCACGACTTAAGTGCACACCTTGTAACTCAAAAATAGTGAGGAATTAGCTTAAGCTTGTGAGATACAAAAATGTTCAAATCTTCAATCTGCAAAATAGTGTTAGAGATGAACTAGGTCCAAATTCGCCTCCACTTTTGAGCCTTGTAAGTTTAGAAATTCTAAAGATAGAATAAAATCAAGGCATTTTCTTACTGTGAACTTAATGTAGAGCCTTAAACAATGTACTTAAAACATGATTCACAAAAATTTCATAGAGACACTTTTATTCTCTTATGTATGCTCTATCTTTCTCTCATACAACATTTCTCTTAATTCTTTCATCTTCACGTTCAATTTTCAACCAAAAAACATGATGCAGATAAGATTTAGAGAGAATATAAAACTTTTCATCCCTAAATTTTTCCTATATGCATAAAATGACCTAATTATTCATTCTAAACATTATCCCCACAATGTAACTTGAAAAGCTCAAAATGAAGTATTTCATTATGGAAAGCCTATTACAATTCTTCCCCCCTTTTAAGAACTTTGTCCTCAGAATTGGATAGAAGGATAATTTTCTAGAAAATTCACCCAAGTCGAATCTTCAAGTAAATATGTGTGCCATTTCATCAAAATCTCTACTATAGCTCTATTTCTAAGTAATCTTTCCTTCCAATCCAATATTATTTCAGGTCGAAGCTCAAAAGAGCCAAGATCTTTGCCTGTAAGATCCCCCTTATCTCACAAAGCAAGGGTAGACAATATCAACATGATGGAGTGAAGGTATATTGAATCCTAATCAAGGGTTACTCAAAATTATAGAACCTACTTGAAAATTACATTAATCATCTTTTTCATCCCTCATGGGGAGCCCAGCTAATTTGGATCTTGTTGTTCTCCAAAACAATCAATCTATGATGTCTGAAGGGCAAGCCTTTTTATAGATTCTAATTCTTCACCCGTAAAGGTTCAGGGTATTAACAATTGGCCATTCTTTCTAATTTTTCCCAAAGTTCGTATAGCATCTTTCTTTCCAAAATTTCCAAAGAGCTTCCAAGTAAGGCCTGCTTCCAATCAATTTTGGGTCTTTGAAGAAAGAATTTTCCCCATGGCCAGTCACACCAGAAGGCTCTTGTGGCATTAGAAGAAAAGGTGTCTCACGTCTTCTCTTCCATTGAAACATCACTTATACCATGGAGAAGCCCTACAAACTTTGTTGGCTTTGACATTTTTCCAAATTCTACGATGAAGAACTTACCGCATGAGGAGCTATTTTTTATTTCTAGTGTAAGGATGCCAAAGGTCATGGAAATTGAAATCCACTTAATAGTTGTACAATTTTAACACCGTTTTCTATTGAGTGTCGAATAAAGGTCTAGATTCTTTTAAATACTAGGAAACATTTTTAAGTTGTTGCCATTTTATACCTTGTATCCGAGGGGGCTCATTGCCTTGGAGGAGGTTGGATCAATGTCCCCAAACTGATCCAGTTTCTTTTTTCGTCATTCCATAGATTCTTCCACAAGAAAAACCCTTCGTTCCATACTTTCTTTGATCTTAGAAGAGTTTCAAATCCGATAGCCCTGAACCAAATTGAATCATGTTTTCCAATACTGATAGCCCACTACCACTCATCATTGATCTTGAGCTACAGTTTCATCTTGTTCCAACTTTTCCTCAACAAACAAACTAGATATTTTCCTTTGGGAGTAACACAAAAAGGGGAGAATAGTAGTGTGAGAAGGTCTTGCCCTTTTCATCTCGGCAGGCCAACGATCATAATGTCACTTTTTCTCCTAAAAATCATTTTTGACCCATAATGCATCAATATTTTTCCAAGATTTTATCAACCACTTGGCCACCAAGTTGTCCAGAATGCCTAGCCCTCCCACTCATTTTTACCCACACAAATCCCCACTTTATTTTGGATATACCTCTTTTGTTATGCCCCCTATCCAAAGAAAAAATATACAAAATCTTGCAATCTTAGCATTTTCGTGTCTTTCGGTCCTCAATGAGATAGCAAATAAAGTATTGATGCTATGAGGAACATGTTGAACGCCATGGCATGATTCGCCAAGTTAATCTCCATACCCTTCCAATATCCCAACTTTGTGTCAATCTTGTTAAGAACCCACTCCGACCTTTGACCCATAGTGAGATCAAAGCTTACAGGTAATCCTATAAGATGAAAACTTTGACCACTCCGAATCACTGGACATCCTTGATCCACAAGAAATTGCATCTAATGCTTGAGAATGGCTTGAACGCAATTTTTGCATGGTTTATTTTTTTTGGCTGATAACACACAAAAAGTATTTAAATAGTGCCAATAAGAGACGATGTTGTCTAGGTCATTCCATAAGAAGGCATTCGTATCGTCAACGAATATTCTCATAAGGATTTGTTCCTGGCTATTAGGCACCATCTTTTAGGCAGGATTATCCCACATATGATGTACATTTGAGAGAATTCTCCAACTCTATATAAGGAGAGCCTCTACCCAATTTTGTACTTGGTTAGAAGCTTCTACATCCTACTTCATGCTCGTGGCAAGGTCATTTCTAATCCATGTGACTTTACCCATTTTTTGGTGTACTCTCTTTGAGTCTCTCACACTCTTTCATTGTGTGAGTACACACTTCATTTCCTTTTACTTCCATGTGTGTAGTCTCTACATGGTAGCAAAGCACTAGATGGAGGTCTTGGTGGGTTCATTTGGTGGTTGTTTTGGCGATAATGTGCTAGAGATTAGCGATGTTGCTCTCCACTTATTGGGAGAAGCTTATGCCATCTATTTTGTATTTTTTGGGCCCATTTTGTCCATTTTGCCCACCCTCCCAACTTTTCATAACTATTTTCCACCCATTTACACCATTTTCCCACCCTTTCCACCCTTATTCTAGCATCCATTCAAATAATTTAGTGATATTTCATTATTTTTCCATTTTCATGTTCCTTTTATGCACCCAAATATCCAGTCTCAAAAGTGTATTTAAAAACTCTTGGTTTTTCATAGTCTCAATTGTTGATGTAGTGTTTTGTTCCTGATTTCTCTCCATCCTTAAGGTGCCAATAACTACTGCATGTTCTTCTCAATTTTGAGTTTCTGCTCGTGCATATGCCATGAATTTAATGGAGCTCAAGTGTGTACCTAATCTCACAATGTCTTAGGGACTTGCGATGAAGGAGACTATACCTCAATCATCAACAAGCACATATAGAAGTGGATTCGATACACTCGTTAAATTATCAATCCAACGACTTAGATCACATCAAGTGTATGAAGACATCTATTCTTGTGATAGCTAATGAAGTGAATGTCAAGCAATACATGCAAGTTAGGGGAATCCACGTCTCGTAATGCCTCTCTCACTGAAAATGTGTATCGCAATACTTGTTGCAAAAGCAAGCACAAATCGAGCGATATCTCTCAGCTCCGATACCCAAATATAGCCAATACCGGGTTCCTTTCAGGGCTCTTGAGGAGACACATCCAATACTCATATTTTTAGCTCAATCTGACAAGTGTGCTTCATGTTATGGGAAAAATATAGAGTAGTGGGAAACACTAACTCTCACCCTAACACTCACAATGCTTCACACACACATTACGATGGCAAAAAGAGAATGGGAAGGTGTAGATAACACCTCTATGCACCCATTTCATGCATCAATCACACATACAAGCTCAAGGAGAAGAAGATACGTAGCCGAAAAGAATAAAATTCTAAATTATTCTTGTTAGTTCTTCACAATGGCAAAAAGTCTTTACAAATAGTGAGAAAGTGACTTTTCTACATGTGCGCTAAAATTGGCACTTTCACATAAGAGACTGACACTTTTCTCTTAAATCACCAAATTCCTACTAATGTACATGGGTAATGTTATAGTCTTTAGGGATCATGCATCTAGAGGAATCTTCTAGAGCATTTACATGAATTCTCAAGGTTTTACAATGGATTCTGGGAAAAGAAAGTGGGCCATTTATCGGAAATTTTGTGGCGTGCTTTTCTTTACTTGTTTCTTCTCCTTCCTTGTCTTCAGTCCTCTGCAAAACTCTCCCCCTCTTAGTGTCTATAAAATGGAGTGTGCAAGCATACACACACACACATCCAATTCAAATCATAGTAGAAAGCGCAAAGATGGTAGAGAGTGCCACCCTTAAGACTTCATTGCCTAAGCTATTCTACCAAGTGATGTCATAGTGGAGTTGTTGATAAGAATAAGGGAGGTAATCATCCACCTTAACTTCCTCCATCTCAACCTTTCTGTGCAATGCATCCTAAAATTCCTTAATTTTCTATGGGTGTGATAGGCTCCTTTGTGTGGGTTCAAATTTTTGAATATACCATTTTTATAGGTCATTGATTATGGGTACCTGCCACCTTATGCAAGAACTATATATGTTGGTAGGCTTTTGTAGCACACAAAAGAAGGGACTCCATGGAGTTGAGCCATTCAATAGCTAGGTCCCAAAGTAGCAATGCTAATCCTACAAAAAGATAACAAACCCCCAAATGCTAGATCATCAATGCCTAATCTTGACTGTGTCACAAGAGTAGACAAGGGAATCCTCCTAACCTCTATTGGCAGAACCAATGATCATGATGATATTTTTCTTATGTCTTAGCAAATAAAAAGTTTTTCTTTGTTTGAAGAGCTCCCATAATACACATTGTTGAGATCCTTTGTTGTTTGCATACAAATCTCAGGTATCAGCCCTCAATGTTGGAAAAGCTATAGGAACACTTGAGAAGTATGTGAACCTCAATGTGCCACCTCAAGAAATATCTCTAGAAAATATAGCCAATCAAGAGGTATTCTATACCCTAAGATCATAGTACAGCTCCTAATATTCCATTACCTCCAGAGCAAAAATTTGATCTATTAATTAAGGAGGCCTACTATGCCTTTGTTGTTTATCTTGACAAGGGTCCTTTGTTGATCTCAACACATGCCACAATACCTTCTAAGGGTCGCTTGCTTGAAACCACAATGCCAAACACACATGATGGGATGGTGACTCCCACTCTGGAATGATCTATGGTGCATATTGCTACAACTACTTCGATGTTATACCCTCACTCAATGTCTTTGGTAGTAAAACCTCAACTTATGATCACAATAAAACTTTATCCCTTCCTATTTGGAAATTGCATGGGGGAAAGAGGAAGAGAGGGGTGGGGGTTGTGGTTGTAGAGGTATGATGCTTATAATATCCAAATCAATATGAGGTGTTGCAAAATATAGCCAACATATATGAATGTCCTTGATCTAGCTTATGCACTCAAACAATTACATCCTTTGTCTCGTATCTTTTTGTATTATTTTTATTAGACATGAGCCGACATGAATCAAATTATAAAAAGACAAGTGTTCAGTCTATCCCATGAAACCTGTTGAATAGAGAATGCATAAGCAATGTCTGGATTTCCTCCATATGAAAAGAGGCTTTAATTAGCACATAAACAAGAATGGAGTTACTTCTCACCTTTAATTGTCTTCTAAAAAAAGGGGCATACATAATTCATCCACATAGACTATTCCTATCATATTTGAACTCTTAGTAATCATGTGAATTTTTCTATATCATGGTTCTTGAGATGAGGAGTTCTTGTCGCAAGGTGGGCATTTATCATAGAGGGTCAAAGGATTGGAAGGAGTACCCTGCCCTCAAAGGATATGTACTTTCATCATCAACAACATGCATCTAGTTGCTACAGTTCTCAAGATATTTTCACCTCTCTTGGATGTGTGAGAGTTACCTATGTAGTGTTGGAGGAGATGGTGGACACTTTCCAGAGATGAGATGGTGCCACGAATCCCTGCTTCACACCAGTCAAAACTAAGTTGAGGAGTGCAAAGTAGACCTTTTGAGCTTTCCAGGAAGCATAGATAACTACCAAAGTACTTTGGAAGATGATCCTCAAATCATTGGATCAAAACAAATAACTTTGAGTTTCACTATGAACCAAAAACCTTGCTGTTTTGGTCACTACACCTCCTCAGAGAAATGAACAATACTCCTTCCCTGGAAACAGTTGGAAAAACTCCTTTTGGGAATATCTAATTGACTATGATGGCTAAATTTTCACAAGTTATTTCACTATAAATGATCCATTATGCTCAGAGTTTTAGTAAGTAGCAATACTTACTAAAACTCTGAGGGTTGGCATCTTGGCTACAAGTGAAAAGGTCTCCTCATAATCCACTCCATGGGTTTGAGAAAACCCCTTTGCTACTAGGCTTGCTTTATACCTGTTTATTGTGCCATCTAAATTCTTTTTCACTTTGTAAATCCACTTGGATCCTATTACCTTTATGAATAGTTTTTTGGGAACCAAATCCCAAGTGTTATTCTCTTGAAGTGCTCCAATTTCTTCATGCATAGCTTCTCTCCATTCTTCTTTCTTTTTGGCTTCGCCAAATGAAGAAGGTTCCTTTGACATAAAGTCTTTAGCTATGTATATAGAATGCTTGGTGACTAGTGATGTGTCATAGCCATACCTTATAGGTTTCTTGCTTTCCCTTTAAGATCTTCTAAGTACTTGATTGGATGAATTTGGAATGTCTTCCAATTTTTTGAGCTTTGCTTTGCCCTTGGACTTCCAAGCTTCAAAATCAATTTGTTCTTCATCTTCTGAGTTGGCATCCTCTGATGTATGTGGTTCTTCTTTGGTCATATTTGGAAAATCATTCTCCAAATCATAGGGTAGTTTTATTTACCTGCAATCATTCTCAATCCAAGAGTTATTTTCATCAAATACCCCATCCCTACTAACTGTAAATCCTTTTTTAGTGGGATTATATAACCTATATCCTTTTTGCTTCTGATCATAGCCAATAAATATGCATCTTTCAACTTTTGGATCAAGTTTCTCCCTAATCCGTGAGGGTATGTGTGCATAAGCAATGCACCCAAAGATCTTACAATGATCTAAAGAAGGTCTCTTGCCATTCCATGCCTCATAAGGTGTCATCCCATCTAGAGACTTGCATGGAAGCCTATTGATTAGGTAAGTGGTAGTGGAAACAACCTTTGCGCATAGATAATTAGGGAGTTTTTTCATTCAACATTGATCTTGAAGCCTCTACTATTAAGCTATTTCTTCTCTTTGTCACTCCATTCTGTTCAGGTGTGTACCTTGTTGTTATCACTCTCTTTATGCCTCAGTCTTGTAAGAAGGATTCAAACTCATGTGAGCAATACTCACCACCTCCATCAGATCTGAGCCTCTTCAAACTTTTACTTGTTTGATTCTCAACCAATGCCAAATACTCATTGAAACAAGTGGACTTCATATTTATCCTTCATAAAATAAAGTATTGTCCACCTACTATGATCATCTATGAATGAAACATAATACCTTGACTCTGAAATTGATGGCTCTCTACTAGGACCCCACACATCTGTGTGTACAAGCTCCAAGTATTCTTCATACATGTATCCTCTTCTGTTGAATGGTTGCCTATGTGACTTTCCAAATTGGCATGCTCCACATTTGTAAGTCATGTGTTCCTTGGACACATTTGGGATGCCAAGCACACTCATCCTTGCATATTTACTTCAATGTCCTTTCACCTATATGTCCTAGTCTCTTATGCCATATCTCCAATTCAGATAGGGTTTGGTCTTTATAATTGAAGAGAGCAATATTTCTTATCTCTTCAACTTCAAAGGTAAAACGTCTACTAGATTTCTCACCTTTTGCAATCCTCTTGGAGCCTTGTTGAGGGCCCTCCACATATGCTCCATGCCTTGTGAATCTAACCTGTAAACCCTTCTCAACAATCTGTCCAACACTAATTAGATTCTTGGTTATTGTTGGCACATACAATACCTTGCTTAGAATATTCATGTTACCATCAAATGCTTTAACATTTCCAAACTTCTTTACTGAGTGCCTAATGTCATCACCTGTCTTAACTTCATGCTTTCCTTTGAGTTCTTCAAGGTCAGACAATAATGATACATTTCTTGCTACATGATTGGAGCAACTAGAATCAATATAGTATAGGCAATCATCATCTTTACCTTGCTTGGCTATCATATTCATGAGTAATAGGGAATATTCTTGATCATCTGTATAGTTGGTGTAGTTTCTCCTTCCTCTCAAGCCTCCTTGATAGTTGTTGTTGTTGTAGCCTTGGTTGTAATTGTGATGATAGTCGTTTCCTCCATTATTGAACTTGCCTCTTGATTGTCCATAGCCTCCTCTATGGAAACCTCTTCCTCTCTGATTCTTTGTGTTCCTAAAGCATTTATCCATGATATGATTGGTCAAGCCACAAATGTTTCAAGGTGAAGAATAGTATGGTCTCCCCCTGCCTTGCTTTCCTCCTCTACCCTTTCCTCTAGTACCTCTTCCTCTAAGTGTAAAATTCACTTGAGAGGTACTTGCATCTTCTACATTCTTCTTACCTTTGCTTTTATCTTTACTCTTATTTTATCTGTATAAAGGGCAGAAGATTGATTACCTCTAGAAGTATCTCCATTCTTATTGAGCTCTGTCTCATGTGTGAAGAGTTGCCCCATCAATGTATTGAGGTCATCTATCTTCATGTCCATATATAGTTCCATTGCTATGGTAAAAGACCCCCATTTGTCATTAGCCTTGATGCCATTTATGATCTGCCTTACTATCTGCTCCTCATATATTTCTTCTCCAATACTTCCAAGTTGATCAGCTACATCCTTCATCTTGGTCACATAGTCAGCTACACTTTGCTTTGATTGCTTCATCAATGTTATGAACTCCATCCAAAGCTGTTTCTTTATGGCCCTTGTATTTGATGAGAAGTATGAAGATAGTACTTCCCAAGTCTCTTGCAAAGTCTTACAATTCCTAACATGAGGTAACAAAAAAAATCAGATATTGAATTAATTATGTAAGACCTTACTAGAGCATCCTTTGCACACCATGCAGTTAGTCTCTCTTGTAGGTTGGTTTTTGCTTCTAAAGGTCAACATTTCTTCATCTCTAGATATGTATCCATACAAGCTTCTTCCTTGGAGGTAAGCCTTCATCCTTAAGGACCAAGTTGGATAATTGCCTCTGTCCAATTTTTCAATGAATGATGGAAATCCATCTCCCATTTTGATGTTGCTCCAATACCACTGTTGGAGGAGATGGTGGACACCTTCCAGAGATGAGATGGTGTTGCAAGTTGTTGCTTCACACTAGCCAAAACTAATTTGAGGAGTGCAAAGTAGACCTTTTGAGATTTCCAGAAAGCACAAATAATCACCCAAGTACTTTGGAAGATGATCCTTAAATCATTGGATCAAAACAGATAACTTGCAGTTTCATTGTGAACCAAAAAACTTGTTATTTTGGTCACTACACCTGCTTAAAGAAATGAACAATACTCCTTCCCTGGTAACAGTTGGAAAAAATCCTTTTGGGAATATCTAATTGAATAAGATGGCTAACATTCACAAGTTATTTCACTAGAAATGATCCATTATGCTCAAAGAATGATGCTTAGCAAGACTAAGATGTATCCCGACATTTTAGGGAGTTCATAGTATGCGGACTAGATATCAATGTTTTGAACATATCTCGAGAACGGCTAAGGCAATTGACATGAGACTTTGTAATATACAAATTGAATA